>OY728136.1:1144644304-1145894304 GCA_963277665.1 Viscum album
TCCAAACCATATTCCACTAAACGATTACCTAATTCGGGGAGTCACTTGACGTGAAGCTCTTCTCACCTAATACCAAGGGCAGATGACTAGTAGTGAGGGCCAATTGTGTGTCTGTGGGGATAATATTACATTATTTAAGAGTGTAAAAAAATTATAGAATTCATTCAAATCAATAGAAAAAGAAGATAAATAACCATACCGAAGAAAAATATCCAATACAAGAATATATGAAAATTGAAGAAATTAAACTCATATACATTGATGATTATGTCTTGTCTCTACAGATCTACCAAAATAGTTATATAGATATAATGTAAATTTCATTGATTAAAATACCAAGAAGTCCAAATGGAACTATCTATAACTTGAATCCTAATCAGAGCTTGATAATGTGATCCTATGCACCTAATTATGAAACAAAGTCAAAAATTATACTACAAGAACTTTCCCATGACCCTATATACATCGATATTGTTTTTATAGATTCCAAGAGGTGTCCACAATAGGGTTTTAGACATATAATTATATCCAAACCCAATAGAACCTATTACAAATCAAGGATTTTTAATACAAGGAAAAGTAGTCTATAGTCTTTGAAAAATATCATAGTTGTGGATAATCGTCTTCGAGTTCTACAATCAACTCATTGGTAACGTGGCTAGACATGGATTGGGGTCCAATGAACATGTTAATAGACCATGTCCAATACATGCACAAGAATGTTTGAAACAATATGTAGAAAGGCCCAATGAATCCCACAAATTCAATACCAAAGGAAGAATCTCATCCAATGCATCCACTTCCACTCACAAGTTCTATATGAGAACCATTTGTGGGATAAAAAAGAATTCAGATCCATGGAATAACTACCATGTCACGACCCGTCCCCTAGGGCCTGTGTTGTGACTACACCAAGCCCGCCTTCCATAGGCCAGGGTCTAGCGACTAGCACCAAATTCATAATTCCCTAAAACAGGGAAGGAATTTCCTCTATAACCTAAAACACACCCAACAGAGCACACAACTGGATACAAAACACTAAGAAAACGTTATAACAAAAGATTACTGAAAAGTAACAGGGGATGGAAATACAATCCCAACTAAAAAGTACAATAAATTGAAATTACATGTACTAGAAAAAGGGAATATTTCTCCTAGATCATCCACCCGGAAATCCTATCTGAATGGTAGGTACATATAGCCTCCACATCACACCACATTTGTTCGTCTCATCCCTGTACCGTCATGCCATGTCGTCCACCTCTGGGTACCATCCAGTCCTGGTACACTCAGACTCGGTGAGCGCTGTCAGTCGTCTGCATCCACCACAACGAGGTGCAGGCATAGCCCATGCATGGGTGAGTATAACAATACTCAGTAGGAACCCTGAGATCCTCAAGGTATCACAAAATCTTTCAAGGATAAATCACAAGGTATTAAATCTTCATATAATCCCACATAGGTATATGCCCATACATATACCTATGTAATCTTGTAATCTATCTCAATTGTGAGGAAAACACAAAAGTTACTGACTCAACTCACATGGGTATACAACTTTTGTAGAGAGTTAGAGATGATTAGATCTAGACACTAAATCATCAATTCTTTTGAACCCACCTAGTATCTAGGAATAGTAGTCACAGCTGCCAAACCCACACAGGATCCAAGAACAGTAGACAGAGCTATCGAACCCACAAAGGATCCAGGAATAGTAATCAGAGCTGTCCAACCCACTTAAGATCCAGGAAAATTAGTTAGAGCTATCAAACCCACAGAAGAACAAGGAACAGTAGTTAGTGCTGACGAACCCACACAAGATCTAGGTATAGTAGTAAGAGCTGTTGAACGCACACATTATCTAGGAATAGTAGACAGAGCGCAGCCAGCCACATGGTTTTCACACAAAGCGTTCTTGATTCCGGGGGGGTCCACACCCAAGCCAAGTGTCAAAAGATAAACTTCCACAATGTCCCCCGATGATGTATCCCAAAGGTCTGCCGAATCATAGAGGTATAAATGTAGGAGAGATGTGTCAATCAGACGCCTATTCTGTGGGATATTAGCATTTTAGTCTTGGGGGCCCGGTTGGATTCATGCACGATCCAACCTGACCGTAACTCAACAATACCCCGAACTCTTATGGGGTATGTTAAGAGGTTCTGTCACGCTCCAAAATTACTATCACCACTGATGGATAATCAAACGGATATCTGGTTCCAATGATATGGCCAAAAGAATGTAAAGGGTCGTACTGGGCCTGTGTCCGGTCCAACTTAGTCTTGTCCAACCCATTGGGTTGGGCCCGGCCTGCTGGGCCTGGCCCAGCCGGCCATGAAGGCTGAATGTAACGCGAGGGTGTGGACCTGCTTCGGGTTGTTGTAAGGCTGTTTCTTCCAGGAGGCCCCGCGAGGGGCGCGAAAGGACGGATTGGCTAGGCGTGTGTGGTGCACGGATCGGTGGCTTGGCTTGGATGGTCGATTCCGGTTCGGCCAGCACCGTGAGGGGCGCGGCTTGGGGAGCTTGACTCAGATGGCCGAGACCGGTTTGGCCAGCGCCATGAGGGGTGCGACATGGGCGGCTCGGCACTAATGGCCAAGGCTGGTTCAGCCAGTGGCGGCGTGTGGGGCGCGGCCCAACAGCGATTTGGCCTGGTGCACGAGAGGTGGTCGGGCTGGTCTGGAGGCAGCCGGGTAGGCCAGGAAGCGGCCGGGCAGGCCGGCGTGCGACTTGGAGGGGGATGAGTTTGCCGGTGGGTGGATGGGAGAGGGCCAAGTAGGCAGGCCGACGGCAGGGAGGCAGCCAGGCTGGACGACGGGCAACTGGGCAGGCCTGCGGGGGCTCAGCCAGGGCCAGATCATCTGGTGGTGGTGCGGGATACCGCCGGGGAGGTGCGGGTCACAGAGGCCATGAGTAGCGTGTCCTTTGACTTTTCCGCCTTCGTCACCTCTTTGTTTAGTCACAATGTTGAAGGACATCACAAAAGAGATCAACGGAGGGTGTCGGGCCCTGTTAGTTTGGCCCGCACCCTCCACAGTTAGGGTGATAGAAATCGGTCCATTAAAACGAACCACAATAATCCACCCACAAAAAGAAAGAATCCATGTTCTTTATTTTGAAAGAAAGGAATAATGTGGAACATAAATGAAATTAACACCCAACATTTTTTCGTTGTTCGATGATGAAATCGTGGAAAGAAGACAGAAGATATCATCGTTCGTCACGTCCACCACACACTTCTGATCCCAAGCTCGTGCGTCGGCACATTGATGACATTGTAGAGGGAAGGTCGGTTAAAGACGCCCACATTGGTAGGATCCGAGGATGAAGGTCGAAGGAGGTCATTTTTTGTGTTCTTCGTTGGAATAATGGGTTCTTTATTCTTCGTTCTTTGTTCTTCGTTGGCAAGAGATTTTCTCTCTTCTCCCAAAAATCCTCCGCTCAAAACATCCAAGTGAAAAGTTTTTCCAAATTATAGATTATAATATCATTTTTTTCATTGGGAAGATTTCAAAAAAAAAAACTAAACAGTTGGCTAGAATATTAAAAATTAAAGGGGGGGGGGATTTGGCACCATTAATTTGGTGTGTTGGCAACATTAATGTCGAGGAATCTCAAGAGGCTCCTCCAAATTAAATAGGGGGTTGAGTGGTTTTCCTCTCCTCCCATTTAACAGGGGTCAGGTGATCCCCACCCTTATATTCAAATTGATAGGTTATGTGGTCTCGGGTGGTCCCCAACACATTAACCACTCATGGGAGGTTAGGGCATGGTGGTCCCCACTTCCAACCTCCACATGGAGGTTATAGTTCCAGTGGGTCCTACCTCCCATCATCCACATGGTGGCTCAAAGATAATATAATGTCTAGTTCATATTATTTTATTAATTTCCAGGAAAAACCCAAAAACAATGTTTTATTCACTACCCACTACCGTCGATGTGAATGTCTCCTTAAGAGAATACTGGTGCTTCGAGTTCAGCAGTGTCCATGAATTTCAATTCTGAGCACCAATTCAAAATTTATAAAAAATCGCTTGTACGTTAATGAACGTACCTGAACAAAACATCAAAAATTGATTCCGGGAACACAAGGCCTTGGAATCACGTGCCATCAATTTTTGGGGACTCGAAAAATTTCCAATAAATTAAAAAAAATTAAATGGAATTCTCAGGTCCTTAAATTCTTCCCAACATAGGGCTTTACATCCCCGTAATCTACTAGTCAATCATAAGGTGCATGTGGTGGTACTAAGCACACATCTGAGTCTCCCGCACCCATGTGCTCTCATGGAGGTTCATGTGCTTTCAGCAAATGTACACTGGAGGTATTGACCATCCACGTAGGACCCACTCCTGTTGATCCTCAATCCCCACTGGAACCTCCATAAAATTTTCCCCATCATTGACATCCATCTCTCCACGGTTGATGATGTGAGTAGGATCATGCATGTATCTCCTCAGCTGGGATACGTGAAAAACATCGTCCAACCGGTGCAAATGTGGGGGAAGTGCCAGGCGGTAAGACACCTCGCCTAATCTACTAAGGAACAAGAAAGGTCTAATGATTTTCATAGATAACTTGTCGCCTCGGCCAAATCTCTATAGTCCTCGTTGAGGTGAGACCTGTAGAAAGATGTGGTCACCATCCTCGAACTCCAGAGGCCTCTGTCTCCTATTGTAATATGACTTCTTCCTGCTCTGTGTTGTCTTCATCTTCTCCTGGATGATCCGCACCTTGTTCATGGTAGAATGTACCATCTATGGTCCCACTAGTGCTAACACCCTAGTGTCAGTCTAGCAGAAGGGTGATCTGCACAGTCACTCCTATAAGGCCTCAAAAGGTTTCATCCCAATGGTGGAGTGATAGTTTTTGTTTTATGAAAACTCCACTAAATTTAAGTGATCATCCCTACTGTAGTCAAAGTCGAGGACACAAGCACTGAGCATGTCATTTTGGGTCTGAATGGTCCACTTGGCCTAGACATCCGTCTAATGATGGAAGGCGGTGCTCAGAAAAATCTGCATCCTGAAAGCCTCCTCTAACCCCTTCCATAGACGAGATGTAAACTGTGCGTCATGATCAGAAACAATAGAAGATGGTACCCTATGTATCCACACAATCTCCTGCACATAGAGGCATCCCAAGCTCTCTACTAAACTCTACTCTATGATCGGTAGAAGTGGGACGACTTGGATAGTCGGTCAACGATCATCCAAATTGAGTCGTGACACCTAGATACGTGGAAGTACTATCACAAAGTCCATAGATATCCCATCCCACTTCCATTTTGAGACCTCAAAAGCTTGAACCAAGCCTACTGGTACCTAGTGCTCTACCTTCACCTACTGAAAAATGAGGCACCAAGAGACAAACTCTACAAATACCTTCTTCAACCCCGAACAACAGTGCTATCGTCGGAGATCTAGGTACATCTTCGCCACTCCTGAATGTACCGCTAGAGGGGATGTGTGTAACTCCCTCAACACTTCCTCCTAAATTGACACTGGTACCATAGTATGTCCTCTGAAGAGGATTAAGTGTTCCCCACCTTCAGAAAATCCATCAGGTGCCTGCCCTGTGGATATTTAAGCATGTCGTGTCTCGCAGTCAGTGTCTCCACGTTGCACCTCCCTAACACACTGAAGAAGTGGGGGAGTGACTTTAAGAGTCTATAGAAAGGCTTATCTATATCTATCTACAATGGATATTTGTAATGTATCCATCTACTCTGTCGCTTCGCCTAGAAGCTTTCTACCGATTTCATACCAAGTGCATCTTCAACAATGATCCCCATCCCAAAAGTATAGACTATCTGAAAGACATCGTCCTGGAGTAACTCAAGACAATGTCGTTGTCTTAGGTTCAGGTCCTTATGAGAGAATATATATCTGAGACTCTTGTGATCAGAGTACACAGTAAAACTCTCACCCATCAGATAGTTCCACCATATCTTTAAGGTGAAGACCACTAATGTTAAATCCATGTCATGGGTAGTGTATTTCTTCTCAAGATGTCTCAGATTTCGAGAACCATATGTTATCACTGTTCTCTCCTACATTAGGACACACCCGAGTCCGGTCCCTGTTGTGTTGCAGTAGACTATGTACCCCACACCTTCCACTGGATGCCTCAATATGGGCGAACTAGTCAGCCTCTGCCTCAACTCTTGAAAGCACTGCCAGTATCTCTCCAACCACGTGAAGGGTTTCCCCTTCTTCATAAAGGATGATTGTGATGATGAAACACCAGAGAATACTAGAGTGAATCCCCAGTAGTAACCAGCCAAACCCAGGAAAACTCTGTACATCCGTCACACTCATGGGTGGCTCCCAAGAAAGTATCGCCTTAATCTTTGCTAGATCCACTGCAACTCCAACCTCCGAGATGACATGTCCCATAGAGTGAACCTCACAGATCCCAAACTGGCACTTCAAGGGAATACCATAAATCTCGTTCTCTCATAGTGTATCTAGTACTACGTGAAAATGGTAGGCATGCTCCTCCTCAGTAGTCGAGTAGATCAGAATGTCATCGATGAAGATAATGACAAAGTGATCGAGGTATGGCTGGAAAATCCTGTTCATGGGTCCCATTAACACTGCTGAAGCATTGTTTATGACAAAATTCATAACCTAAAACTCATAGTCACCGTATCGACATCCGAAGGTCGTCTTTTTCACATCCTCATATCAAACTCTATGTTGGTGATATCCTAATATAAGGTCTATCATCGAGAACCACTGTGCTCCCTTCAGCAGATCAAAGAGGTCATCCATAAATGGGAGTGGGTAATTATTCTTCAGAGTCACCGGATTCAGGAGACAGTAGTTGACACAATACATCAAGCTCATATCCTCCTTCTTGGTGAACAGAATCGGGGCAGCCTAGGGAGAAACACTGGGCTGTATGAATCTCTTCCCATGCAAGTCCTCTAGCTGTACCTATAGCTCATGAAACTCCATGGAATCGATCAAATACGCTGGTGTAGATATCAGTGTCGTCCCTAGGTACAAGGCAATGTAGAATTCCACATCTCTATGAGGTGGGAGACCTGAGACATCATCAGGGAAAACATCTGCATGCTGGTCCACCACTAAAGGATAAGTCAGACTCTCCACATCAACTGCTCTGAAGGTAAGGCAAGCCAAATGATGATTGATTGGTTATACTCTTCTCTGGGAAAGTCCATCATGCACTACAAAGGCTACCTTCTCGCTGGTGAAGGTGAACGTGGTCCCATACATGCAGACACACCGCACTTTCCACCTAATACAGTCAATCTGAGCATGGAATATAGATAACCAGTCAATACCCATGATGAAGTCATAAGGCCTCGATGCCTCTACTAGGAGATCTCAGTCGATGCTCTTGCTTCCTCGAGTAAGCTCACACTGCAGGAACCACTACGTTATCATCAAATCTGCTCTTATAGGAGTCTCTAGCCGTAAGGATTGAGCCAACAGCTCCGTCGGAATCTCTGAGCCCCGAAAGAGGGTGGTGTAAATGAAAGAGTGACACGAAACTGTGTCTATAAGAACTACAACTATGGTAGAGTAGACGCAGAACATACCTCGAATAATATCTAGAGCTTTGTGACCTTAAGCGTCAGCTTTCTGGAGCTGAGAACTAGCTGGTCCACCTGCTCCCTGTGGTCGGGGTTGACCTCCTGATGATGGCGGTGGTAAAATATCAAAACATCGTCCACCACCAGCTGCATGGCCAGCTCCTCTGTCAGGTCTTCCCAATCCCTACGGACTGCCTCGATCGAACCTCTACCTCTGCCTGGGAGTTCCCTCAACTGCCTTCTGATCATCCGAATGATGGGTCTGATAGTCATGATCCATGTGACCCTGACCACATCATGTGAAACACCCCATGTTCGTCATATGACAGGCCCTGTCTTGTGTGCCATGCACAACCGAACTCGAGTCCTGAGGTCATCCACATGATGGTCTGGTCCACTTGGATCTCTTGATATCTGTCTGCTTCCAGCTACAGAAGACTCCACTTCGTGAGGCCCAGTGGCGTGACTCGCTGCTGGTGACTGCTCAACAAGGAAACTCTCCACTAGGTAGGCTCTCTCCAGCACACCCCTGTGTCATGATGCTGTGTGAGATCATCGAAGCCCATATCTCTCACCTGATCCCCCGCTCGAAGGTCCATGCCCTAAATAATGGGTCTCACACCATATCAATGGAGTAGTGAAAGAGGTAGGTGTACCTCTCTATGTATTATGCCACCATAATGTCGTCGTGTTGTAGATGAAGTAACTCATATATTCATACTGCATGTAGAGTGGAAAGAACAAACTTTTCCATAAAAAGGCTCTCAAAGTCTTCCCAGAGAAGTGCCGCCTCGTCATGCTCCTGGAGCATCAGACTCAACCATCTGCATGCTGATTCCTGAATGATACTCACGGTAAAGATCGCCATAAGGTCATAAGGTGTCCCTACCAGTCTAAAGACTCTCACCATATCCTTAAGCCAATCCTCAATTGCATGTGGGTCCATCTCACCCCTGAACCTGGGAATCCTCTGGTACTGAAACTCGTGCAACACGCTCAAGTGGTATGCATCATCTACTGTTATGGAAGGTGTCATCAGTGGCCAAACGGGTAGTGGTACCGTTGATGCCTCTGCTGTGATAGAGCCCTACACATAGGCCTCATCACTAGGTGGGATTCCATATCATGCAACTCTCGGAACCCTAGCCGGTTGTCTGTGTCGAGGCATCTTAAAAAGAAATAGGTGTGCCACAATCAAATACTTATAACTGGTAAGATGAATCAATGATTTCAAAGAAAACTCTTCAAAACACACACACAGTTATTGTTTTCGTGCAATGAGTTAGATATCCGATGTCAGGGTCTCGGTGTATGGATACGTCTCCCACCACACCAACACGGGACTACTTGAACGGAAAACCATATTAAATACCCTTAACACTATTGCTTTATAGAAAAGATCAGAGTCATAAGTTCTACGATAGAACCGACTCCTTTGATACCAATTTGTCACGACCCGTCCCTTGGGGCTCGTGTCGTGACTACCCTAAGCCCACCTTCCATAGGCCAGAGGCTTGTGACTAGAACCAATGGCGTAATTCCCTAAAACAGAGAATCCATTTCCATTATAACTTGAAACTCACACAACAGAGCACATATCTGGATACGAAACACTAAGAAAATTGTATATCAAAAGAGTGATGAAATGTAAAAGAGGCCGGAAATACAAGCCCAATTGAAAATTACAAAAAACTAAAAGTAAAAGTACTAGAAAAAGGGATAACATAACCTAGATCGTCCTCCAGGAAATCCTACCATAAGGGTAGGTATAGATAGCATCCACAACACTCCACATCCATCTGTCTCCTCCGTGTACCGTCATGTCGTGTGGTCTACCTCCGGGTACCATCCAGCACTGGTACACTAATCCTTGGTCATCATTGTCCGTCATCTGCATCCAACATAACGATGTGCAGGCATAGCCCATGCAGGGGTGAGTATAACGACACTCAGTAGGAACCCTGAGACCCTCATGGTCTCACAAAATCCAACAATGGTAAATCACAAGGTATGAAATAAACAAATAAAGCCACTTATGTATATTCCCAAAAAAATAGCCAAGTTATCAAGTAATCCATCCCAATAATGGGGAAAACACAAAAGTTACTGACTCAGCTAACACAGATATACAACTATTGTAGAGAGTTATAGATGATTAGATGTATCCACTTAATCATCTATTCTGTTGAACCCACACAGGATCCACGAACAGTACAGAGATCTATTGAACCCACATAGGATCCACGAATAGTAGAAAGAGATATCGAACCCACACATGATCCATGAATAGTAATTAGAGCTAACGAACCCACACATCATCCAGGAACAGTAGTCTGAGCTGTCAAACCCACACATGATTTAGGAACATTAGTCAGAGCTTTCGAACACACATATGATCCCGGAACATTAGTCAGAACTGTCAAACCCACACAGGATCATGGAACAGTAGATAGAGTGTAGCTACCCATAGGGTTTCCACAAAAAGCACGCTTGATTTAGGGTGGGTTTTCTCATCAAGCCAATTTTCGATACATAAACTTCCATGATGTCCCTTGAAGAAGTATCCCAAAGGTTCCCCACGTCATAGGGGTCTCAACACAGTAGACGGTGCGTCAATAAGACGCCTATTCTATGAGATATTATCCTTTTAGTCCTGGGGGCCCGGTTGGATTCATGCATGATCCAACCTGACCATAACGCTTTTTGATCGAATATATATTTATATGTATATTAGATGGAACAATACAATAGGGGGTGAATTTTAGGTTTAAAAAATGAGTTTAAACACTTAGAGATTAGTTTAAAAGATCTTAAACTAATACAATTCAAACAACTACAATTGTATTGAATATAAAGGTATGAAGTAATGTAATACTATTAGAAAAGTAAAGTAATTTTATTGAAGATGAATACAATAATCATAGTAATACATGTGTGAGAGATTCTACTATAAATCATATAGAATCTATTAATACAAATTGTAATAGAATAATTGTAATTGAAACAATTACAATTGAATGTGTAATGAAGAAAGGAAACAAGATAAATTCTTTTCTAATACAAACAACATCCGAAATTTAAAAGTATTACAATTCTTTTTAACCCAAAGAGAAGGGTTATCCTTCAACTAGGATAAGAGGTTGGTCTTACCACCACCTTGGTAAGCCCTCGATATGATGATCAGTTCGTCTGTCTGCCTATCACCGGTAGCCCTCGGTACGATGATTGGAACGTCTGTCTACCTATCCCCGGTAGCCCTCGATACGATGATCTGAACGTCTATCTGCCTATCCCTGAAAACCATCTATTTTTTTGGTAATCCCCTCCTATGTCCTTCAATTACTTGAAATCCCTCGATACGATGATCGGACGCACAAAGCACAATGCATGAGAGAAGTCACAGAGTCTCTCTCTAGAACTTGATAGAAGCAAAGTATCACAGTTATATCACCATCGTTCTTTTTCGGCTTCAAATGAGCTCCTATTTATAGGCCTCGGGTTCCAACGGTCCCATTTCCTCCAACGGTCATATTTCTCCGAAAAACTCAAAGGGACTTGGACACCTGACATTATAACAATCACATTGAAACCAAAAGAACGGCATCGTTTTGATTAGTTTGTATCTCACTTAACGACATCATATTGGTTAAAACAAAAGAAATATGAAGATGATAAACAATAGTACTATTAAAATGGAACATGTGTTTTTTGACTACGTACCAAAACAACCAAGTAATGAATGAATGAATATTATAATTATTATTAATGTAATGCATTGATATGATACAAAGTAAGATATACAAATGTGAGTACGATTGAAATAGTTAGTACGATATGATTGACAGAGTCAGTACGATGCAATTGACAGAGATAGTACGATACGATTGACAGAGTCAATACGATACAATTCATAGAGTTAGTACGATATGATTAACAGAGTCAGTACAATACGATTGATAGAGTCAGTACGATACGATTGAAAAAGTCAGTACGATTAGTATGATAAGACATTTGTTATTTCCAAAACATGATATAGAAGTCAAAGGAGAACTTTTGACTCAAAAATATCTCCCTTTTAGAAAATCACAAAACACAAATTAAGGACAACATGAAATACTTATCTCACCCTGAGTTATTGGAAACTCTTATGAATATGAATTTGAATACAACTAACTCCCCCTTAGTTGTATACTTTCCTAAGGATTTTATTCACATATTTTATTTGTTTTTGAAGTATTTGGTTAAAAGATTATCCCTTTGTAAACCATTATCCCACTTTATAAAACATTCTCCCCCTTTGTGATTTATAAAAAGAATGGGTTAACCTTGGGTTTTTTGAAAGAGTTAGATAAAAGAAATGGAGGAAAAAAAAGAATCATAAAAGTCATTACAAAACAAACAGGTTCCATTAGAAAAGAAAAACAAATACAACCGTCATTTTTTTTCTCTTTCCTTTTCCTTCTTTATCAACTCATGAATAACATCTTTCATCTTTTTTATTTATTTCTTGTCTTCAGAAATTGAATCACCATGAGATCTCATAAACTTTTACTGGTCGTAAAAAAGTAGATCTTGATTTCTGATAGTCTCCTCCTAGACTCTGATTACTTCCTCAAGGGTAGCAATTCTATCTTTCAGATTCTTGTTATCTTTGGATAACACAAAATTTTGTTTCTTCAACAAAACCATTTCATCATTGAAATATGAAACCTTTGAAAATTCAGACTGAAAATCATTCATTCTCTCCTGCAATTATTTTGCTGAAGGGATATCGATTCCATGAGTTACCTAATTCATCCTTTCAATAGCTTCTTTGTAAAGATTATTGAATGAAATCGCAAGATCATTTGACAACCACCTTCTATCTTCAATTGGTATCTCATGGTCATTCACTGAGCTTTCTGTTTTATCTGACCACTTGGTTATCCTGTTGCAAGCCTTCTTATGAGCAGCCGATGTTTCAGATAGAACTTTCAAATCAGTTTCAACTGACAAAACTTTCTATCTCAATTCCCTTACAGAACCAAACTTCTTTTTCTGATTGTCAGTAATAACATCTATTTTCCCTTCCAGCTTGGGAAAGTAAGGAATAGTTTGTTCAACCCTGTTTAAAACATGAAAAATGTAATCACTTCTCTTGAGAGAAATTGTTTGTTCTGAATCGGCGTCTTCATTGTACGAAAGAAATTAATTTGATTGGATTGAATGAAAAACTGGTTGTTTTCCTTTTCCTTTTTCTTTCTCCGTTCATTCTTCTTCTACTTTGTCACTGATGACAACAACTTTTTCAGAATGAGAGGATTGAGAACCTTGATTTACATGAGGGGGTGTTTTATCCGGAGTTTCAGAAGTTTCAATAGGTGCTTTATCGGCATGAGGAACTTGTTTAATTCCTTTACTCTGCTTTTGATATTATTCTTATCTACTCTTTTTTGAACTCTGAAGAAATTCCAAAAGAAAATATTCTTCATATTCTTTAACTTCTTCTATTTCTAGCAATATATTTGTTTCTTTTTCTTTCTCTGGATAACCCTGTATGATTGGTTCTTGATGTATTTCTTCTGTTATTTGAGCACCAGTATCCTCAACCATTCTGAGTACATTAGAGATATCAAAGCCTTGACCTTTTTTTGCAAAACAGACTTCTTTTTCTTCTTAGCTTGAAGGGTTTTCTCTACCCTTATTATTTCTGAAAAAGATTCAGCTGGGTCACAATCAGACTTTGGATCACCTTCTCTTCTCTGTTCTCTTTCTTTTCTCCACTTGGCCATAACTTCATTGCCTTACTTTGGTTTCTTCTTTGGATTTGAACTGGTTCGGGGATATGAATTTGAGGAACACCAAAAGAAGTATTGTCATTGTCTGGAATAGGTGCCGATTGATTCTGAGCCGATTATTCTTTTAAATATCTTATAAAATGTTTTGAATTTGGTTCAAAACAAAAATTCAACTTCTTCAAAGTAATTTTGCTAATCCAGGAGGGCTTAAACTATATAATATTTCCTTTCAAAAGAATATTAAAAAACATAAAACTCTCAAGAATGAATTTTGTAAGAATAGCTGGATACATAATCATTTGGGACATAAATCCTCCAGACTTAACATTCTTGATAGTATCAAAAACATATCCCATGAGATTTACTTTTCTCATATTTACAAGACATTAAAGCATAAAAACATCAGAAACTTTCAGAATTTCTCTATCTCCTTTCCTTGGAATAAAAAAACCTTGCATCCAAAGAGTCACAAACCTGTTGTCTGGAGAAAGATGAGCTACATTCCTCTTTTCTTAATTAATTATAAATAGAGACTTTTCAGAATTCTCTTTGTTAAATATACCAACTTCTTCTGGTAGTTTATGAGATGGACAGAAAGAGTCACCTTCTATCAGAACATTCAGAAAATTAGCAAAATGACTCACAGAAAGAGTTATCATTCTATCGTACACAGAAAATTTGATAGTCATATTTTTATCAAACGATATAGTTTAATAAAACTGAATGACTTCATCAAAAATAATTGGATCTCGAGATACTGTTTTTTCAACACATTATTGTTCCTAGTCTTGAAACAGAATGATTCTTATGATTGTAGAATCGTATGAATCAAAAAAGTCCCGAGAAACTATCCTTTATCTGAAAAAATATTTCCCTGTAAAATTCTTTGAAGAAATTTCGGCAGGAGTATTAGCATAGGCCTGATACAAATATGTGAAACCGCTTGAAAGATCATACGATGACTTCAATCAGTAGGGAAGATCTTCGCCTCAAAACCTGAAAATCCAATGTGGGTTTGGGGAGGGGGGGGCTATTTATAGGCAGAAAAAAGTTTGACCTTTGATCTTATATGGTTTAGATTATAATAAATAAGATAAACGGATAGGATTAAAACGAATAAACAAAAAAAATGAAAAAATGAAGAAAGTATGTAACTGCCAGAGATCGTAAGGTAATTGTTGATTTTAGATAGTATTATGTAAAAGAAAAAAACACAGGTGTAAGAAGTAAAAGAATACTATCAATCGTCATACCGAAGGAAATCAAAGCCGTTACCATTAACTGACAATACGATGGAAAACAATCTTGTTACCATTAACTGACGAGCTGATGGAAAACAATGTTGTTACCATGAACTGACAATCCAATGGAAAAAAAATTTGTTACTATGAACTGACAAGCCAATGGAAAACAATCTTGTTACCATGAACTGGCAAGCCAATGGAAAAAAATCTTGTTGACAATAACTGATGAGCCGATGGAAAACAAATTCATTATCATGATTAGTCGATACGATGGAAAAGAAATTCATTACCATTATCGTTCGATACGATGGGAAAGAAATTCATTACCATGATCGGTCGATAGGATGGAAAAGAAATTCATTACCATGATCGGTCGATATGATGGAAAAGAAATTCATTACTATGATCGGTCGATACGATAAAACTATCAATACGATAAATAGAAAAGTAAATGATATGATAAAACTGTCAATATGATAAATAGAAAAGAAAAAACACATAGCAAGATAATAAATAATTAAAGATCATAAGATAAGAAGAAACGTAGTATGAAATGTTCTCCCTCTTTCTGAGAGGAGTTTTTTTAATGTTAGGAGAAATATAAAAACAAGAAGTAGATATGAATGATTATTTTAATGTAATCATTCCTAGCTTCTGTTTTATGAACTCAAATCTATCGGAAGGTAATGGTTTTGTGAAATTGTCAGCAAGTTGTTCTTGCGTTCCGATAAATTGTTAAATAATATCTCATTTTTGTGTGAGATCCCTAAGAAAGTGATTCCTAACATCTATGTGTTTTGCATGAGAGTGATGTGATGGGTTATTACTAAGAGCTATGGCACTAGTATTATCACATAGAATTTGGGTTTTTGAAAAACTCAAACCATAGTCAGTGAGTGTGTGTTGCATCCAAAACACTTGATCACAACAACTTCCAGCTGCTACATATTCAGTTTCAGCAGTGGAAAGTGCTACCGAGTGTTGTTTCTTATAGGACCATGAAACCAGAGAATCTCCTAAGAAATGAAATGTTCCAGATGTACTTTTTCTATCCATTCTATAACCACCAAAGTCAGCATCTGAAAAACTTTTTAAAACAAAATCATTTACCAAAGAGTAAAAAAGTCATAAATCCATAGTTCCATTTAAATACCGAAAGATTCTATTTACGAATTTTAAATGAGACTCTTTTGGATTAGATTGTTATCTTTCAAATAAACATAATGAAAAAATTAAATCTGGTCGACTAGTAGTCAAGTATAGAAAACTCCCTATCATACCTCAAAAGATTGTTTGATCTACTGGTTTCCCTGTTTCATCAAGGTCAAGTGTATTTGTGGTACCAATTGAAGTTCTAATACTCTTAGTGTTGTCATATCCATACTTTTTAAGAAGATCTTTAATTTTATTTTGTTGGGATATATATGTCCCTTACGGTTTTTGATAAATTTGAAAACCTAGAAAGAATGTTAACTCACTCATCATACTCATTTGAAACTCATACTTCATTAAATTTTCTAAAGAATTAGTTAAAGATTGCTGAGTTGATCCAAATATGATGTCATCAACATAAATTTGAACAATCAAAACATTTTTATTTTACATTTTTATGAAAAGGGATGGATCTGCTGTTCCTTTTGTATAATTTTTTTGTAAAAGAAATCATGTAATTCTATCATAACATTCTCTATGTGCTTGTTTAAGACCATATAGAGGTTTTGTATGTTTAAAAACATGATTAGGAAATTTTGAGTCTAGAAAACGAGGAGGTTGTTCGACAAAAACTTCTTCTTGAACCAAAACATTTAGAAAATATCATTTAACATCCATTTGAAATAGTTTGATATTAATGCATGCTGCAAAGGATAATAGAATACAAATAGATTCATGTCTTGCTACCGAAGCATATGTTTCTTCATAATCTATTCCTTCTTGTTGATTATAGCCCATAGCAACAAGTCGTGCTTTATTTCCTATAATGATTCCATTTTCATCACATTTTTTCTGAAACCCCATTTTACTCCAATTACAGTTGTTTCTTTAGGTCTTTCAACTAATGTCTAGACTAGATTCCTCTCGAATTCATTTAGGTCATCTTACATTGCATTGATCCAATCTTCATCACCTAAGGCCTCACTTGGACTTTTGGGTTTAAATTGGGAAAGAAAATAAAGATATTCTATTTCATTTCTTAAGGAATTTCTGGTCCTTACAGGTTGATTTACATCACCAATGATATTATCAATAAGTTGATTCATAAGAAACAATTGATTTGGATTTTGTAAAACCTATTCATCAACATATGGTAGAAATTATTCTCTGGTAAATGTTTCAGATGTATCTTCTTGAACATTTTCCTAATCAGAAGGATCTTCTAAAAAAGGTTGATAATCAGTTTTTTAAAACACATATGACGATGTAGGTTGGGATGATTTAAAAATAAAAGGATCATATTTATCAAATTTTTGATTTACGGTTTGCTCAACAGTACACGTGTTTTTATTGAAAACTCTATAAGCCTTAAAAGTTGTGGATTAACCTAGAAATATTTCTTCATCATATTTTGGTGCGAATTTGTGTAGATTATCTTTTGTATTCAGAATGATTACTTTGCACCCAAAAACATTGAAGTATGAAACTTTAGGTTTTCGGCCAGTCCATAACTCATAAGGTGTTTTTTTAAGAAAAGGTCTAGTTAAAACATGATTTATATTATAACAAGCAGTACTAACAGCTTCGGCCTAGAAGTGCTTAGCAATTGAGTATTCACTGAACATGGTTCTAGTCGTTTCTTGAAGAATATGATTTCTTTTTTCAACAACACCATTTTTCTGAGGAGTTCATGGAGATGAAAAATTGTGAGTAATACCTTTCTTACTACAAAATGTTTCAAATTCAGAATTTTGAAATTCACCACCATGATCACTATAAATAGTTATCAATGGTTGGGTTTTCTCATTTTTAACTTGGGATCTAAAAGTTTGGAAATAGAAAAAGGCATCAGATTCCTTTGTTAGAAAATATACCCATGTGAATCTAGTAAAGTCATCAACTAAATCAAATACATTTTATTTTCCTCCAATGCTTCCATTTTGTGAAGGACCAAAAATATCCATATGCACTAGCTATAATGCATTAGAAGTTGAAACATCCTTAATTGATTTAATGCTAGTTTTATGTTGCTTTCCAAATTGGCAAGGATCACAGACTTTTGAAGAAAATTATCTATGATCTAGTAGTCCCTTTACAAGTCTTTTAGTTGAGAGTTTACAAAGGTCTCTTAGATTTCAGTGTTCTAGTCTTCTATTCCGTAGCCATGAATGGTCTTCTATTTGACTTAAGCAGGGTAAATTTTGGTTTCAAAGGTCTTCTAAGTTAATAGTGTATATATTCTCTTACCTATGGGTAGATAGAATGAACTCATCCTTGGAATTGTAAAATATACACTTATCACTTCTAAAATTCACAAGTTAACCTTCATCACATAATTGACTTATGCTGAGAAATTTTGCCTATGACCATTAACAAACAAAACATTTGATATAATAACTTTTCCAAGAAAAACAATATTACCTATACCAACAATATTTACTTGAGAATTATCTCTGAAGGTATCCTTTTCTCCTTTTGTTTTGATAATATTTTCAAAGAGATCTTTGTTTCCGGTCATGTGTCAAGAACAACCACTATCCATGTACCAAATATTCTTGTTGGTACACTTCACATTTTCCTGAAAAAGAAACAATTCGTTTTTTCGGAATCCAAACATGTTTGGATCCAGAAGGGTTAGATAAAATAAATTTAGGAAATCACATTTGTTTTAAAAAATGATCTCTATGTAATCCTAAATATTGAGTTTAATTAAAACGGTCACATTGAAATAGAAAGCACGACATCGTTTTGATTAGTTTTTAACTAACTCAATGACATCGTATTGGTTAAAACAAAACACATATGAAGATGATAAACAAGAGTACGATTAAAATGAAACATGTGTTTTTTTAATAAGTACCAAAACAAGCAAGTAATGAATGTATGGGTATTATAAGTATTACTAAATGTAATGTATTGATATGATACAAAGTAAGATACACAAAAGTGAGTACGATTGACAAAGTTAGTACAATACGATTGACAGAGTTAGTACGATGCAATTGGCAGTGTCAGTACGATACGATTGTCAGAGTCAGTACGATACGATTGACAGAGTTAGTAAGATATGATTGACAGATTCAGTACGATATGATTGACAGAGTTAGTATGATACGATTGACAAAGTCGGTAAAATTAGTAAGATAAGACATTTGTGATTTCCAAAACATGATATAGAAGTCAAAGGAGAACTTTTGACTCAAAAAACTCAACTCTACCCTAAACTTCAGTGAGGTATACTCATAGGGAATTTCACACTCAATGATTACCAGCGCCACAGATGGTTCGTCATGTGGACGTCTGGTGCCAAAGATATGGATAAAAGAAAGTAAAGGGTCACAGTGGGACCAGGTCCGGTCCGACCCGGTCAAACCAACCTTGTATGACCTAGCCCTGGCCGAACCATTGGATTTGGCCTAGCCCTCTGGGCCCAGTCTTGTAGGATGCAAAGGCCGCAAGTAGAGTGAGGGTACGGACCGGTCGTGAGGGCGCGGATTGGTTGTGGGTCGATGTAAGGGTTGTTCAGCCAGGAGGCACCGTGAGGATTGCAGAAGGCTGGCTCGTCCAGGCACGCATGGGGCACAACTCATCCACATAACCCAGATGCTTGAGGTTGGTTCAGCCAGCACCGTGACGGAAACAGCTTGGCAGCTTTTCTAGGATAGAAGAGACCAGTTCGGCCAGTGCTGTGAGGGGTGTGGCGTAGCCCGGATGGCCGAGGCTAGTTCGGCCAGCGTCAGTGCCAGGTGGGCATGGCACGCTGGCCGGAGCGGTTTACCCGGGGGCATGGGAGGCGGCTGGGCATGCCGGGAGGAGGTTGGGAAGGATGGGAGGCGGCCTGGAGGCGGTCGGGAAATCCGGGAGGTGACCAAGCAGGCATGTGTGGGCTTGGCCGGGGTCGGTTCCGCTGGTGGTAGAGCGGGACACCCCGGGGGAGACACAGGTCACATAGGCCATGCATAGCACGACCTTTGTCTTTTCCTCCTTTTTCGCCTCATTGATTATTCTCCATACCGAAGGACATCACAAAAGAGATCGACAGAGGGTGTCAGGCAATGTTATTTTTGCTCGCACCCTCCGCATTTTGGGTGATAGAAATCTGTCCTTTATAATGAACGACATCAATCCACCCATGAAAAAGAAATCATTCTCATTCTTCATTTTGAAAAAAGGAAGAATTTGGAACAGAAATGAAATTAACCCTCTTCCTTTGTTCGTTGTTCGACGATGAAATCGCGAAAAGAAAACAGATGAGATCATCATTAATTGCGTCTGACGCGCACTTCCAATCCTTAGCTCGTGTATCGGCATGTTGAAAATGTAGTGGAGGGGAGGTCGGTTGAAGACGTCCTACGTTGTTAGTAAATGAGGATGAAGGTCAAAGGAGGTTGTCGTCGGAAGTCTTCATTGGATGAACGCGTTCTTCGTTCTTCGTTGGAAAGAGATTTTCTCTCTTCTCCCAATAATCCTTCTCTAGAAACACCCAATTGAGAAGTTGTGCCAAATAATATATTATTATGTCTATTATTTCCTCGGACTGATTTCAAAAATAAAAACTAAACACTTGGTTGGCATATGAAAAATTAAAGGGGATGATTTGGCACCATTAATTTGGTGTGTTGGCAACATTAATGTGGAGGAAGCTCAAGAGGCTCCTCCACATTAAAGAGGCGGGTTGGGGGGTTTTCCTCTCCTCCCATTTAATTGGGGTCAGGTGAACCCTGCCCTAATATTCAAATTGGGTGGTTATTTGGTCTCAGGTGGTCCCAACTAAATTAACATCTCATGGGAGGTTAAGGTGTGGTGGTCCCCACTGCCATAACCTTGCATGTGAGGTTATGGGATGGTGGTCCACACTTCCAACCTCCCCATAGAGGTTATAGTTTCATTGGGCCCTACCTCCCCACATCCACATGGTGGCTCAAAGATAAAATAAAGTGTAGTTCACTTTATATTATTAATTTCCACAAAAAACCAATAAAATTAATCTTTTATTATCTACCCACTGTCGTCGAGGGGAATGTCTCGTTATGAAAATTATGGCACATCATGTTTAACGGTGCCCTCATATTTCAATTCCAAGCACTAATTCAAATGTTTTAAAATCTCGCTCGTACGTTTACTGAATGTACCCGAAAAAAACATCAGAAATTGATTCCGGGCACACCAGTCCTTGGAATCACACGACGTCAATTTTCACGGACTTGTAAAATTCCCATTTAATTAAAAAGAGTTCCATGGAAATTCCAGGTCTTTATATACGAAGGAAATCAAGACCACTCAATTCAACAAATTCATTAATCTATAATTTACAACAACGTATATTTCATGAGTTTACGCACTAATATATAATTATCACTGTTTATAACATGTAAAATGAGTAAAATAATCTTGTAATCATGTGAAAAAATTAAATTAAATTTATAAAGTTCTCCCCCAAGCTATGGAATCCCATACGCACCCCATGGAATGTATAACAAAGGGAATAGTCAATGTCACACCCCATGGGAGGAAAGGGTGGATAAATAAACTCCATATAACTCAATGGAATAAGTTATAATCCCTAACACATTCCAATATGATCAATCCAAATAATAAATAAATTTTGGTGGTAAATTTTTTATTTATGGTGTGATTGAAAAACAAAGTCAACCCTTATAATGTACCAAACATTGAGGAAAATAATTTAACACCTACCATTGGTATGTAGAATATTATTCATCTAGTACCAGCTTCACATTTGATCTTGATCTGAATAAAAATGAATATTCAATAAAGAACCATGAAATATGGAATATTAGGATGCACTAGAAAAAATATATCGATATAATATTAAATGAGTAATGACTCAAAAATTAATGGAGCACTCACTGACACAAATCCAACATGAATGAAATAGTCTAGTTATATTTAAGATCATGAAATGGGATCGAAGATTATGAAATGGATTCAAAATGGATCTCCCCATGTGAAGATGCAATCAAATGAATGATAAAAAATTTATAATTATCTTTTAGTATTTTAAGGGAAAAAAATCAATTTTATTTAAAATACTGGTCCACATAGTTTTTCCCATGGATGAACACATCATTACCCAACCATTAATGCTTCACTATTTCAAGGGGAACCATTCATAGTTTATGTACACAAGTTTATTAAGTATTTGAATACAATGTCTCGGGCTCTATAAAAAACATCAGAGACCCTCATATTGTAATGAACCTCCTTCTAAACAATTTCCTAATACCATGTGGGATCTTGAAGACCACATTCCATGCCCTACACGATAATAAAAACAATTCCACCTAGCGCACACATGTTCTAATAACCATAATACCTTACATATTTTTCTATAATATCTGATTCTAGGATCCGAACAAGACTCAAATATCATCGAAAATCATGTGTACTCAATAAGAATTAATAGTGGTCTACAAACAATAATTTAAACAAAAAAATATATGATATATAACATATTAGAAATTCCAAGATCTTATAATATTCCCACATCCATAAATTCGACCCCAAATATCTCTCTCAAGGGTGGTAACGAAAGGCCTAAGAATAAATCCTTCCATTGAGAACATACTTCAGCCTCCCCCTCTTTATTCTCATCATGTAAATATTCGGGCTACCAAAGAACCTGTACTAGATTGATTGACTAGCCTTAGAGAACCTTCATTTTCCTCTAAAAAATATTAGATAATGATGAAATTTTAAATCAACCTTTACGTTAGCCTCCTTGAGATGAAAATTATGAGAAGCGTCTGAATGATAGTGGTGTTTCTGAGATACATGGAATATATCATGCATGGACTATTAATACATTGGTAACTAGAACAGATATTCTACATGCTCGATGATCTCCATAATCTTGAATGGCCCAAAATGTCATAATGAATGCATAAAAATCCACCTGATCAATTTCTATCTAAACATTAGTTATACACAAAAATATAATAGATCCCAAAACTCATACTGTAGAAGTTATAGATGGAAATTGGAATATGATTTTGATTGAGATCGTACAATATCCAACAACTTTCTGATCAACTCTATCTTCTCATAAGTCTCATGTATGAGACGTAGTCCCATTAAAGCTCCCTCTCCTATCTCTAAATAGCAGTAGGGTGAAATATATAGACTACCATAAAAATAATCATAAGAATTCATCAATATGGTATCCTGGTAAAATTATTTAGGTGAAATCAACTAGTGGTATATGCATATACCAAGAGACCCAAAATCTAGGACACATGCATGGAACTAGTCCTCATTCCCCTATATCATTATCTATGACATACCAATATTATGAGGGTGGTATACCATGATAATAAGAACATTTTTACCCCATTCACTTTTCATAATATTCCATAAATTAGTCATAAACTAGAAATCTCTATTCAATCCAATAGTCTTAGGAACCCTAAAAATTCATAATGTCTCATAGATATACATCCTCGCAAGTTCATCTACACAGAAGGTATCCCTGGTCAACATGAATTTTTATATCCTTCATGATACTATAAATAAAAACTGTAATGGAATCACTACCTCATGGAGACCTCATAAAATCATTTTTTAATTCCAACAAAATGCCTTCCCACTTACACTCTAGACTGGGTACATACTAAAAAAGAACATCTAGTCGATGTTGTTCTACCTTCACCAACTAAAAGGTAGAAGACCATGTGAAAAAAATCCAATAAATGATTCATTATAGGCCATGAATACTAGAATCATAATACATTAAATATATTGGTATATTTAGATTGAACTACTAAAAATCAGGCATGAAAATGCCAAATTAATTTTTTATATATATATATATACTAGAACCCAAACACGACAATGGATATTCACAATCTCATACTCACCTATTATCAACCTAAGAGGTGGGTCCTCACTTACCACACTCTATCATACGACTAGGCCCTATGAATTTTATTGATATATCATATTAAATCTATATACAATGGTAGAGGTCATAACCCTAGATAAAAGATAATTCCATCCACGTATATCCTTCACATCCAAATGCTATCTGAAGTCAAATAAAAGGATTCCACTTGCTACTAGAATCCATAACTTACTATATATGAGTCCTCCAAATCCCTGCATTGACCACTACATTTATGTATTTATACCTATAGTAAATCATTATGATAAAAGTATTTAGGTATTCAACCAACATTTACAAAACTAGATTTAGATCACACTATGTAAATATTTACTTGAGGTTTTTTGGTCCATTTATACCAAAAAAAATATCTCATAGTAAAAATTGTATTCACCAGCACAAAGACTACTCAAGTATAGCTAAATCATGGTAATTTTTTGGGTAGTTCCTCTCATGTGTACATAGCTTCTCAAACCCATACAACACAACAAGATCTCCCTACATCATTTTTTCCCATTACCAACAACTGACGAATCATAATACACTGTATATGGTCATCCTTTCATTGGACAAATCTAGACTAATGATAAGTTGCACATCCCTTTAATATCATAAAATGATATCTCATATGTATCTAATGTAAAACTGCATACCCTTATTATTCAAATCCATCAATAGTTCTTCTAAGCATGATATGTTTTTATATGATTCCTGCGACATCTAGATTGCATAAAGAAACACTATATTCCAATTTTGATTATGGGATGTTCCCAGGAAACTATATTGACCACCTTATCTTGATAAGTTGATACTCACATATATATGATAATATGACCCAAGAACTAAATCATATCTATATATATGTGGTCCTTTTAAGAGTATATAATGAATGATTATCTATATGTGTATCCAAAATGATCTCACGATGTTTGGAATAGTGGTTTCTATTTTTATAATACACCAAGTTATTTTCCATGAAATCCAAAAAAAAATGAATGAAGATATGGATAGAAATCACAATTAATAAACCCCATGAAAATTGATGTCTTATTCATGAGATTGAACGACATTACCATATAACCTTACAGACTATATGTGTTATGAAATGTTATATGTGGTATATTTATGCAACAACCCGAGATTTTATGAAAAATATTCTTTTCATTAATGTCTTGTGTTGTACGATACACCAAAATGATCTTTCACAACACGCACCCTTGACTTGCCTTGAATTACATGCAATCACGACCTTCCTCGATAGAATGTGTAGTACGCAACACCGAGTTTCACTAAACAACGATATGCTATTAAAATATTATTAAAACTACCAGTTATGAATAGTAAAAAACCACTTTTTGAAATTTTGTAAATTTTATTTTTCAAAATGGACTTCATTTTTGGATTCGGAATATCGAAAATAGCATAGGGTGAAATTTTTGTACTTTTCGGATAACTTTCATATTCTGATGAATAGTGAAAATTACTAAATTTTAATTAAAAATATCTTTTTTAATAGAAATATTTAATAGTGATAAATTATTAATTTTAGTGGTTTTAAAGTATATTTAGAATATATTTTTACAATTTAAAACAATATTGGTCATTGGATGTAATTTCAAATTTAAACCAGTTATAAACAAGTGTCAATCTGTTGATAGTTATTATCTCTAAAAAACACGCTATTTTTTTGACGACGGGAACTAATTTTTAAATTAATTAATGCAACTAATATGTTCTGAATTTGGAAAAATAGACATCATTTTTGAATTATTAATATCAAATAATGCTTAGGCCTAATTTTGGGTATTTTTCTGGAAACATTCATTTTTTGATGAATAGTGAAACCACTAAGTTGTAGTTAAAAAACTAAATTTTTCATAAAACTTAATTTTTCCGCTTCTGTGAGTGGAATTTCAAAAATCCAAGAGACACGGTTAATATCAAAGACTAAAATTTGGTTCAATGAGATGAATATAATTTTTGATGAATAGTAAATTTTTACTTTTTTTTTACCACGGTTAAAAGTAAATAGGGTAATTAAGGGTAAAAATGATATTATTATTTCCCTAACACATGTCCTAATTCTATTGGATAAGTTTAATTCGACCCAAAACAACCTTAGGAATAAAATATGACCATTTAGGCCCACATGGATTAGATTAGGACATTTATAATTAATTTATTTAAATAATGGTTAAATAGTTAAAATCAATGTTTAATAAGTAAATAATTTTTAATATAGGGTTATACATAAGATAAATTCGACTATAAATATTCATTAGAAAGATAAAGATATTTCCTACATAATAGTATTTTATTTGTAATTTTTAGACATTAAATAATTTAATTTAAATATGACACAACAATGATGCAGTAATTATCTTATTAATGAAATATTGATATAATTGATGTTATAAATACCCAAATAAATGTTATTTGAAACTTTTTATGAATTAAACAAATTTTATAGGTTAATATGACATGTTATTATTGATTTAATTAACTTTTATCGAACTAATAATTCTATTATGATTTTCAATAAAAGCTATTACTAAATAGTGTCAAAATTGACATAAAATATTTTTTAAACAAATATTATATTATTAATTGTTATTTTATTCCTAAAAATATAAGGTTCGGACAAATAACTTTGATACGGTTATACATATTAATAATAAACCACTTGGGGTTCGTTTGGATACTTATAGTAAGTTTATTAACCTTATAGTATAAGAACATAAGAAGACACAGTAAAAGTAAAATTATTTAACTTAATGTTAAATCTAAATGATAAGGTTAAAATAGGTACCTAAACATGTATAAATTCTATTGGATGAGAGGATTTCAACCCATACCCACCTTAGATTTGAAATAAATCAATTTGGAGCTATTTAAAAACGAATTGGACTTTATAATAAAATAATAGTTTTAGTTATTCCAAAGGTACTCCTCTCCTCCCTTATAAAAGGGCACCTCCTCCCTCTCTTCCTCACACAACATTGAGCATTCAAGCTCGGCAAACCCCTGACAAATTCTCTTCTCCACTTCCCTAAAAATATCCTAGAGGTTCTGTTCTTCCATCAAGAACAATTTTAGTGCCCTAAATGGAGATCTCAAAGAGGCACTTCAAAGAAGAGGTAATTTCCATTACCGATTCTTTCAAATTTATTTCATCTTCCACATCTTCTTCTTAGGTTGTTTCATTATGAAGTAATAACATCAGTATCACTAATATACTGATATATTATTATAAGTATTAAACAACTCTATTTTACCATATATCCATCCTACGAAAAATGAAATCACCGCGCGTGCGTACGTACAGAATACCGTCTCCACGCCGTGGTGAAATCTATTTTCCACCACCACCTTACTTGGATGGGTATAATGGTGTAAATAATAACTATATATGATTATTTTAAAGTTATATTGATCCTGAAATAGTATACACACACTCCAATACAGCCCCACGATCATGAGAACGATGTTATCACTCGTGCGTACGTACGGACTACCGTCTCCACGACGCAACGAGATTCATTCTCCACTTTAACCATTCATGAATGATTATAAAGTACATATAATAAGTAATCATGAAATATATGACATAATAATGATACTGGATTTATGTTTATATATATGTATGTCATCTACTTAATTACATTCAACTCAATAAAGAAACGAAAACAGCGTTCATGCGTACGTACGACCTACCGTCTCCATGAACGGTGTATTTCTTTCCATTTACTGATTTATTATATATATGTATATTCTTAATATATATTATATATAAATCATGTTCTATATTCTGGAATTAAGTAATAATGATCTAAGAAATCATATGAATAATTACAAGTCAAAACACAGATGACAAATGAATTTTTTTAACCAAAACACTCTTTAACATGGAATTTACAAAGGAACGGGTAATATAAAGTCATAAGTGGACCATATATGATATAATAACAATGATTATAATTCTGGAATAATTCAATGTCATTATTTAAACCATTATACAGGAGTTTCGGACACTTACGAAGCAAATCGGACCTAAGGTAAGGGAAATATCTCAATCTCATTTTTATATGAGATTTTTTTTACTTTGGTATTTTCTGGGGTGTATTTTATCATCCACATCGATGTTTCCTCAATATGTAATATTATTTCCATCCACCTACAATTGATTAAAACCTATTTTACCCTTTTCTTAGTTTTTAGTAAAATATATGAATGGAATCTTTTGTCGTTTTTCGTACGAGGTACTTTTTGACTTTTCCGACAAAAGTACGAGAAGAATGTTTTCTTAACTTATACGACATGAATATATTTTTAAAACATTATTTCCATGAATCTTACTTTAAAATATTTGAAGATTATTTTTAATAAACTTCTTTTAGTTTAGAATTTTATGACATGTTAAGAATGGAAATGTTTTTTTGAAGTAGAAAGGATATTTTCCTCAAGAATGGAGTTCAAGTGTTTTATCAAAATTATTTACCATCTAAGATAATAAAGGGTTCTGTTTCCATCCCTATTATTACATTTATTTGATTATGTTGTTATGGAATTATTTTTATGAATTCTTTTATCTTATATGAATTGTTTTATGATGTCGTGTTGTTTAAGAATCTAATTTTTATTACATGGGTTATGCTATGATGTATGGTTTATGATTTTGTGGCACACATAAGAATGGTATCATTATGTTATGGGTGGGACCTATATCTCCCTCCAATTAATTGGGTAAATATTTTATATCTCATGAGATAGACATGGCTGGAATGGTAGGTTATACAGGTTCAGTGAAACAGGACTAAAACGAGGAGTGAACTCGGTTCAGAAAGGGACTTTGTCCACTAAGATAGTCTTGGCAATGAGTCTTGACTAATAAGAAATTATTCTCTATGATTATGTGTGTATGAAACAAAGTTTCATGTTTTAAGTTATTATTATTGGGATTATATTTCATGACTATGATTTATCCCATGTTATGAAATCATGATCTCTTTTGCAGGTTAAGATTTCCAAAGGATATGTTCTTATGAATATGATGTGATTGATATTTCCTTTGTTTACCCTTACTGAGAATTTGAGCTCACCCTTTTATGTTTTATTTTCCTCAGGATATAATGAAAGGTTTTAGGTAAGAATGAAAAGGGAAGATCTTTATTGGGAGATGTTGAAGATCTTTCACCACGATTAGAAGATTTTATTCCGAGTTTCCAAAGACACTAAACTATTACGGTCCTTGTTTGTTTGTTTTTCTTATGTATTAAGTATTCCAAAAAAGTAATGTAATATTCATGTACGTCAAGCTTCGGGTATCTAAAGTTGGTATCAGAGGAAAGGTTTAGTCAACCTTTGGAAACTAGGATGCGAGAACTTTAGTGAGATCCCCAGAGATATTTCTATGGTATGTCTAGGGATATCCCTAAGGTTAAGTATACGTATAGGTTATAGTCCTAGAATTACACTAACGATCATATAATTAAACCTATGATGTTAGATATTGAAGGTAATCCCCCTTTATTATGTTGTTTTACCTAGCATGATTTTTCCTCTCACACTATTCTTTTTGGGTTTTAGACGATGGCTGGTACCCGAAGGAACCGTGTTGATCAATGAAATGGACAATGCAATGATTGTCCTCCTGAACAAACAAATGTTATGGGAGATGGAGTGCAAAATCTTATTGCTATACTTACAAAAGATATGAATCATTCTGGGCTTCCAAATGAGCAGAGAAGGGAACAATATTCTATTGATTCCTTCATGAGGCAACGCCCACCTTCATTCAGTGGGTCTTCTGATCCACTTGTTGCTGAACAATGGATCAGTACCACTGAAAGGATATTTTTAGTTATTCAATGTTCTGAGCATGATAAAGTCATCTTAGCAGTATATCGTTTGGAAGGTGAAGCTAATAAATGGTGGAATCTTATCAAGAATATGAGGCAAAGTGATGAAATTGAGTCCATGGAATGGGATGAGTTCAAGAACGTATTTTTCAATAAGAACATAACTCGTATTCTTCGAAAAAAGATGGAGAAGGAGTTTCTTGAACTAAAGAAAAAGGATGATGAATCTGTTGGTGTATATGAAGCGAATTTTACAAGGCTTGCAAGGTATGAATCTGGCTTTATCATCCAACCTGAAAGTAAAGTTGATCGATTCATCAGTGGCTTAAAACCAAATCTTCGAAGGGCATTAGCTATAAGAGACTTCAGTAGCTATAAAGAAATTGTGTGTTGTGCTATCATGGTAGAAATGGAAGTTGGTGCTACTTATCCACCTAGTAGTTTTGACAAGAAATGAAATATGGAGTTCAAGGATAAATCTCAGAATAATGGTGAAAATATGATGAATGTTTCCTTATGCTCAAAGTGTGGAAAGAAGCATGGTGGAGATTGTCTTAAAGGGACAAGTAAATGTTTCAAATGTGGAAAGGAAGGTCATCGGGCATTTGAATGCCACAATGATGGGAAGAAGATGTCTAATTATACAAACAAAGGAAGGGATACACAGAATGAACCTACTACACTTCAATGTTTCAAGTGCAAGGAGATGGGACATTATGCCAATAAATGCCCTAATCCAAGGGTTATTGATGATCGACCTGAGAAACCACTTAAGGAAAAAGAAAAAGGGAAGTGACATGCGACCACAATTGGTGATTTTGAATATGACAACGATGTGGTGGAATGATTAAGTGTTTATGTAATGAGAATCCAAAATATTGTTGAGTATTGGAATATTTATGTATTGGTCTATTGTGGTCTTCAATACTTTTATACCAGTAATCATGGAAAGTGATTGAGATATTTTTGGAAAAAAAGATGATATGCGCATAATGAAGGGAAAACGAAAAAATGACATATTTGACAGTATTCATGATCTCATGATTGATATAAGGACTAAGTGATATCATGGTTTGAGTATATAAAATTTTGAGGATTTTGGTATATGGAAAGTGATAACTTTTTACTGCATTAATGTTTTCACTAAGGTTCAATGGGTCATTTTTCAAGAGAATACATGATTTAGGCCTTAGAATGTTTGGAATATGACCAACAAGACATATCTCATGATATAGAGGGATCAATGATGGTATTAACATGCTTGTTATATGAACTCTTTGGTAATCGTTTTCACTATAATATGAGATTGGACAGTAGTATTATGGATAAGCCTAAAGATTAGAATGGACTATGTTAGACATAAGTTAGTTTTGTTTAAGGATAAATTTTTTTTCGATATTATTGATGGGATGTTATAGTAATGTAGTTTTAGAAAAAGGACAACCTGCACGACGGGCGACATCCCATCGCGTCGGACAGGGCTGTGGGAATCGAACCCACAACCGAAGTGAGACTCACCTTTATCGCCTACCACTAGCCTACAGGAAGTCCCTGGTTAGTAGAAACTAGTTTTATTTTTTTACGCAGTATTATATATGAAGTATAAGTTCATTTTTGTAATCGTATACGATTAACTTCACCTAGACCGTCTTATGTATTTTTGATAACTTTTGTAACCTTTTGATTGAGACAGATGGAATGACCCATCATTCTATCACATGATCTGCTAAAACTTCACGAATGACAAATCCAACTTCATTTCTTTAAGAGTTGAAGTGGAAAATTGTCCAAAGAATGACCAACGGTGACACAGTACCAAAATCACGAAAGTATTTCTTCTAATTCCAATTTCATCAACTTTAGGGAAATGATCTTGAAAACCAAAAATGTTTTCCTAGTGCTCTTATATCTGATAAATTAGATGGTACCTTAGATCATCACAAATTTATGGCTTTGTGATTGCTGGCTTTTCCATATCCATGTTCTCTACCACTCTCCATCAGATCATGATGGTTGGATTTCTCTTCCATATCCATATTTTCACATATGTGGAAACCTAATGATTAGTTTATTTGGGTAACCGTAACGTTCCATACATTTGTTTTTAAAGAATGGTTTCATAATTCCTTTTTACCATGTGGGTTTCTATTAATAAAACATTCACGTAGTAAACTGTTTATAACCCCGACAAATTTCGAGGGCGAAATTCATTTTAAGGGCGGTAGAATGTAACACCCTGAGATTTTATGAAAAATATTCTTTTCATTAATTTCTTGTGTTATACGCTACACCAAAAGGAGCTTGCACAACACACATCCTTGACTTGCCTTGCATTACATGCAATCACGACCTTCCTCGATAGCGTGTGTAGAACGCAATACCGAGTTTCACTAAACAAAGATATGCTATTAAAATATTATTAAAACTAGCCGTTATGAATAGTAATAAGCACTTTTTGAAATTTTGTAAATTTTATTTTTCAAAATGGACATCATTTTTGGATTTGGAATATCGAAATTAGCTTAGGGTGAAATTTTGGTACTTTTCGGATAACTTTCATATTATGATGAATAGTGAAAATTACTAAATTTTAATTAAAAAGATAATTTTTAATAGAAATAATTAATAGTGATAAATTATTAATTTCAGTGGTTTTAAAGTATATATAGAATATATTTTGACAATTTAATACAATGTTAGTCATTGGATGTAATTTCACATTTAAACCAGTTATAAACAAGTGTCAATCTTTTGAGAGATATTATCTCTTAAAAACACGCTATTTGGTTTGACGATGGGAACTAATTTTTAAATTAATTAATGTAACTGATATGTTCTGGTAAAATAGACATCATTTTTGAATTCTTAATATAAAATATAGCTTAGGCCTAATTTTTGGTATTTTTCTGGAAACATTCATTTTTTGATGAATAGTGAAACCACTAAGTGGTAGTTAAAAAACTGAATTTTTTATAAAACTTAATTTTACCTCTTCTGTGAGTGGAATTTCAAAAATCCGAGACACACGGTTAATATCAAGGACTAAAATGTGGTTCAATGAGATGAAAATAATTTTTGGTGAATAGTAACATTTTACTTTTTTTTAGCATGGTTAAAAGTAAATAGGGTAATTAAGGTTAAAAATGATATTATTATTACCCTAAAACAAGTCCTCATTCTATTGGAAAAGTGTAATTCGACCAAAAACAACGTTATGAATAATATATTACCATTTAGGCCCACTTGGATTAGATCAGGACATTTATTATTAATTTATTTAAAGAAGGGTTAAAATAGTTAAAATCAAAGTTTAATAAGTAAATCATTTTTAATATAAGGTTATACATAAGATAAATTCGAGTATAAATATTCATTAGAAAGATAAATAGATTTACTACATAATAAAATTTTATTTGTAATTTTTAGATATTAAATAATTTAATTTATTTATGACACAACGATGATGCAGTAATTATCTTATTAATGAAATATTGACATAATTGATGTTATAAATACCCAAATAAATGTAATTTGAAACTTTTTATGAATTCCACTAATTTTATAGGTTAAAATGACATGTTCGTATTGATTTAATTAACTTTTTCGAACTAATAATTCTATTATGATTTTCACAAAAATCAATTACTAAATAGTGTCAAAATTGACATAAAATAGTTTTTAAAACACATATTATATTATTAATTGTTATTTTAATCCTAAAAATCTAAGGTTCGGCCAAATGACTTAGATAAGGTTATATATATTAATAATAAACAACTTGGGGTTCGTTTGGCTGCTTATTGTAATTTTATTAACCTTATAGTATAAGAACACAAGAAGACACGGTAAAAGTAAAATTATTTAACTTAATGTTTAATCTTAATGATAAGGTTAAAATAGGAACCTAAACTTGTCTAAATTCTATTGGATGAGAGGATTTAGACCCATCCCCACCTTAGCTTCAAAATAAATCAATTTGGAGCTATTTAAAACCGAATTTGACTTTATAATAAAATAATAGTTTTAGTTATTCCAAAGGTACCCCTCTCCTCCCTTATAAAAGGGCATCTCCTCCCTCTCTTCCTCACACATCTTTGACCCTTCATGCTCGGCCAACCCCTGCCAAATTTTCTTCTCCACTTCACTATAAATATACTAGAGGTTTTGTTCTTCCTCAATGACCAATTTTAGTGCCCTAAAAGGAGATCTCAAAGAGGCGCTTCAAAGAAGAGGTAATTTCTGTTACCGATTCTTTCAACTTTATTTCTTCTTCCACTTCTTCTTCATAGGTTGTTTCATTATGAAGTAATAACATCAGTATAACTCACATACGGATATGTTATTATATGTATGAAACAACCCTATTTCACCATCTATCTATCCTACGGAAAATGAAATCACCGCTCGTGTGTACGTACGGAATACCGTCTCCACGCCGTGGTGAAATCTATTTTCCACCACCACCTTACTTGGATGGCTATAATGGTGTAAATAATAACTATATATGATTATTTTAAAGTGATATTGATTATGAAATAGTATACATACACTCAAATACAGTCCCACAATCATGAGAATGATATCATCGCTCGTGCGTACGTACGGACTACCGTCACCACGACGCGATGAGATTCATTCTCCACTTTAACCATTCATGAATGATTATAATGTACATATAATAAGTAATCATGAAATATATGACATAATAATGATATTGTATATATGTGTATATATATGTATGTCATCTACTTAATTCCATTCAACATCATAAGGAAACGAAAACAACATTCATGCATACGTACGACCTACCGTCTCCATGAACAATGTATTTCTTTCCATTTACTAATTTATTATATATATGTATATTCTGAATATATATTATATATAAATCATGTTTTATATTCTTTAATTAAGTAATCATGATATATGTAATCGTATGAATAATTACAAGTCAAAACACGGATGACAAATGAAACAATTTTACCCAAAACGCTCTTTAACATGGAATTTACAAAAGAACGGGTAATATAAAGTCATAAGTGAACCATATATGATATAATACCAATGATTATGATTCTGAAATAATTCAATTACACTATTTAAACCATTATACAGGAGGTTCGGACACTTATGAAGCAAATCAGACCCAAAGTAAGGGAAATATCACAATCTCATTTTTATCCGAGATTGTTTATACTTTGGTTTTTACTGGGGTGTATTTTATCATCCACATCCTTGTTTCCCCAATATGTAATATTATTTCCATCCACCTAAAATTGTTTAAAACTTAATTTACCCTTTTTTGAGTTTTTAGTAAATGATATGAAAGGAATCTTTTGTCTTTTTTCGTTTGAGGTACTTTTTGACTTTTCTGACAAAAGTACGAGAAGAATGTTTTTTTAACATATATGTCATGAATGGATTTTTAAAACATTATTTCCAAGAATATTCCTTTAAAATTTTTCATTTTTATTTTTAATCAACTTCTTTTAGTTTATAATTTTATGACATGTTATGAAAGGAAAAGTGTTTTTGAAGTAGAAAGGATATTTTTCTCAAGAATGGAGTTCAAGTGTTTTATCAAAATTATTTTCCATCTAAGATAATAAAGGGTTTTGTTTATATCCCTATTATTAAATTTATTTGATTATGTTGTGATGGAATTATTTTTAGGAATTCCTTTATCTTATATGAATTGTTTTATGATGTCTTGTTGTTTAAGAATCCCATTTTTATTACATGGGTTATGCTATGATGTATGGTTTATGATTTTGTGGAACACATAAGAATGGTATAATTATGAGATGGGTGGGAACTATATATCCCTCCAATGAATTGGTTAAAGATTTTATATCTCACAAGATAGACATGGCTGGAACAGTAGGTTATACCGGTTCAGTGAAACAGGACTGAAACGAGGAGTGAACTCGGTTCAGAAAGGGACATTGTCCACAAAGATAGTCTTGGAAATGAGTCTTGACTAATAATAAATGATTCTCTATGATTATGTGTGTATGCCACAAAGTTTCATGTTTTATGTTATGATTATTGGGATTACATTTCACTACTATGATTTATCCCATGTTATGAAATCATGATCTCTTTTGCAGGTTAAGATTTCCAAAAGATATGTTCTTATGAATATGATGTGATTGATATTTCTTTTGTTTACCCTTACTGAGAATTTGAGCTCACCCTTTTATGTTTTCTTTTCCCCAGGATATAAAGAAAGTTTTTAGGTAAGAAAAAAAGGGAAGATCTTTATTGGGAGATGTTGAAGATCATTCACCATGATTAGAGGATCTTATTTCGAGTTTCCAAAGACACTAAACTATTACAGTCCTTGTGTGTTTGTTTTTCTTATGTATTAAGTATTCCGCAAAAGTAATGTAATATTCATGTACGTCAAGCTTCGGGTCTCTACAATTTATAGTCCATTCATGAACCCAATGAAAAACATTTCAAAAATTAATATCCATGAAATTCGGAACTCCCCATATTTGATAAAAAATTTCATCTATCAGTGGAAAATGATAGAGATTCTTATCCATTAATTGGGTCAACATTCGAAAATGCATCAATTTCCAAAAGGAAACATCCACTATTTTCATACAAGTACTAGTGTACTCTTTAGTGCTATATCAGGTCATATGTGGCCCTTTACCTTAAAATACCATTGATACCTCTTATTCTTATACAATTCCCTCATATCCATAATATATTAATGAATTCACACCCTTTTAGCTCCTAACACATTTTAAATAAAGAAATACACCTATATCTCTTGATGTAAACTAGATAATTCAACCATGAAAATTTCTATGAAATAATCAGCCACTAGAGGGAAATTTTATTTACATTATACATGATCATCAAGATATTAAATAGTAATCCATTATATTATCCTTTCTATTCCACAATTTAACTGTCCATCTCAACAGACATGGACATACCATTCACCATTGGGAATAACAAATCCACCCTTTAGTGATGTGATGGTTAGCCTTGAGTGATAAAAATAATCATGGGATCATTAGGTAACAAGATATTCCATCCCATGTATGATGTCTAGCCCTATCATATCATGGATAAAATATTTCATATTATGTTTCACCCATTAATCTCAATGGGAAAATCCATGTACTAGCACACACTCTATTTTGATCCCTAAAGGATATTCCATCCTAATTACACAATCATAAACACTATTACTAGCTCAAGGATCTCCATCTTATGTACATAAATGAAGCTATGTGATGAATATATATATATAAGAAGATACAAGAATATAGGGTATGGACTAACGATATTCTCCTCACGGTAGGCTATACAGAATATATCTTTCTAGAACCATGTACCTATGACACAAAATCACTACTTGAGAAATCTTACTCAACTATCTAGGAATAACTAATTCCTGGTTGCCTTAGAAAACAAGAACATATTTGTATAATATACATGTACTCCTATAAATCCTATCATAATATCATTTTGTAAAACTGGATAATGAACCTGGAGTCTGAGATGACCCTCTTCCAATAATTGCTAGAGGGATGGTCAGGCAAAAATGTTGTACATCACCAATCCTTTAGAAATATGGAGACGTTATTAGGTCCAGATAACTTTAATTCATCACATGTCCCCATATTCCCCAATGATGATAAAATATTTAGATATCCACACTAAAATCTTCACTTGGAATCCCCTCACAAAAAACATCAAAATTTCATTTCATGTAAGTAAAAGCTAAGCCATTTGGTTGATAGAAAACAGTGTTCAACGCTACATCCACAGATTCTTTCACGTTATGCTTGGTAATATGTACATGATTCACTATCTATGTTTTATAGATCAATATAAACACATCGTCATGAGAAAACAAAAATTTGAAATAAATTATTTAAAGGGTATCACCATCGATGCCTTAACCTCATCAAATATTAGTGAAAACACTATAATTCCACATGACCTTCCAAATATTCCAAATCTATTACAGAAAAAAGTTCCAGACACATGTAATCAATGTCCTGAACTACTCTCAATGTCTCTTGGAAAAACCAGTCAAATTTTTATTCTAGAAAACACCCCATCATTATATCACACCCTATCATCCACATTCAAAACATCCCACCAGTGAATTGATGATCCCAAAAGACTTTATACCATTATCATGAATCTAATCTCTGGAGGATTATGAATATTCAAGAATAGCTACAATATAGTCTCAAGACACTGCACAATAGCATATGGATGTCAATCTCACGGACATGTGGGAGGATTGTGCTACTAGAATCCGCACATCAAGATAGACATCATAAGGTAGATGTGATGCTCCCTAAAAATGATTCATATAGTATAGATAACCCTCCAGGATCTATGCCTTATCACATGTGGGTCATATAACGTGTAGTGTTACATTGATCATTATATGAGGATTCAATAGTAGCCCATTGTTCCCCACATGGAGCATCATCATCTCCACCCCCTCGTATATTACTAGAGGTCACCGTGGTTTAATGTTTCTACAATTAAAAAATACATGCCTCCAAAAATTTTGATAGAGAAGATAATATATAAAATAGTATGACATGTCAATAAATTTATATAAATAGGTAATACCCCTATACATTATCATATATCCAGAAGTTTGTAAAATATAATGGTCACATACATTAATAGGGACACTTCCTACCACCCAATATATTGCCTGATCTAGGTCATTTTCATTTTTTCATAGTTTAAATTTATAATGGAAATCATATTCATTTAGCACTTCCCTTTTAAATCGTTGAACCAAATAGCGCACCAAATTCGATATAGAAAATACCATACACCTCATGAACTAATATAGAGAGTACACTTAATTCATACCATAACACATTCCATTCTATATAACAAATGGTCCATGACTCAACATGGATCAATTTTATTTCATAGGAAGTATTATATAGCCTAATCATGAAAACAATACTTATTTTATGACAAACACTCTACATAAGAACCATATTTCTCATCTCATTGAATAAATAATTTATTATAAAATAAATATATCACACAAGGAACATATCACAAAGTCATTCAGTAACGAAAATAATCCTATATGGAATTAAATAATGAATAAAACATTAATCCAGTAAAGGTATTAAGAAGATTCAAGAGACACATACCCTTTTCTGATTGGGTTACAACAAAACCAATCATCAACCATATTAAAATATATCATCATAATGGAATCACATCAACCAATGGTGAAATCCTAATCAAATGTAATAAAAAACTGTCAAATAAAAATTTCCATTTGAGAAAAATTGTATTTTTTCCGTACATTTGCAAGAAACTCCCATGCATAGATCATTAAAATAATTCATATTCTATATGATAACTGTTTTTGTTTTCAGAATAATTTATGGTAAGAAAACAAACATGTTGATATATCATTTTAATATCCCACCCTGAATTCTAGTAAATGGTGTCCCAAGATGGTTGGTCCCATGTCCTAAAGTTCATGTACTCTTATTGAATAGGATTCTCACTATCATTGAGGTCCAAGTATGTCTTTATAAGGAGACAATTATCTCATTTTTATATCTAACACAATGGTAGAAATAATATAGATCAGTAAGAAAATAGATATATAACAAGAATGAAGATAAATATCCTATAAAATAGTATATAAACAATGAAAAAAAGTAATATTCAATTATGATAATTTTATATTTCTAAAATGAATACATCATTGGTTTATAGAATGAAATTATTACACATGTATCAAAATACCCAAACAACCAAAAGGGTATATCACAATCTATCATCCCGAGCCTTGCTCGGTCCTGGGATCTCCTCCTCCTATGCATGGTACAAAGTCAAGAATCGAACTGAAGGTACTTTCTCCAGTCCTTAGATGTCACATGAGCCTGAGCCCAGTTGGTGAGGACTACTTAATTTCATCCAGGAGACCAGAGATCAAATCTAGGCGGTAGATAATTTCCTGATACTATAGCAGCACTGTAGTAGGAACATGAGAAGAACTGTAGCAGTATTGTAGTAGGTACTTTTGAAGGAACTGTGAAGAACTGTAGCTAGTACTATAGTGGGAACTATACCAGGCACTGCTTGACACTGTAGTAACAGAGGGTATTCCCCCGTTTGGGCCTTCGGGCCACCGATTTGTTCCTCGAGTCGTTTAAGGCCTTTGGGCCACCCATGCCTTCGGGTCAGTAAGGCCTTTGGGACACCTCATGTCCTTTGGGGCACCTTAAGTATAGATGAAAACCATACAACGTAAAAGAACAAACATCAGAAGTAGGAGGAGAAAGGGTCTTTCACAATAAGAGAAGATAAATGGATTTCTAGAATGAGAGGGTATGGCACTTGCCATCGGGACAAGCATGTGCAAGAATGGGAAATCCTAGATGAACACCAAAGCGATGGTGGAGAGCTAATTTCATGATGACGATGCTGGGGAGGAGCAGTTCACATTAGTTAGTATGTGTTGTATATAATGTTTCAAGCCTACGGGCATTGAATTCCTCTAAGGCCTATGGGCTATAAAATACATATGCTTACGGGCCTTGTAAGGGCTCCACCTTACCCCTAAAAAAATGGATTATCAAAATCAATAAAAATGAAGGCTAGTCCATAGATTAATATTTAGAGTATTTATATGTACCCAAAAATTTCCCAAATAGGGTGTGAGATAACGCTCAACATTCCACATACTAAAATTGTCAATAAAAAATAATTATTATTCAATAAAAGCCATATTAGTGTGTTATATATGAAAAATAGGAAATTACAAAATGTAAAGAGTAAATGTCAATTGGTATAATACATCATTCAATGTCTCCCTACAAACAATAATCATATTTAAGGGAATGTAATGTATGAAAATAAATAAAAAACCACAATGTCTCATTTGAAAATAATAACCTCATACCCATAAGTGAGCTATCTATAACTGAAGCCAAAATATCCACCATGACTATATCATGCAACTGAATGTGTCAAGTCAACCAAATTTATGTTGTAAAAAAATGAATATTTTATCGATCATGAAAATGTTGAATAACCCGAATTTCAAATTACTATGATTGTGAATATAATCCATATAGTCATTCCCCCCTGACCAAGTCCATGGTATATAAGATCATGCAATCATCGTTATGTCCCAGGTGTATCTCAATAGATACTCGGTTAGTCGTGGATTGGGATCCAATGAGCGTGTCAACATACCATTTCCACTGTGAGCCCAAGAAATCCAAATACATTTGGTAGCAAGGACCTATTAATCCCATATAATCGAGAAAAAATGATAGATCTCATCCTAGGAATCATCTACTGCAATCAAGAACCATGGGGGAAGATCCATGGAATCTAATGGAATATAATCCAAGGAATGAGAACCAAGTCATCCACTACAATTAAATTCATCACTTTATTAATCAATAATTCACAATCATTTACATTTCATGAGTTGAACAAGCATATAAAATTTCACATTACTTATAACAAGGAAAAGTATTAGTATCATCTCATAATCACCTAAAAGATTTAATTCAATTTTTATGGGGCTTACTTTAACAAGACAAGGTCAGACTTCCCCCATGGGTGGTATAACAATGGTTAATGAAAGTGGAACACTCCATGGGTGTCCTAAGTTGGTGAAACAACTTCCAACATACTTAAAGGTACTAGTGGTATTCCCTAACAGGATCCAATAAATTCAAAAAAATATTCAATTTATTTCTGGGGGAAATAATTGAAATTTTTCCATGCCATCACAATGGAATGTAGACTTATATAACAAAAAATAATGAATTAAAAGTACTATCCACCTACTATAGGTCAGTAGAATAGTGATAATCTATTGCTGGATTCTACATCAATCTCAAATAGAATAAATACAATGTTCAAATAATGAACTTAGAAATAATGAATTTTATATTACATACTAAAAATTGCTTCAATTCAAATTATATTGAAGATAGGTACAAATGGAATGGATTTGTCACTAGTATGAATCATATAAAGGTGTCAAAGACCAATTATGAGTCCAGATCAATAAATGGGTGCAAATATTGTTAAATATATTTAAAAAGGAGCTCCTCATATAAAGAGGTTCTGTAATAGGGGATAATTAATTTTATTATAGTTTTTAATTTTTTAATGGGAAAAACAAAATTTTCACAAAATAATTGGCACCATAGTTGGGTCGAATGTTTTTCCCAGAAATCTTCCAACCATGAACCCATAACGATTTCAAGGGGTCCCTTCAATAGATTCGACACATGGTTTTCCTATCATTGTGAAAAACCTATGTTTGGGTCGGTTAAAAACTAAATAGGCACTCACATGGGTGTGTTCCGCTTTAGGGGTGGTTTCCTCAAATCATGTGGTCTCTATAATCCAAAATTACAGGCCTCACATAGTTATATGAACAAGGTGTTTTTCTACATATGTTTTCTACTAACCATGCGTCCTGCCCTATTTTTAAAAAAATGTATGTTCCATGCTCGGAGTAATCCCTAAACACCCCCAATACTCACATGATCATTACAAACATTCACATTTCGCAATAAAAAATAATTTCCTCCAAAAAAAATCCATAGATCATAAGAAATCCAACACTCTTACAAATTATATATAAATTAAAATTATATTTAATTATAGTTTGATAACATTTTAATGTTCAAGAATATTGTTTTTAAAAACTATTTTTTCATTGAATTTTGTGACCTTATTTGACATTAATTTATAAGACACCCACAAATTGAGTAATGAAATATGAATTTATTCTTTGGAATATATAATTTCAAATTTAATTTTTTACATCTATATCATATGTAGTAATTATGAATATTAATCATGGTCAATTTTTTTTCAATGATAAATGTTTAAAGATAGAAAATAATAGTAAAAAATAATGATTAGGAAAAACAATATCAACTTAATTATTATGGGATAATGGTATTTAGATCCTTATAAAATTTAATTCTATCTTTATTTGTTTAATTCCACATGATCATGAGTATTCCCATTATATATTTAAAATGATAATAATAATTACATGCATTCCATTAATCTCACATCTAAAACAGTACATATGCATATAAATTCATCACAGTACAAGACAAATCTATTTTCACAAACTCTATACAAATAAATTAAAAAATATCTGATGTCCTTGAAGTCTTGAGAAAACAAGAAGGCATAAGATGTAATCAAATTATGGACTATAATGAATTGGTATATCCCCTTACTATATTATGTCTTGTTTATTTATTTATATACCTCTTTCAAAATAATCATAACCTTTATAGTATAATTTCATTAGATTTTGTTGTATACCTAATTATTATTATGTTTTTATACACCACTTATTCTTCCCATCTTCCATACTATGGGAATTGAAAACCTTATTCGTCTTTATGTGTGGAATACCAAATCCACAAAATAATGTCTCTATTTATTATTCACCATCTTCATGGATGATTATATAAAAGGATTTAATGGATATGTAATATTCTGATAAAATATATTAATGATTCATTAAAAATAAAACCAGATCTGCCTTTTAACATTCCCATCATTTGAAAAAAAACATCACCCATGTGTACACCAGGACTACTATCGTCATAATGTGATGCTATTAATTTTTTATCTTTTCACCATATAAATGATAATTAAAAAGTAAATTATAATGGAAAAAACAATATATATGTTATTCAATTATTATTTTTACATCTTATATTATAATTAAACTTTAATAGATTCCATTCATTGAAAAATAAAAACATCACTCATGCATATTTATGGATTACCATCTCTATTATGTTATGTAATTCATTTTGAAATAAATGATAGAATAATGTTTATAAAGGTGTAAATAATAAATAAATATGATTATTATAACATTATTACAATAATTATTATGATTAAACAAATACATAGGTAAAAGTACTAAAACCAACAAACTAAAACATGCTTGGGAAGTAGAACTGTACACAATCAAATGATGATTTTCCGGAAGAATTATTAATAAATGGGGAATTAGATAATATAATGGAATTATATAAGGTATGATATGTATTAATATGTCTCATTTATAAATTAATAATAAATATTCAATTATTATAACTGATATTGTGATACCGTATGGGGAAATTCGGGACCTACACTAAGGGTTCACCATAGAATTTTTTTGAGGCATGATTCATGTTATACACATAGTTATGGTCGTATGGTGTATATAATTCAATTTTAATATATTATGTATCTAATATCTTCATATTAATGGAATTTAATGTTATATTTTATTTTATAATGTTTATTGGGATTATGATTCAATAGTAACCAATGAGGTAATGGTTGAGGAAACAATAGTATTTTCTTTCCGTACTATCTATATTAAATTTTATATTATGGAAATTACATGATTCATGTAATTCATACCGCATTTATATTATTATTATTGGGTTATTTCTTATTTTTAATCAGTACTATCATTTTCTATAAAATTTTCATTTAAATTTTCGAATTGTGTTTTTAAATAAAGATACCCATATTTATCATATTTTGGTAAGGAAAATTTTACATATATAACCATGTACGTAAAATTATTTTATAAATGTTATTTACCTATTCATAATTCATTTTATAGGGTTATATTTGATACTTTTAAATTTCATTAATAGTTAATAAAATTATTTTTAGAGGTTTTTTATATGAATTCATTTTGAGTTTTTTTATAAAAATTGAAAGGATAAATTATCATAAACACTACTTAATTAATTAACTTTCAAGCCATTGTAAATATTAATATCATTTAATATCCAAATAAAAAAATTCATATATAGAAATAAAATCTTTTTCTCAATATTAAAAGAATTTATATTGTTTAAAATACTAAATGAAATTAATAGTTTCCCCTCATTTCAATAAAATGTTAAAATTATCATATACTGGAATTTTTCACCCATTTCTACATCTTTCATTTTTTTATATACTTAATTTGGAAAATTAACTAATAATACCCTTAATGTTAAGAATATTGATGGATAAGGATTATTTAATGATGAAATCTTCATGAACCCCATATTTTTTTACATAAGATTATTTATTATTGAATAATGAAGGTGTTTGTAATATTTTGGAAAAATTATATATCTGAATTTTTTTATGTGAATGATGGGATTGAAATTATGTAGTAAAAATAGGTATATGGTAATGTTTTAAATTTCGTGATATGAATATAATATTCATGAATCAGATTTCATTTTCACAACATTATTCTTTTAATTTTTCATATTATTACATGATAATAGTTGTGTGCATTTACATGTTTCATGATATTTTATTTATATAGAAACATAATTTTATTTCCCAAAAAAGATAAGTGGATATGTATATTTTTTCATAAATATCGAAAATTTTATAGTATAATATGATTATTATTATCACTAATTATTTTTTATATGGTCTCCATATTCCCTATCGATCGTGATTATTGATATAGAATTATAGATATCTATTATGATATGTTGAAATCCTTATTCCATGAGTGATTATTTATGATCGTAAATGATTAAGTATAATTTGGGAATTCTATGATCACATTCTCATAATCTTATTCATATATAATTATAACATAATATCATAAAATAATATCTATATTTTTTACCCATACTGATCATATGATCCAATCCCTTAATATGTTTAAATTTTCTATATGATATAGGGAAGGTTATTGTGTGTGATTATACAAAAAGGTATTGTATTTGAATAATGATACTGTAGATATTGAATATATTTCATGAGGAAATGTTGATTATTTATATAGTCTCTAGATATAGTAATCACTTATTATCCTCACGTATGAATTATATTGATATGTATTGAATATTCAACTACAATGTTGTAACATTTTGAAATGTAATGTTATTGTCAATTCCGTTGGTATCAGAGAAGGGTTTATTTATTTTTAATGATTCTTATATGAAACATTGGAAACACCCATAATGATTCATAATTTAGGGAATCTCATGAATTATTTTCATATTATACGACTGGTCACAATATTTATTATTTAAATGAAAATAATTTAACCAATTATAATTTTTTTCTTATGGTCTGATTTTGGAGTAATCAAGTGAACAATGATTTTATGGACCAATATAATGACCATAATTCTTATGAAACAAATGTAATGGGAACTAGGATTCAAAATATTTCTTTAATGGGTAATATAATATCTCATATTTAGATTAAAAAAATAATCATTTATAGAATTTGAAAAAAGTTAAAAATGGACTTTTGGGAAATGTCATGTGGTAATTACTAAGGATGAATGAATATTTAATTTAATAGATGTAAATAATGTTAGACTAATTACACTGTAAAGTATACCAAAGGAACTATAAATAGATTAAATGTGGAAGATGGGGAAAATTGTAGCATGTTTCTAACAAAAATTTCATATTCATATTGAAGTAATGATGTGAAATATAGTTCAATATAATGTTCAACTAATTGTTCAATTTCATAAATTTGGGATAATTTTGCATTATCATACATAGTTCTATAGTATATGACTAGCATGGATGATATGAATTATAAATAATAATACAAATGGACCTATGGAAATTTTATGCAGTCACAACAACTAACGTGGGTCCCCAAAATTATCTTCCTTATAATGAATTGATCATACACTCAGTAGATATAAATATTGTAATTGGATATTAGTCCAACCACTACTTAATACCCTTAATATTTTATAATAATATTAAATCTCATGGGAGATGACTAAATATGGTATTTTAAATAATAAATTACATCAAAATGATGATTTTATCTTAAGTATATAGCTACACCTTGAATGTTTTTAGTGGAAATAATGTTTATAATCATCATGTTACTGCCCCTAGAGTTGAATTTGATGTTATATTTAACTTAAATTACCTTAATTTTTATGGTTCAGTTATCAATTTATAATTAACAGAATATAAATATAATATTAAGAATTAACATATATTCATATATAAGAGAGAGTATGGACATGAAATTCAAATTGAAATTGCATCCATTAAAAGGGACATACTACCGTACATGAGGGGTATTTATCTCAAATGTGTAGGGATAAATTCAATTTTAATTTTATTCATTTTTTTATGAATATTTTGATGTATTTCTTGAAGATTTTTCCATTCTTCCTCCCAAACATTATGTTTAGTTTTTAATATAAATTATACTTGTTGGAACACTATTTTCATTGAATCATAATAATAATTCCCCAGTTGACTTTTAGTAATAGATGAATCAACTACTAGAAAATATTTAAAATGGATTCATATACCTTGTACATCACCATAGTTTTATCATACTCCATTTGTTATGAATAATGATTGTTTTATGCATATTAACATTTATAAATGGTAATATTACATTATTAGTATCATGAAAAACTATCCATTTCTCAATATTCAATAATTTTTTGGTAAAATATATAAAGCTCAATGACAAAAAAAATTAATATTTTATTTAGATTTCATCATTTATCAGTCATTAGTGAGAATTTACCAAATAAAACATTCTATATAACATTTTGTAAATATGAATTTTTGTTTTTTAATCAGATAAGGGAACGAGATGTGTTCTTATTACGAATGAAATGTTAGTACTGTATTACTCATGATAATAATTATTTTTGGAAAAATGTTTTGAGAGTCATGATTTAGAACTGTTTATTATAATTTTAACATTGAGCCTCAAAATGTGTTAAATATATGGTGAATGGTTTTATATATATACTAATCAAAAAATAAATATGAATAGAGTCATTAAGAGAGTTTAATATACACCAAAGTTGAATGTTTAATTGAATAAAGATTATATCGAATTATTTCATTAAAACCCTGAGATTATGAAGGATGTTTGATAAGGATTTCAGTAAGAAATACAAATATATATTGTCTATTATTACAATAGAAAGAGTTCAAATACAAATGGATATATAGAGGATAATCATTGAATTCATAATGATGTGGGAAAGAAACTGCATTTCTTAGATAAATGTTCAAACACCCATTAATGTAATAACTTAGGAGGAGTAGAAGGAATATATATCGCTAAAAAAATTAATGATATTTCAAGAGTTTAACATTAACTATAAAGGAATGATATTGTTTAATAACCAATAATTTGTCCTTTCATAACCATATTTGACAATGTAATTTAATGAATCTCAAAGTTCACCATTATTTATTCATCTCAGATATATAAATATGTATTGACATAACAAATACCATTTCTATTAGGTAAACATAATGTGGAATACTGAACAATATATACCCCATTTCATATTCAACCTGCAAGTTAAAAATGATATTTAATTTTTTAAGGAGTTGTTACAACCATTACACATCCTAGAAACTAAATATTTAAAAATCACCATGGATTTCATCATATGAATCCCCAATATATCAAAAGGATATAATTCAATTTGAGTTATATTGGACTACCTCTTAAAGGTAGTGTATTTTATTTCTATGAGGGATGATTTTTCTCTTGAATAACATTCTAAAATATATATTAATGATCTAGCACTATTTCATAGAGTACTAAATTATATATATTTTGATTAATATTCATTATTTTATTCGATTTTCTTTATAAATATTCAATAATCTATTCATACAGTGTTAATAATTATCACTACAGATCATCCTATGACATTTGTCAGTATAAAAGATACATTCATACATTAGAATATATTATGAGATAATTCTATTTGGATTTCTCATGTGGATAAGGTCAACACATTCCTCTAGTTAATTTTTATTATGATAATAGTTTTCACATGATCCTTCAGATGGATCCTAATGTAAGATTATATAGTATAAGATAAAAACACTAACATTCGTGGATAATGTTGTAGAATATAATCTATTAGGAACTATGATTGCTGAAGAAATGTAAAATAATGATATATCTATTCATAAACAAAAATAGATACATAAATATTTATGTATGAGTTACAAAAAATCATTATTGAATATAATGTTCAACGGTAGTGATAATATATCCTTTTAAAAATATTTATAAAAGATTATTATTTGATTCAACATGAAGGGAGAGCTTATTGATAGATATATCATAACCTTTTAGGCACCTGATTGTATTGTGATGGAGTAACATTTCATAATGATTACATTGAACCTATCTATGTTCATAATATATTCATGTTCTATTTCATTAGTTTTTAAATACATGGCCATTCATATGTAAAGAAAATCACATGTTATACTATGGGATTATTATTTTTCTTATGAAGAACAACTTGTTGAGATTCTATTTTTAATATAGTATATACTAGGAAACCATATCACCAACTCGGTTATATAATTTTTTTTAAGAACATAAATTTTAAGAAGATATAGTGGATCATGAAGATTTTATAAGGGTGAAGTACCCTCATTTTTTATATCTATTTTACAATATTCGAAGGGTTCAATTATTATATGGGGTGGAATGTAACACCATGTTATAAAAGAGTATATATATTTTTAATTAAATTTGAATCATTTTTTGGTTTATTTACAAGATGTACTGATCTTAGATGAACCACATTATTTTATTGACATATTCAATGGAAATTTTATAATAATAAAATAAATAATCATTTCAACTTTGATTATCAATTATTTAAAAATGAAGAAGATTTCTTTTGAAGATAAAAGATATATTTTCATTAAATTTTTTTTATTTAAAAAATGTTTTCTATATTAATATATTAAATTAATCACCATTTTTAGGTGATATTAATTAAATAACTTGAATATATATCCGACCAAATGAAGAATCATTCATTTAGTTGGGGTTATATGACACTGATATCGTTCATACATGTTTTCCTTGATTTATTTCGTAAAATAACACATAGTAAAACCTAAATGATAATAAGGCCTACAATATTTAGTAAATTATATATATAACACATTTAAATTTTGTTTGGGTAAATCAACATTATTATCCACTTGAAAATATTGTATTATATTTCGTAAATCATATAATATTATAAGGGATAATATGTAGATTTATATATGAATATGGTAACCTATAAATCCCAACATGAGTATAAATAATGAATATCACGCTGTAATGTAGCAAATATATGCCAAGAGGCTTATAAAAGTAACATAATATGAGTGAGAATCATATTTTTGAACAATGATGTAATATATAACATTATTACATAATGAACATATATGAATTTTGAAACAATATAAAACAAGACATCATAAACCAATGTCACGGATAACTACCTAGAAATTATAACATAGTGGTGTTAATATTACTTCCCATCCCATAAACATGGAATATAATGACATAAAAAACAATACCCATTGCAATCGAGAGATATATAATTCTAACCCCCATACCATTCATACCATGTATGTGCATAAGTTTTCCATGTGGGGCATACAACATTAGCATGCCTTTCATCACATTTTAATCCTTTTTATGAAGCATGGGATATATACATGGAAATACAAAATCCATTAGTGATAATATAAACAGATGAATAAAATTTTATTGAAATATGAATGTGTATTCACAATATGATTTTTAGGAATGCAAATCACATGATTATTTCCTCAGCAAAATGGATATAAATAATATTTTATAGAATGGGTGAAAGAATGATAAAGGTGTATCAAATTAAATTATAATCATATTGAGTGTATGATAAATGTATTAAAACATATCATATATTGTACTATTGGAACTAAAAATAGGCATGACATAAATATGGTTCTTGAAAAAAGAGGTGAAATAGAGAATAAATTATATTGGGAGAGAACATCATAAATCATGGGAAGAGCTTCTTAAGATAATGGGGGAACCTTGGGAGATATATATATAAAAAAATTTATAGTAAAATCATTATCCTTGGGTTATTATTGAATAATAAGTGGTTTATTTGTGGATTTATATGAAATGAGCGGGGAGAATTCATTATTAACTATGAATCATTAGTTTTAGACATTATATAATGAATTAATCAATACATAAAACATTAATTGGGTTTTAACATTTATTTTACCAAATAAGAGTGGAATTGTATATTTTATACTTCTCAAATCTGAACTCAAAAAAATTTTAACCTGGGCAAGGTATAATTAATAATATTAACGATTAATTGGAATTAAAACAATGAAAGATGAGATATGTCTACAATGATGCATTACGGATTATAAATTTAGTGAAATAACAAAAAATTGAATATTTTATAATTATATATTTGGTCTTGGATAACATTTATGGATTTTATTACATCACTTTGGATCATAATGATGTCATAATAAACACTGAATTTTATATCATAATTAATTTTTACCCAAAACTTCCAATATCACAAAAAATTATGAAATATTCTCTATTTTATAATTTCTATACATTTCTTTCAAAAACAAATATCCATTTTAAGAACATAAATCATTATGTATAATAATTTCTATTTGAAAATCATAAATTTTTATTTGTTGAAAAATGATAATAATTTTGAAATAATAGTTTCCAAACCCTAATAAAACATACATTTGACTTTATATAATTTTATTATAATTTATATTTATTTAAATATTTTTTAATAAGAATATTTTAGGAAAATATTATATATTTCAAATATTATTCAATCCATCAGAAAGTGTGTCTTGATTGAAACTATTTATTTCCCAAAAAATAAAATTTGTGTTTTATCATATAAATAACAAATAATTGTCAACCACATTATTTAGTCAACTAAAAAATTAATAATTAAAAAAGAAAATATATTATCATAATTTTATTTACATAAAATTTATAGATTATTACTTTTAGGCCCTAGATACCATGACCATTATTACACCAGTGATTTTACTAAGAGTGGGCAGTGCGATGTTGATACTTAATGGGGTAGTTTACCATACATGGATTGAGCCATGATCAAGATTAGCATTAATTTATCCCATTAAGTTATTTACTTGTGCGTTATTAGTTGAATTGTTTCATGGACTTGGTCAATGGAAAATCCTAATGATGTTATATCCCCAAAAGATATAAAAAAGAGGTTTATTTGGCATGATCCTAAGAGATGATTCCATTACATCATCATTTTCTATCAATTTAAATTTATCATAACCCTTAATATATTAAAAATATATTTCATTATGCAATTTCCAAAATATCAACATTTGTGATCATTAACATTCTTTTAAATTTGATAGACCATTTAAAGAAATAAATAAAAAATGTAGTACTTCGGGTTTCTATAACTACATTACCTAACAAGTCATTTATTAAATAATAATTTTATTTTATTTATAAAACATAATTTTTTAAAAGTTGGATGTCCACATAATGAAAATATAGTCATATTATTCGTAAAATGTATATTCTTTCTAAAAACATTTAACACTATTTTTGGAAAAATAGGATAATTAAATTATTCTAATGTTAACAATTGTATTCTAAAAAATTGATATAATTTTTTGAAATTAATATTTCAAAATTATCATAATGACAGTTTTTTGGGGGTTTTTTAAAGGTATTATTTTTTAGTATAGGGATATAAATACATATTTTTACAAAACCACTATTTATTTTATTTAAATAAATTAATCCCAATCTATTATTGTTGTTTTATAGTGGTAAAGTAAAATAAAAAATCTTTAATTAAACATAATGTAAACAATTATATAAGAATCAATTTAATAATTTTTTTATAATTTCATTTTTATCCTTAAAAAGGTTTTATACTACAATTCAAATTTTCATTAATTAAAAAAAATTAAAATTATTTAATTACAATAATAATACTTGAATATTTAAAAATGGTTTTAATATATGTAATCAGTTGGTTAAAATACAATTATGTGTAAATTAATATATTTTCATATTGAATGTTAACCTTACTAAAAAAAATTTTAATATACTAAAAGGGTAAAACATGTTAATTAATGTGAAAAATTTCTGGTATGATCATAACATATCCTCTTCATAATTAGGTAATGATTATATTCTTAATGTTATTGCCATATCATTGAAATTTAATTGTTTTAGTAACACTAGACCTTCTGTAAGACACTTGTATTATTTAAATGTTATGAATAATAACAAGTGTGCCCCCCCCCCCCACTCAATTTTAAAAGAGCACATGTTATTCATAATATATAGCCAGACCACTAGATAAAACCATCATAAACACAACCTACCAAAATCCCATCAATAAAATCTTCTATATGGACTAGAGGTATGTGTCACAATTAGTGACTGTCATAGAAGGCTTTATGTATAAACCAAAACAGGTTTTCACAAGAAGATATATAACACATTACCATGTAATTTTGTATATATTTCTTCTTCTAACTCTTTATAGGTTATTATAGCCATGATGATATAGAACAATCAGTTTATAAATATAATTTAATCATTTTTAGGATTATTTTACACCCCATTATATTCTCATTTCAATCTTATTTGACATAAAAAAACTACTTGTGTGTACATGTGCACTAACACCACCATAAAGATATGTGTTTATTTTTTCAAACAATCTAAAATTTAGGGTTATACAGATATATTTAATGGATATATATATGATTTCTATAACATTATTACAATCCTATAATGATAAAATATTATTTACCTTATTAACATACCAACATTTGGAAAATTATAACATCTGTTGCATTTACATTTCGACTACCACCTCCACAAAGTGAAGTGAGTAGTTTTTTCATATCAACATAATTGGGATGTTAATAATGATTAATTTAATTTTAATATATAATATTTATTAAATAATGACAATTCATTGAAATTATATTATTATCCCACATTTATTTTTTCCATTAAATGAAATGTTAATGCATCAAATATTTATATATATGGGTTGTTATCACTGTGATTGATAAAATATATATTTCATTAAAAAAATTATGAAAAGTGGTGAAATATTATGTAATGAATTAATATGATTAATATTAAATGAATATTATTTTTGAGAAGTTTAAACCATGACCATGGTTGAATAACTGGAATCGTCGAATTAAAACATTATTGGAAAACATAACATATAATAGCCAAATGATGATTTTAATAATGAATTTATAATAAATGGTTAATTAGATATTATAATGGAATGATATATTATAATACATATGTGAATATTTTAACATTATATATTAATAATATATAAAAATTTATTATACAATATCATATGATTGTGGATAAATAATGTTAGGAACACATGTATGTATTCTATGTCTCAATAATTCTTTTTCGACACATGTTTCATGTTGTTCATCTATTTGTGTTTATATGGTGTATATATTTCTCATATAATATATTAAATTATGATTAACTTCATATTAATGGTATTCTATGTTCTATTTTTTGTTTTTTCTATCAAGAAAAATTTTATATTAGGGTTATCAATGTGATAAATGTTTATAAAACAATCTTTTTTATATTCATTTTTATCTATCTAAAATTTCTATTATGGGAAATTATTTTTTCTGTATCACTTTAAAAAAAATATATTCTTCTAATTTAGTAATTTATAGTAATATTAAGTAAACATTCTATTTCCCAGTCATTGATAATCGAAATGAAAATAATGATGTCTTTCGAAATAGTGACATTATTTATCTTCTATTCATTGGGAATCATTTTAATCTTTATCTATGTTCATAAAAATATATGATTGTTTTTACAAGTAAATAAATATTTTAAGAGGGCCTTATTATCTACAGTTGAATATAATAAAAAAATATTAAAGGTAATATTATTATATGTTTAGCATATGGATAGCATTGGGTTTGATACATAAATTATGATTGTTAACTTTCTTTTAATATTTAGAAAATAATATATTCCAATACCATCATTATCATTCTATAATTTGAATATAAATTTACATTTTTCTTGGGTATATTTAAAATAATATTTTTTCTAAATATTTTTTTATAAATTCAAGAATTTAATGATTTCAATGGAAGGTGATATATTTTGATAATTTCCATGAAATATTCAAATTCTATTTCATATTTAGTTTTCATCTTTCTCAAAATACATTAATGATTATTATCATCCAATGAGTATATTCCCTAATCATTCCATCCATGTTATTTATCTCTATTTATTATGATAATTAAATTATGAAATATTTATGAAACCAATTCATTCCATTAGATTTTTTATAACGAAATGAGAAATGTTATTTATGATATCATATTTGACTTATTTGTGGTTTAAATTATTTTTTGAGTGGGAAAAGAATTGTATAGCCCCCATTTTATTTAGATAAATCTTTATATCTCTTGAGATGACTACGTTATCTTTGAAACATAGTTCATGTGTACAATACTAATCACAGAGCTGTTTATATTATGTCAGGATCCTAAATTTATTCATAGACCTGGTTTTTTTATTGTTCTATATTGTGGCCAATATTCATTTCAATAGTTAGATAAGATGAAATTTGGGTTTTTATATATTTTATAAATTAAATTATAATTTTTTTAAATTATTATTAAAAATTTCTATTTCATTTACTCAAGAAATGATTGATGGTACATGATTTTGGCATCATGATTATTCGCATGTCTTATGTTAGGATAAAATATTTATGTTTTAACTCATTATTTATGATATTGGAAAATTGGGTATGATTTCCATAAGTTATAAAGATTCACTCTTAAACTTGTATTTATATTATTCAAAACTAATAACATTTAATGGTGTCTCATATTTGTACCCACACATATCATATGAGTTCACCCGTATATATCTTTCAATTTTTCCATGTTATATAATAGTGTATTATGTTTAAAATGTATTATAGGGTACCATATGTTAGTAATGTGGTGGGATATAATGATGATATCTCATGATAATTATTTGTTTGTATATCTTGTCTAAGATACACTAATCCTTTATGATAATCATTCTTGTAATTTTGGGATATGTATTCAGTATTCATATAACGTTTAATTATATTTATATATGAAAATCATGGGTATATAGAAACTTCATTAGTATTTTATGAACTTATTCAAAAGTAAATTATGTTAGATTATATGAATAAACCTAAAAGTAAGATCATTGGGAATTTATACATACCTAAAATATAAACATCATTAGTTTTTGTGACAACATAAGAAAAATGATCTTCTTTTACCATTATATATGAAATTAAAGGATATTTCATTGGTCTTGTAAGTAATAATATAAAAGGGACTGATTTATTCCTTCATTAATGACCATAAAAATAACCACTTTGGTACTACAATTCTGATTTTAAATTGCGCGTCATTATTTATTTCCAGACAACCTAAAATGGAACCATAGTACTCCTTTACCCATTACTGTAAAAGGTGTGAAGATATTTATGAAATAAAAAAATAATTAATTTTTTTCAGTCCCCTATCTTGGTTACTCATGTGGTTATTATCTTGTGGAAAATATCCACTGCAAAAACTATAACACCTGATCAAAGGGTTTATATTTCCATATTGTATGGAAATTTGAATCAAAGATACTATTTAACCTACCTAAGAAAGGGATGTTATAGAACCTCTCATACATATAGATGAGAAACCTATAATATATAATTATGCTCCATATTATTCATGATATAAATTTATTTATTTCCAAAAAATTACAAATTTTAAATATTTCTAAAATAAAACTTTAGACAATTAGAGATTCTAGTCTAATGAATAAGACCCTTCAGTAGATATGTTGACCTCATATTTTCAAATCCACTATGTGATATTAAATCTTTGATTAGTTACTTATAATGTATTAACACCATTATGAATTGAATATATTGAATAAAATGTCGGCATTAATTATTGTGGGAATAATAACTTACTATGTCTCACACTGTTTTCAGTGAAATTAGATAAAGTCACCAATAAAATTGGCATTAGTAATTATAGATTTGTTATGTACTAGATTCATGTGATAGAAGGATTTCCTTAAAGGTTATTTATAATTATTTATTCATTGTATTGTTACTCATATAATTTTTCCAAATTTACTATTATAATAGAATTACAATTTAATGATTTTAGGGATTTATAAAAGGAATTTTATAAATTATATTTCTCTTAAATAAATTGATAGTGTTTACCACAATATTAAATGTATAAATAAATCAGATTAAATGGTGTATTTACTTTACATGTTTATTATTTTATTAACATGGTATTTTTGTTCTAGTATATATTTTATATTATTCTATTATTATTATTATTATTATTATTATTATTTAATGCCAGATTAAATAAAACTAGAAATAATATTTAAAAAAATGGGATGAAGCCACATCCACCAAATAGTAAATAAAAAATGTTATATAATATTAAATAATTTATTAGTGGATTCATATTTTATTAATTGCTTGTGGCTATTCATTATGAATTCTTGGTGGATTTTTTTAGTATATTTTTAAATAAAATTATCATTTTATTTTAAATTGATACTTACTAGGTTTACAATCTTGAAATCAAATTTTTAAATAATAGGGTTATTAAAATTAGTGGTAATTAAAATGTGGTTTTTAAATATTTTTATGATTATCAATCATTGTATCACTATTTTATTATAATGAAACTCCAGTGTATGAGTTGTCATGTGTTTCCCTTTTAAGTGAATTTCAGAATATGCCTTTCACCCTTTATAGGGTATATATTTTTTATAAATTTAAATAATTATTTGGACTTTTAAACACATTCGGATGATTCATAGTTTCCTCAACTTAAGTTATTGTGTGCTATAGTTAAAGTTATTTATTCTTTATTTATCTTTTTTCATTGTAATATTTAACTATAAAATAATAATGGGTAATAGATTCCCTAATGTGATGTGTGGGTTAATCTAGGATAAAATGATTTTTTGGGATTCATTTTCAATATATATATATATATATATGTATATATATATATATGATACCTTGATTTGTACCCATTAAGAATAGTTATAGAGTCTATGACACTTAAAATCTTGGAATAAATTGATTCTTGTTGGTGGATCCCGAATGAGATTTACTAGATACTACACATGGTATGTGATGGGTTCTTGGGATGACCTTGGGATGGTGTGTTAGATATTTTTTTGAATATATATTTGTACAAATGATTACCATAGTCACTGGGGGTTTTAATTTCATTGATTTTATATTAGACATAATATTATATTGTTTTAAATCTATTTGTCATATTTAATAGGGATTGTTCCATGGTAATGATGATACTCATTAGAAAAATAGATCCACAAGTTTATAGAGAAAAATTCAAATCCATAGTATAGTTGCTTATACATGTTGCATGTCAGGTAGTGATAAATAAATGATACACCTCTCTATTATGATATAAACTCGTAGAATGTGACTTGTAGAATTAACAATGGGTTTATCATTTACCCAAATGACTGTTTTTAAATTTACATTCAAGGATAGGTTCCATGATTTATTTTTCATATTTGTTAATTATTATCATCTATTTATAATCATTTCTATTTGAGGTAAGACACTATAAAATAGAATATGTCATTACATAAAGGATAAAGTATATTTTTTGGAAGAGCCTATCTTTATATGTTATATAATATATTAGATTACTCTAAGGTTCTACTAATTTTTTATTCATGACCATAATATATCTTTATGATTTTTATTAGTGATATAGTAACAGTTATTATCATTTATAAATAAGAATTCAAACTTTTATTATAGGAGGGAAATATTGTGATCACTTTGGAAATGTGGGATTAATATAGATGATCTATATAGATAGTTCAATTGATAGAATTTTTGATGAACAATGAGATTTTATGGTGTATTATGTGATATGTGTGTACTTTATTTAGTATGGTTAGTCCCTATTGTTTGGAATTTTTAATCATGGGATTGTTATTTTTTCATATGTTTTCCACTTCATGACATCAATTTTGGTTTTTGTTTTCATGGAATGGTTTTTAATAATTATTGGGTTGTTTTAGATGACATGTTTTAATTATCCATAATCTAAAATTATTTCCCAATATATTTTACTTTCGGTAAACTAATGAAATATTATAATACTAATAGATTTGTGGGATATTTATAAGTGAACATTTGGTGTTATTATGGAATACCACTTTCAGATATAATATTAATAGTGACTTTATATTATAATTAATTTTGAAATGAGGGTATAAAATTCACCATGAATGAGTAAGTGTGCGATGATATTAGTTATATTGTGTCAGTATGAGTCTTTGGGTGTCTGTGTCTTCTTCATTATGTTGGCGTAGAGGTGTGATAGTATTTCATGTGCCTACATGTGTTATGATTCAATTTGAGTTGGTTAAAAATCAATATAGACATGACCATATATAAATATGTGTATAAGAAAATTGTTATTCATATTTAGTGGTATCATTCTATGGATATTTAATAACTCTTACACAATTGTATTTGACCTATCCAATAATATAATGAATCAAACCTGTATAATTTCAATCTATCCTCTAACATTATTTAGTATTTTTATAAATTATCATACATTTAAATGATTATTATTAAAGAATTAGTTAAATACTGTGGTGTTGGACATATTCTACACAATGGTTTTCAACCACAAGATCATTTGGACGTCGCTAGACATTTCAGTTCCTAAATGGTTGAAATGAACTTCTCCCCTCCCCTTTGGATGTTTGAAATGGGTCCAATGTGATTTAGATATGGCCTAAAACACCTAATTTTATGTGGGTTACTTTTCATAATTTGTGGTATCTCTTCACCCATTAATATTATCATCTACCATCCCACTTCAATCATGCATGAATGCCCTCACCCTTTACATACATTATAATTATTTTCTTAATTCTTTATGTATTCATTATTCCTTAGTTTTATTGGTTTCCAGATGGCACGTCTTACCTCTTGGGACATTCTACTATGTTATTATGTTCAGTATTTCATGAATCTTTTTTATAAATATTTAGATTGGTATATTTCTCTAATTTAGTGATTTATATCAATTGAAGATGAATCAATCAAGGATATTCAATTATTGGGTGTATTTGACTTTGAGGAAGGATATACCTAATTTCATCAATAATATTCTATATTTTCTATGTTTTTATGGGGTATTGGTGTAAACGGGTGTATGAAAATGTAAATTTATATAAAAAATGGTTTCCTAAATTATTGAGTTTTATGTATGGTTGATCTAAGCCATGAAAGAACATTTTATCAAATTATTTTTTATTTATGGTCACTCATCTCTATGAAAATAAAGGAAAATGGTGGGACACATAGGGGGTAAAACATTCAAGTTGTATCCTAATATTTTTTTATCTTCATAATTATTATGAGTCACACTTGAGAATTTCCTGACAAGAGAATGATTTTATATTGTTTAGTATAATATTGAATCTATCTTTTTATAGGGAAAACATTAGTTTTTTACAGTATATTGTATCATAATGAAGATGGATGTCAGTTTAAGATCTTAATATGTCCCAATGGGAGGTTGGTATTGAACATTGTGAATTAGGTGTTCAAAATAATCATCACGGGTAGTCAAAAAATAAATTTGGATTTGTGGGTCTAATAACAAGGGTAAAACCTATTCCCCATGGTAATTTTTGTCTTTTTATTATGTTTACATTTATGAGGATAATCCATTTACTATATTTTTATTACTTAATTGTGAGAATTTGTTCTATATGCATTATTATTATTATGTTATAGTTATTATACATTCACACATGATTATATTTTTGTTATATTGATTATCAATTCACTATTGATGAAATTATTTATTTCAATGACAAACTTATTCACTAGAGTTTTTATTCATTCATCCAGTGCTAATAAATTCACTAACATTTTATCCAACACTATTATTTATTATTCATTAACTTTTATTTATTCTTAATGTGAAAACCCATTATCTAATAATAGTTAATTATTTAATCATTTTCTAATCATCCATAGTACATATATTATTCATGATAACCCATCTATATATGTTAATTTATTATTTCTATGTCAATGTTTCCCCCATAATTCTTTTCCTAGTGATACTATTTTCACCCTTGGTGTTTTCATGAAATTCCATAACCCATCCATCCTCATGTTTCTATCAAAATATGGGGGTAACCATCAAATTTTGGAACAGGATAACGTTGATTCGGTCATTCATAAAGGAGAAAATATATTTCCCATTGATATTAAGAGAGTTATATTATTATTATATTTTTACAATATCATTTCAAACATGAAATAATATATAACTCGGTTATTTATAGACATTTTCGGGGGTAGTATACTGATTATATCTCTCCCAAAATAAACATGTACTTCGATATGAAAAAAGTATTCATGATTAGATATGAAGTTATGGGAATGGTATCTATGGTAATGAAAATTGATGAAGTGCCCAATTATATTGAGATATTAGAGTAACCAATTCATCACACACAAATTTTATACTATTAATTATTAAATATCATGGGTATTATATAACATAGGTGAGTTATTTTGTCGGCAAAGGGTTTTTGAAATACTTAAAAATATTAAATAGAAGTGTGTATAATCAGGTTATTTAAATTTTTATCTTTTTATTAGGGGTCAACCATATCATTTTGAAATATATTTTTAGGACATGGTATATATAAATTAGTGAAATGGTATAATTAAATATTAATGGTTTTTTAGATTAGGTATAGTTTTTTGGGGATTTAAATAGACAATTATATCATTACAAAAAAATTGTGGAGTGTCTTCAAAAAAATAATTTATATTATGGGGAACACCATTATGTGGATTGGGTTTTAATAGTGAGTATTTATTGTAGGGAGCTCCAAATGGATTGACTGGTGATTTTAACAAATATAGATTTGGTATTGGTGGATTTGTTGATCCACTACCATGGTATAGTTTATATGGGAATGAAAAGGATTATTAGGTGATACAAATTAAAACATGATATGGATTTTTTAAAATTAAATTTAAAATAATACAATGAGGAAACAGTGGTTTTGAAAAAGTATATTACAACATATTGAGAATATAAAACAACATTGATTCATTGTAAGAAAATATGTTTTATTCGTTATGTTGAATGATGATAGTTTTTAGTTATATAATTTAGTCAGATATTTTTTAATTGATGAAAACTATATGTAGATACATGTGGAAAAAATGTGAGAGGATATTAGAGGTTGAAAAATATTTTTCATAGGATATAGTGTTGACATTTACATTCACATAATGGTCAATATGAATAAGGTTTGGAAAATAGATTTTAAATAAATAATATGAATGGGATTTTTGTGTGTTTTAAATTTTAAAATTTAGGTTATAATTATGGAAATTTTGGTAGAAATTATAAATACACAGCCTTAAAACATTACATAATCTTGAATTAAATGATTATTTCACATTGAGGATCTTTTCAGGTTTAGATTTTTAGGGAATTTGGAAATAAATATTACATGTCAAAAGATTAAAAAGTAGACACTTCCACTCAGTTTTCATTTTTTCAACAAATAAAAACTCTTGAAAAAAAGAGTCATGTGTAGTTCCATGTTTTAGAAAACATGACTTTTATTTGATCCTATCCTTGACCCTATTCATCTTTATGTCTGGTGAAAAACATTTCAAAACTAGGGATGAGCATAAAAAGCTCAGTAAGTGTTATAAAACAAAGAATAAAGACATTAGTTCATCATTACATACATAACATAAGATCTTTAACATACCTCATGAAATCATAAGATTTATTATTATCACAATAAATGACATAAATCATAATGGTAACGTGTCGCATCCATATCATACTTACATTGTAACTATCACAGCTACACGTGGAGTTACATTTGGAATACACATCACAATATATTCCCTAAATCTCTTAGGAGAAACATTCACGTTTGCCTCCGTCATGTTACCCAATGCATTGAAGATCTATATCGGTCCACCCTCCCTAGGTTTATCACAGAACCACCCGTATACATTGTAAAACCCAGAAATTTCAAGGAAATTTTTTTCTTAATTTCATTGGAATTTTATGAGTCTATGGTTTCTGACAGCACCTGATTCCGAGCCCGGTGTTCCCGAAATCAATTCCCGAAATTTAGCTCGGGTACGTTCAGTGAACGAACGAGAGGTTTTTTCTATCTTTTGAACCGTTTCTCAGAATTGAAATCTGAGGGTACCAATGAACTCGCAGTGCCGGTAATTGCTTAAGAAGATCTTCTCTAGAGTTCGTTTACTCGGGAAGAGTTGTTAAAAAATTTGTGGATTAATATTTAAGTGAAATAATTTGGGTTACAATTTATTTCACTTATAAAAGGATAAACCCCATATGTGGGAGTTGGGGTGGGACCCACTAAAATCCTAACCCTTAGTAGGATATTAGTGAGGTGGGGACCACACGAGCCCCACCCCATCAAATTCCCTTAACTCCTCTTCCACATTAATGATTCCAACTTATCCTTTCATTTAATTTTTCCAACAAAAGATTAATTAAATGAGGTTATTTAAATTTTCAACCTTTGAAGTTTTGAATTGTTGGAAAAGTAAATAAAATAAGGCAAGGGCCTTATTTTATTTTTGGTTGTTTCGTTGTGTGGAGACTTGGAAGAGAATACTAAAAGTCTTGAATATCATCATCTTCTCCGCTGAAGAACGCGAAGAATGTTGGTGCCAATCTAGACTTCCTTCTTCTCGACGCTTGATGAAGAGACGCCGTTAATCCGCGACAATATCTACGGAACAGCGGGGCTTTCCCTTTCTTCGTCAAGAGATCATTCGTGAATCCAGGTAGGGAATTATTTTTTGAATGTTAATAAACCCATGTTTGTTTCCTTCTAAAACAAAGAACGCGGATCAACTCAAATTTAAGTTGATCCGCGAAAGAATATGTTTGCGGGTTGGGAATATTTGATTACGGGGAAACCGTAGGGGAATTTTGTTTATTACTCTTTCGAGTGATTTAATCTCACATGATGAAGTGTTTATTAGTATGATGTTAGTATAATTTATTCTTGAATAAATTATACCACCATCGATAATAAATGCATGTGTTTTAATGACTATCATTTGATAACACCTAACGTGGAGGGCGCGGGCCGAACAAACACGGCCCGACAACCCTCCGCAGATTGTTTGTTGATGTGCGGATCGACGGGCGACGACAAAACGGGCCACAATGGAGATTTAAAGATTCTGCACTGAAGCATGGGTCCCGTAATGACCTTAGGCGTAGATGGCGGCCGAAAAAGACCACTGGTGCACGTCCGGTGGTCCGCGGAGATCGGCGGCAGTGCGCTGCCAGTGAAGACCGCCGCGGCTGAGATGCAGCGGACTGGAATGGAAAACCGTTCTGGATTTAGGAGGGGAGAGGCATTAAAGTTGCTCCATTTCGCAGTCAACCAGGGGGAAACACCCCCCCCCCTTCATGTCCAGCTCGGCCATGAGCTGAGCCGCGGCCCGCACTGGGCCAGACCGCCTGCGCCGGGCCGGGCCACCCGCGCCGGGCCAGGCCGCAGTGCTGGGTCGGGCCGTGCCGGCTGGCCCAGACCGTGCCAGCTGGGCCGGACCGTGCCATTTGGGCTGGACGGCGCCCTAACGGGCCAGACCCCGACCCGATTCGGGTAAACCCTGTTCGGGCTGACCAAGGGGGTACTGGGCCGGGTCGGATCGGGCCCAGACCCCCTTGTTTTCAGGCAGTTTTGTTCAAACGCTAATAACATGGGCTATGGAACTCCAATCGACGCACCATCCATTGAGATGAGATCCTTGGATCAAGATGGTCGTTTTGTTATATTACACTCAAGGTTTCGCAGAACCTTGAATACGACCGGGTTGGTTCGAACCCGAAACCAACACGGCCCTCGGAGCGGAAACACTTATAGCTTGTGTTCCGGACGTTTGAATGATGGGCCGTCAACTTTTTTGGATTCCTTTTGGTGAGAAATATCTTTTGGTATACTTCACCTGAGGTTTGGACGCATTTGGAATATGTCTGGGTCGGATTGTAACCGAAATCCAACCAGGCCCCTGGAAGGGAAATGCCGATAACTTTCAGACCAGACGTTCGTTTGACGAACCATCAACGAAGTTGGTGATCACGTTGAGAAACGGTCCCTATGAGTTTATCCTATGAGAGTTTTGGGTACATCTGAGATATAGTCAGGTTTGTTCATACACGAAACCAACCGGGCCCCTAGGACGAAAAGGCTAATAACTCACAGACTGGGCATCCGATTGATGCGCCGACTGTTGCGTTGAGACCCCTATGACGAGGAGGTCCATTGAGATATTTCTTCATGGGAATATGTGATAATTTGAGTATCAACCTATTGCTTGTGGAGTGGACCCACCGAGAGATGAGTGTATGGAGTACAGAGACCGTGTAGCTGGCTGAGACCTGAAGACTGCTTGTCCGATTCGAGTCGGAGTGACTTGTATAGCCCAGTGGGGAGCACTACTATGTTTGGGTGGCAGACCAATGGCGGGGAGCACTGCTGTGTTTGGATGGCAGACTCGCGGTACTCGATAGGAGGAGTACCTCTGCAAGCTATTAGGGGGTGTACTACTGTGTTTGGCTGGCAGACCCCGGCGGGAGCACTACTGTGTTTGGGTGGCTGACCAACGGTACTCGACAGGAGGAGTACCTCAGTAGTATTAGGTTAGTGAGCAGTACCTCGGAGTCGTGACATGATCACTATACTCGTCAGAGACGGATCTCTTCAACAGTTATGGTTTTGATAATGAAAATCCAAGTTTGAGATGAGTTATTGACCTTAGTGTTTTCCTCATGATTGATATGGGTAACATGATAACTTAGGTATATGTATGGGCATATACCTAAGTAGTGGTTATCCTTTCATTTCATATCTGTTTGATACCTCATGTTTGAGATGAGTTACTTGATTACTTAGGTATATGTATGGGCTTATACCTAAGTATGGGTTATATGTTGAGAACATTCTTTGTGTTTGTCCTTGTTGGATTTAGTGATACCACGAGGGTCTCGGGGTCCCTACTGAGTATTTTATACTCACCCCTACACGGTCTATGCCTGCACCTCATTTTTTTGGTTGCAGACGACAGACAAAACTGGTCATGGATGAGGCTTGTAGAGCTGGACGATACCCGGAGGTGGATCCCACGAGAAGTTGGTACCCATAGGTGGATCCCATGATGAGTCGATACCTGGAGGAGACGAAAGGACGTGGAGTGCTGAGGAGGACATTTGTACCAACCCTTCAGGTAGGAACCCGGAAGACGATCCAAGAGATTCTTGTCACCTTTCAGCTTTTGTCCTTTGAGTTGTACTTTACACTCAGTTTTAGATGTGCTTTTCTATTGGGATTGTATTTCCGGCCCCTTTTACTTTCATGACGTTTGTTATACATCTTTACTTAGTGTAGCTTCTACTTGTACTATGTTTGTGTGTGCTTTCGTTTTTTAAAGGGAATGCCTTCCCTTTTTATTGTTATTTACGCCTTTGGTGCTAGTCTCTAGCCCCTGGACTTTGGAAGGTGGGCTTGGGGTAGCCGCGGCACGGGCCCTGAGGATGGGTCGTGACAAATTGGTATCAGTGGAGTTGGTTCTACCGCATAACTCAGGACTCTATTCTTTCCTTTCTGTGAAGCAATAGTGTTAAGGGTACTGAGTGTGATCTTCAGTTCAGGGAGTCCAGTGTTGGTGCGACGGCCGACGTATCCATACACCAGGACCCTGACTACTGATTTCCAACTTAGTTCATGAAATCAGTGATTGTGTGTGTGTTTTTCCAAAAAGTTTTAAAGTCACCTCAAACCAGGTCAGCTCAACAGGTATAAATCGTTGACCATGTCACATATGTTCATGATGTCTCCACGCAGAAAGCCAGTTGGAGTTCCGAGAGAGTACTCGATAGCGGCCCACCGAGCGACGAGACTCCGGTGTAGGGACCTCTTTCTATGTTGGCACCTTCGGGTGGTGTACCAGCAACACCACCACCTGTTAGGTAGCAGATGCCACCCGTTGTACTAGTGGATGGTGCACGTTGATAGAGCACATTTCACGAGTTCCAGAAGTAGAGGCCTCCGAGGTTATGAGGTGAGAAAGATTCCCAGGCAGTAGTGGACTGGATGGAGGCAATTGCTAGAGTTCTACGCCTAGTTTAGACACTGGTAGGGCAGATGGAGATCTTAGCTACTTCTGTTTTCTAGTGGGAGACCATGTGGTTGATCCGTATAGTGATGGGGCTTTAGTACATGGACATATTCCTGAGATAGTGCCATCAGGTATTGTTAAAACTATATCACTACCTTTTGGTCAGCAGACACTACCGGTGGTACCGGTAGAGGATGAATGTAGGCTTAATGCCTTACTTAAGTTTCCACACTAGATATCCCTCATGTTTCGAGGCATGCCCGACCCACAGGCGGCTGAGGACTGGCTTGAGGAGGTGGCTGAGAGTTTTCTAGAGTTTGTACAACTTCGGCAGGATGACATGTCGGTTGCTGAGTATTCATCAAGGCATACCAATCATTTTTGGTACTTCATGAATACGATTTGATCAGTGCTTTAGAGCTTGGACCTCAGAGCGAGGTGTGTTTAAAGGATATCCGATTAATCACTATTTCCTCTATGCATTCCAACTCATGTTAGGGTTCTAGAGAGAACCTTTGTGGTTGAATGTTCTTTGGCTCATCGGTTACAGCCAGTGAATGTTAGCAGTGGGAAGATGAGAACTGGCGTCAGTCTTAGAGACTTGGACGTGTAAATGTTTCAAGTAGAGGAAGTGAAAAGGAAAGATGAATCTTCAAGGCAGTAGATGTGGAAGCAGAGCTAGGAGAGCAGTATGGGGTGGTGAACATGTTGACATGTTGAAACCACCCGCCTTTGTAATCCCCGCTAGGCTCAGGGAGCTAGCGGGAGGGGGAAAGAGTAACTGCATGCGGTCAAGGAGTGTGACCCAAAGGCTCTAAGAAAGATTTGAGGGATAGTCTGTGGCCACTACTAGATTCCGTAGTAATAGACGTTGATATGAATCAGTCCTTCCTTCCACAAATATTTTCCCAGACCTATAGTTTTCGGTTAAGTCGTTGACTTGACCCTCACATCTGGAGATACCTTTGGGAGGATACTCGATAATCACACTTACGCCGACGGTGTGATCTGACCCCTGAGGCGAGAGTCCCGGTTGGAACCTTTTGGTGGCAGCGTCGAGGCCTTACAATATTAGATTGAGTATGAACTGGGAAATCAAAGGTCATACACAAATTAACGGTATTAGGCAAAAAGGTTGTGGCCTATCTACAACGTCGGGATGGGTTTTCCTTGGTCGTTGAAAAGGAAACCCCATGCAACATAGAATAAACTCATGCATAAGAGGGTGTAGCCGATCACTCTTGGGTCGGCCAACCTTACCCTTGTGGCTGTAGGAGTTTTGAGTTTCAGTTCTAATAAGGAAATGGAGGCCTCTAGAATTTGAAGATGGAAACCACATTCATATACATGTCTCACTTCGATGAGGTTTACAGTGTTTTGGCCAAGGCGGTGAGTTATCTCCGAGGTTAAACATACCTTTCTAGATCCTCATCAGGGTAGGCGAGGTGGTTTACCGCTTGAACTTTCCACCTCAGTTGCACTGGGTGCACGATGTCATCCACGTATCTTAGCTAAGGAGATACGTGCATGACACTTCACACATCATCGACGGTAGGGAGTTGGACGTCGATGATGGGGAGACATTCACAGAGGTTCTAGTGGAGAATGAGGATCGACAAGAGCGGTTCCTATGTGGACGGTCGATTCCTCAGGTGCGTTTTCACTGGCGGAATTGGAACCTCCAGGAGAGCACATGGGAGCAGTAGGCTCAGTTTCATGCTCAGTACCACTATCATTTCACTAGTTTGTTTTATAGCTTTACAAGGATGTAAATCCCTAAGGTGGGAGTAATGTAAAGACCCAGAAATTTCAAGGAAATTTTTTTCTTAATTTTTTTAGAATTTTATGAGTATCTGGTTTCTAACTGCACTAGATTCCGAGGCCCGGTGTACCCGGAATCAATTTCTGAAGTTTAGCTCGGGTTCGTTCAGTGAACGAACGAGCGGGTTTTTCTATCATTTGAACTGTTACTCAGAATTGAAATATGCGGGCACCAATGAACTCGCAACGCCAGTAATTGCGTAATAAGATCTTCTCTAGAGTTGCATTTACTCGGGAAGAGTTGTTAAAAAATTTGTGGATTAATATTTAAGTGAAATAAGTTGTGTTACAATTTATTTCACTTATAAGAGGTTAAACCCCATGTGTGGGAGTTGGGGTGGGACCCACTAAAATCCTAACCCTTGGTAGGATATTAGTTAAGTGGGGACCACACGATCCCAACCCCTTCAATTCCCCTTAACTCCTATTCCACATTAATGATGCCATCTTATCCTTTAATTTAATTTTTACATCTTAAGATTAATTAAATGAGGTGATTTCAATTTTGAACATTTGAAGTTTTGAATTGTTGGAAAAGTAAATAAAAAAAGGCCAGGGCCTTATTTTATTTTGGGTTATTTCGTTGTGTGGAGTCTTTGGAGAGAATACTCAAAGTCTTGAAGATCTTCATATTCTACGCTGAACAACGCAAAGAATGCTAGTGCCAATCTCGACTTCCGTCTTCTCGACACTTGACGAAGCGACGCCGTCAATCCGCGACTACGTCTACAGAATATCAGGGCTTTCCCTTTATTCGTCAAGCGATCCTTCGTGAATCGAGGTTGGGAATTAATTTGTGAATGTTAATAAACCCGTGTTTGTTTTCTTCTAAAACAAATAACGTGGAACAACTCAAATTAAAGTTGATCCGCGAGAGAATATGCTTGCGGGTTGGGAATATTTGATTACGGGGAAAAAAGTAGGGGAATTTTTCTTATTACTCTTTTGAGTGATTTAATATCACATTTTGAAGCATTTATTAGTATGATGTTAGTATAATTTATACTTGAAACTGCCATCAATATTAAAACATGTGTTCTAATGACTGCCATTTGATAACAGTAAATGAGGAGAGCGAGGGCCGAACAAATATGGCCCGACAACCCTCTGCAGATTGTTTATTGATGTGCGGATCGACGGGCGATGATGAAACGGGCCACAATGGCGATTTGAAGACTCCGTAGTGAGGATTGGGTCCCGTAATGACCATAGGCGTAGACGGAGGCCGAAACGGACCACCGGTGCGCGTCCGGTGGTCCGCAGAGAGTGGCGGCGGCACGACGCGGGAGAAGACCGCCATGGATGAGCCGTGGAGGACCGGAACGGCAAAGTCGTTCCGGGTTTAGGGGGGGCGAGGAATTAAATTAGTGTCATTTCACGGTCAACCGGGGTGGAAACACCCCCCCCCCCCCCTTCACGTCCATCTCAACCATGAGCCGAGCTGCGGCCCACACTGGGCCGAACCGCCCGTGCTGGGTCGGGCCGCCCGCGCCGTGCCGAGCCGCAGCGCTGGGTCGGGCCGCGCCGGCGGGGCTGGACCGCACCGGGTGGGTTGGACCGTGCGGGCTGGGCCTGACCGCACCGGCTGGGCTGGGCTGCACCCTAATGGGGCGGGCCCCGATCCGGTTCGGACCGAGCCCAGACCCCATGTTTTCGGGCAGTTTCGTTCAAACACTTATAACTTGGGCAACAGAACTCCGATTGACGCACCGTCAGTTGTGATGAGATCCTTGGATCGAGACAGTCATTTTGGTATATTACACTCAAGGATTCTATGAAATCTGAATATATCCTGGTTGGTTCGAACTCGAATGAAACAAATTCACTGACATTTTATCCAACACTATTATTTATGACAACTTATTCACCAGAGTTTCTATTCAATCATTCAGTGATAACAAATTCACTAACATTTTATCCAAAACTATTTTTTATCATTCATTAATATTTATTTATTCATAATGTGAAAACCCATTATCTAATAATAGTTAATTATGAAATCATATTCAAATAAACCATAGTCCATATATTATTCATTATAACCCATCTATATATGTTAATTTATTATTTATATGTTTAGGTTTCCCCCATAATTCTTTTCCTAGTGATACTATTTTTACCCTAGGTGTTTTCATTAAATTTCATAACCCATCCATCCTCATGTTTCGATCAAAATATGTGAGTAACCATCAAATTTTGGAATGAGATAACGTTGATTCGTTCATTCCTAAAAGATAAAATATAGTTCCCATTGATATGATTAGTGTTATATTATGATTACATTTTAACCATATCATTTCAAACATGAACTAATATATATCTCGGTTATTTATAGACATTTTTTGGGGTAATATACTGGGTATATCTTTCCCAAAATGAACATGTAATTCAATAAGAAAAAAGTATTCATGATTAGATATGATGTTATGGTAATGGTATCTATGGTAATGAAAATTGATTAAGTGCCCAATTATACTGAGATATTATAGTAACCAATTCCTCACAATGAAATTTTATACTATTAATTTTTAAATATCATGGGTATTATATAACATAGGTGAGTTATTTTCTCGGAAAAGGGTTTTTAAAATAATTATAAATATTAAATAGAAGCCTGTATAATCATGTTATTGATATTTTTATATTTTTATCAGGGGTCAACCATATCATTTTGAAATATATTTTTAGGAAGTGGTATATATTAATTAATGATTTGGTATAATTAATGATTAATGGGTTTTTTCGATTAGGTATACTTTTTTTTGGGAATTTAAATAGACAATTATATCATTAAAAAAAATTGTGGAGTGTTTTCAAAAAATTATTTATATTATGGGGAACACCATTAGGTGGATTGGGTTTTAATATTGAGCATTTATTGTAGGGAGTTCCAAATGGATTGACTGGTGATTTTAACAAATATAGATTTGGTATTGGTGGATTTTTTGATCCAATAACATGGTATAGTTTATATGGGAATGAAAACAATTATTAGGTGATACAAATTAAAACATGATGAGGATTTTGAAAATTTAAATTTAAAATAATACCAATGAGGAAATGGTGGTTTTGAAAAAGTATAATAAAACATATTGAAAATATAAAACAACATTGATTCATTGTATGAAAATATTTTTGATTCATTAAGTGGAATGATGATAGTTTTTAGTTATATAATTTATCCAGATATTTTTTAATTGATGAAAACTATATATAGATACATGTGGAAAAAATGTGACAAAATATTAGAGGTTGAAAAATATTTTTCAGGGGATATAGTAATGACCATTACCTTAACATAATGTTCAATATGAATAAGGGATGAACAATAGATTTGAAATAAATCATATGAATGGGATTTTTGTGTGTTTCAAATTTTAAAATTTAGGTTATAGTTATGGAACTTTTGGTAGAAATTATAATTACTCGGCCTTAAAACATTACATAATCTTGAATTAAATGATTATTTCACATTGAGGATATTTTCAAGTTTATATTTTTAGAGAATTTGGAAATAACTATTACATCTCAAAAGATTAAAAAGTAGACACTTCCATTCAGTTTCCATTTTTTCACCAAATAAAAAATCTTGAAAAAAAGAGACTTGTCTAGTTCCAAGTTTTTGACAACAAGACTTTTCATTGATCCTATCCTTGACCCTATTCATCTTTAGGTCTGGTGAAATAATTTTCAAAACTAGGGATGAGTATAAAAATCTCAGTAAGGGTTATAAAACAAAGAATGAAAACATTAGTTCTTCATTACATACATAACAAAAGATACTTAACATACTTCACGAAATCATAAGACTAATGATTGTCACAATAAAAGATATAAATCATAAATTTAACTTGTGGCATCCATATCATACTTACATTGTAGCTATCACAGCTATGTATGGAGTTACATTTGGAATACACATCACAATATATTCCTTAAATTTCGTAGGAGAAACCTTCACTTTTTCCTCCGTCATGTTACCCAATGCATTGGAGATCTATATCGGTCCCCCATCCCCAGGTTTATCACAGAACCACCTGTATACGTTGTAAAGACCCGGAAATTTAATGGAAATTTTCTTCTTAATTTCTTTGGAATTTTATGAGTTTGTGGTTTCTGACGGCACCTGATTCCGAGGCCCGGTGTGCCCGGAATCAATTTCTGAAGTTTAGATAGGGTACGTTCAGTGAAATAATGAGCGGGATTTTATGTCTTTTGAATCGTTGCTTGGAATTGAAATCTGAGGGCACCAATGAACTCGTAGCGCCGTTAATTGATGAAGAATATATTCTCTAGAGTTGCGTTTACTCAGGAAGAGTTGTTAAAAAAAATTTGGATTAAGATTTAAGTGAAATAAGTTGTGTTACAATTTATTTCACTTATAAGAGGTTAAAACCCATGTGTGGGAGTTGGGGTGGGACCGACTAAAATCCTAACTCTTGGTAGGATATTAGTGAGGTGGGGACCTCACAAGCCCCACCCCTTCAAATCCCCTTAACTCCTCTTCTAGATTAATGATACCAACTTATCCATTCATTTAATTTGGACAACCTAAGATTAATTAAATGTGGTGATTTCAATTTTGACCCTTTTAAGATTTGAATTGTTGGAAAAGTAAATAAAATAAGGCAAGGGCCTTATTTTATTTTTGGTTGTTTCGTTGTGCATAGACTTGGGAGATAATACTCAATGTCTTGAAGATCTTCATATTCTACGCTGAAGAATGCGAAGAACGCTTGTCCCAATCTCGACTTCCTTCTTTTCGACGCTTGACGAAGCGACACTGTCAATCAGTGACAACGTCTATGTAATAGCGGGGCTTTCCATTTCTTCTTCAAGCGATCCTTCGTGAATCGAGGTAGGGAAATAATTTATGAATGTTAATAAACCCATGTTTGTTTCCATCTAAAAAAATGAACGCAGATCAACTCAAATTGAAGTTGATCCGCGAAAGAATATGTTTGCGGGTTGGGAATATTTTATTACAGGGAAAAACATAGGGGAATTTTGTTTATTACTATTTCGAGTGATTTAATCTCACATGCTGAAGTGTTTATTAGTATGATGTTAGTATAATTTATTCTTGAATAAATTATACCACCATCGATATTAAAAGCATGTGTTTTAATGACTGCCGTTTGATAACACCTAACACGGAGGGCGCAGACCGAACAAACACGGCCCGACATCCCTCCGCAGATTGTTTGTTGATGTGCGGATCTACGTGCGACGACGAAACGGGCTGCAATGACGATTTGAAGACTCCGCAGTGAATCTTGGGTCCCGTAATGACCTTAGGCGCAGACGGCAGACGATGTGGACCACCGGTGCACGTCCGGTGGTCCATGGAGAGTGGTGGCGACGCGCTGACCGAGAAGACCGCCGCGGCTGAGGCGGGGTGGACCGGAACGGCAAAGCCGTTCCGGATTTAGGGGGCGACATCAAAGTAGTGTCGTTTCGCGGTCAACAGGGGGGAAACATAGCCCCCCCCCCCTTCGTGTCCAGCTCGGCCATGATTCGAGCCACGAACTGCACTGGGCCGGACCACCCGCGCTGGGCCGGGCGGCCCGCTCTGGGCAGGCCTTCCTTCGCTGGGTCGGGCCGCCCGCGCCGGGCTGGGCCGCAACGCTGGGTCGAGCCGCGCCGGCTGGGCCAGACCGCGCCGGCTGGGCCGTACCACGCTAGCCGGGCTGGGCTGCGTCCTAATGGTCCGGACCCCGACCCGGGTCGGGTTGACCCTTTTCGGGCCGACCCAGGGGGTACTGGGCCGGGTCGGACCGGGCCCAAACCCCATGTTTTCGGGTAGTTTCGTTCAAATGCCCATAACTTGGGCTACAGAACTCCGATCGATGCATCTTCAGTTGCGATGGGATCCTTGGATTGAGAAGGTAGTTTTGGTATATTACACTGATGGTTTAAAAGAACTTTGTATATGGAAGGTTTGGTTCGAACCTTAAACCAACAAGTCCCTCGGAGCAGAAACGCTTATAGGTTGAGTTCCAGAAGTCCGAATGACGTGCCATCGACTTCTTTGGATTAATTTCGGTGAGAAATATCTTTTGGTATACATCAATTGAGGTTTGGACGCATTTGGCATATGGCCTGGTTGGATTGTAACCAAAATCCAACCGGGCTCCTCAAATGGAAATGCTGATAACATTCAGACTGGACGTCTGTTTGACGAACCGTCTGCGGAGTTGGTGATCATGTTGAGAAAGGGTCCCTATGAGTTTATCCTATTAGAGTTTTGGGTACATTTGAGATATGGTCGGGTTGGTTTGTACACGAAACCAACCGGTCCCTTGGGACGACAAGCCTAATAACTCACAGACTAGGGGTCTGATTGACGCGATGACTGTTGTGTTGAGACCCCTATGACGAGGCGGTCCTTTAAGATACTTCTTCATTGTACTTTTTGATAATTGGAGTTTCAAACTGTTGCTTGTGGAGTGGACCCTCCCGGAGAAGAGCATACGGAGTACAGAGACTGTGTAGATGGATGAGACCTGAAGACTGCTTGTCCGATTCGAGTTAGAGTGGCTTGTTTATCCAGTGGGGAGCACTACTATGATTGGGTGGCAGGCCCATGGAGGGGAGCACTATTGGGTTTGCGTGGCAGACCTGTGGTACTCAGCAGGAGGAGTACCTCTACTGGCTATTAGGGGGGGTGCAGTACTATGTTTTGGTGGCAGACCCCGGTGGGAGCAGTACTATGTTTGGGTGGCTGACCTGCGGTACTCGACAGGAGGAGTACCTCAGCAGTCTTAGGTTAGTGAGCTGTATCTCAGAGTCGTGACATGATCAATATACTCATCAGAGATGGATCTCTTCAGCAGTTATGGATTCGATAATGAAATCCTGGTTTGAGCTGAGTCATTGACCTTTGTGTTTTCCTCATGATTAAGATGGGTTACTTGATAACTTTGGTATATGTATGGGCATGCATCTAAGTAGTGGTTATCCGTTGATTTTATATTTTTTTGACACCTCATGTTTGAGATGAGTTACTTGATAACTTTGGTATAGGTATGGGATTATACCTATGTATGGGTTATCTGTTGAGAACTTTCTTTGTGTTTATCCATGTTGGATTTAGTGAGAACTTCAGGGTCTCGGGGTCCCTACTGAGTATCGTATACTCACCCCTGCACGGGCTATGCCCACACCTCATTGTGTTGGTTGCAGACGATGGACATCACTGATCGTGGATGAGGCTTGTACAGTTGGACGGTACACGGAGGTGGATCCCACGACGAGTTGGTACCCGGAGGTGGATCCCACGACGAGTCGATACCCGGAAGAGACAGACGGACGTGGAGTGCTGAGGAGGGCATTTGTACATACCCTTCAGGTAAGAACCCGGAAGACGATCCCGGAGCTGCTTGTCACCTTTCAGCTGTTGTCCATTGAGTTGTACTTTACTTTTAGTTGTAGCTATGCTTTTCTTTTGTGCTTGTATTTCCGACCCGTTGTAATTTCAGCATGTTTGTTATACTTCTTTACATAGTGTAGCTTCTTCATGTACTCTATTTGTGTTTGATTTCTTTTCATAAAGGCAATTCCTTCCATTTTTTTGGGGTTTACACCTTTGGTGCTAGTATCCAGCCCCTGGCCTATGGAAGGCGGGTTTGGGGTAGTCGCAGCACGGGCCCCGAGGACAGGTTGTGACATACGTAAACAATGTCCAAGAACCATATCATATTCATAACACATAAAATAAAAATAAAGGAAGGATAAAATTATAATCAAATCATATAACATGAGATAAAAATTCCATTATCAAAAACATATTCAATAAGAAAATACTGAAAATAATAAATGGTATTTATGTTCCTTTTAAAAATATTTTTGCTTGTTAAGGAATCCAAAGAACAAATAATACTCGCAGCGGAGGAAAAGGTCATTGTCACCTCTTACATTAAAAAGAAGAATTTCTTTTTTGTTGTTTATTAAAACACCTCATAGGGAAATATTCCCTTTTAATGAAATGAAAATTAAAATGTTTTTATAAACCATATAAAATACTGTTGAGAATAAAACAAAATACGCCTCAATGAAAGGATATTGAGATGACATCTGTTACCTCATGCACGACTTGACACGATCATTCCTTAATCTCCTAAATAATAAAATAAAGTTAATTTCTACTTTATTAAGAAACTTATTAATGTTTATTATTTCTTTTATATCACTTATTACCATGTTATAAACATTATTAAATCATTTATGTTATTAAAGGGTGTGTCGTCGATATTTTGTACTTGAGTAAAAATGAACACCTTATAATTACAAGTTATCCACGTGGTCAAATATACATTATATATAGAATTATATTAATTATTTAGATATAAAATATATCATATAAATCCAGTATATACATTTATTTATATTAGTACATAACATTTTGTGGTAAGAAATGAAATGCACCGTTCATGGAGACGGTAAGTCGTACGTACGCATGAACGCTACATTCATTTCTAGTTGGTATTTTGATGGAATGAAAACATAATGATAAATATTTATATCATAATTCAAGTATAATATCTTAAATATCATCATTAAATCCATCCTTTATTCATCCCACATAAGTCATTAACGAGTCATGTCTATTTGAGGGGGCTGTAGTCCACACATCCTAAAATGAAATAATCGCGTTTACCCATTATGGAAACCAAAAACGTATGCTATAAATGGAAAATAAAGATGCATAAGGAAACCATAAACATTATATATGTAATATATAAATATATTTCTCTCATAATGGCTCCATGAGAGGTGGTTGGAGATAATTGAACAATCATCGTTTCGTGAGGTATTAGTTTTCCATCCATAGAAACATTATGTTATTTACCCATTAGATGGAGGTGTGTGTTAGTGTAATTCTAATAATTCTCATAAAAACATCATTATATATTAAGGAAAATATTTTTGTTATAAAGTAAAATAATAAAAAGAGTTTAGGGTGTTGGAGAAGTAAAATAAAAAAAATAACTTAAGAGAAGACCTTACCTTTAAATCGGGTTACTCCATATGGTTTGAACCAAAAGGATTTATTTGTGTACAATATACCTAAGGTAAGGCTTTTAGGTTGAAGAGAGGGATCTTGAGAGATTATTGGAGCATCGGTTGCATGAGCCGAAGGCTTGAGAAGTTTGAGAAATGGGTTAGATGTGAGGGATTTTTATAAGGGAGAGAAGGGGATCTTTTGGAATGTCTGAAATAATTATTTTATTATAACCTCATCTTCAGTTTCAAAAGGTCAAATATTAGTTAATATAAAAGTTACAATAACTCATGGTTGAAATAAAATAATCCAATATGAATTGGATAGGTTCTGGATATTGTTTTAATATTTATAATTTAATTTATTTAAATCATTTATTAATGAGGTCAATATTTCATCATTATTGTGTCATAATAATTTAATTTATTTGTTGTCCAAAATTTATCAAAAAAATACCATGATGTAGGAAATCATTTTATCTTTCCAAATAATATTTATATTCTAAATGATAACATATATATCTCCATGTAAAAATTTATTTACTAAATGATATATGTTTATGTCATTTTTGTCTTTACTTTAAATTAATTAATATAAAATGTCATTATTACTCCCATGTGGTTCAATAAAGTACCAAATTCAACACAAGGATGCCCATGGTCGGATTTATTTCATAAAATAGGATTAAGACACATGTTAGTGTAATTTAATATTATTATAATATTATATTTTACCATTATTTACTATATTTACCCTTTAATCATGGTAAAAAAATATTTACTAAAGTAAGTATTTAAAATGTCCTAAAATAAAATTTACCTATTTATAAAATTTGGACCTAATAATTCCGAATATTGATTCCATTTTTACTAATTGAAAACACACAAGTGGCAGAAATTAAATTAAAATTAATTCCCGCTGTTAAAACAAATACCATGTTTAAAAAATAATAATAACTATCAAAAGATTGATACTTGTTTATGTCCAATTTCAAAATAAAATTACATTCAATTAATAAAGGTGGATTAAATAGTAAAAATATATTATAATTACACTATATAAAAAATTCAAAAGATACTCTATACATATAAATAAATTATATTAAAATACACTTTTTAAATTAAAATACAGTATTTTTCCCTATTCATTAAAAAATGAACATTTTTAGAAAAATAACAAATTTTCATCCAAAGAAAACTTTGATGTTCAGATTCTAAAGAATAATTTTATTATGTCAAATAGAACATATAATAGTGACAAAATTAGATTTAAATATGGTTCTCCATTGAAAGGTGGTAAGTCGAACTTTTAAAGAAAATTATGCTTAAAATTAGATTCATTCACATTTTAAGCCTCTAACATTTATTGGATAAATGTAAAAACATTTTAAAAACGTGTATAATCATATTGTATTTAGTTCTATTTATTCCATCCAATACAATGGATTGACGTTAACTACCTTTTAAAATAATAATTTTATATTATTAATGTTCAATGTAAGATTTCAATGAAACTCGTTGTTGCGTATCAGGTATGCTACCGAACATAGAATCCCCTTTGAAGTAAAATAAATTTTAAATTCACAAATATTAATAAACATTCCAAAGTATTATTCTTTACTTACTTGGGATGTTACATCCTTACCCCCTTTTGGGAATTGCATCCTCACACATTTAATTCACTTAATAAATAAGTTGGGGTATTTATCCCTCATAACATTTGCAGATTCCCACGCTTCACCTTAAACCATATGGTTTTCCCCCAAAACCTTTACCGGAAAAATTACCATATTCCACAACACTTTATCTCTACGATCAAGAATCTAGACTAGTTGTTCCTCATAAGAGAGATTCTCTTCAAACTAAACTACCTCTAGGTTAAAAACATTTGATGGATCTGGAATACACTTTCTCAACATTGAAAAATAAAAAACATTGTGTACCAGAGATAAACATGGAGGTAAATCTACTCTATAAGCAACTATTCCAACTTTTTGCAATATTTCATAAGTTCCAATGAACATCAGACTCAACTTTCCCTTATTAGAAAAACACATCATACCTTTCCATGGAGAAACTTTGAGAAAGACATGATCACCTACCTCAAAAGATAGATCCTTCCTCCAGTTATCCACATAAATTTTCACCCTGCTCTGAGTTGTGTTCATGTTCTTCTGAATCAACTGAACACTTTCTGCCATCACTTCTACCAATTTTGGTCCCATCATGTTTCTTTCACCTACTTCATCCCAAAAAGCTAGAGTTCGACAAATATTTCTATATAGTGCCTCAAATGGATCCATCTGCATACTTGATTGAAAACTATTATTATATGAAAATTGAACCAACAAAATATGTTGGTCCCAAAATATCTGGTGATTAAGTGACCAAGATCATAGCATATCCTCCAATGTCTTAATTGTTTGTTATGACTGCCCATATGATTGAGGATGAAAATTTTTACTAAAATTTAATTCAGTACCAAATGATTTCTGAAGGACTTTCCAAATGTTAGAAGTAAACATGGGATCAAAATAAGATACAATGGAGAGGGGAACACCATGAATCCTGACTATCTCCTTACCATACAACCGAGAAATTTGATCTAGAGACAATGTATCTCAAATAGGAAGGAAATGGACCGAGTTAGTCAATTGATCAACTATAAACCAAATTGCATTGTTACCTATAGATGTATTTGGAAATCCAACAACGAAGTCTATAGATATATTTTTCCATTTCCACTATGGTGCCGGTAAACACTGATGCATACCTTTTGGTAACTGCAACTCTGCTTTAACGTACTGAAAAGTCAAAATCATCATAGTAAAGTCAACAATATCTCGTTTCATTCCATCCCACTAGTAATACTCTTAAAGATCTCGGTACATCTTAGTTTTGCTAGGATGAACTGAAAATGGAGAACTATGAGATTCACATAAGAACACATTATCCAACTATGAATCACAAGGAACACATAATCTCTTTCCAATCCCTAGGAAACAATCACTACCAATGTTAAATTAAGGTTACTGACTATTCTGAACCAAATCTATCTTTTTCTATAACTCAGTATCTTCTTTCTATGCTCCGTTAATTATGTCTGACAGAGATGATTCCACTGACACCTGAATCAAAATAGAAGAATTTCATACCCTATAAAATTAGATTCCAATGTTTATCAAATAAAAAACAAAAGGATCTCATTCCAAACGTAGCATGGTTAATCAAGCATTACTTTTTCGACTCAAAGCATCTTCCACTTTATTTTCTTTTATCAAATGGTAATGTATTGTGTAGTCATAATCCTTGATTAAGTCCAATCACATCCTCTGTATCACGTTCAATTATTTCTTAATGAATATATACTTAAAACTTTTGTGTTCAGTATATTTTTCACATTTTACTCCATACAAATGATGCCTCCAAATTTATAAAACAAAAAAACAACAGCAGCCAATTCCAAATCATGTGTACGGTAATTTAACACATGGGGGTTCAACTAACGTGAATCATATGCAATTATAAGATCATTCTGCATAAGGACACAATCATGTCCATTAAATGAAGCATCACTATAAATAAAAAACTCACCATTTCTAGAAAGTACTTCCAAAACTGTAGCATTCACTAATCTTATTTTCTATTCCTGAAAAAAATCATCACATTCTTTTGTTCAAATTAACTTATCACATTTTCGAGTTAATTTAGTCATTGGACTAGATAACCATAACAAAATTATCAACAAAAATTCGATAATGACCTGCAAAACCAAAAAAACTACGGATCTCATTTATATTTGTGGGTCTTGTCCATTATTCAACAACTTTTTTTAGAAGGATCAATAGCTATGCCATTTTTTAAAACAATGTGACCAAGGAAAGAAATTTGTTATAACCAAAACTCACACTTGTTGAATTTTCAATATAGTTTCATTTCTTTTAATGTTTTCAAGACAACCCTTAAACGCATTTCATGTTCATCTTTACATTTGGAGAAAACCAAAATATCATCAATGAACGAAACCACAAACATATCGAATAAGTCACCGAAAATTCTATTCATAAGTTCCATAAATACAACAGGTGAATTGGTTAACCCAAAATGCATAACTACTAATTCATAATGGACATATATAATATGAAACACAGTCTTCAAAATGTATACTTCCTTTACATTCAACTGATGGTACCCCGACCTCATATCAATCATTGAAAAATTCTGTGCTCCTTGGAGATGATCAAACAAATTATCAATACGAGGCAAATGATTCTTGTTCTTAATAGTGATCTTATTCAATGCTCTATAATCAATCCAAATTCTCATTGAACCAAATTTTTTTTTAAAATAAGACAGGAGCACCCCATAGTGATGTGCTAGGTATAAGGGAACCTTTATCTAATAACTCCTAAAATTTATTCTTTAATTCTAAAAGTTTAATTTGAGCACTTCGATAAGGGGGTTTTGAAATTGGTTTACCATCAGCACTATGTCAATGGTAATTTCAACATTCCGATCAGGTATAATACCAGGAAACTCATCAAGAAAAACATCAAGGTACTCATTTACCCCTGGCACATAATTAATCTTAACACTTCTTTAATTTTCAACAATATGAGTAAGATAACATTTATTTCCATCTTTTACCATTTTCTCAGCTTCCTGATATGTTATCAAAAGTAAGGGTTCGTTCTTGTACACAAACTGAAATTTTTTCTAAAAATAAACCTCTTTAGCTCTATAGTAATTCTTAGAAACATAAATAGAATCCCAATCCATACCCAAAATAATATCAAACTCTACTAGATGAAGAACAATATGGTTTTTAGGTGGATTCATTCCACACACAAGTATAGGAAGGTTATTATGTTTTTTGTCTCAATATTTCCTCCATGTGTTTTTACCACAAGTTCCATATTCATATCTTGAGTTGGAATTTCCAATTTACTAGAAAAAATATCGTAAATGAAACAGTGTGTAGATCATGAATCAAACAACACATTGGATTAATCTGAACAAACAAATAGTGTACCTGATACTACATCATTTGATGGACCGACATCTGCTGAAGTAGTTGCAAATGATTTCACCACCTCTTTCTGCTTGTAGTCCGGCTGCTTTACCTCAATTGAGTTCTTATTTGGACTCTCATTTGCATAATGACAAATTTCATTGCACTTAAAACATTTTACTGACAATAAATCATATTTTGTATTACCATTAACTTGAACATTTTCACTGCAATTATGAGCCTTATGTCCCATTTTACCACAAATATAGAACTTAAAAAAATTCAAAAGTCATTCCACAAAATTCTTTTTACCACAATGTTCACAAAATTTAAATTTAAGTTTCATTCCATCATACATTTTTGGAGTGTTCTTCCCTTTCGCCTACCACCTCGACCTCTTATTCTGTTGTTTTTCAAAGAACTCCTGACCATCGAAAAACTACATTTCCACCTTCTCCGCACAACGAAATTTTTTTCATAACTTTTGAACTCACAAGAAGATAATGACTTTCGATAATATTTCATTAATCCTGTGTAAAAAGCTAATTTTTCTATCTTAATTTAATATGAAATTTGGAGCATACCTTGTGATTCAATTGAATTTTTCTTCATAAGAAGCCACTGACTCATCCTCCTTCCTCAATTCAATGAATTTATTTTCTATCCTATGTTGATCCACCATTGGAAAATATTTCTCAAGGAACATACCATTGAATTCATCTCAATCAACGACATCAATCTCCTCACTATCCCTGGTATTTTTCACCATCGACAACCACTGATAAGCTTCACCTTCAAAACCGAAAACATCAAGACAAACGTTTTGGTGTTCTGAACACCCCATGACATCAAAAAATTTCTCCAGTTCTTTATTCCACCATTATACTAGAATAGGATCATATGATCCTCTGAATGATGGGAGATGTTGTCGTATGAAATTCTCTACTACTGACATGTTCTTTTGTGGCTGATCTAGATGATCTCGTGCATGGATACCACCACCATTTATAGCCTGATTCAACTATGCCATAACTGTAAAAAACTATTCAGTTCCAATTTTGACCATCTTAGGTTAATTATTTGGAAGATTTCCATCCTCCTGATGTCGTCCCAATATAGCTACTCTGTTTCCTCTATGGAAAACCATTCTAAACAACGAAATATCTTAGGCAATGAAACATGGTAATCTGTAAATGCTATATCATTTCAATATTACCATAAATATATTTATAGACATTAATTTAACAATATTCTAACTCCTAAAATTGTCTAAACCGACCTCTGATACAAACTATAAGGACCCGACATTAAAACAGTACATTATCTTGAATTAAATGAATAATTCAAATTGAGGATATTTTCAGGATTAGAGTTTTAGAGAATGAGGACATAACCAGTACATCTCAAAATATTACAATGTAGAAACTTCAACTCAGTTTCCATTTTTTTCACAAAATAATAACTCTTGAGAAAAAGATTCATGTCTATTTCCATGTTTTTGATAGCATGACTTTTCCTTGATCCAATCCTTGACCCTATTAATCTTTATATCCTGTGAAAAACATTTCAAAACATGGTATGAGCATAAAAATCTCAGTAAGGGTTATAAAACAAATAATGAAAACATTATTACATCATTACATACATAACATAAGCTCTTTTACATACGTCATTATATCATAAGATTTATGAAAAATATAAAACATAAATCATAGAGGTAACGTGTGGCATCAATATCATACTTACATTGTAGTTATCACAGCTACATAGGGAGTTACATTTGGAATACCAATCATAGTATATTCCATAAATGTCTTAGGAGAAACATTGATGTTTAATTCCATCATGATACCAAATGCATTGAAGAACTATCTCAGGATCACCTACCCTAGGATTATCAAAGAACCACCCATATACGTAAACAATGCCCATGAACCATAACATACTCATAACACATAAAATAAACATAAAATAAATATAACATTCTAATAACAATATATCATTTAAAATATCAAATAAATTATCAAAACCATATTCAATACCAAAATACACAAAATATTATATGGTATTTATTTTCCTTCTAAAAACATTACAGCTTGTTAAGGAATCCAAAGGACAAATAATACTCGTGGTGCTGGAAAAGGTCATTGTCACCATTTACGTTAAAAAGAAGCATTCCTTTTTTGTCTTTTAGTAAAACGACATGAAGGAAAATATTCACTTAGAAAGAAATAAAATTTCACAGGTATTTATACACCATATAAAAGAATGTTTAGAATAAAACAAAATATTCTTGAATGAAAAGAGATTGAGTCGAAGTCCCATACCTCATGACTGACTTGACTCGATCGTTCTTTAATCAATGGAATAAATAACTAAATTTAATTTATACTTTCATAAGAAACTTTTTCAAGTATATTATTACTTTTATATCACTTATTACCATGTTATATAAATTATTTAATCATTTTTGTTAATAACAGTTGTTTTTTCGATATTTGGTACTTCATTAAAAATGAGCACCTTATAATTAAAAGTTATCCATGTGTTAAAATATCCATTATATTAATAATTATATTAATGATGTAGATATCATATATATCATATATATCTATTATATACTTGTATTTATCTTAGTACATAACATTTGGAGGAATGAAATGAAATGTATCATTCATGGAGAGGGTATGTCGTACTTACGCATGAATGCTACATTCATTTCCATTTCGTATTTTGATGGAATGAAAACATAAAGATACCTATGAATATTATAATTCAAGTATAATATATTAAATTACAATATTAACTCCATCCTTTATTCATCCCACATAAGGCATTAATGAGTCATATCACTTTGAGTGGGCGGTAGTCCGCACTTCCTAAAATGAAATTATTGCGTTTACCCAATATAGAAACCATAAATGTATGATTTAAATGGAAAATACAGAACCCTAAAGAAAACAGAAACATTATATATATCATATATAAAAACAATTCCATCCTAATGGCCACCAAGAGAGGTGGTAGGAGGTAATTGAACAATCATTGTTTTGTGAGGCGTTAGTTTTCCATCCACAGAAAAATTATGTTCATTACCCATTAGATAGTGGTGTGTGTATGTGTAGTTCGAATCATTAACATAACAATAAACTAGTATATTTATTATACTATTTATGTTATAAATTAAATGAATAAAAATAATTTATGGGGTTTTAGAAGTAAAATAAATCAAAAGAACTTAAGAGAATATGTTACCTTAAAATCGGGTAACTCCCTTTGGTTTGAACCATAACAGTTTCATGAAGTCCTTTATACCTAAGGTAAGGATTCTAGTTTAAATAAAGGAATAATGGGTGCTCATTGGAGAGATTTTGGCATGATACAAAGGCTTTAGAAGTGTGAGAAATTGGTTAGAAGTTAGGGCTTTTTATAAGGGAGAGGAGGGGCTCTTTATGAAAGTTTGAAATAGTTATTTTATTATAACTTCATCATCGGTTTCAAAAGGAAAAATATTCATTAATATCAAATTTAAGATGAATAATGGTCAAAATAATATACTAAAATATGAATTGGATAGGTTTTGAATAATTTTTTAATATTTATAATCTTATTTATTTAAATCATTTATTAATGAGGTAAATATTGCATCATTATTGTGTCATGAATAATTAATTTATTTGATGTCCAAAAATTATAAAATAAATACCATGATGTAGGGAATTTTTTTAGATTTAAAAAAATTATTTATAGTATAAAATATAACTTACATATCCCGATGTAAAAATTTATTAATAAAAGATATTTGTTTTTTTATTTTTCACTCTACATTAAATTAATTAATATAAAATGTCATTATTACTCCAATGTGGCTCCATGGGGACACCAATTCAACACAAGGATTCCCATGGTTGGATATATATAGGAAAACAGGATTATAAAACAAGTGACGATAATTTAATATTATTATAATATTCTATTTTACCTTTATTTACTATATTTACCATTTAATCATGGTAAATAAAATATTTACTGAAGTAAATATTTAAAATTTATAAAAATAAAAGTTACCTATTTACACAAATTGGACCTACTGATTCCAAATATAGAATCCATTTTCTAAAATTTTGAAACACATAGGTGGCCGAAATTAATTTAAAATTAATTCCCTCTGTTAAAACACATAGCTTGGTTTTAAGAAATAACAACTTTCAAAAGATTGACACTTGTTTATGTCCAATTTCTAGATGAAATTTCATCCAATGACAAAAATTGGATTAAATAGTAAATATATATTCTAATTAAAATTTATAACCAATTCAAAAGATAATCTAGGATTATAAATAAATTAGATTAAAAGTCACTTTTGAATTAAAATACAATATTTTCACTATTCATTAAAAAGATGAACATTATCAGAAAAATACAAATTTTTCATCCAAAGTAAATTTTGATGTCCTAATTATAAATAATAATTTTCTTTTGTAATACAGAACATATTATAGTGACAAAAATTAGATTTAATGAGGGTTCCCCATTAAAAGCCAGTAAATTGGCCTTTTAATGAAAATTATGCTTAAAATTTGATTCATTCACATTTTTAGCCTCTAACATTTATTGGATAAATGTAAAAACATTTTTCAAGCATTTATAATAATATTTTATTTAGTTATATTCATTCCCACCAATATAATGGCTAGATGTTAACTAATATTTAAAATAATAATATTATATTATTAGTGTGCAACGTAAGATTTCAAAGAAACCCGTTATTGCGTATCAGGTATGCTATCAAACATAGAATCCCCATTAAAGTAAAATTAATATTTAATTCAAAAATATTAATAAACATTCAAAAGTTTTATTCTTTATTTAATTGGGATGTTACAAAAATGGTTAATGATGAATAATATCTATTTTCTAAATGAAAGGTGTGGGAAGGTTGTTTTCAACAGCCTTTAGGTACCCAATTGAATCTCACTTTGTATGTTGGGGTGAAACCCACGGGTTGGTTCCAAGGGTTTGGATACCTGAATAAAAATGATTTTCCAACATACTATTTATGGTATTTTTACCATTCAGTGGATTCATATTAGGTTCACAATAGGATACAATGTTCTTTTTTATAGGATTATTTTATGATTTTTATATAATTAAAATTTAACCATTATTAAGGGATTCACATCTTAATAAACTATATAAATAGAAGAGATTCACCAATCATCATACCCTCACTCCTTATTTATATTCCCTCAATATATGGTAAAAGAATATGGTTTTGATCTGAGTCCAGGGTAGTGTGTTCCCTTATTATACTACATATACTTCTTAATAACCCTTAATTAATTTATAATTTTTGGCAATGGATTTGGATGTTTAATTCCACCAAAGAATGTTAGAATCACCAATTAATCATTGGTTATTAATTTAATGATTCAACATTACTCTCTATATGGTTCATTACGTTTTATATATTTTTGTTTCATTATAGTTAGTTCAAAAGGTGAATCTCTCTTTTGGGAAAAATTTAATTATGTTACCCAATTTTATGTATTTCTCATATATGTATTTTTTATAAAGTGGGTATGGGTATATGGAATGATAGGATTTCACCATGTTACACATGGTTTCAACATTGAATCTCCCCTATTTGTGATTTATTATATTTATGATGATTTTTTAATTTCATTTTCAATTGGTTGATGTTTATTTATTTTATTTATATTTATGAGAATGGGGATTTTTCATTTGATAGTGATATTCATGAACTGAAATAATAAAATGGATCATTAGACATGTATGGTGAATTTAATCATTGATTTAATTATTTGATGTATTTTTTTCATTTTATACTTGTTATTTTATTTTAGTGTTTTGTTATTACTATGATGATAAATATGTTATGAAATTTCAGTGCTTCCCTTTTTAAATGGGATAGAACTGAAAAAACAGCCACTAAATATTGTTATAACTTTATAATTGGTTTTTTTGTTGCCCCATTGTTGAATGTGTAAAATTTTCACATATTATGGATTTCATGGTTCCATGATTTGATTATTGACTTTAGCATATGAAGTAAAAATATTTTGCATTTAAAATGATATTTTAATGATTATTAATTTGAAATATAATTTATAAATAAATTTCATACTAAATGAGTTGTTTCAAAATAGAGATTTGGAAAATAATAATTGTTTTCAAAGAGGATACATCGGTTTTTTGAATTTGTGAATTTTTATTTTAATCCAATATGTGATTCCATTTGGAATTATTTCTAAAATTAATATTTTTCGATAATATATAAATTAATTCAATATTGTTTTTTGAAACGGTTTTGTCTTGTAGACCTCATGTGGATAATGATTGGTTTTCAGAAGAATGTTTAAATTTTTGTTCTCCTTGAACTTATGGACACCTTGTCTATATTAATTTATTTTATTATAGTGAATTGTTACATAGGAATAAAATGTAATACATTATCTAGAATAATTATTTTGATATGAATGGCTAGGATGTGTGGTTTGATTTTTGATGGTTGTATGTTTTTCGGAATATGAGTGGTGACATTACGAATTGTGATATAGTCATGGACACTTAGTGTACACCACTTATTCATCCTATGTCATGTTATCATTTATAGGACCTATGGATGACCATTCATGGTATATCATCAGTCATGGGACAACATGGAGATGATGAAAGACACTTTGTTTTTGATATGTGGTGGTTATATAATTCAAAATTTATATCGAGGGTATGGATTTTCAAGAGATGGCAAAATAATTATTATTCTAATTGGAAACTATGGATGAATTTGGGGTGATTTTTGTTCCCCGGATATGATGAAAAATTTTATAAAGTAAGATCATAGTATAAGAAGATAGTGAGATACAACCATAGAGTTTTTGGGTATATAATAATGAGAAAACAAAGCCAGGAATATTGTATTTGAGGCACTGAAGGACACATGACAGAAAAAATTACTATGCTTCAAACCCATTGGATCTAACACTATTGATGGCCTCTAGGATTTGGATTTATCTCATAGAGCAGGATTTTTTAGATATGAGATAATATGTGATAAATAATTTTGAAATTTAAATTAATTATCATTCTATCATTGTTATTCAAAGTCTATGTCTAGGAATTGTAAAATGGTATATAAACCACAATGATACATAATTTAGGACTCAATTGAGGAGGATTAAACTACAGGTAATACATAAAACAATTTTGTTCAGTGCTTCCATTTACAATAAGTCCATTTACATTACTCACATGTGTATTGGTGATATGAGAAATGATATTATTGATCAATTTAAAAAAAATTTATTATATCACCATGTTGTAGGATATATCCCCCAAAATTAAATATTATATATTTAACATAATTGATTCTTGTAATTGAGTAGTCTAGTTAATATATCCAATAAGTTTCTCTGAGGTTATACTGCGTACAATGCCCAAATGGTTTTTTTGTTATGGTATATCCCCATTACATTATTTCCTTATAAATTTTCAAAGGAATAATATTATTTTAATTTTTATACATTGAATGATTTTGGATTGGACCTTATGTGATTCCAATGACGGTATAATATCCCCAAGACTTTTTTAGGCACTGACCACTAGTCAGTATCATTTAACATATGAGGATTAAACCTATGAGATTAATACATATTATCTTACTAAAAGAATCAATACATCATTAATTATTCATATAAACTAAAGGATATTGTTTACTGATATCCTAATAAACATATTAAGACTTTAATGGGATACATTTATTATAATCAATGAATACGAGAATCATGTGAATTATAAAATATGTAATTATTACCATCCATATCATTATATCATAAATAATACCATTCATGGTGTTGATTTCTAGATCAATATAATTATAGTAAACGTTTATATATTTTGCAACATTTAATACTACTAATATGTTTTTAAATATAAATATCTATGCTCAAACGCCTTTGTGTGTTACAATATTTCATTCTAAATTAGACTATAAAACCTCATATATATATATATATCAATTTTAATCACTATATAAATTATATTATAAATTTCCCATGTTATTTTAATTATAAAATATAGGGAATTCATATATCATAGGATCTAAAAAACACTCTCTTCCTTTGTCTACCACATAATTTTCATTATATTAATATCCTTTCTTAATTTTTATTAGAAATCCATTATCTTATTAAACCTCATAGCATTGTTAAAACAATATACATATTAACATATATCACTATACTATCTTCAATCATACATTTTGAATGATTCATTTAGGGTCACAATGAAAATTCAAAAAAAAATTTGTAGAACTAAATACTATGAATACTTCACCCTCGTTAACTCGGTAATATGATCTATATCAAATGATTAAAGAAGCATGTTGTTTCTGATAAACAGTTTACTAATATGCACATGATATCATTCGAAAAAAGGACATTTTTATATTCAATAAAATCATTTTGAATAATGTTTTTACTATTATCTTATTTAAACCCTAAATGATCACTAGTGAAAAATACTTAATTTCATCAAATATTGTATTTTTTCCATGAAGTAAAAATCTAAATCAAATTTTACCTAAATATGGCTTTTATAGTCAATAAAAATTTAATACAAACCGAAAAATAAGTAGATATATCCGAGGTTATATTTTATTAGCTACAAAATAACAACATTGAATCTATTTTCAATATTATATAACATAGATATATTAAATTTCTCACCAATGTGACATCCTTAAATTATAATGTATCTCAAATAAATACTTATATTTTAAGATACTCTTATAAAACAATTGAATCTCAGAATTAAAACTATTATAGCACATAAAATATTTTGATGGCTCATACACACCACCTTGAAAACATTTATATAGGTCTTGGATTATATAGTTAATCCTTATATAACTCTTCCATATGTTATGAAAATCTTAGGTAACTTTTCAAAATATTATTTTGTTCTTCATTTTAACCTTACAACACTCTTGTAAAATTTTAACCTCACATATACATGATATTTATTTTCTTGCAATGTTTAATTTGTGTTGTAAGGTTCTAGATAAATATTTCATAACACTTCCCCAGTTATGATAAACATTATTCATAGTGATGAAATATGAATTCTGTATTTTAAAAACATCTCAATTAATGATGTTCTCATAAATAGTCATTAAAACTACTTTCAAAATTACACAACATCTATAAAATATTTAGAACATGAAAATTAGTCATTTAAATGGAATGATTCATAGAAATATAATATTATCACAAATTAAAAATAATTAAAAATATTCTATATTTTTTGAAAAACAATTATATAAACCATGCTACACACCAATCAAAAAAACATTTATTATTGTATATATTTTTCCTTTATCACTAAAATGATTAATTAATTATGTAATCAACATGTTTTAGAACACTTTTTCAAAACCATACTCTAAAAAATCTATGTCATCTATATTTAGAGAAGGAAAAAAATTCTTATCTAATCATAAACACGGTATATATATTCTATTCTTCATGGTATCATACTATATCAGTTAATTATTTCAATCATAATGATATATACATTTTCATATATCAACTCAATAATATAATTATGAAATAATAGATGTTCATAACCCTTTAATTGAGATATAATTACAATAACTAGTCATAAATTCATCAAAATTATGTTCATCATGATACTAAATTAATTATGTTAATATTTATAAAATATTTCACAATAAAATACTTATTCTATTATCTGATTCAAGAATAATGAAAATATTATTCTTGATCCATAAATGATATCTAATTCAACACATATATTAACAAAACATAAATAAGTTTTAAATTCATTATGATGAATTCTTATTAAAAAAATAATCATTAAGTATATATACTATTTAAATTATGAAACCATCACCCCTGTTATATATAATTCTAATAAATTCGGTATGTTTTCCAGGATAAAACATTTCAATCCTCACACATGTAACCATTTCAAACCAAATAATTACAAGAAAAGGATTATGTGTACTCGTACTAAATGAAATATACCCATACCAAATGGTTGTTGACTTACTCCACTAGTCTCAATGAATATTTGAAGAATATTTTTTTTTCTTTTTATAGTAATAATTTATAACCCATATCTACCATAAAAATTGTATTCACATTTCATAAATAGGTCATTCTGAAAATAAATTCAAATCCAAAATGTAAAAAACAAATGAATCAATTTATTAAAATGAAAATATCCAACTAAAATAATTTTTTTTGTCTGAATAATCAATGAACCATCTCATAACTACATGACCATGGAAAATATTTATGATATAAATTGCAAAAGAAAAGTAACACAAAATGAAGAATGTTCAAGAGTCTAACATGTCTTCCAACCACCTCTTTTTTAAAAAAAAACTAGGGAATATAGGTAGCTGACAACACAACCAAATTCTTTTGTAATGGTTTTTAAAATCGTGTCTGATGTTTTTTTCTACAAAAAAACATTATTCAACCTCAACCACATACTGGAATTCTATGGAAATTGTTGTGAATTTATTTAGTGTATATTATATCATTATTAGTATTATCTTTTCATATCAAAATCTAGAAATATCTTAGTATCAATTTAAACCACCCGTAACTTTTTTGGCCATATAAATTTGTCTTTTCAACCACTATTAAAACATTGTTGACAATGTATATTGGTTGTTTAATCTGATTCTATGTAGTGGTGTTTAAAAAATTTAATATTTAGAAAATTAATCCCTAAAAATAAAAAAACCAATATTGAATTATTAACATTAACTTAATATTAAAATCATAGTAAAGTGTATCCATATGTAGTAATTCCATCCACATTAAAAAAATAGTTTCAGATATATACGCTAATGACACAAGGAATACAAAATTCTATAAAAATCAAACATAACAGATGGAAAATAATATAAATCAAGGAAAAGTATTAAGTAAATAATGGAATACAAATAAAAGGACATTATCCATTCAAAATTTTGGTATTTAAATAAAATGAATATTATGTGTAAATAGATTGAGGAAAAATTGAATTAATAAAGAATAAAAAACATAAAAAAGTAACGATATTATATTTAACAAAGAAAAAATGAAATAACAAAATTAATAATATAAAAAGTCATATATTACACAATTAATTTCATATAATAATATCAATCATAAACGAAAATAAATTATAAAACTAATATTATATTCTTTATAATCAATATAATGTTAAATTTATATGAAAATATAAATAAATTACCCAATGATGTGATCAAAACTCAATAATAAAGAATATATCTTTAATTTTATATATAATTGGAAATAAAATTGGGTCTAGTGAGAAAATCGTAGATACACTTATTTGAAAGTATCTAATCAAATATTAATGAAGTTAATAACAAATAACCTCTTGAAATTTACAATCGTAACCTCACTTTTTTGAAATTCCCATATCCTAAGCACTTGATTCACAATAGTGTACTAGTGAGAGTCTCATCATAACTGGAATAATAATTATTTCTCAAACTCCCACTAATATAATCAGGGTTGATTTTAAAATATCCTATGAATGTGAGGAAATATATCATAAGTCATAGTATAATGATCATTAAACACATAAATTCATATTCCCCAACCCAATAATAACCAAATTCGATATGAATACCTATTCAATAATCTTAAAATTGAAATAAATTTCACCGACAATACGTACACGTCCAGAATGCTCATTCCCAAGGATAAGGCTAACTAGATCATCTTGGGAGATTGAGAATGTCCATATTGTATTTTCATCCAATAGTTCGTTTAATTTTTACCTACAAATAATGTTTTATTAATATTTATTGTAATATATATTAAAATTATCAAAACCAAAATAATTATCTGAGTGAAAAACATATTAATAACCCATAATCATTGGCAGGATAATTCACATAACTCCTATAAAATCTCATATTTATATCCAAATTTTTTTTTTCGAAATATATTTTTTGAATTAATTTATTAAAATAATTAGAAAATATAAATAAAATACATTATATATGAAACATATAATTTTATTTTGTTAATATGTAGTCTAATGAAAATATTACCATATTCGATCTGTTTCATGAAAAAATCTATGTCCAAACAATGTTGGGTATATTATTTAGCTCAACATGTTATATTTTTTATTGAAGAATCAAAAAATAATTAAGCATTAATTTAATAGTAATTTATGAAAAGTCATATCCTTGTTAATTGAATATATATATATATGTGTGTGTAAAATGATATTGATATCATAATTTATTATCTATTATCATATGTTACTTATTGAGTATGATATTAAGATACACATTCTAATTCTCTCTAGGAACCCCTTTTAGAAGCTTATCACACTGATATTGGGTAGTAAATGATTTTTCATTTAATTCATTCCACCATAACCATTTAATATCATTCCATTTCTTATTTAATGTTTTCATTATACACATATATTTGATAAGACTGTCCGTAGTAATGAGGAACAACATATGTCCAAAAAGATTCATTTTTAAATTAATATAATTTAAATGGATAATGGAATTAAATTTATTTACCATGTATTAATATTTACCTTATATAGGGAATTAAATATATTATTTATCAAAAATGGATGTATATTCCTCCAATAAGAATTTGTAATCGAAGTGGTAACCATCTTAGCCACTAATTGGAAAATAATTAGGATAACAATTTCAATGCATCATCTTGAGGTACCCAATATTAATCAAATGGGGATAATAAATTCAATTTATTCAGACTCCATACATATTAACTATTAATATTTTTCATGTTAGTATAAATTTTTCACATATTATGCAAAAGGTATTTATGAGAATAAAAAAACCAATAATGGTTTTCAAATTTGTATTATTTTCCTATTACTTCAACCCCCATATCATATAGAATATTTATTAGTATCCACCCTTTCCATCATTATGGTTTCAATGTGTGTTGAATGTGTAGAATCAAGAGGAAATGTCCCAAAAACTGATTAGTCATTGAATTGGCGTGTTTCAGACATTTGTGTGGGGGAGACAGATGACGTTCCAGATGTAGATATGGGGGATGAGTATGTCCCAACTGCTATAGATAGGGATAGTGATGGATCATTAGGCTGGTGTGTGGTTGAGTAAACATAGATATAAAGTCGTCTGTGATTAGATGTTAATTTTTTTCTATCATTTATATTATCTAATCTAATAAAAATTTCATGAGAACATATATTTCAAAAAATTCATGTATAAAAAGATATTTTTAAATGATTAAAAATATATAGTACTGAAAAATACATAAAATGATATGCTATTGATTAAAATTACAAAAAAAAATCATTAAATTTTATAAATTTAAATAACTCAACAATAAAAATCCCTTTGTATTATCATATCCAAAATAAATTCTAGTGTAGTCTCACATATCACCCCCTATAGCAATATATGTATTAAACTTATAAATAACCATAGAAAAAACGACAGTTTTCTAGAGTATCCTAGCAAAGAACCCTAGGATTCTGAAAAGGATTAACAAAAAAGAACAACCCAAAATAGAGTATCTTCCTTTAACCAGCCGATGAAAAACTGGCTAGGTTTCTCCTATGGATTCTCTCTTAGTATATTTTTTGTATAATAAGATACAATAATTTATCATTATAACTATAATGACCCTTATGTTATTGTAAATAGTATATATTATTTATTTATTTGTTATTATATATTATTTAATGTTTTACACATTATAAAGAATTTTATTCTCTGGTGATTTTTTCATTAGTTTATATTGATGTGGGGTTTAGTGAAATTATCCCATATAAATAAGGAAATGATAATTTTTTAAATATTTTGATCTCAAATACCTTTTTATTGAACAAAAAAGTGAAATAATATCATCATTTTAACACTAAAAATAAGAGGATACCCATTAAAATCACATAGTTTTTAACCATTAATAAACAAGACCCAAATGAAAAAATGTCTCAACAGAATAAAAGGCTGGAACCTCCATGAAAAACACCATAAAAGAAATGCATCTCCATCCATGAATGATAATAAAAATGTGAAATCAATAAGAGAAGCTATACCACCACTTCCAAAACACTACACTATGCTGGAATCTTTGGAGTAACAATGAAGTGCATCAAGGATCCAGAACACACTGGGCAGTTGAGAAGTATATCAAGGATCCCATGAACACCAAGCATCTAAGATGCATATCAATGATCTAGAACACACCAGATAATCCAATAAGTACATCACATTGGCCATTCACACTAGGTCATCCTAGAATCGCATTACTGAGCTACAACACACTAGATAAACTGAGAACCACATCATAGAGGCCAAACACACTAGACAAACTAAGAAGTGCATCATAGAGTCTAGTACAATTTGACAGAGTACTCCACCCTCCCATATGAATATGGAAGGAGGAACAAAAAATATGTTTCAGCACATCTATATCTCAAAAGAGATGCCCACTCAAAAGTTATTGTGATGATCTCATTTCATTTTTAACATAATGCAACAGATGACTAGAAATAAAACACCTTATAATGTCAAAATAAGAGAACCATTACATCCAAAATGAGGAAAAAGGATGATGATGGGCGTCTACTGACCCATCCATCTTTTGAGGTCACCCACCCAGTGATACCTACAAGAAGTTGAACCGTATCCAAGTGAAATAATACCAAATAAAATATTCATCAAGTCATCTTAAACACAATAAAACCAAAATATTTTGTATCCCAAAAAATCCAAGATAAAATAATCAAGACCACTGGAGTAGACCAAAATTAGAACATGATCTAAAAAGAACCACACCTCTTTAATGAAGTCACAAACTACAGCCATTCCACTGACTAAGATATTATGGACTCCTCAAACCCCAAAATGATATATGAAAAAAATAATCCTCTTATCGGTGCCTAATAGTTATGACACTGAAGGGTTTAATTATGGCCCAGTGGCCCGAACGCCCGATCTTCCAAGCCCAAAAACCTAGTTGGCTATGAACGGTAATGCTCGAGATGGGCCTGGATGGGTTTGGGCTGTTGTTTCATTGGGCCAGGCCTAGGCTATTGCATGTAGGCCCACAGGTCTGGCCAGACAGGCCTAAAAAATTTTGGACCATGTTCTTGTATGAATCCGAACTGACGTAATAAGTAAATACTAGGGCACTAGTGGTAGGGAGACTCGAATCGCCTACCAAATGTTTCCAAGGATGTTCTTGGACCAACTAGATCAGTGGTGTGGCTTGTAAAAAATTACCAAACTATATATATTTAGATATATACATGTATATATATATATGTATAATTATGTATAAATGATTTAACATAATATATATATATATATTTAATAACTCAATATATATTAACCAAAACACATACTAACCCACAATTTTATATGCATGACCACCTCCCTCCCTCATTATTTTTTTATGTATGTTCTAACATGAATATATTATATATACATATATAAATCAATTCAGGAAAAAATTAACTCACCCATTCCTCTGCACCCTTAATTAGATTTTTTTACAGATTTCACACACACACACACACACATATATATATTCACATGTATAAATTTATTCAGAAAAAAAATTATCACACTCTACTAATTAGCACCCAAAACCCTTGTTAAATTTTTTTAACATTCACAAATTATAAATATTTATAATCATATATAAATCTGTTTTAAAACATTTAATAATTAAAAAGATATAGTTTTTTTTAAATAAACATTATATTTAATCTTATAAAATTTTTTATTTTGAAACAAATGATCTAAAAAACCTTTACCAAAACTTCTTTCTATTTTGAAAAAAATTACACATCCACACACTAGGGGTTTAAAATTTCTAATTTATTTATATGTCTCTTGTGTATGTATCTTTATATCTGATTATATAAAAATAATTTAAAATTATATATATATATAATATTATAGTAATGATTTAAATATATATATATATATATATTGACAATAAACTCCCATCCTCTAATTTTAAAACATTCCCCTATTCCACATTAGTTTTTTAATTGTGTTGGAATATACATATATTATATATACAAATGTAATTAAATTTATAAAAATAATTATCTTGATCACTACTACACACCACTCAATGATATTATTTTTTTCAACATGAATATCATATATATATATATATATATATTAACAAATATAAAGATATTTTGAAAAAATATTAACACCCACTCAATACTGTGAAACCCTCATTAATTTTTTACCACATGCACACACACACACATATATATATATATATAAATTAAAAAAATATATAAAATGTTTTAAAATAAATTATGTAACATTATATATATATATAAAAACTCAATATATATTTACTCAAAAACACTCAATCAATGATGTATCCCCTATAACCTTTCCCCTCATACATTATTATTTTTGAATGTATGATGGAAGTTGAATATATTATATATGCATATATAAATCAAGTTAAAAAAACTCACTATCTCTTGTGCATCCCTCATTAAATTTTTTACAACCTTTTCATATTATATATATATTTACATGTATATATATATTTAGAAAAAAATAATAAACCCACCCACTAGTGAACACCAACACCACCCATATATTTTTTTAACGGGCATATTATATATTTATATACACATTAAAATATAAAATTCTACTTTAAAAAATAAATAAATTATTCTTTTTAATGTTAAAAAATAAATTTTTAATTTAAACTTTTAAAATTTAATTAATGTATAAAAATTACAATACAAATATACAAGAACATCAATATATTTTGAAAAAAATTAACAAACCCACCCAGTACTACATACCCGCAGCCCCTCTTTATTTTTTTAATAACTTCCACATATTATATATATATATATATATGTGTGGGGGGGGGGGGAAAGAAAACATTTTAAATTAAAAGTTTAATATAAAAATTTAAAAATTAATGTTTAGAAAAATAAATTAAAAAAATTAAATTATCATAGAAAAAATTAACACACCCACCAACTGCTGTGTACCCATAACCCCACATTAAATCTATATAAGAAATTTTTAGTTGTAAAATGTAACCACTAAAATGGTTGAAATTAATTTTTTTTAGAAAATGATAATGGATTGGATAAAAAATTATAAATTAGATCTTTTAAATAAAATGAGGGAATGTGTTTGAAAAATGATGTCAAAATATTGTTTTTCAATTAATAATACTGAAAACTAAAAAAATATTATTAAATAAAATTAGCAATAAAATGTTTTAAAAAGTCATTATAAAAATGTTTTAAAATAAACATTAAAAATATAACAATTATATAAAACCTTAAAAAATATAAAAATATTTTTCATTTATTATGTATTATATTTTAAATATAATAATATCTTTTATTGGTCCCCATGGAAGGGCTAGACTAAAAATCCCAGAATATCCCGATGGTTTGCGATGGCCCGAGGCCGGGCTCCGGCTGCCTCATGGGGTTTTTCAAGCCACCCCATCTGGGCCTGAATATTGGTTTTTGGAACTATTTTTTGGATGGTATCCTCGACCCAAATTATAACCTTAACGGATCCCAATGAACTACAAGATTCTATTGTCACCCACAATAGAAGGAAATCTATATCTATACAAACATACCAATGAAAAACCCCAGTGATGTTCATCTAGTGCCCTCCTAAATACTTCAAACCATGTCCATATTAATTTAATTTTGATTAAAATCTAGAACATCATTCATTGTATGTCATCTTCCCCAAAGTGATAAAAAATGATGCAAGAATATAGGTTCCTAGAACTAAACAAAACCAGATATGAGATATCGGAGGCCTCACTATGATCACCAACCAAGGCCACAATATCAATGGAACTACTACAAGAAAAATCATGCAATCATAGAGGGGATTCACAGTAGAGGAAAAGCATCAAGGGGGAGAATATTAGTAATGTAAAATAAAAATATTGAAGAATATTAGAATTAGAGGAATCTTTAGAATTTATCAATGATCATTTGAATAAAAATCCCCCAAAACATTCCCTGATGAATACATTCTTGCAATGGACAATGCAATATGAGGAACAGGTGGTAAAAAAACTAAATTAGAGGAAATTAGAGGAAACCATATATTAAAGTTTTTGTAGTACCAAGGGAATGGAAAAACAATTTATACTAAAGTAAATGTAGATCGAATATATAAATTCAGTAGTTTGTGGTACAATGTTAATCGAATGGATATATATATACCTCAGAGAACATAACTATTTCTCTTGGAAGTAGTGAAAGGAATAAATTTTTCAGAGTAGTTAAATTTCTTATAGAAGATATAAATAAATGGTGTTCATTGATTCCAAACACTCTATATGAATTAGAAATAGAAAACATGGAATAGATGGATGTCAGGGTAATATTCATGGAAAAATATTTTACACATGACCTATGATATGATATGGAAAGGATTCTATAGAGTCGATGATAGAAAGAAGTGGAAAATGTGTATATGTAAGAAGATAATTTTACAAGGATTACATGACACTATATGGACTAGAAATTTAATCCAATGATCATGATTTAATGTTGCCCTATTTAACATAAGAAAAGTTTATGATTATAATTAGTCTCACAAACATTCTCATCATACGATGATATAAAATCATGTGAATCCAAGACATCAAAATTATTCTGAATGAATTATGAATCCATTGAAAACAAAAAGAAGGAAATGATTCTAGTGAAAAAAGTCCAATAAAAGGAATATGGTAAAAAAAATTTCCAAAAAAGTTATAATTGTGGAAGAAAGCACATTGGTATATGATTAAAAAGAATAGGTGTTTGATTCATATGTGTGGAAAATTACACCATAGTCATGATTTAATGTGAAAGAAATAATATATCAATTTTCAATGCTTCCCTAACAATAAGATAGATAACTACAAAAATTTATTAACAATTCGTAAGGAAAATATAAATTTGAAGAATTTATTGGTTTAAGGTCAAAATTATGCTATTTATACAGTCAAAGTAGAATGGTAACATTTATTATGTATTTATATCCATGAAATATGTTGCAAGATTATATTATTATTCACATTATCATTATAAGATTCCTAAAACATATTTGGATTATACTGTAGTACCATTTTTCAAAAGAGATTAGAGAATATGATGAATAGAAATAATGTCCCTAGAATGTGATTCAATCAAAATTTGAACCACCTTGAAAACACATGATTAATGGTGTTTAAAAATCTGTTTTTTAGAAAATGATATTCACAAAGCATATAAATACTTTTAAAAAAAATCTTATTCTCACATAATTTATATAATTCAAAAACATTTATATATAATTTTCATGATAAAATTATTCTAATGTATACCACTATGATTAAAAACTATATTATAACTATGTGCTCCATTTAGAAAAATATAAAAAAGAAATAATATTAAATAGGAAAATATATTCCATAAAATCACGAGGTGGTATATTAATTGTAATGTTATTGATACAAATGGGTTAACTGTGTTATGATGGCACCTTTGCAAAACGAGTTACATTTCCATGGGTTATTCTATGGTGAAATATTGAAATTTTTATGAAAATATTTTCATTTACATTGGTTATTATAAAATGACATAATGAATGTTTTATTATCTAATAGAAAAAATCCATACATTTTCTTTATGGGATGGGTGGGACTAAAATTAAATATATATAAAATTCATTTGGTTATGAAGGATATCTCATGGGATAACTATGTTATATTTGAACCTTATTTAATATTCAAAAAATTATGTATGGACCCTATTTCATGTCTATATTTTGATATATCGATGTGGGTTTATAACAATTAGTTTATGTAAATAATTTGTATCATTTACCCTGGTTTATACGAGGATATGATTTCATCTACTTAACATACAGAGTGAAACTATTAATATTTATACCTTTCGAAAATGCAATAATATTATGTTTTTGATTAATTAATTGGTTTATGATATGTTCACATGGTTCATTTTAAATTAATCATGATTCCACAATCTTATGAGTAAGGTTGTTTGTTATAAAAATATTTTATGTTATAAATAATTATTAATGATAGTTAATGAATTTTTTATCACATAATTCAATTTTGATCAACATTATATGACCTTATGATTACTTATGATAATTGATTGATATAATATATCATTACATATGAAATACATATCAGATACTCTTGTCTTATGTTTTCATTTTACCTTGGTGTTGAATAATGATATTAAGTATACCATTTATAATGAAATTACTATGACATATAAACTTTTTGGTTGATAAGGTGATCCATTTTGAAATAATATTTTTATGTATATCGTCTCCAAAGACGCAAATCCTTTATGGTTATTGTGTTTATTAAAATGATATGTAAAAAATATTTCTCTAATAGGATATAATTTTTATATATGAAAATATTGGGCTGCATCATTTAGAATGATAATAAAGGATTGTTATTTTGTTTAGATTAAGATTATAGAACAATATTGAAATCTATGTCTATAAATTTAAGTATTGGTAAACATATATTAGATTTTTTTAATAAATATATTGTGTGGATTTACAGGGAAATACATCCTTCTATGAATACTGGCATGTGGATTCATATGAGCATAAATAATCCTTTGGGTAAAAACATTGAATAGAGAAGATTATGTATTAACCTGATCGTCATTGGTTCAAGATGAATGAGAATTCTACTGTAAATATAGAAACTCCTAGAGGGATATTTTTGAGTTAATTCACGTTATTAATATGAATTATTAAGAAATATTTAAATACATGATCCCCAAAAATTATATATATTATCCTAATAGAATCATGTATTGAAAATTAGGATCCATGATTAAGATAACCAATGGATGATTGTTCATCATTACTTTATTATAATAATAATTATTTTTTCCTACACTATTCTTATGGGTGGTAGTCAATTTTTTTTAACCAAGATAAAGAATATTAATAATGAATGTGATGGTTGATGTAGTCATTTTACTCATTAATGAAAAATTTTAGTTGGATATATAATGGTAATTAGTTTTTTTATTCTTAATAATACTATATTAATAAAATATTAACAACACGAACCTATGTGTGTTTCTATAAAAACATAATAAGTAAAAAATAAATAATATTGAATTTTAATATGATTGTAATCAAAGATGAAACATGATTAAATTTCATCCATGGATAAAATATTAAAATAAAAAGTCATTGTAATATCTATGAGGAAAAAGGAAATGTTATATTCATAGAAAATATGGGCATAAAGTTGTAATGTACCTTAAGGAAATGAAAATTTTAGTTAATGTGGTGGAAGAGAATAATGGTTTTCATAATTTATTAGATAAGCTTTAATGATTTCATTTTTATTGTGTGGGAATCATGAAAATCTCCTTCCTAGATGGAAATATTGACAATAAAGTCATCAATGTTTACTGAGTAATGGTTTTATTATTGATGATGAATATAACATAATTGACATATAAAATAAATGAAGTATTAAGGAATTTTAGGACAATGATTGGTCAATAGTTTAATAAGGATGTTTAATAATTTAAGTTTTTACGTAATGGGACTATATATTTAGGTTCTAAAAGTTTTTTATATATGGTTATGTAGTAATAAAAATAATGAAACATATATGTATTACTATAAAATATTATTTCATTAAGTATTTTTTTTCATACATTGAATTCTAAAAAAAATGTGGATTTAGTGGTATTGTGATAGTATTGGAATAAAATAGTTTATGGAAGGATAATAAATACTAGGTTGGTTACATATACCACCAAAAAACCCAACACAAGGAATAAAACTATAGTAAATCATAGACCTAGGGACTTCACCCCATTACCATTCCCTCGCCCAACCCAAACCCTTACCAACTCACAGCAAATGGTGGGATGATAGAAGAATAATTCTTAATATGTGTTTAATGTAGACAAAATAATTCTTAGTTGGTATAAGTGGATAATTGTTATTGATAATATAAATATAATAATATTGGAGGATCTTAAATTTTTTAATAATTTTTAGAATAAATGAATCATGATATTATTGGGGATGTTATTTATATTATTAGATTGGTGGATTAAATATAAAAATATTCATCTTTTTGATAAATATGTATAGGTTTAATTTTTATAATAATATTATTTTTCATATGTAGGATTTTAATTTATGATGAGTTTGGAATTTTTTTGTCCTTATGTCAAAATTTTTTGTTTGTTAATATTTTTTATAATTCCTACATGAATTATTTAATTTAGATATTAATATAATTAGTTATTAATATCTTTATATATTAATATTGAAATGTTTTTGAATAATCTTAAAAAATTAAAGCTCATTCATATTAGTTATCCAAACATTTAGTTGGAATTTTTGGTTTCAATAACTGAATATAGATTAGAGGAATAAACTGTAATCCATTTATAGATCTAATGATATATTAAAATATTATGTTACATCATTGTTCATGAAAAATTCGCAATGTTCATTAACCATTGGAATATGGAATGAAAATATTTGAAAACTAGTTATGCATGTATATTTCAACATTTTAACTCTCCAATAATGTTCTCTTTATCAGGGTACTAAATTATGTATTATTTTAGATAATATTTATTTTATCTACTTTCTCTTTTCAAAGGATATTTTATTATATATATGTTTAAAGAGGGTTTTCAAAAATGGTATTTTCAAATTATTATCCCTTTATTTACATGATGAAAATTAGGATTAAAATGCTTTGTATATGGGGATTGAAAACCAAAAAAACATTGTTTCAATGATTACTATACTTGATAGATTTTTTGACATGAAACACTAAGATGTCTACAAACAATGGTATACTATAAAAATAATAATAAAATAATAATTATGTTTTATTTTTAGGTATAAATATTAATAAAAACATTACATATAATATGGATAAATTTGATAAATAACTATAATGTATTTATTGACTCATAATATATGAACTCAATTATCAGTATTGTCAATTTATGGTTTTAAAATACGTTTAATTAAGAAAAATTTATTCCATTTTTCCCACATTAACTATAATTAATTTAGAAAATTACTTCAAATTTTATTATAATTAATTAATATGATTTTTTAAATCCTCATTTCAATGTATGGTGAATGTTTGTTGACTTTTTATAAATATTTTGTTTTGAATGAATAGTTAAATAAATAAGTTTTTCTATAAATAATTTTTTTATTAATTAAATTAAATTAATGTACATTTATGTATTAAATATTCCCACTATTCGTTTAGTTATCCTATAATTATATATATTTTAATTAATTCAACATAAATTTGTATTATATTTGATTTTAGTTAGATTCCACTTTTACGCTTCAAAACGATTATTTTCTAAAAAATGTTTTCAATTATGTTTTATATATTTTTAATAAAAATTATTTATGAATCTTTTATAAATATAATAATGAAAAATTGATTAAATATTCGTGATTAGGTGTTTCATATTTTTTAAATATGTCATTTTTATTTTGGGACATTATGTGCAGAAACCAAAACAAATATTTTTCAGCTCAGTAATAGTTAAACAGGTAGAACAAGGATAAAACTATAATATAACGGCAAAAATTCATCATAAAATTTTAGATATTTAATTTTATGAGTTTAATACTAATTTAGCATTAAATATTCTATAATATTACATCTTATTTCTTATTGAATTTGATAATATCAAAAATATTATTTCATGTATAGTAAACATACAAAATATATCATTACTTTTTTAATATCTATAGTATTTTGAGATTAATATGAAAATTATATATTAATTTCTCTGAAATATTAATTTCAATATGAATATTTCATTATGATGTGAATTTCATTGTAATTTTTAGTTATAATATAATTAACTTAAATGATTATGCTATGCCGATAGAGTTCTTGTTCATGGAGAATAAAAGTCAAATAAATGATTCAAAAAACATACAAAGTAATAATTTTTATATTTATTGTTGTTAAAAATGAAATTTTTATTAATTTTTTATATTATATGTTGATATATTATATATTTGATTTATTTCTTATGTATATCATTAAAGTCACAATATCTAAATAGTTCTTAAAATTACAATAATTGAATTTTATGTTAAGATTTTATTATTAAATGATTTATAAATAATTAAAATAATTTAATAGGACATTTGGTAGTGGTATAGTCCAAAAGTTCCTTTCTTGAACCTTTTGATCCCTTTTTTTACCTTAGATGTAAATTTTTTTTAGTATAGTTTTCGAAAAGATGTTACTAATGTTAAGGAAAAAAATTGTACATGAAAGTGTTAAACCAAATGATATATTTTTAAATTTCACATAAAACAATATTAATTTTAGTTTTTGGATGGTATTTAAAAATTAGCATATTTTTTTAGAAACATTTTCACCACTTAGTTCAACATTACCATGTAATATTTTTTCTTATATTTAAATCTTTTTAGTAATTCCAAGTGTGTCATTTCCTACACTATTGAAGGAAGCCACCTATTTCCTTTTTCATCACACCACTATGACCCACTTATCTCTTCCAAGAAAATAAAAAAAAAATTAAATTATATTTGAAAAGTTTTTACGGTTCTTTTATCAATTAAATTTCATCACCAGGTTTCTTATAAAAATGTCAAAGGTGGTTTATCAATGAGGTAATCATCTTAAATAGTCTCATTCATTTTAATTATTATTTTAAACCATAAATTCATAATATAATAACCTAATTATCTCCTTTGTATTATGATATTAATTTTTTAAATAACATTTAACCATCCATTTTATACCCTGTTTGAAATGTAAGTTTCACTCATGTGTATATGTGGACTACCACCTTCTCCTAATGATATGATTCATATTCAATCGCAATATTTAATGATTGGTTTATATGATATTTTCTATTTTTTAAAAATTTATAATATATTAAATATTTTTAAATTATAAATTAATATATACTTTATTACTTTTCAATCAGCTGGATAATGATAAATTCACTCATGTGTACAAATGAACTACCACCTCGATGACCCAATGTGAATAATTTTTCAGTTTTGATATAAGTTCATTTTAATAATGTTATATTTATTGAATATATATAATTTTTATAAAATAATTATTATCTTTTATTGTTAATTGTAATTTGACTTAATTTTACTCCATATATCCGAAAATTAAAACATCACATATGCCAATATATGAAATACCATCTCCACAAAGTCTGTAATTCATTTTTCATCACCATAATATAATAATGGTTATAAAATTGTATATACTGTATAAATCAAATAATTATATAATGATTATGATTCTAGAAATTATTATACCACAACTAATGGGACAATACTAGAACCATCAAACCAAAATTTTTCTGTAAAATGAACGAACATTCCATTGAATGTCCATTAAACGGTATAAAAATTAATGAAAAGATTTTCTGAAATTATAAATGACAGTTGAATTGAAAGATATTTGGGAATATTTTTAATTAATATATTTATAGTAAATCTATATTAATTATATAGGATGTTTCGTCATATAGGTTGTAAAATGAGACCAGAGGTATGGTATTATCATCATAAATTGTCATCTTTTGGAAATTTTCCAGGTTATATATACACATTCAATTTTTAGATTTATTTACTAGTAATTTTATTTTTCTTCTATCATTAATTCCCTTACATCCATGATATTTACTTTTTTTAGTTTACTTTATTTCATTTATAGTGGTTATGATTCAAATGTTATCGAAAAAGTATGTATTTATGTTACAATATAATTTCTTTTCAGGAATGTCTATGAAAAATTATCATTGAGTAAAATTGAATTAATATTTTACTAAAAAATGTAACAATTTTCATATTCATTGGTTAGTAATTTATTTTTGACGTAACATTACTATTTTTAACTCTTTTCTACATAAATATATTTAGAAATGAGTTTGAAAATAAATGGCAACCATATTTATTTATAGGATTAATGAACATTTCATAAATTTCCATGATATTAAAAATACATTATTAATGTTTTTACAGATTAACGAAATTATTTATGAATATTATTTTCATTATTTTTTAATATTTTTACAATGGATTAAATGTAATATTTTTAATGATAAGTTTATAAACAATTCATTTTTACTTTTTATCAAAGTTGAAAGTAATGTTCTATTTTATAATATACTAAATGAATGGATTTTGTCTCCATATGGAATAAAATTTTCATTAAAAACTACATTATAAATCAATATTCATTTATAATAATTATTTTTTTCACAAATTTTTTATTAATTTTTATATAATAATTTATCAAATGAAAATAATATGTTTACATGGATTCAATGAATGGTTTGAATGAACTTTTCAATATGTTTTTTCAAAAATGTAGACTAAATTTTAACATTTTTCAATATGTTTTTTCAATATAATTCCATATGGTATGATATGAGTTTAGGATGAATGTTTCTTAATATCAGAGAACACAAATATTTATGTTTCATCACGTGATTGGTGGGATCAAAATAATAAATCCCATAAATGTAGTGGGTGAAGTTGTATAAATCAGGTGACTAATATGTTAGGCAATAACCTAATTTCTTATTCTCAAATTGTTTTGGGTGAACCTGGTATCACATCCATAATTTGATATGGGGACCACGTTTCATGTCCATAAGATTGTACGTGAACATGGTGTAATGTCCAAAATACTATATGTAGATCTAATTTCATATCTTTAATAAAATTAGAGAACATGATACTATTTAAACAAGTTCAAAATATTAATATATTTTTTATTTAAATATTATTTTGTTATTGATATGGTGTCACAAAACATGATTGATTTTTTATGATTTCACACTATAATGAGTTTTTTATTTTTTTTAAGAAAATTATTTATTCCAACATCAAGATTATGTATATTTAATTTATTAGGTATGTAATTAATTTATTATTATTATGTATAAAAGAATCTTATTACCACTATTCTTAATTGTTTTATGCCTCGTGTGTTTACACTTACCAGAAATCTTAGATCACAATTTCTTAATTTTTTATTTTCCATAGGATAAGAATAATTCATTTATGGAAGGTATTTCACTGTAAATTAATATGATAGAAACACTATCTGGGATATTTGAAGAACCATTATGTAATATTATTTCTATAAATATATTTTCCAAAAAAATGATATAATTTTTTATAAGGGATAATAAATATATTAATTGAATATATATATTCTAATATGTAATATTTTTGTATGAAATACATTGGGTCTCATCCATTGTTTTTGGATCCCCTTTGAAATATAATGACCCAAATCATAAATTTTAATTTAATAGGATACTTGATAAAATCTATTTGTATTTATCACTTGATTTATATTCCATTGCATCATAAAATTATGGTATGGTTATTTTAGGATAAAAATAAATGATAAAATAATTGGATTGAATTATACTTGTGTACTTTAAAAATAATTGTGAACTAATAGATCATTTTCCATTAGATCACCAATAATAGTGTGATTGATCATTTTTAAGTGTATTTACAACAAAATAGTGCTTGAAAATACGACATGAAATGAACTGTTTAATATAATCCTAAAGAATACATATTGGATATAACTGGGATCCGATGAACTCGGGTAATAAATAATGAATCACAATCATTGCATCACCATTTTTTCAGGTGGTTCATAATTCTTCACAATAACTATCACACATAGTTCATCGAACAATGCTCCTAGTTTCCAATCTTGAAAAATAGGTTTCCCATTTACCTAGTTCATTAAATCAATATTTTAGTCAGATATATTAGCTATTATGGTTTAGGAACCAAATTGAAATCTTATTTACTATGATCTTTAATTTTTCCTCTAAAACATATGTACACATCATTCTTTAGATATATTGATTTCCCTACATTACAAGGGAATGTACATGGGATAATTTGGTTTCTCATAAAACCTTGATTACTCCATTTTTATATATAAACTCATTCAAATATACTCAAACACATATCCCCATCCATGGACTCCATAATTACCTTATTGAGTTGGAAAAGAAACTTAATTATTTTCTACCATGTTTTCCATTGAAAATGAGAATTAAGAATCATATAATACATATTCTATATATTTATTCCCTAATAAATATTTTCATTAAGATACAGTAAATATTGTATTCCAAATAGAAAAAAATAAAACAATTTAGGGGAATAGAGGATGCTTATTTATCTCAACCCTTATGGATCACCTAATATGTATATTGTGAATCTACACCATTTCTATAAAGGGATAAGTTGATTTTTTTAAATTTAATCACTAGTCAAATTATTGAGTCATGATCCTTAATAGTCATTTATCATTGTATAATCAATAACCTAATAGTACTTAACTATTTATTCATGTCAGGTCAGAAAGGGTTTCTTATGTTTAACTTTAACAAAAAATATTTGTATGTCCCAATCACCTAGTACTATATTCTTAATGACATTAGACTACCGAAAAATATTCCAAGTTATATGAACATAAATTAATATAAATATTGATACTATAAAAAAGGACATAAAATTATCTTTGGCGCAAAATGCCATAAATTAAAAGCAACATGTTTAGTCTGGGATGCATAAATATAAAAGGAAATTATTTGGTCCCATATGAAAAATAAAAAACGACACATTATTTTTTTGGATGTGTAGCCATAAAGTAAAATTCTAATTTCATAGACACATGAATTTTAACATGTAAATAATTAGTCAGAATTCATGAACATGAATGAAAATGTATTATTTCTAAACAAAAAACCATAAAATCCTCGTATTTAATCCCAAATGAACAATCATTAAATTTAATTATTTTTTATTAGATAAATGACCTTAACATGTTGTTTGTACCACACAAAAGATATTATAATATATATTGTCTCTTATTGAATTTTATTTTTAGATAACATCCGGTATACACCTCAACAATCTTATATGATCAATTTAATTCAATAGAAACATATATATAATATTTTTCATTCATAAAATGAATAACAATTTATAAATTCATTATCGATTGGTATGAAATGGAGATAATTTAATTTGAATTCAAATGAGATAATATGCATTACTTTTTTTATTCACACAATGAAATTTTAAAATATTAGAGTAATATAATCAATATATATATATAATATTATAATAAAATAAGCATAATATTTATAATGTGTAATGAATTAAAATTCAGCTTACAATGTTTAATATAATTGTAATTATAATAGATTTATTTTATGATTCAAAAATATATCTTATTCAATAGTCGTTATTATAAAATTTCAAAAACTAATAATATAACTAATTTTTAGAAAACTAAATATTTTTAAATTTTAAAATTGTACCGATTTTTTATAACTTATCATGCTTAAATTATTATTTAGTGTTATCTTGGGATTATTTGGAAAAGATTGATTGTTGACTGAATAGTGATAAATTATTATTTTTCCAAAATAGTCAATCATGTTCATTAAATTAAATAATAAATAATTCCCATTATATTCAAGATTTGGTCATAATGTAATTTAATATCCCTGTAAATAAACAAAATCTAATTAATTCTATAATGCCCCAAACCATATTCCACTAAACGATTACCTATGTTGGGGGGTCAGGTGACCTCAAGATCATCTCTCCCAATACGAGAGGTTTTGGACTTTCATTGAGGGACTATAGTTTGTCTATGGGGAGAATATTACATTATTTAAGACTGTAAGACAATAGTAGAATTCAATCAAATCAATAGAAAAAGAAGATAAATAACTATACAGAAAATAAACATCCAATACAAGAATATAAAAAAAATACCAAAGGTAACTCATATAAAATGATGATAATATCATGTCTTTATAGATCATCCAAAATAGTTATATAGATATAAAGTATATTTCATGAACTAAAATACCAAAAAGTCCAAATGGAACTATCTATAACTAGAATCCAGATCCATGGTTTATCATGTTCTCCCATTCTTATAATTATGAAACAATGTCAAAAATTAAACTACAAGTGCTTTCCCATGACCCTACCAACATCCATGTTGTTTTTCCAGGTTCCCAGATGTGTCAACAATAGGGTTTGAGATTTATCTTTCTAGGCCAAAAACCAATGGAACCTATTAAAAATCTAGTCTATTTAATACAAGGAAAAGTAGTTTATATTCTATGAAAAATATTACAGTAGTAAAAGTTAAGTGGTCATGCTAGGATGTACTATTGATCATACCATGGTTCGATATAAACAATTGTCATCTCTTATAACAATGATGATATAAAAAGAAATAATCAAATCACCCTATCTAGTAAAAAAATATAATATAATACTCATTTATAGGATATAAGTAAATAATGCGAAAATATCCAACCCGACCATTTCATAAAACTGAATTTGTTATATAAACCAAATCGATTCCATACAACCATGTGTATCATATCATCCATACCCAAACTTTATAAATTAAAGTTAAACATTTACCATGGACGTTCTTTATAATATGACATGTCGAACACCAGGGGTCCTGATCCAATGTAAAGAAGAATAAATAGTCGTTATCGAGTCCTTCGATCATATCATTGGAAACATAGTTAGACATGGATTGGGGTCCAATGAAAAAGTTAATATACCAAGTCCACTACATTCCAATGAATGTTGGATACAATATTTATCATGTCCCAGGGAATCCCACAAATTCTATGCCAAAGGATGAATCTAATCCAAGGCATCCACTACCACTCTATAGTTCCACGTGAGAATCATTTGTTTGAATAAAAAGAATTCAGATCCAAGGTTTAACTACCTAGCCAACCCTTATAAGTCAATTCAACATGTTCATTAATCTGTAATTAACAATGAATTAAATTTAATGAGTTCACACACTCACATATAATTATCATTGTTTTTAAAATATAAAATGGGTAAAATAATCTTGTAATCATGTGAAAAAATAAATTTAATTCATAATGGGATCCAATATATCTATTGAATCTCACACGCCCCCCATGGAAGGTATAACAAAGGGAAGATTCAATGTCATAACCCATGGGTGGCCAAGGTGGATAAATAACATCCTAGTAACTCAATGTAATAAGTATGAATTCCTAACACATTCCAATATGATCAATTAAAATAATAAATTAATTTGAGGGAAAAATTGGAATCTATTATGTGATAGAACAACAAAAACTACCTTTATAATGTACCAAACATTGATAAAAATCATATAACAACTGCCGTAGGTTTGTAGTAGAATTTCGGTTTAGTATCGGCTTCACATTTATTCTTGATATGAATAAAATTTAATATTGTGTTAAGATCCATGAAATATGGAATATTAGCATGCACTGGAAAAGGCATATTGATAAAATTTCAAATGAGTAATGACTTAGAAGGAGTGGAGTACACACTGGCACAAATCAAACATGATTGACATAGTCTATATATATGTCTAGATCATTAAATGGGACCAATGCTTATGAAATGGATTAATAATGTATCTCCCCTTTTGAAGATGCAATCCAATGGAGGATAAAAACTTAAATATTATATTTTAATAGTTTATGGAGGAAATGGTCATTTTTCTTCGACATACTGGTCCACATAGTTTTCCCAACTGTTAACCAAGTCATTACCTAAACATGCATGCTTCACTATTACAACGGGCACCATTCATTGTTTCTACACACAATTTTTCAAACTATATGAAAACAATTTGTCAGGCTATATCAAAAACATTATAGACCCTCATATAGGAATGAACCCCCTTTTAAACAATTTTATAATACCATGTGGGATCTTGAAGACCACAATCCATGCCTTAAATGACAATAAATACAATTCCACTTACTGAAATACAAGTTCTGCTAACCATACAGCCCTACATATTTTTCTAAAATAGTGGATTCTAGGATCCGAACAAGACTCAATCAAATTTGAAGATCATGTGTACTCAACATTAATTCATAGTATTTTATAAATATATATTTAATGAAAAAAAAGATGATATGTAACTTAAAAGAAATTTAGGGATCTTATATTCTTCCCTCTTAATGAAATTCAACCCCAATTATCCATCTCAAGGGTAGTAATGAAAGGCCTAATAATAACTCATTCCATTGATAACATACGTCAACCAACCCTCTTTGGTCTCATCCATTAAATGTTCATGCAACCAAGGAACTTATACTATAGTAACTGACTAGCCTTATAGATCCTTCCTTTTCCTCAAAAAAATATTGGATACTCATGAAATGATGAATCAAACTGTAATTTTTCCACCTTGCGATTAAAATCATGAGATGGATCTGAACGATAGTACTGTTTTTGAGATACATGGAATAAATCATATATAGACTAATAACTCATTGGTAACTAGAGTAGATAATCTACATGCTTTATGATCTCCATAATCTTGAATGGCCCAAAATTTCATGGTGAATTCTAAAAAATACTCATGATCAATTTATGTTCAAACTTTAGTTATATACAAAAAATAACATATCCCAATACTCAAACTATAGATGTTATATATGGAAATTGGAATAAAATTTTGATCATGATAGTACAGTATTTATAACACCATGATATTTTATGAGAAGTATTTTTTTATGTCTTATGTTATACACAACATCAAATGTATCTTTCACTACACACAACACTAGCTTGTCTTGTGTTATAGGCAAGAGCAACCTTCCTCGATAGCGTGTGTTGTACGCAATATCGAGTTTCACTAAACAACGATATTATATTAAAATATTATATAAACTAGGTGTTATAAATAGTAATACCCACTTTTTTAAATTTTATAAATTTTATCATTCAAAATGGTATTTATTTTTGGATTCAGAATATTTAAATTAGCCTAGGGTGAAATTTTGGTATTATTCTGAAAAGATTTAATTTTTTATGAATAGTGGAAATACTGAGTTATTGGTTAAAACCCACTTTTTATTTAAATAATAAATTATTTTATTTAAATTTATTTTAGGTCAAAATAGATACACAATACTTATATATGTTCATTGTAATTCATTGGAGTCATTTTATAATAATTTTAGATATATACAAAATTTGTTGACCTTTTCATCGTCTTTTACCCACAGCCTAGGAGCATTTGCAATTGTACATGAAACATAATTTTACCACTTTTGTGAGTTGAATTTCGAAAATTTGCGAGACACAGTTAATATCAAGGAGTAAAATGTGGTTCAATAAGATAAAAATAATTTTTGGTGAATAGTATCTTCTTGCTTTTATTTACCATGGTTAAAAGTAAATAGGGTAATTAAGGGTAAAAATGATATTATCATTACCCTAACTCATGTCATAATTTTATTTTATAAGTTTAATTTGACCAAAAACAACCTTATGAATAACATATTACCCTTTAGGTCTACTTAGATTAGATAAAGACACTTATTATTATTTTATTTAAAGAAGAGTTAAAAGAGTTAAAATCAAAGTTTAATAACTAAATGTTTATTAATATAGGGTTATTTATAAGATAAATTAGCCTATAAAAATTCATTAGAAATCTAAAATTATTTCCTACATAATGGTATTTTATTTATAATTTTTAGACATTATATAATTTAATTTATTTATGACACAATGATGATGTAGTAATTACCTTATTAATGAAATATTAACATAATTGATGTAAAAAAATCCAAATAAATGTAATTTGAAACTTTTTACGAATTCCACTAATTCTCTAGGTTCAAATGACATGTTAGTATTGATTTAATTAATGTTTATCGAACTAATCATTTTGTTATGATTTTCAAAAAGATCAATTACCAAATAGTTTCAAAATAGGCATCAAATAGTTTTTAAACCAAATATTATATTATTAATTTTTATTCTATTCCTAAAGGTCTATGGATCGTCCAAATGACTTAGATATTGCTATGGAATTTAATAATGAATCACTTGGGGTTCTTTTGGCTTGTTATAGTAAGTTTATTAACCATATTGCCTAAGAAGAAAAGAAGACACTGTAAAAATTATATTATTTAACTTGGAGTTAAATCTAAATGATAAGGTTAAATTAGTAACTAAACATGTTTAAAACCTATTGGTTGAGATTTTTTCGACCCATCCCCACATTAGTTTCGAAATAAATCAATTTGGATCTATTATAAACCGAATATGACATTATTATAAATTAATAATTTTTGTTTTCCTAAGGTACCCCTCTCCTCCCTTATAAAAGGGCACCCCTCCCTCTCCTCTTTACACAACATTGAGCATTCATGCTTGACAAAACCCTGATCATTTACCTTATAAATATCCCTAGAAACATACTAGAGGTCTAGGTATTCTTCAAAGACCAATTTTAGTGCCCTAAAAGGAGGTTTTAAAGAGGCATGTCGATGAAAAGGTAATATATGTTACCGATTCTATCAAGTTTCATTCTTCTTCTATGTCTTCAAATTTATTTGTTTCATTATAAGGTAATAAAATCAGTATCACTAATATACTTATATGTTATTATAAATATGAAACAACCCTATTTCACCTTTTATCCATCCTACGGAAAATGAAATCACAGCATGTACGTACGTATAGAATACTGTCTCCATGCCATAGTGTAATCTGTTTTCCACCACCACCTTACTTGGATGGGTATAATTTTGTAAAGAGTAACTATATATGATTATTATAACAAGATACTAACTATTATATATTCTATTATCAACTCCAATACCAGTCAATAATTATGGTTACGATATCGTCGCTCGTGCGTACGTACGACTTACTGTCTCTACTGTGCGATGTGATTAATTCTACATGAAATTCATTAAACCATGATTATATAAACTAATCGATTGAATAAATATGATATATATCATGCTAATACCATTCTATAAATTATGTATCTATATCCTAAAAAGAATAATATGAATTTATTTGACAAAACATGCATAAGAACATAAGGCAATAAACATCCGAATAACAAGAAGAAATGAAATATTACTAATAAGAAGATAAGAATATGACCATATATGATATCATAACAATGCATATGACTCTTTAATAAGTTAGTGACATTGTTTAAATCATTATACATGAGGTTCGGATACGTACAAATCATATCGAACCTAAGGTAAGGTAAAATCTCACAATCTCATTTTTATCTGAGATTGTTTATACTTTAGAATTTACTAGGGATTATTTATCATCCACACACATGTTTCCTCAATGTGTAATATTATATCTAACCTCCTAAAATTGTTTAAATCCAATTTTACCCATTGGTGAGTTTTTAGTAAAAGATATGAACGGAATATTTTGTCGTTTTTAGTACGAGGTACTTTTTGACTTTTTCGACCAAAGTACGAGAAGAATGTTTTTTTAACTTATACGGCATGAATGGATTTTTATGATTTCATATAACATTATTTCAATGAAGATTACTTTACAAGTTTTCATTTTTATTTTTAATCAAGTTATTTTAGTTTAAAATTTTATGACATGTTATGAAAGGAAAAAAATTGATGTAGAAAGGATAATTTCCTCAAGAATGGAGTTAAAGTGTTTTATCAAAATTATTTTCCATCTAAGATAATATAGGATTCTGTTTCTATCACTTTTATTACATTGATTTGATTATGTTATTATTGAATTAATTTTATGATGTTCTTTTATCTTATATGGATTATGTTATGATGACATGATGGTTAAGAATCCCATTTTTATTACATGGGTTATAATATGATGTATGATTTATGATTTTGTGACACACATAAGAATAGATTCATTATGAGATGGGTGGTACCTATATCTCCCTCCAATGCATTGGGTAATTATTTATATATATTGAGGTAGACATGGCTAGAATGGCATGTTAATCCAGTTTAGTTACACAGGACTGGAATGAGCAGTGAACTCGGTTCACTAATGGAAATTGTTCGCTATGATAGTCTTTCCAATTAGTATTGACTAACATGAAATGATTTTCTATGATTGTGTTTTTATGCCAAAAAACATCATGATCTATGTTATGATTATTGGGATTACATTTTACTACTATGATTTATCCCATGTTATGACATTATGATCTCTTTTGCAGGTTATGATTTTCAACATGTTATGTTCTTATGAATATGATATGATTGATATTTTTTTTACCGTTATTGAGCATTTGAGCTCACCCTTTTGTATGTTTTCTTTTCCCCATGACTGGAATAAGGGTATTAAGTCAGATATGCGAAAAGGGACTCAAGATATGATGTAATAAACGGGAGACAATGTAGATTATTTATGAACCAGTTTTTTATGTTTCCCAGTTTCAACAGACATTGTACCTATACGGTCCATTCATGGGTTTGTTATATGTTGTAATAAGTATGCTAAAATTCTGAAGTAATAACCATGTATCTAATGTATGGGGCATTATAGTAGGTATCAGAGGAAAGGTATAGTCAACCTTTGGAAACTACGATGTGAAAACCTTAGTAAGAACCCTAAGGACATGTCTAAGCATAAACATAATTTTTGTGTTTTAGAAATGGCCATGAATAACCTATTATAAGACCTAAATTGTGAAATTTAATTACTGATTATGTGGTTTTCCTTTTGTAATTAGTGTTTCTCACACTATGCTTCTTGTTTTTAGTCAATGGCTGGAACCCGAAAAAATCGTGTTATTGTTGAATGCGACGGACAATGCAACTATTTTCCTCCGGAGCAACCAATCATTATGGGAGCCGGAATGAAAAATCTTGTATCCATTCTCACATAGCATTCTCAATCTATGAATCATGTAGGACTTCCAAACGAGCAAAAGAAGGAGAAACATTCGGTTGAATCCTTCATGAGGCAGCGTCCACCATCATTCAACGGGTCTTCTGATCTATTAGCGGTTGAATAATAGATCGGTACCACTAAAAAGATATTTTCATTCTTTCAATGTTCTGAGCATGATAAAGTCATCTTAGCAGTATATCATTTGGAAGGTGAAGCTGATCAGTTGTATAATATTATCAAGAATACGAGGAAAAGAGATGAAATTGAGTCCATTGAATGAGATGAGTTCAAGAACTTATTCTTCAATAAGTACTTCCCTCATATTCTTCGAACAAAGATAGAGAAAGAGTTTCTTGAACTGAAGCAAAATTATGATGAATCTGTTGGTACCTATGAAGATAATTTTACAAGACTTTCAAGGCATGCTTCCAGAATTATTATCCAACCTGAGATTAAAATAGATCGATTCTTTGGTGGCTTAAAGCAAAGTCTTCAAAGGGAGTTATCCTTAAGGGACTTCAATAGATACGAGGAAATTTTTTGATGTGATCTCAAGGTCGAGATAGATATTGGAGTAACCCATCAGTCATGTGGGTTTGATAAGAATAGGAAAATGGAATTCAAAGGAAAATCTAAAGACCACACTGAATAGAAGATGAGTTTTATTTATTTTTTAAATTTAGGAAAGAAACATCGAGGGAATTGTCATATAAGGACAAGAAAATGTTTTTTGTGTGGAAAAGAAAGTCTTCAAGAAATTGAATGTCGAAATAATGGGAAGAAGATGTCTAATGATGCGAAAAAATTAAGGGATACATAGAATGAACCTCCAACACTTTAATGCTTCAAGTGCACGAAATATGGGGCATTATGCCATCAATTCTCAAATCCATGGTTTTTTTATGATGATAGACGTCAAAAAACTCCTAAGGCCAAACATAAAGGAATGTCACATGCAATTACCATCGGTGATGTGAAGTACGGTAACGAAGTGGTGAACGGTACAGTTACCATCCACTCTAATGTTGAAAATGATTTATTTGATTCTGGATCCACACACTCTTTTATTTAGGAATAATTTTCTAAGGGTATCTTTGTATTACCTCAACAATTAGATGTTGAGTTAGCAATGACAACTCCTAATGGCACAAAGGTCGCTTCAAAAGTTTACAATTCTTCTCCAATTGAAGTTTGTGAGAAAGTGTTTCCTTCAAATAATATGATACTTCCTATAATGGATTTTGACGTGATTATTGGCATGGATTGGATTTATTTATATGGATCTCATACCAATTTCCAAATAAGGGAAGTCACATTTCATATTCCAAATCAATCTATGATCATCTTCGATGCAAGGATGAACATGACCTTTCAGTGGAAATTTTATTCATCTTATGGGTCTTGATTCCAGTAAATGAAGCTTATTTATATCAAAATTTTGGTGAGGAACTCACGATTAAGAATACTCCCATTGAACGAGAGTTTGATAATGTCTTTATGGAGGAATATCCAGGTCTTCCACCAAATCCTGAAGATGAGTTTTCAATAGAACTCATACCGGGTGCTATGCCTATTTAAAAGACACCATATAGAATGGACCCAATTGAGTTGTGAAAATTAATGAAGAAACTCCAAAATAATCTTGATTAAGGATTCATACACCCTAGTGCGTCACCTTAGGGAGCACCTATTTGTTTTTTAAGAAAAATGATGGATCAATTAGACTCTGTATTGATTATCGAGAACTTAACAAGATCACTATCAAGAAAAAATAGCCTCTCCCACGCATTGATGACTTATTTGACTAACAATGCAGAGATCAATACTTTTCTAAGATTGTTCTTTGTTCTGGGCATCATCAATTAAGGGTCAAAAGGGATGATATACCAAATACGGATTACCATATAAGGTATGGACATTATGAATTTATAGTGATGCCATTTGGTCTTACTAATGCCCCTGCTATCTTCATGGATATGATGAATAGAGTATCTAGAGATTATCTCGATCAGTTTGTTGTAGTATTTATAGAAGATATTCTTGTCTATTCAAAGTGTAAGGAATAACTTGAACATCAATTGAGAATTTTATTAAAGACCCTGAGAAATGAGAAATGTTATGCCAAATTTACCAAGTGTTAATTTTGGCTTCAAAAAGATTCATTTTTGGGACACATAATCTCAAAAGAGAGGATGTTTGTGGATCCAGAAAAAATAGAGGTTATTGAAAGATGGTCGAGACCCAAAATTGTAACTGAGATCCAAATATTTCTTGGTTTGGATGGATATTATCAATGTTTTGTGAAATATTTTTCAAGGTTATCTAATCCACTCATCTGGTTGACTCGAAAAGGAGTTATGTTCGTTTGGATGGAAGAGTTTGAAGAGAATTTCAAAGAGTTAAAACAAAGGTTATCCAGTGCACCTGTGCTCACACTGCATTGTAGTGGAGAAAGGTTTGTGATATGCAGTGATGCATCTAAGAAGGTACTTGGGTGTGTTCTCATGAAAAATGATATGGTGATAGCTTATGCATCACGACAGTTGAAAAATCCATGAGAAAAATTACCGAACTCATGATTTGGAGTAAGACGTAGTAATCATTTCATTAAAAATATGGATCCATTATCTTTATGGTGAAAGGTTTTATATTTATACTGATCATAAAAGTTTAATGTTTATTTTCACACAAAAGGAGCTGAATATGCGTTAAAGAAGATGGTTGGAGTTGATTATGGACTACGACCGCTCAATTCATTATCATCTTGGCAAAGTAAACAAGGTGGTAGATGAATTAATTTTACATGACCATGATAGCTTATCCATGATGAGGATCTCAAAAAGATCCAATATTTATGGATTTACAACGGATGGATCTTGGAATTATAATGGAAGGTGGAAAATCATATCTTTTTCAAATGAATGTTCAACCATCGATGCATGTGAAGATTAAAGAGGCATAGAAAGAAGATGTAGAATTAAAAAATATGGTGGTAAATGTTCCTAAATTAAACCTTGATTGTGATGGGATAATAAGGTTCAGAAATCGGTTTTGTGTTCTTCTCATCCCAGAATTAAAGAGGGGGCTGCTGGATGAGGCTCATAGTTCTTCATTCTCTGTTCATCCTGGAATCACGAAGATGTATAGGGTCTTGAAAGAGTACTTCTGGTGGGATGGCATGAAAAGAGATGTTGTTGAATATTTCTCTCAATGCTTGGTTTGTCAGCAAGTTAAAGCTGAGAGAAAAAAGTCTAAGGGGTTGTTACAACCATTACTGATACCTGAATAGAAATGGGAAAACATCACTCTGGACTTTGTCACCAGACTTCCTAAAATATCCAAAGGTAATAATGCTATCTGGGTAATAGTTGATTGTATTACAAAGTAGGCACACTTCATTGATATTTGAGAAGATTTTTCTCTGGATCAGCTTTCCAGGATATATGTGAAGGAAGTGGTAAGATTGTATGAAGTACCACATTCCATTATTTCTGATCGGGATCTGATGTTTACCTCGATGTTTTGGCGAATTCTTCAGTATACTCTAGATAGAGAGTTGAGTTTCAGCACTGCATATCATTCTCAGATAGACGTCCAGTATAAGAGGACAATTCAAACTCTAGAAGACATGTTAAGAGCTTGCCCTATGGATTTCAAAGGTGGTTGGGATCAACACCTAACTTTGGTGGAATTTTCTTATAATAATAGCTTTCACTCCAGTGTTTAGATGGCTCCTTATGAATATCTCTATGGAAATAAATACCGAACTCCATCATGATTGGATGAAGTTGGGGAAAGAAAGCTATTAGGACCTGATCATGCTGATGAGATGGTAGAAAAGGCCCGCTCTATTCAACAACACATAAGACCAGCTCAGAGTCAACAAAAAATGTTATGCCGATAACTGAAAAAAGACTTAGAGTTTGAAGTGGGTGATAATGTGTTCATACGAATATCTCCTTGGAAGAGATTAATGAGATTTGGAAAGAAGGGGAAGTTGAGCCCTAGGTATATTGGTCCATTCGAAATACTGGATCGTGTTGGGAAGGTAGATTACCGATTGGTGATTCCACCGAATCTCTCTCAAGTTCACAGTGTGTTTCATGTATCTCTCCTGATAAAGTACATACCTGATCCTTCATATGCACTATGCTCAGAAGTTTTACCGATGAAGCAAGATCTTTCTTATGAAGAACAACCGATAGAGATTCTGGATCATAGAGAAAAAGTTCTACAGAACAAGACCACTTTCTTGGTGAATGTTTTATAGAGGAACAACCAATTAGATGAAGCTACATGAGATCTTGAGGATATGATAAGGGAGAGGTATTCTTATCTATTTATTAAGAAGTGACGAATTTCGAGGGAGAAATTCATTTTACGGGGGGTAGAATGTAACACCCTGATATTTTCAGACAAGTATATTTTTTATGTCTTACGTTATACACAACATCAAAGGAATCATTCACTACACACAACACTATATTTTCTTGCATTATACGCAAGAGAAACCTTCCTTGATTGTGTGTGTTGTACGTAATATCGAGTTTTACTAAACAATGATATGATATTAAAATATTATATAAACTAACCGTTATGAATATTAATACCCACTTTGTAAAATTTTATAAATTTTATCTTTCAAAAGGGACTTCATTTTTGGATTCGGAATATCGAAATTAGCCTAGGGTGAAATTTTGGTATTTTTTTGAAAACATTCAATTTTTGATGAATAGTGAAAACAATAAGTTATTGGTTTAAACAGAATTTTTATTTAAATAATAATTTACATTATTTAAATTTATTTTAGGTCAAAACAGATACACAATACTTATATAAGTTCAATGTAATTCATTGGAGTCATTTTATAATAATTTTAGATATATAAAAATTTTATTGAACTTTTCAGCATCTTTTACCCACCTCTTAGGAGCATTTGCAATTGTACATAGAACATAATTTTACCGCTTCTATGAGTTGAATTTCAAAAATCCGTGAGACATGGTTAATATAAAAGAGTAAAATGTGGTTCAGATAAAAATAATTTTTGGTGAATAGTAACTTTTTATTTTTATTTACCGCGGTTAAATGTAAAAAGGGTAATTAAGGGTAAAAATGATATTTTTATTACCCTAACACATGTAATAATTATATTGGATAAGTGTAATTCGACCAAAAACAACCTTAGGAAAAAAATATTACCCTTCAGGTCCACTTGGATTAGATTAGGCCAGTTATTATTATTTTATTTAAAGAAGAGTTAAAAGAGTTAAAAACAAAGTTTAATAAATAAAACATTTTTAATATATGGTTATACATAAGCTAAATTCGAAAATAAATATTAATTGGAAAGATAAAAAAATACCTATATGATTTTAATTTTTTATAATGTGTATACATTAAATAATACAATTTATTTATGACACAATTATGATGCATTAATTACCTTATTAATGAAATATTATCATAATTGATGTTATAAATACCCAAATAAATGTAATTTGAGACTTTTTATGAATTACACTAATTTTATAGGTTAACATGACATGTTAGTATTGATTAAATTAACACTGTTCGAACTAATAATTATGTTATGATTTTCACAACAATCAATTACCAAATAGTTTCAAAATTGACATAAAATATTTTTTAAAAAAATATTATATTATTAATTGTTATTCTATTCTTAAAAATCTAAGGTTTGGCCAAATGACTTTTTTAAGGTTATATATATTAATAATGAACCCCTTCGGGTTCTATTGTCTTATTATAGTATGTTTATTAACCATATAGTGTAAGAAAACAAGAAGACATGGTAAAAGTTAAATTATTTAACTTAATGTTAAATCTAAATGATAAGGTTAAAATAGTAACCTAAACTTATCTAAAACCTATTGGTTGAGAGGATTTGGACCCATACCCACATTATCATCTAAATAAATCATTTTTTAGCTATTATAAACCTAATATGTCTTTATTATAAACTAATATTGTAAGTTTTCTTAAGGTGCCCCTCTCCTCCCTTATAAAAGGGAACATCCTCCCTCTCCTCTTTACACAAATTTGAGCATTCAAGATCGGCCAAAAAATTCCCATTTACCTTATAAAATTCTCTAGAAACAAAATATAGGTCATGTTATTCTTCAAAGACCAATTTTACTGGCATAAAAGGAGGATTCAAATAGGCATGTCGAAGAAGAGGTAATATCCGTTACTGATTCTTTCAAATTTCCTTCTTCTACATACTATTCATTATTTGTTTCATTATAATGTAATAACATAAGTATCAATAATATACTGATATTTTATTATAAATATTAATCAACCCTATTTCACCTTTTATCCATCCTACGGAAAACGAAATCACCGCGCGTACGTACGTATGGAATACCGTCTCCACGCCATGGTGTAATCTGTTTTCCACCACCACCTTTCTTGGATGGGTATAATGATGTAAATAATAACTATATATGATTATTATAAAATGATACTAACTCTGATATATACTATTATCCAGTCTAATACCATTCAATAATTATGGGAATGATTTCATCACTCGTGCGTACGTACGGCTTACCGTCTCCACAGTGCGATGTGATTCGTTCTACTTGATATTCATTAAACCATGATTATATAAACGAATTGAATGAATAAATATGATATATATTATTCTAATACCATTCTGTATATTATGTATCTATAACCTAAAAAGATTAATATGAATTTATTTGACAAAACACGCATAAGAACATCAAGCAATAAATACATGAATAACAAGAAGCAATTAAATATTACTAATAAAAAGATCGGAATATGACCATATATGGTATCATAAAAATGAATATGATTCTGGATTAATAATTCAATGACATTGTTTAAATCATTATACAGGAGGTTCAGATACATACAAAGCATATCAAACCTAAGTAAGGGAAAATATTAGAATCTAATTTTTATCCGAAATTGTTTATACTTCAGAATTTAATAGGGAATATTTATCATCAACATCCTTGATTCCTCAATATGTAATATTATTTCTATCCTAGTAAAAATTTTTAAATACAATTTTTCCCATTGGTTAGTTTTTGGTAAAAGATATGAAATGAATCTTTTGTCGTTTTTAGTACGAGGTGCTTTTTGAATTTTCCGGCCAACGTACGAGAAAAATGTTTTTTTTAACTTATATGGCTTGAATGGATTTTTATGATTTCATAGAACATTATTTCCATGAAGCTTCCTTTATATGTTTTCAAGTATATTTTTAATAAAATTCTTTTGGTTTAAAATTTATGACATGTTAAGAAAGGAAAAATGTTTTTGAAGTAGAAGGGATATTTTCCTCAAGAATAGTGTTCAAGTGTTTTATCAAAATTATTTTCCATCTAAGATAAGATATGGTTCTGTTTCTATCCCTATTTTTACAATGATTTGATTATTTTATTATTGAGTTAATTTTATGATGACCTTTTATCTTATATTGATTATGTTATGATGGAATGATTTTTAAGAATCCCATTTTTATTACACCAGTTATGATATGATGCATGATTTATGATTTTCTGGAACACATAAGAATGGTTTCATTATGAGATAGGTGGGACCTATATCTCCCTCCAACTCATTGGGTAAAGATTTATATCTCACGAGATAGACATGGCTGGAACGACATGTTAATCCGGTTCAGTGACGTAGGACTGGAATGAGGAGTAAACTTGGTTTAGTAATGGACTTTGTTCGCTATGATATTCTTGGAAATGAGTATTTACTAATATGAATTGATTTTCTATGATTATGTTTGTATGACACAAAATTTCATGTTCTATGTTATGATTATTTGGATTACATTTCACTACTATGATTTATCCCATTTTAAGATATTATTATCACTTTTGCTGGTTAAGATTTTCAAAATTTTATGTTCTTATGAATATTATATGATTGATATTTCTTTTGTTTACCCTTACTGAGCATTTGAGCTCACCCTTTTGTATGTTTTCTTTTCCCCAAGTCTGGAAGAAGGGTATTAAGTAGGTTATGCCAAAAGGGACTCTAGATATGATGAAATAAATGGGAGACAATGTAGTGGATTTATGTACTAGTTGTTCATGTTTCCTAGTTTCTAAAGACACTATACCTATACGGTCCTTTCATGGTTTTGTTATATGTAGTAATAAGTATGCTTCAATTCTAATTTAATAACCATGTATCTATAGTATGGGTTGTTATAGTATACAACAACATTATGATCATCTATTCCTTCTCATATGTCTCCTCTATGAGTCGCAGTCCCAATAAAGCTTCCTCACCTACCTCTAAATAGTAGTTGGGTGATCTGCATGGACTACCATAAAAATAATCATAAGAATACATCTTCATGGATTCCTTGTAACTATTGTTTTAGGTGAACTCATATAGTGGTATATTCATATACCCAAAGCCCCCAAAATCTAGGACACATATGTGAAACTTGTCGTCATGCCCCCGTATCATTATCTATGACATACCGACAGTACGAGGGTGGTATGCAATGCTAATAAGAACATTTTTACCCTATTCCTTATTCATAATGTTCCATAAATGAGTCATAAACTAGAAATATCTATCCAATACAGAAATATAAGGAACCCAAAGAATTCATAATGTCTTTTGAATATACATCCTCACAATTTCATCTACACAGAAGGTATTCTAGGTCAACATGAATTGTGAATCCTTCCTGATACTATAAATAAAACCAGAAATGGAATCACTACCGCCTGGAGACCTCAGAAAATAATTCCTTTATTCCATCAAAATGACTTCCAACTTGCACTTATGACTGGGTAACTACTAAAAAATCACATCTGGTCGATTTTGTTTTACCTTCACCTACTGAAAGGTGGAACACCCTGTGAAAAAACAATATATATTATCTTTCATTCTAGGCCACCTATACTAGAATCAAAAATCCTTAAACATATTGGTATCTTTAGAAAGAACTACTCAAAATAAGGCATGAAACTGCCACATCAATTCCTTACATATGTCTACTAGAACCAAAACATGTCCATGGATATGCAGAATCTCATCCTCACCAACTATCAAACTAAGATGTGGGTCATCAACTACCACACTCCCCCATAAGACTAGGCCCTATGAATCTGATAGATATATCATCATAAATATATATGTATAATGGAAGAGTTCATATCCAAGGATAAAATAAAAGTCCATACATGTCTATCCTTTACATCCAAATACTCTCTTAGGACAAATTAAAGCATGCCACTTGCTACTAGCCTCCTTCACATCCTATATCTGAGTCCTCCAAATCAGTGCACCGACCACTGTATTTATTTTTATATACTTATATTAAATCATTATGACAAATGTATTTAGTTATTCGACCCAACTTCACTACCTCAAATTTAGATCACATTGTGTAAATATGTACTTGAGGATTTTCTGGTCTGTTTATACTACAAAATTCTCCTAGTAAATAATGTATCCACCATAAAAAAGACTGCACAACTATAGGTAACTCAAGGGAACGTGTTGTTAAGTACCTCTGATTTCTACATAGCTTCTCATACCTATACAACACAACATGATATCCCTGCATCATTTTTCCCAATCCCGATAACTGATTAATCATAGTACACTGTATATAGTCTTAATTTCTTTGAAAAAATGCAGAATAATGATGAATTCAACATCCCTTTCATATTCTTAAATTCTATCTCATAGGTATTTGAAAAAAAACAGCATACCCTACTTATTCAAACCCATCAATAGTGCTTCTATCCATGATATGATTTTTATATGATTCATACATCATCTAGATTGCATAATGAAACACCATATGCCAATGTTTATATTGGGATGTTCTTAGGAAACTACATCTATCACCTTCTATGGATCAATTGATACTCATATAACTATGATTATTAGGCCAGAGAACAGAATCTTATACATCTAGATGTGGTTCTTTTTAAGATTATATATTGAATTCTTATCTCTATGTGTATCCAAAATGGTCTAATGATGTTGGGAATGCTGTGTCTATTTTTATAATACACCGTTTTAAATTCCATGAATTCCAAAACTAAGGAATCAAGATATGTATAGATAACACAATTAATCTACACCAAGAAAACTAATGGAATATTCATGAGATTGAAAGGCATTACGATATAACCGTACAAACTATATGTTTTATGAAATTTAATATGAGCTATATTTACAGGTAAAACATGAACCTGATGAACAAAATTTCTATAATTAGTATTCATGAACATATGAACTCCTAATATATATAAAAATGCCATCTATCAATGGGAAAGTATAGAGATTATTATCCATTAATTGGTTCAACTTTCGGTAATTCATCAATAGCCAAAGGGATGCATCCACTAATTTCATAAATCGACTAGGGTTCTCTTTAGTGATATAAGGGTCATATATGACCCTTTACATTCAAATCCCATGGAAACATATTAATATTCTAAAACTGCATCATATCCTTAAAAAATGAATGAATTTTTACCTTTTTTACTCTTGACACATTACAAATAATGAAATACACCTCTATCTCTGGAGGTAAACTAGATAATTCATCCTGGAAAACGATCATCAAACAATCAAAAACTAGAGGGAAATTTTATTAACATTATCCTTGATCATCAATATATTAAATAGTAATCCATTATATCATCCTTTTCATTCCAAAATTCAATAGTCCATCTCGAAACACATGGACATCCCATTCATTATTGTGAATAAAAAATCCAACAATTAGTGATGTGATGGTTAGCATTGAGTGAAAAAAATAAACATGGTATCAATAAGTAACAATATAGTCCATCCCATGTATGATGTCAAACCCAATCATCTTAAGTAAAAAATATTACCTATTATGTTTTACCCACTAATCTAAATGTGGAAATCCATGTACAAGCACACACACACTATTTTGAACCCTAAAAGATTTTCAATCCTCATTACTCCATCATAAAACACTATAACAAGCTCAAAAATCTCCATCATATGTACATACATGAATCTATGTGATGAATATATATATATATATAGATACAATAATATAGGGTACTAAGACCATACCACTTTTCCTAAATGGCCTGACGATATTCCCTTTGGGGTAGGCTATACAAAATATATCTTACATAAACCATGGACCTGTGACATAGTATCACTACACGAGAATGCTTAAACTGCTGTCTAAGAATAACTAGTGCCCATTTTCCTCATCCATCAACACCGTATTGGAATAATAAACCAATACTTCTATAACTTCTATCCTAATATATAGCTATAAAAATGGATAATGAACTTAGAGTCTGAGATGACCCTCCTCCAATAACCGCTGGAGGGATGGGCATGCAATAATGTTGTACATCACCCATGCTTTGGAAATATGGACACTTTATTAGGTCCAGATTACATTGTTTCATCACATGCCCCCATATTCTTCAAAGACAATAAAATATATGGATATTCTCACCAAAAAAATAAAAATGTTTCTTCCCATAAGTAGATGCTTACCCAATAGGGTGACAGACCACATTGTTCAACTCTACACCCTCAGATTCCTTCAGGTTATGCCGGGTAATAAGCACATGATACACTATTTGAGTTATAGAGATCAATATAAACACATTGACATGAGATAAAACAAAATTTTAAATAAATTATTTAAAGGGCCTCACCATCGTTTCCATAACCTCATCATATATTAGTGAAAAACACTGTAGATCCATATGGCATGGAAATTATTCCATATCTATTATAGAGAAATTATCCAGACACATGTACTCCAAGTCCCAAACTACTATCAATGTATCTAGAAAAAATCTATCACAATTATTTTTCGAAAACAACCCAACCATATATCACATCCTATCTTCCACATTCAAAAAATCAGACCAATGATTTGATAATCCTCAGAGTCTTTCTACCATTATCCTCAATCAAATATCTAGAAGATTATACATATTCCTACATAGCGACGATATCGTATCATGGCACTGCTAAAAAGCTTATGAATGTCAATCCCATGGAATTGTGGGAGGATTGTGCTGTTGGAATCCGCACATCAAGTCAGGAATCACAAGGTATATGTTATCCTCCCTAAAAATTATTCATATAGTATAAATAACCCTAAAAGATCTATGCCTTATAACATGTGTATCGTACAACTAGTAGTGTTCCATCAATCATTAGAAGAGGATTAAATAGTATCCCATGGATCACCATATATGGAGCATCATTAACTCCACCCCCTATCATTTTTCAAGAAGGCATCATGGAGGAATATCTCAACAATTAAAAAACACATTCTTATAAAAATATTGATAGAAAAGGTAATATCTATAATACTATTACATGTCTAAACATGGATATAAATAGGTAATACCCCTCTACCTTATCCTATATCAATGAAATGGTAAAATGGAATAGTCACATACATCAACAGGGACAATTCCTACCACCCTCTATAATGATCGAACTAGGACATTTTCTCTAGTTCATAGTTTAAATTTCCATTTGAAATCAAATTCATTTCTCATTTCCCTTTAAAATGGTTGATCCAATGGTGAACCAAATTCGATGTAAATGGGCCCATGAACCTCATGAACTAATATACATAGTGCACATAAATCATACCATAACAAGTTCTATTTTATACAACCAATGGTTCATGACTCAACATCGTTCAATTTTCTTTATTAGGGGGGTATTATGTAGCCTAATCATGAAGAAAGTACTTATTTTTTGACAAAAACTACATATAAGAACCATATTTCTCATCACCTTGTATAAATAATTTATTATACTATAGATATATCACACAAGGAACATATCACAAAGACATTTAGTAATGAAAATAATCATATATTGAATTGAATAACGAATAAAACGGTAATCCAGTAAAGGTATTAATAAGATTCAAGAGACAAATAACCTAGTCTCATTAGGTTATGACAAATAAAATCCTCAATCACATTAAAAGTTATCATCATTATTCAATCACATCATCCAATGGTGAAATCCTAATCAAATGTAATATAAAAATTATAAAATAAAAATTTCCATTCACAAAAATTTGGTTTTTTTCAGTACACATGTTAGCTACTCCCATTCATAAATCATTAAAGAATTCATATTCCATCTTTGAAAAATTTAGGTTTTCACAATATTGTAAGGTATGAAAATAAACAAGTCGATATAGATTTGTAATATCCAACCCTAAATTTAATTAAATAATGTCCCAAGATGGTTGGTAACATGGACTCAAGATAATGTACTCTAATTCAATAGTCTTCCCACTATCATTGAGGTCCTAGGGTGTGTCTATGAGTAGACTATTCCATTATTTCAGTACCCAGCAGAATGGTATAGATCATAATGATAAATAACAAAAGTAGATATATTACAAGAAATAAGATAAACATCCATGAAAATAGTATATAAACATTTAAAATGTAAACTAATATACAATTATGATAATTTCATATTTATAAAATGAATACAACAATGGTTTTTAGATTGAAAGTATAACACATTTTTTAAAATACCCAAAAACCCAAAAGGATCTATCACTAACTATCATCCCCACCATATCATGGTCATGGGCTCTCCTCCCCCAATTCATGGTACAATGTAATGAATCGAACTGTTGGTACATTCTCTAGTCTTTAGACGCATATGTATGGTATTTCCAGGTACCAAACAGTTGCCCAAATGGGGTGTGGGATAATTCTAAGTATTCCACCACCAATAGTGTCTATAAAATACAATGATTATGCAACAGAAGCAATGTTAATTTGTTGTATAAGAAAAATGTGAAAGTACTGAATTTAAAGAGTAAATGTCGAGTCGTATTATATATCATTCAAAGGCTCCCTGCAAAAAATAATAATCTTTAATGGAATTTAAAGTATGAAAATAAATAATAAACAACAATGTCTCATTGGAAAATAGTAACAAGATACACATAACTAAGCTATTTATAAATAACATAAAACGATCCCCCACAACCTTATCATACAACATAATGTTTCAGGTCAACCATATCTCTGATGTACAATCATCAGTATTTTATTGACTATGAAAATCTCAAATAAACAGAATTTCACATTTACTATGATTAAGATTTATAATCCATTGAGTCATTCCCCACAAGGACATATCCAAGGTATAGAAGATCTAGGAATCATCATTACATCCCCATAGCATCTCAATGAATACTCAATTAGTCATGGATTGGGTTATAATGAGCATGTCAACATACCATTTCCATTGTGAGACCATGAAATCCAGATGCATTAGGTATAAAGGACCAAAGAATCCCATAGAATCAAGACAAAATGAGAGATATCATACTAGGAATCCACTACCACTATCAAGATCCATGGGGGAAGATCCATGGTATCTAATGGAATATGATCCTAGGAATGATAACCAAGTCATCCACTACCATTCAATTCCTCACTTCATTAATTAATAATTCAGAATAAATTGAATTTCATGAGTTTACCTCTCATATAACAATTCAAATTATTTAAAACAAGGAAAAGTATTAGAATCATCTCATAATCACGTAAAAAAATTTAATTCAATTTATATGTGTCTTACTCTAACTGGGAATGTTTAGACCTCCCCCATCGGTGGTATAACAAAGGTTAATGTAAGAGGCACACTGCATGGGTGGCCTAGGTTGGTGAAAAAACTTCCAAAAAACTAAAATGAACTAGTAGAATTCCCTAATAAGATCCAATACATTCCATTAAATTATTCAGTTTATTTTTGGGGAAATAATTGAAATTTTGGCATGCCATCACAATGGAAACTAGACTTATATAACAAAAAATCATGCTATAAAATTATTTTCCACCTATCGTTGTTCTGTAGTATAGTGATTATCTAGTATTGGCTTCTACATCAATCCCGACTAGAATAAAGACAATGAACATACAAAGAACATATAAATAATGAATTTTAGATTACAAATTATAAATTCCTTCAATTCATATTAAAACATGTATTGGTACAAATGGAATGGATTTGTCACTAGTATGGATCAAATAAGAGATAAATCATCCAATTATGAGTCCAGATCCATAAATGGGAGCAATGATTATTAAAATGATTTAAAATGGATCTACCTGTATGAAGAGGTTATCTAATAGAGGAGAAATTTTTTCATTTTAGTTTGTAATTATTTTTCATGGGAAAAAGAAATTTTTATCAAAATATTTTGAACCATTATTGGGTTGAATGGTATTCCCAACAATCTAACAACCATGTACCCATAACATTTTCAAGGGTTCCCTTGGACAAATTATGCACAGGGTTTTCCTCACATTGTGCAAACCCTACCTTAGGGTCTGTTAAAAATCGAAGAGGAACTCACATGGGTGTGTGGCTCTTTATGCATGGATTCCTCAAATAATGTGGTCACTATAATCCAAAATCACAATCCTCACATGATCATATAAAAAATGTGGTTTTCAACATATAATTTCTACTAACCATTTGACCTTCCCTATTTTTCAGAAAATGCAGGTTTCAAGCTCGGAGTAAGACCTAGAAAAACCCAAAACTCATATGGTATTAAATAACATTCACATTTTTCCATAGAAAAGAATTTATTCTAAAAATTATATATCCATAAATTATAAGAAATCAAACACTTTTACAAATAACATATGAATGAAAATTTTATTTTATTATAATATGAGAACATTTTAATGATAATTTTTTTAAAAAAAAATTTTGTTCATTTATTTTTGTAACCTAATTTAAAATTAATTTATAAAACATACACAAATTGAGTCTTCAAATATGGATTTAATATTTGGAATATATAGTTTCAAATTTATAAATTACATCTATATCATTGGTAGACATTATGAATAAAAATAATTATCAAAATATTCTCTCAATGATAACTGTTTTAAGAAATGAAAATAATATTAAAAAATTGTGATAATTACAAAAAATAATATCTTATTTATTATTGGACGATGTTATTCAGATCCTTATAACATTTACTTCTAACTTTAATTTTTTTAATTCCACCCGATCATGAGTATGACCCTTATTGATTTTAAATGATAATAATAATTGTAGGAATTCTATTATCCTCACAAGTAAAAGAGTACATATCCATAAAAATTCATCACAGAACATGATAAATATATTTTTCTAAACCTACACATAAAAATTAAAAAAAACTTCTGGCTTCCTAGATTCCTTGAGAAAAAATAAGGCATAATATGTAAGCATATTATGGATTCTAATGAATAGGTATATCCCCTAACTATATTATTTTAGGTTTATTTATTTATATACCTTCTTTAATACCATCAGAACCATGCTAGTATAGCTACGTTAGATTTTATTGTAAACCTAATAAATATTATATGTTTGTTTACACCCCTTCTTCTTCCCCTCTTCAATCCTATGGTAAATAAAAAAATCATTCGTATATATGTGTGGACTACCACATACACATAGTAATGTCTCTATTTATTATTCATCATATTAATAGATGATTATGTTAATAAATTTAATTGATATGTTATTTTTTATGAAAATTTATGATTCATTAAAAATAAAACATGATCTACCTTTTAACATTCCAATCATTTGAAAAAAATCATCACCCATGTGTCTTCCTGGACTACAATCTCCATAAAGTGATGCAATTTTTTTTTTCATTTCATCTTATGAAGGATAATTATAATGAAAAATATAATGGAAGAACATTATATTTATTATAATATTATTATTTTTATATCTTATATTATTATAAAGCTTTAATTGATTCCATTCTTTTTAAAATAAAAACATCACTCGTGCAAATGTATGGATTACCATCTCTATGATGTGATGTAATTAATTTTGAAAACTATGTTAAATTAATGTTTATAAATATGTACATAATAAATATATATGATTCTTATAACATTATTAGAAAAATATTCATGATTAAACAAATACATATGTCAATGTACTAGAACCATCAAACTAAAACATGCTTGGGAAGCATAAGAGTAAACAATCAAATGATGATTTTCAGGAAAAATTATTAATAAACAGGGAATTAGATACTATAAGGGAATTATATATTGTAAGATAATTATTAATATAACACATTTATAAATTAATAATAAATATTAATTTATTATAATAGATACTGTGATCCTGTGTGATGAAATTAAGGACCTGCACTAAGGGTTCATAATATGAATATTTTTTTTAGGCATGATTCATGTTATACACTTAGTTGTGATTATATAGTGTATATAATTCCATTTTAATATACATTGCCTCCATTATATTCATATTAATGGAATTTAATGTCATATTTAATGTCATTACATTCATTGGGATTATGATTCAATAATATCCAATGTTGTAAGTATAAAAAACAGTCTCATTTCCTTTCCATACTGCTTATATTAAATCTAATATTATGGAAATTATATGATTCATATATTTTAAACGACGTATATATTATTATGAATTGGTTATTTATGGTTTTTTAATCAGTACTACCATTTTCTTTTATATTTTAATTTTAATTTATGAATAGTTTTTTCAAATAAAGGTACCCATTTTCTCAAATATTGTTAAGGAAAATTTCTCTTATATAACAATGTTCGTAAAGTTATCTTAAGAATTTTATTAACCTATTCATAATTCTTTTAATGGGGTCATCATTAATACATTGAAATTTCATTAATAACTAATGAAATCATTTTTTAGACGTTTTTCATATTTATCAATTTTGAGTTTTTATATAAACATTAAAAGGATAATATGTCATAATTTTTACATAATTAATTAAATTCCACTCCATTGTAATTTGTAATATCATTGAATAGCCTTATAAAGTCAAACATTGATATATAAAAATAAAATCTTTTTATAAATATTAATGAAAATTATATTGTTTAAAATAATAAATTGAAATATTATTTTCATCTCATTTCAATGAAATTGGGGAATTATTATTTAATTGAATATTTCACCCATTCTAACATGTTACAATTTTTATATAGTTTAGTTGGAAAATTTACTAATAATACCCTCAATGTTTAGAATATTGACGGATAAGAATTATTTAATTATGAAATCCTCATGAACCTCCTTTATTTTACGTAGGATATTTTATTATTGAATTATGAAGGTGATTAAAATATTTTGGAACAATATAAATGATTTTAATGAGAATTATGGGATTGAAATTGTATAGAAAAAACGAATATGGTATGGTTTTAAATATCATTATATGAATTTGTTATTCATGAATCTGACTTCATTTTCCCTATATTTATCTTGTAATTGTACATATTATTAAATGATAATAGTTTCAGGCATATACATGGTTCCATGACATTGATTTTATACAAGAACATAATTTTATTTCCCATAAATGATTAATGGACACATTTTTGTTTATGAATGTCCAAAATTTTATGGTATCATATGATTATTATTATCAATAATTATTATTTATTTTTTCTTTATATTCCATAACGATCATGATTTTTTATTTATAATTATAGATATGTATTTTGAAAGGCTGAAAGACATATTCCATGAGTCGTTGTTTGTGATCCTAAATGATTCGGTATAATTTTCATATCATATGATCACATATTCATACTCTTATTCATATATTGTTATAACATAATATCATTAAATAATATCTATATTTTATTACCCATACTGACGATTTGATCCCATTATTTAATAAATTTAATTTTTCTACATTATATAAGGAAGGTTATTAAGTTTGGTTATACAAAAAGGTAATATATGTGAATAATGATACTGGAGATGTTGAATATATTTCTTGAGGAAATGTTTATTAATTTCATAGTATCTAAATACACTAAACACTTATTATCCAAAATAATAAATAATAATGATATGTATTGAATATTTAACTACAATGTTGTAATATATTTGAATGTAATGTTATTGTCGATTTCATTAGTATCAAAGAAGGGTTTATTTATTTGTAATGATTAATATTTGAAACAATGTAGATACCCATTAATGATTCATAATATTGGTAATATCATGAATTATTTTGATATTATATGACCGATCACTCAAATTATTTTTTCTATGAAAATTATTTAACCCTTTAATATTTTTGTCTGTGGTCAGAGCATGGAGGAGTCAAGTGAAAAATGAATGTGATGCCAAATATAATGATAATAATTATTATAAAACAAATTTAATGGTAATTGGGATTCAAAATATTGGGGATATAGGTAATACAGTATCCCATGTTATGACTAAAAACATAATCATTGCGGGAATTTGAAAAAAAGGAAAAATAGAGTTTTGGGAAATGTCATATGGTGATTACCATTGATGAATGAATATTTAATTTAATAGATTTAAATAATATGGGACTAGTTACATTGTGAAATCTATAAAAAGAACTACAATAAGATTTAAGTGTGGAAGAGGAGGAAGAATGTTACCATGATTCTAATAAAAATTCAATATTCATATTGAAGTAATGATGTGAAATGTAGTTCATATTACTGTACCATTAATTGTTCAATGTCATAAATTTGTGATACTTTATCAGTAACTTACATAGTTCTATAGTATATGAATAACATGGATGATATGATTTATAAATAATAAGACAAATGAAACAATGGAAATTCTTTTCAGTCACAACAACTAACGTGTGTCCCAAAAATTGTCTGTATTGCAGTAAATTGATCATACACATAATAGCTATGAATATTGTAATTGTATATTTGTAAAACCACTCCTTCATTCAATTAATATTTTATAATAACATAAAATAATATATGAGATGACTAAATGAGGTATTGTAAGTAATATATGACATCCAAATGATGATTGTATCTTACGTATATAGCTACATGTTGATTGTTTTCAGTGGGAATGTGCTTCATAATAATCATGTTACTTCCACTATAGTTGAATTTGATGTTATAGTTATCTTGAATTAACTCTATTTTAAATTTCCATTATCAATTTATAGGTAATGGAATATAAATATAATATTCATAATCAACCTATAATCATCTATAGGTGTGAGGATGGACATGAAATTCTAATAGAAATTGCATTCATTAAAAGGGACCTACTACCGTTCATGAGGGGTATTTTTATAAAATGGATAGGGATAAAATCAATATTAATTTTATTCGTATTTTTTATGAATATATTTATGTATTTTATGAAGATTTTCCCATTCTTACTCCAAAACAATATGTTAATTTTTTAATAGAAGTTATACTTCATGTTATACCATTTTCATTTAATCATAATATAAATTACCCAATTGACATTTAGGAATGGAAGAATCAACTACTATAAAATATTGAAAATGGATTCAAATACCATGTACATCACCATAGGGTTAACCAATTACATTTGTAAGGAATAATGATCCGTTTATGAATATTTACATTTATTATTGGTAATTTTACATTATTAGTTCATGAAAAACTATCCATTACACAGTAGTCGTTTATTTGGAAAAATTTATGGAGCTCAATATATTTAAAAATTCTTAATTTATTTTTATTTCATCATTTATCTATAATGAGTGAGGATGTAGCCAATAAAACCAATTATATAATGTATTGGCATTTTGAATTTTTGTTGATGTATCAGATAGGGGAATGAGATGTGTTCTTATAAAAGATAAAATTTTAGTACTGTATTACTAAAGATAATTATTATTTCGAGAAAAATGTTTTGAAAGTCATTATTTAGAACCGGTAGTTATAATTTTCATAGTGATAATCAAAATTTGTTATCTATATGGTTAATTGTTTTATATATACAACTATCAAAAAATAATTATGTATATGTTAAAAGAGAGAGTTTAATATTCACCGAAGTTGAATGTTTAATTGACTAAAGATTATTTCTAATTAATGCATTACCACCCTGGGAATCCTAAAGAAGGTGGAATAAGATTTGAGTAGGAAATACCAAGAGATATTGTCTATGATGAAAATTGAAAGAGTTCTAATACATATGGATTTATAGAGGATAATAATTGAATTCATAAAGAAATGGTAAAGAAACTATCATCCATATATAAATGTTCAACCACCCATTCATGTAATAAAATAGGAGGTGTAGAATGAATATATATCTCTATAAAAGTAGTTAAAGTCATTTAAAGTGTTTAACATTTACCATAATGGAATGATATTGTTTAATTGCAAATTATATGTCCTTTATTAACCATATTTGATGAAGTTGTTTCATGAATCACACAGTTCACTGTTATTTATTCATCTCAAATATATAAATATGTATAGATATAACGATGATCATTTATAGCAGGGAAAAATGAAGTGGTATATTGAACAATATATACCAATTTTCATATTATACCTGGAAGCTATAATTGAGATATAAAATTATAAGGAGTTGTTACTTCCATTACCCATCCTAGAAAATATGAAATTATCACCACGGATTTCATCATAGTAATCCCTTATAAATCAAAATGATATAATTATTTTCGAGTTATAGCGGACTACCTATTGAATTTGGAATATTTTATTTCAATGATGGATGATTTTTCTCTTGAATAACATTTTTGAATATATATTAATGATCTAGAACTATTTCATAGAGTACTAAATTGTATTTCTTTTGATCAGAATACATTATTTTCCTTGATTTTATTTATAATTTTCCTATAATCTATTAATATAGTGTTAAAAAGTATCACCATGTCACATCCTATGACATTTTTTAGTATACGAGAGTAATTCATACACTATAAGATATTGTGAGATAATTCTCTATGGATTTCAAATGTTGTTAAGGTCAACACGTTCTTCTAGTTAATTTTTATTATAATAATTGCTTTCAATTGATCATTCATATATATCCTATTATAAGACTATATGGTATCAGGTAAAGACACTCACATTCATGGATAATGTTCTATAATGAAATATATTAGGAGCTTAGCTAGTTGAGGAAATGTAAAATTAAGTTAAATATATTTAAAAACAATAATAGATAGATCAATATTGAAGTATGAGTTACATAAAAAATCATTATTGATTCTATTTTTCAATGTTAGTGGTAATCTATATTTTTGAAAATATTTATACAAGAATGTTTTTTGATTTAATATGATGGGAAAGCTTATCGGTAGATATATCATCCCATTTTAGACACCTGATGGTATAGGGATGGAGTCACATCTTCTAACAATTACATTGAACCTATCTATGTTCATAGTATATTCAGTCTATGTCTCTTTATGTTTTAAATACATGCCAATTCAAATGTAAAAAAAATCACATGTTATACAATGGGATTATTATTTTTCATGTAAAGAACAACCTGTAGAGATTCTAGTTAGAATATACTATGTACTAGGAAACAATATCACTCACTTGGTCAAATAATTTTGTTGAGAATGTCAATTTTAAGAAGCTATTGTAGACCATGAATATTTGATAAGTCTGAAGTATCCTAATTTATTTATATCTATTTTACAATATTCCAGAGGTGATATTATTATATGGGGGAAGAATGAAACACCATGTGATATTAGAGTATATATATTTTTATTTAAATTTGAATACCTTGATAGGTCTCTTTAAATAAATGTTTTTATCTTAGATGAACGACATTATTATTTGTCTAATACATTATAATTTTTATAATAATAAAATAAATAATCATTTCTACACTGGTTATCAATTATATAAAAATGAAGATGATTGATTTTGAAGATAAAAGAGATATTTTTCATTATATATATATATAAATTTTAAAATTTTTCTATTTTAATATATTAATTTAATAACAATTATTAGGTGATCCTAATTAAATAGCTTGATTATATATCCAACCAAATGAATAATCATTCATTTAGTTGTGATTATATGACACTGATATCATTCATATATATTATTCCAAGATTTATTTCATAAAAGAACACTTAGTAAAACCTACATCATCATAAGGCCAACAATATTTGGTAAATTATGTATATAAAAATTTTAAAATATTCATGGGTAAAACAACATTATTAACAACATGAAAAATGGCATTTTATTCAATAAATCATATGATATTACAAGGGATCATATATGGATGTATATATTAATACGGTAACCTATAAATCCTAACCTGAGAATGAATAATTAATATCATTTGGTAATGTAGTACATCTATTCCTATAGGAATATAAAGGTATCATAAGATGAGTGAGAATCATATTCTTGAACAATGAGGTAATATATAAAATTATTACACAATGGAAAGATGGGAATTTGGATACAACATAAACGAATACATTATAAACCTATGTCATGTAAACTACCAAGAAATTATAACATAGTGTTTTTATTATAACCTCCCATACACTAAACATAGAATATAATGAAATAAAAAACATTACCTAATTCAATAGAGAGAGATATAATTACAACCCCCTAACATTCATACCATGTACATGCATAAGTGTGCCATGTGGGGCATACAACATAAGAATTCCATTCATCACATTTAAATCCACTATTATGGAGAACGAGATATATACATGGAAATACCAAATCAATTAATTATAGTCTAATCCAGATGAATTAAAGTGTGTTGTAAAAGGAATGTGTATTCACTATATGATTTTTTGGAATGGTAATCAAAGGATTAATTCAGCAACCTAATAGAGCTAAATAATGTTTTATAGGAAGGGTAGATGAATAGTAAATGGTTCTAAATTAAATTGGAATAATATTTAGAATAAGATAAATGTATAAAGACATATCATATATTGAACTATTGGTAATAAATAAAATGCATGACAAAAATATGGTTTTTGAAAAAAGAGGAGGAATAGAGGATACATTAAATTAAGAGGGAACATCATAATTCATGGGAAGTTCTTCTAAAGAAAATGGGGGAACCTTGGGAGATATCTATATAGGGAACATTATAGTGAAATAATGATCCTTGGGTTATTATTGAATTGGAAAGGGATTATGTGTTGATTTATATGAAATGAATGGGGTAAGTTCATAATAAATTTTCAAAAATTAGTTATAGAAATTATATAACAATGTAATCAGAACATAAAAAATTAATTTGGGTTTATCAATTATATTACCAAATAGAAGTGGATGTGGATATTTTATACTTCTCAAAACTGAACTCAATAAAATTTTAACCCGTGAAAGGTATAATTGTTAATATTAATGATTAATTGATATTAAAACATTGATGATCAAATATGATTTCCAGTATCCATTAAGGGATTACAAATGTAGTGAAATAACAAAAAATATAATAATTTATAATTATATATTTTGTCTTGGATAACATTTATGGAATTTATTACATCACTTTTGGATCATAATGATGTCATAATAAACACTGCATTTAATACAATAATAAATTTTTACCCAAAAATTCCACTATCTCCAAAAATTATGAAAAAACTACTATTGGATAATTTCTATACATTTACATCATAAACATATATCCATTTTATCCACATAAATCTTAAAAAATTATAATTTCTATTTCAAAATCATAAATTCAAATTTGATGAAAAATTATAATATTTTTTCAATAATAGTTTCCTAAACCTTATAAAACTATCATTTGACTATATATAATTTTATTATAATTTATATTTATTTAAATATTATTTAATTAGAATATTTTTTGAAAATAATATATATTTCAAATATTATTCAATATATAAGAAAGTGTTTCTGGATTGAAATTATTTATTTCCCAAAAATAAAATCCATGTTTCATCATATAAATTACAAATTATTATTAACCTCGTTAGTTAGTCAATTAAAAATGTAATAATTAAAAAGAAATTTTTTATCATAATTTAATTTAATGAATATTTAATGATTATTATATTTAGGCCCTCGATACCATGCCCATTATTACAACAGTGATTATCCTTATGGTAGAGAGTGTGATGGAGATATTTCAATGGGATAGTTTACCATACATGGATAGATCCATGTTCATGATTAGCAATAATTTCTCCCATTAATGGATTTATTTTTTCATTAGTTGTTGAATTGTGTCATGGTCTTGGTAGAGGGAAACTCCTAATGATGTTATATCCGCAAAAGATATAAAAAACGAGGTACATATAGCATGATCCTACTAAATAATTCCATTACATCATCATTTTATGTCAATTTAATTTTATCATTACCCTAAATATATTAATAATATTGATCAATATACAATGTATACATTATCTGCATGTGTGATCATTAATATTTTTTTAAATTTGATAGACCTTATAACTGTAAAAATAACAAAAGTAGTGCATGTTTTTTATATAACTAAATCACTTTATAATTAATTTATTCAATAAAAATGGAATTTCATTTGTATAACTTAATTTTTTAATAGTTTACTATCCCTGTAATCAGAATATAGTCATTTTATTCTTCAAATGTATATATTTTTTCAAAAACATTTTACACTATTTTAGGAAAAAATATGATAATTAATTTATTCTGATATAAATAATTGTATTCTAAAAAATTGATATCATTTTTTGAAATAATTATTTCAAAATAATCTTATGGATAATTTCTTTGGGTTTTCGAAAAGTTTTTATTTTTTAGTTTATGGCTAATAATTCATATTTTTACAAAACAACTATTTAATTTATTTAAATAAATTAATCCAAATGTATTATTTTAGTTTTTTTGTGTTAAATTAAAATAAAAGATAATTAATTAAACATAATTTAGAAAATTCAATAAGAAACAACATAATATTTTATTTTGGTATAAGTTCATTTTTATCCATAAAATGGTTTTATACTACAAAACAATTTTTCATTACTTTTAAAACAACAAAATTATTTAATTCCAATAATAATAATTAAATATTGAAAAATGGATTTAATATATGGAATCAATTGGTTAAAATATAGTAATGTGTAAATTAACATATTTTCATATTGAATAGTAACCTTCATAAAAATTTGGATAACAAAGTAAAATGGTAAAAATCATAATTAATGTGAAAATTATCTAGTAGGATCATAACATATACTCTTCATTCTTAGTAAATGATTATATTCTAAACGTTATCAAATTTTCTTAGAAATTTAATTATTTTATTTACACTAGACCTTCTCTAAGACACTTATAATATTTAAATGTTATGATTAATAAGAAGTGTGCCACCCCCGTCACTTTTAAAAGAGCACTTGTTATTCTTACTACTTAGCTAGACCACTTGAGAAATCCATCCTAGACACAACCTACCAAAATACCATCTGTATCATCTTCTATATGGAATTGGGGTTTTTGTAACACATAATGGCAGTCATTGAAGGCTTTATGTGTAAATCAAAGGTGGTTCTAAAAAGATGATCTATAACAAATAAACTATTAAATTTTTTATTTCTTTATTCTTCTACCCCCATATAGCATATCATAACCATGATGATATAGAAAAGTCATTATATAAATATAAATTATACTTTTTTAGGTGTATTTTAAACCCCATTATAATCTCATTTTCCATCTTATTTGACATGAAAAGGTAACTTGTGTATACATGTGAACTAACACCACCATAAAGAGATGTGTTAATTTTTTCAAAAACATATACAATTTAGGGTTATACAGACATATTTAAGGGATATATATGATTCTTATAACATTATTACAATATTATAATGAGAAATTATTAGGTACCTTATTATAATACAAACATTTGGAAAATGATAACATCTGTTGCATTTTCTTTTGGACTACCACCTTCACGAACTGAAGTGATTATTTTTTTTCATTTCAACATAACAGAAATGGTAATAAAATTTAATTTAATGTAAATATATAATATATTTTATATAATTATAATAAAATGAATTTATATTATTATTTAACATTTATTTATTCTATTTAATGAAAAGTGAAATCATCAGATATTTTTATATATCGATTCCGATTAGTATGATTGATAAAATATATATTTCCTCAAGTAAAATTTATGAAAGTTAATAAAATACTATATAATCAATTAATATGATTAATATTAAATTATTAATATTTTTTAGATGTTTAAACTATGACCATGGTTGAATGACTAGAACCATTGAACTCAAACATTCTATAAAGACATAATAACTAACAGCCATATATGAATTTCTAATAAATGGTTAACTAGATATTATAAGGGAATGATATATTATAATATTACTATGAATATTGTTCCATTATATTTTAATAGTAAATATAAATTTATTATACATGGTCATATTAGTGTGAAGAAATAATGTTAGGAAATCATGTATGTGTTCTATGTCTCAATATTACTCTTTCGACACATGTTTCATGTCATTCATATATATGTGTTTATATGGTGTATATAATTCCCATTTAATATATTAAATGTTGAATATCTTCATATTAATGGTATTTTATGTTCTATTTTATGATTGTTCTTTAAAAAAATTATTATATAAATTTTACTAATGTGATACATGTTTATAAAACATTATCTTTTATTTTCATGTTTATCTATGCGAAATTTCTATTATGGAAATTTATTTGTTCTATATCACTTTAAAACCATATATTTTATTCTAATTTAGTAATTTTTAGGAATTTTAAGTATTATTACAATTTCCCCATCATTGACAATTGAAATGAAAATAATGATGTCTAATGAATAGATGACATTATTTATCTTATATTCATTGGGAATCATTTTCTTCATTATCCATGCCCATAAAAAATATTATTGTTTTTACGAGTAAATAAATATTTTAAAACGGTTTGATTACCTACTATTTAATTTATTTAAAAAATATTAATTTTAATTTTTTGTATGTTTTTCATATGGAAATATTGGATTTGATACAAAAATATTATTGAGAACATTATTTTAAAAATTATAAAAGAATATATGTAACATCCCTAGTAAATGAAGAATAATAGATTTTTATATTTATTAATATTTTTGAATTAAATATTAATTTTAGCTAAAAAGGGTTGTTATGTTCGATAGCGTACCCGAAACGCAACAACAGATTTCGTTGGAATCTTACGTTGCACACTATTAATATAATATTATTATTTTAAATGGTATTTAACTCCTAGACATTGTATTGGTGGGAATGAAAAAAACTAACTATAATATGATTATACTTGTATTTATATTTATCCAATAAATGTTATAGGCTTAATATATGAATGAATCTAATTTTAAGCGTAATTTACATTAAATGGACGATTTATCGCCTTTTAATAGAGAACCCTCATTAAATATGGTTTTGGTTACTATAATAAATTCTAATTGACCAAATAAAATCCTTCTTTAGAATGGGGACATCTAATTTTACATTGGGTAAATGTTTGGTATTTTTCTGATAGAGTTTATTTTTAATGAATACTGAAAAATATTGTATTTTAATTCAAAAGTACTTTTTAATATAATTTATTTATATGGTTAAATTATCTTTTTAATTTGTTTTAAAATGGAATTAAAATATATTTTTACTATTTAATCCAATTTTGGTCATTGGATTTAATTTCACTTTCAAATTAGACAAAAACAAGTATCAATCTTTTGATAGTTATTATTTCATAAAAACACGCTATTTGTTTTAACAGCCTGAATTAATTATTAAATTAATTAATTCCACTTCTATGTTTTGAATATGGAAAAATATAGATCATTTTTTAATACGGAATATCAAATATATCTTAGGCTGAATTTATGGTATTTTTCTGAAAAACTTCAATTTTGGATGAATAGTAACACCACTTAGTGGTAGTTAAAAAACTGACTTTTTCATTTAAATAGAATTTTACCACTAATATGAATTTAATTTCAAAAATCATACATACATGGTTTTTATCAATAAGTAAAATGTGGTTCAATAAGATGAAAATAATTTTTGGTGAATTGTAACTTTTGACTTTTATTTACTGCGGTTAAAGGTAAATTGGGAAATTCATGGTTAAAAGAATATTATAATCATTCAAAATTACCTTATCACTTGTCCAAATATTATTGGTTGAGTCATTTACGACCATTAGCAACTTTGGGTTGATTTTGGGACCCATTTAAGTCACTTGGGTGTGATAATGACAATTTAGAATAATTAACTTAAAGAAAAGACAAAAATGACAAAAAGAAAATATCTTTTAGTAAATTAATTTTTAGAAGGGGTTATATAAATTATCTGTTCGACTATAAATATTCATTGGAAATATATAAATATTTCCTGAATCATGGTATTTTTTTTATAATTTTTAGAAATCAAATAAATTATATTATTTTTGACACAACAATGATGCAGTATTTAACTCATTAATAGATGATTTAATTAAATAAGATTATAATGATGCATATATTACCCAAAACATGTCCAATTCTGATTGGATGATTTTATTTCGATTATGAGTCATCTTAACTTTGACCATAATTATTTTTGGACCATTTAAACCGAATATCATCATATTATAAAATAATATTTTCACTCGTTCATAAAGAGCCCATCCTATCCCTTATAAAAAGATACCACTTCTATGCAATTCCTCACACCTCTAAATCCATTTGGCTCGCCCAAAATCTGCCCAATTAAGCTTCCTACATCCCTCTCCTCCTCCTTTCCGCCTTACTTTAGGCAGAAGGCCCTTAAGATGTCCTTTTGTTTTAAACCAAAGCAAGTTTTCTAAATTAAAGGTAATAGTCTCTCTTAAAATGTTTTCTTTTATTTTTCTTCTCCATCCCCTAAAATCTTTTTATTTCTTTTCTTTTGTAACAAAACCAGTATCTTGAATATTCTAGGATGTTTTTATAATATGGACTCGAACTACACTTAAACACACCTTCATCTAATAGATGAAGAACATAATGTTTCTGTGGATGCCAAACTAACGCCTCACGAAACAATGATTGTTCAATTAAATCTTACCACCTCTCATGGTGCACATTATGATGGAACTGTATTTATATGATATATATTATGTTTATGATTTCTTTATGCTTCTGTACTTCCCAATTATATCAAACCATTATGGTTTTTATGGTGGGTATATACGATAATCTCATTTGAGGAAGTTTGGACTACCGCCCCTTCAAAGTGATGTGACCCGTTAATGCCCTATGTGGGATGTATAAAGGATATATTTAATGATATTGTATATGATATTATACTAGAATTATAATATACCTATGTATCATTATGTTTTAATTACATTAAAATAATAAATAGAAATGAAAGTTGCGTTCATGCGTACATACGGCTTACCGTATCCATGAATGGTGCATTTCATTTCTTACCTCCAAATGTTATGTACTATTATAAATACATGTACATACTGGATATATATGATATATATGATACCCAAATCATGAATATCATTCTGGATATAATCAGCCTTTTACCATGTGAACAATATGTAATTATAAGAAGTCCATTTTTGACTCAAGTACAAAATATCGACAAAATGAACGTTATTAACTTAAATGATTACATAATGATTATAACATTGAAATAAGTGATATAAAAGGAATAATAAACTTGTAAAAGGTTCTTATGAAAGTTGAAATTTACTTTAGTTTATTATTCAGGAGACTATAGAATGAACGAGTCAAGTTAGACACGAGGTAAGGGACTTTGTCTCAATCTCCTTTCATTGAGGCGTTTCTTATACACGAATTTATTTTATATGGTGAATAAACCCATTTGACATTTAATTTTATTCAATGGGAATATTTTTATACGAAGAATTTTACTAAACGAAAAAAGGAATGTTTTATTAACGTAAGCGGTGACAACGACCATTCCACCGCCGCGAGTATTATTTTATCTTGATGTTCCTTAACAAGAAGTAATGTTTTTAAAAGGAAAAATAAATACCAAATACAGTTTTTACATATTTTGGTATTGAAAATGATTTTGAGAATGGATTTATTATTTCAATATCTTGAAATTATATTTTATTATTTCAATGTGGAAATGTTATATTTCCATTATTCTTATGTTATGTGTTAAGTTCATGTTATGGTTCTTGGGAATTATTTACCTATATGGGTGGTTCCATGAGAAACATAGGTCGGGTGTGCCTGAGATAGCTCTCCAATTCATTGGGTAACGTGATGGAGGTAAACGTGAATGTTTCTCCAATGAGATTTAGGGAATATACTGTGATGGGTATTCCAATGTTACTCCCTATGTAGCTATGATAGCTACAATGTAAGTATGGTATGGATGCCGCAAGTTAACTTTATGATTTATGATTTCTATGTGTCTTTCATAAATCTTATCATTTCATGAGGTAAGTAAAAGAGTTCATGTTTTTTATGTATTTATGAACAAATGCTTTCATTTAATGTTTTATAACCCTTACTGAGCCTTTTATTCTCATCCCAAGTTTTGAAATGTTTTTCACATGACTTAAAGATGAATAGGGTCAAGGATGGGATCAAGGAAAAGCCATGCTCTCTTTAACATGGAATTAGACATGGATTTTTGTAAGAGTTTTTATTTTATGAAAAAAGTTGATTCTGGGTAGAAGTTCCTACTTTGTAATATTTTGAGATGTAATAGTTATGTCCTAATTCCCTAAAACTCTAAACCTGAAAAGATCCTCAATGTGAATTATTCATATAATTCAATATTATGTAATGTTTAAGGCCGGGTTCTTATAGTTGTTATTAGAGGTTGGTTTAGATTACTTTTGGAGTAATTATATTGTTAAATTAATATACATAAAGTAATTTATGTTAATATTGACATCATATAGCATTCCCAAATTACCATGTTACTTCGCCTAAGATATTTCTTTGTTTAGAATGGTTTTCTGCAGATGATATTGGGAAGCTATGTTGGGACGACATCAGGAGGAAGACAACCATCCAAATCAGCAACCGCAGATGGTAGGAATTGGAACTGAACAGTTTGTTGTAGTGATGGCACAGTTGACTCAGGCCATAAATGGCGGTGGTATCCATGTACGAGATCAGCCAGATCAACCATAGAGGAACATGTTAGTAGTGGAGCATTTCATGAGGCAACATCCCCCATCATTTAGAGTATCATCTGATATGGTACTAGCTGAAGGGTGGATTAAAGGACTGGAAATGATTTTTGATGTCATGGGTTGTTCATAACATCAAAAGGATAGTCTCACTATTTACCGTTTTGAAGGTGAAGCTGATCAGTGGTGGAAGATGGTGAAAAATATCAGGGATAGTGAGGAGATTGATGCTCTTGATTGGGATGAATTCAAAGGTATGTTTCTGGAGAAATATTTTCCTAAGGTGGTTTGTCTTAGGATGGAAAAACAATTCCTAGAATTGAGGCAGGAGGATGACTTAGTGGGTTCTTATGAAGAAAAATTCACTCGACTAGAAAGGTATGCTCCAAAATTCATAACAGATCTTGACAGTAAAATCAACCGTTTTTACACATGATTAAAGCCAATGTATTGAAGGGCTTTATCTTATAGTGAGTTTAAAAGTTATGAAAAACTTGTTCATTGTGCGAAGAAGGTGGAAATATAGTTTGCTGATGATCAAGTATTATTTGACAAACAACAAAATAAGAGGTCAAGGTGGTAGGAGAAAGGAATGAACTCTTCAAAAAAGTCTGATGGTAAGAATCTTAAGTTTATAGTTTGTGAAAATTGTGGTAAAAAGCATGCTGGGGAATGTCTTTTCAATTATGGTAAGTGCTATTGATGTGGTAAAATGGGACATAAGGATCGTAATTGCACTGAAAAATATCAGGGTAATGGTAAGACAACATCTAATTTATAGTCAGTAAAATGTTTTAAGTGAAACAAAATGGGTCATTATGAAAATGAGTTCAAACAAGGAACTCAACCGAAGGAATGCTTCCAGACTACAAGCAGAAAGGGGCGGCGAAATCCTTTTCAACTACTTCAGCAGATGTTGGGCCATCAAATGAATTTGTATCAGGTACATTGTTTGTTTGTTTAGATTATGCCAATTTGTTGTTTGATTCAGGGTCTACACACTCTTTCATTTCTGAAAAGTTTTCTAGTAAATTGGGAATTCCATCTCATGAAATGAATACGGAACTTATGGTAAAAACACCTGGAGGAAATGTTGAGACAAAAATAATACATAAGAACATTCATGTCCTTGTGTGCGGAAAGAATCTACCTGCAAACCTTATTGTTTTGCCTCTAGTAGATTTTGATGTTATATTTGGCCTTGATTGGCTTTCTGTTTATCATGATAAGATTGACTGTAGAGCTAAATAGGTTTCTTTTTAGAATAATTTTCAGTTTCTGTTCAAGAATGAACCCTTTCTTTTGATAACATATTAGGAAGTCAAAAAACTGGTAAATGATGGAAATGAATGTTACCTTGCACATATTGTTGAAAACAAAGGAACTATTCAGATTAATGATGTGCCAGTGGTAAATGAGTACCTTGATGTTTTTCTTGATGAGTTGCCTTGTATTATACCTGATCATGAAGTTGAATTTACTGTTGACATAGTTATTGATGCTAAGTAAATTTCAAAACCCCCTTATCGAATGGCTCAAATTGAACTTTTAGAGTTAAAGAAGCAATTGCAGGAGTTATTAGATAAAGGTTTCATTCGACCTAGCAAATCACCCTGGGGTGATCCTGTCTAGTTTTTTAAAAATAATGATGGTTCAATGAGACTTTCCGTTGATTATAGAGCATTGAATAACATCATTGTTAATATTAAGTATCATTTGCATCATATCGATGATTTGTTTGATCAGCTCCATGAAGCTCAGTATTTTTCAAAGATTGACAAGAGGTCGGGGTACCATCAGTTGAATGTAAAAGAAGCTAATGTTCCGAAGACCTCTTTTCGTACTAGATATGGCCATTATGAATTTGTAGTTATGCATTTTGGTTTAACCAATGCACCTGTTGTATTAGTGGGTCTTATGAATAGAATTTTCCCTGAGTTCTTGGATAAGTTTGTGGTTGTGTTCATTGATGATATTTTGGTTTATTCAAAAAGTAAAGAGGAACATGAAAGTCATTTCAGGGTTGTCTTGAAAACCTTAAAAGAAAATAAACTTTATGGAAAATTCAGCAACTGTTTGTTTTGGTTACAAAAAATTTCATTCCTTAGTCACATTGTTTCAAAAAATGGCATAACTGTTGATCTTGCAAATACAAAATTTGTTGAAGAATGGCCAGGACCCAGAAATATAACTGAGATTCGTAGTTTTCATGGTTTGGAAGGTTATTACGAGAGGTTTGTTGAAAATTTTGTACGACTATCTAGTCCAATGACTATGTTAACTTGAAAAGGTGTTATGTTCATATGGACAAAAGAATGTGATGATTGTTTTCAGGAATTGAAAAGGAGATTGGTGAATGCTCCAGTTATGGCACTGCCTTCTAGAAATGGTGAGTTTTTTTCCTACAGTGATGCTTCGTTGAAAGGATTGGGTTGCGTCCTAATGAAAAATGATCAGGTAATTGCTTATGCTTCACATCAGTTGAACCCACATGAGTTAAATTACCTTACAAATGATTTGGAATTAGCTGCTATTTTTTTTCTTTAAAAATTTGGAGACCTCATTTGTATGGAGTGAAATGTGAAATATATACTGATCACAAAAGTTTTAAGTATATAATCACTCATAAAGAATTGAATATGAGACAGAAAATATAGTTGGAATTAATCAAGGATTATGATTGCACGATCCATTACCTTCCTGGAAAATCAAATAAAGTGGCCGACGATTTGAGTCGGAAATTTAATGTCTCATTAGCCATGCTATGTTTGGATCAAGATCCTTTGGTTTTTTATTAGATGAAATTTGGCATAGAATTTGTGGGTGCAGGAAATTCCGCTGTTTTGTTTTTGGTGTAAGTGAGATCATCTCTATTAGACAGAATAAAGAAATCGTAGAAGGAAGACAGTGAGTTGTAGAAAAAGGTAGAGTTGGTTCAGAAGGGTAAGATTCCTGAATTTAACATTGATAATGATTGTGTTTTGTGGTTTGGAAAGAGATTTTGTGTGCCTTGTGATTCACAGATGAAGAATGAGTTGTTATGTGAAGCTCATAGTTCTCCGTTTTCAATTCATCCTGCCAGTACTAAGATGTACATAGATATTCGGGAGTATTACTGGTGGGATGGAATGAAAAGACATATTGCTGATTTTACTGTGAAGTGTTTGGCTTTTCAGCAGGTTAAAGCAGAGCGAAAGTTACTGAAATGAATGCTTCAGCCTTTATCAGTGCCAGAGTGGAAATGGGAAAATATATCCATGGACTTCGTTGTGTAATTACCAAAGACATCTCGAGGTAATAATGCAATCTGTGTTATAGTTGACTGATTGACTAAATCTGCTCATTTCCTTCCTATTAGAGATACTTTTTCTCGAGATCAAATTGCTCGGTTGTATGTTAAAGAGATAGTCAGGTAGCATGGAGTTCCCCCCTCCATTGTATCTGATCGTGATCCCAGTTTCCCTTCTAAATTTTGGAAAGGCCTTCAGAAGTCATTGGGTACTGAATTAAACATTAGTACAGCTTTTCATCCACAATTAGATGGGAATTAAGAACAATCAATTCAGACCTTGGAGGATATGTTACATGCTTGTTTCATGGACTACTAGGGAAATTGGGACCAACATATTTTTTTGGTTGAATTTTCTTATAATAACAGTTTTCATTTCAGTATACAGATGGCTCCATTTGAGGCATTGTATGGAAAGTGTTGTCGAACTCCAGATTTTTGGGATGAAGTTGGTGAAAGAAAGCTGATGGGACCAGAATTGGTAGAACAAATGGCAGATAAAGTTCAGTTGATTCATAAGCACATGAGAACAGCTCAGAGCAAACAGAAAAGTTAGGTGGATAACCGGAGGAAGTATCTTTCTTTTGAGGTAGGTAATCATGTCTTTCTCAAAGTTTCTCCTTGGAAAAGTGTGATGCGTCTTGGTAGGAAGGGAAAGTTGAGTCCGAGGTTCATTGGACCTTATGAAATTCTAGAGAAACTTGGATCAATTTCATATAGAGTAGCTTTACTACCAAGTTTATCCCAGGTACACAATGTTTTTCTTTTTTCGATGTTGAGAAAGTATATGCCAGATCCATCTAATGTTTTGAGCCTAGAGGTAGTTCAGTTGGAATAGAATCTCTCTTATGAAGAAAAACCAGTCCAGATTCTGGACCGTAGAGAGCAGGTGTTGCGGAGTAAGGTAATTGACTAGGAAAAGGTTTTGTGAAAAATCATAAGGTTGAAGAGGCAACGTGGGAATCTGAAAATGCTATGAGGGATAAATACCCCCACTTATTTTGATAAGTGAATAAAATTGCAAGGACACAATTTCCAAAAGGGGGGAAGGATGTTACATCCCTGGTAAATGAGGAATAAGAGATTTTTATATTTTTTAATATTTTTTAATTAAATATTAATTTTAGCTTAAAAGGGTTGTTTTGTTTGATAGCGTACCCGATATGCAACAATGGGTTTCTTTAGAATCTTACGTTGCACACTAATAATATAATATTATTATTTTAAACGACATTTAACTCTTAGCCTTTGTATTGGTGGGAATGAACAAAACTAACTATAATATGACTATACATGTATTTATATTTATTCAATAAAATTTAGAGGCTTAATATATGAATGAATCTAATTTTAAGCGTAATTTACATTAAAAGGCCGATTTATCGCCTTTTAATGGAGAACCCTCATTAAATATAGTTTTAGTCACTTTAATAAATTCTAATTGACTAAATAAAATCCTTCTTTATAATGGGGACATCAAATTATACTTTGGGTAAATTTTTGTTATTTTTCTGATAAAGTTCATTTTTTAATGAATAGTGAAAAATATTGCATTTTAATTCAAAAGTGTTTTTTAATATAATTTATTTATATGGTTACATTATCATTTTAATTTGTTTTAAAGTGGAATTAAAATATATTTTTACTATTTAATCCAATTTTGGTCATTGGATTTATTTTCACTATGATATTAGACATAAACAAGTATCAATCTTTTGACAGCTATTGTTTCATAAAAACACGCTATTTGTTTTAACCGCGGGAATTAATTTTTAAATTAATTAATTCCACTCTTATGATTTGAATTTGGAAAAATAGACACCATTTTTGAATTCAGAATATCTAATATAGCTTAGGCTTAATTTTTGGTATTTTTCTGAAAAACATCAATTTTGGTTGAATAGTGACACCACTTAGTGGTAGTTAAAAACACTGACGTTTTCATTTAAATGGAATTTTTACACTTCTATGAATTGAATTTAAAAAATCTGACACACATGGTTGTTATCAATAAGTAAAATGTGGTTCAATAAGATGAAAATAATTTTTGGTGAATAGTAACTTTAGACTTTTATTTACCGCAGTTAAAGGTAAATAGGGTAATTCAAGGTTATCAGAATATTATAGTCATTCAAAATAACCTTAACACCTGTCCAAATATTATTGGATGAGTCATTTAAGACCATTAGCATCTTTAAGTTGATTTTGGGACCCCATTAAGCAACTTGGGTGTGATAATGACAATTTTGAATAATTAACTTAAAGAAAAACCAAAAATGACAAAAGGAAATATCTTTTAGTAAATTAATTTTTATAAGGGGTAATATAAATTATTTGTTTGACTATAAATATTCATTGGAAATATAATAATATTTCCTACATCATGGTATTTTTTTTAATAATTTTTAGACATCAAATAAATTAAATTATTAATGACACAATAATGATGCAATATTTACCTCATTACTAGATGATTTAATTAAATAAGATTATAATGATTACAATATTATCCAAAACATGTCCAATTCTGACTGGATGATTTTATTTTGATTATTAGTCATCTTATCTTTGACCATAATGATTTTTGGACAATTAGAAACCGAATATCATTATATTATAAAATAATTTTTTTCACTCTTTTCTAAAGAGCCCCTCCTCTCCCTTATAAAAAGAGACAACTTCAATGCAATTCCTCACACCTCTCAAGCCATTTGGCTCATCCAAACTATGCCCAATTAAGCTCCCTACATCCCTCTCCTCCTCCTAGAATCCTTAATTTACGAATAAGGCACTTAAGACGTCCTTTTGGTTTAAACCAAAGGAAGTTGCCTAAATTAAAGGTAATCGTTTCTCTTAAATTGTTTTCTTTTATTTTGCTTCTCCAACCCCTAAAATCTTTTTATTTATTTTATTTTGTAATAACACCAGTATCCTCAATATACTAGGATTTTATTGTTATAAGTATTTGATCTACACTTACACACATCTCTTTCTAATGGATGAAGACCATAATGTTTCTATGGATGGAAAACTAACGCCTCACGAAACAATGATTGTTCGATTACATTTTACCGCCTATCATGGTGGCCATTATGATGGAACTGTATTTATAAATGATGTATATTATGTTTATGATTTCTTTATGCTTTTTTACATCCCAATTATATCAAACCTTTATGGTTTCCATGGTGGGTAAATACGATAATCTCTTTTGAGGAAGTGCGGACTACCGCCCCCTCAAAGTGATGTGACTCGTTAATGCCCTATGTGGGATGTATAGAGGATAGAGTTAATGATATTGTATATTATACTATACTAAAATTATAATTTACCTATGTATAATTATGTTTTAATTCCATTAAAATAATAAATAGAAATGAAAGTTGCGTTCATGCGTACGTACGACTTACCGTCTCCATGAACGGTGCATTTCATTTCGTACCTCCAAAAGTTACGTACTATTATAAATACATGTACATACTTGATATATATGATATATATGATAACCAAATCATGAATATCATTCTGGATATAATGAACCTTTTACCATGTGAACAACATGTAATTATAAGAAGTCCATTTTTGTCTCAAATACCAAATATCGACAAAATGAACGTTATTAACTTAAATGATTACATAATGATTATAACATGGTAATAAGTGATATAAAAGGAATAATAAACTTGATAAAGGTTCTTAATAAAGTATAAATTAACATTAGTTTGTTATTAAGGAGATTAAAGAACAAATGGGTCAAGTCGGACACGAGGTAATGGACTTCGTCTCAATCTCCTTTCATTGAGGCATTTCTTATACACAACTTTATTTTATACGGTGAATAAACCCCTTTGACTTTCCATTTTATTCAAAGTGAATATTTTTATACGAAACGCTTTACTAAACTACAAAAAGGAATGTTTTATTAACGTAAGCAGTGACAACGACCTTTCCGCCGCCATGAGTATTATTTGATCTTTGGCTTCCTTAACAAGTCAGAATGTTTTGAAAAGGAAAAATAAATACCAAATACTCTTTTTACGTATTTTGGTATTGAAAATTATTTTGAGAATGGATTTATTATTTCAATATCTTGAAATGATAATTTATTATTTGAATTTCAAAATTTATCTTTCCTTTATGCTTATGTTATGTGTTAAGATCATGTTATGGTTCTTGGGCATTATTTACGTATACTGGTGGTTCCGTGATAAAGCTAGGGTGGGTGATCCCGAGATAGCTCTCCAATGCATTGGGTAACATGACGGAAGTTAACATGAATGTTTCTCCTAATAGATATAGGGAATATATTGTGATGGGTATTCCAATGTTACTCCCTATGTAGTAGTGATAGCTACAATGTAAATATGGTATGGATGCTGCAAATTACCTTTATGATTTATGAATTCTATGTGTCTTTCATAAATCATATCATTTCATGAGGTAAGTAAAAGAGTTCATGTTTTGTATATATTTATGAAAAAATTTATTCATTCACTATTTTATAACCCCTACTGAGCCTTTTATGCTCATCCCATGTTTTGAAATGTTTTTCACTGGACATAAAGATTAATAGGGTCAAGGATTGGATCAAGGAAATGCCATGTTCTCTTTAACATGGAATTAGACATGACTTTTTTAAGAGTTTTTATTTTATAAAAAAAAGTGGATTCTGGGTAGAAGTTCCCACTTTGTAATATTTGGAGATGTAATAGTTATGTCCTAATTCCCTAAAACTCTAAACCTGAAAAGATCCTCAATGTGAATTATTCATATAATTCAATATTATGTAATGCTTAAGGCCGAGTCCTTATAATATATTTCCACATAATAATTATCATTCTATAATTTAAATATTAATTTACATTTTTCTAGGGTAAATTTAAATTAATATTTTTTCTAAATTTTTTTTTATAAATTTTATATTTTAATGATTTCAATAGAAGGAAGTATATTTATTTAATTTCAGAGAAATATTCAAATTCTATATTATATTTATTTTACATATTTCTCAAAATACAGTAATGATTATTATCTTCCAATGGGTATATTTCCTAATCATATCATCCTTGTTCTTTATCTATATTTCTTATGATAATGGGATGATGAAATATTTATGAAACTAATTTTTTGAATTAGATTTATTATAATAGAATGAGATATGTTCATATGATATCATATAACACTTATGTAGGGTTTACATTATATTTTTAGTGACAAATTAATGGTATAGCCCCAATTTTATTTAGATAAATCTTTATATCTCATCAGATTACTACAATATCTGTGAAAATATTGCATGTTTACAATACTAATCACAAACCTATTTATATTATGTCATGATCATAATTTTATTCATATACCTGGTTTCATGTTTGTTGTTTTATACTATGGAAATGAATCATTTCCATAGTAAGATGAGAGGACATTTGGGGTTTCATATATTTTTAAAATTCAATTATTATTTTTTTAATTCTTATTATGAATTTTTATTTCTGTTACTCATGAAATGAGTGATGGTTCATGATTTTGGATTCTTGATTGTTCACATGTCTTTTGTTAGGAGAAAATAATTTTGTTATAACTCATTATATATGATCTTGAAAAATTGTTATTGATTTCTATATGTTATAAATATTTATTCATACACTTGTATTTATATTATTCAAAACTATTAACATTGAATGTTTTCTCATATTTTTACCCATACCAAGCATCTAAGATCACCACACCATATCGTTTAATTTTCCCATGTTATATAACAATGTATTATGTATAAAATGGATTATATAGAACAACATATAAGTAATGTGGTGGGAAATAGTGATGATATATGATGAGAATTAGTTGTTTAAATATATTTTCTAAAAAAACACTAATCCTCTATGATCATCATTAATGTAATATTAGGCGAAGTGTTCATTATTAAACTAAATTTTAATTTTCTTTATATATGAAATTATTAGGTATATATAAATTTAATTAGTATTTTATTCACATATTTAAAAGTTAACGATGTTAGAATATATGAAAAACCCAAAAAAGAACACCATTGGGAATTTATACATACCTATAAAAAACATCATCAGTTTTCGTGACAACACATGAAAAGTGATTTTTTTTACATTATTGATGAAATTAAAGGGTTTATCGTTGGTCATGTATGTAATAACATAAAAGGAACTAATTTATTCCTTGATTAATGACAAAAAAAGGAACCTCATTGGTACTATAATAATGATTTTAAAAGGCGCATCATTATTTATAGCCAGACAACCCTAAAAAACCACAATAGTTATTTCCTGATGACCGTTAAAGGTATGATGTTATTTATGAAATAGAAAAATAATATATTTTTTTCATTCCCCAAAATGGGTTACCCATGTAGTCATTATCATGGTAAAAATCCCCACTCCACAAAATAAAACACATTCTAAAAGGTTAAAATTTCCAAAGTGTAAGGAAATTTGAATCCAATCTACTATTTAACATACCTAAGAAAGGGATGTTAGAAAACCTCTATGACATATAGATGAGAAGAATATAATATATAAATATGATCAATATTATTCATAATATAAATTTATTTATTTCATGAAAATTACAAATTGGAAATATTTCTAAAATACAACTTTAAACAATTTTAGATTCTAGTCTAGGAAATAAAACCCTTTAGTAGATATGTCGACATCTTATTTTATAATCATCTATGTGATATGAAATGTTTTGTTAGTTTATTATAATGTATTAACACCTTTATGTAGTGGATATATAGATAATAATGTAGGCATGAATGATTGGGGGAATGATAAATTACTCTGTCTCACATTTTTTTTAGGGGAATTAGATAAAATCAACAATAAATTTCGAAATAATAATTATAGATTTGTTATATAATGGATTCAAGGGATATGAATATTTCCCTAAAAGTTATTTCTCATTATTTATACACTGTATTATTATTCACATAATTTTACCAAAATTATTATTATTTTATAATTAAAATTAAAATATTTTGGTTTTTTTAAAGTATTTTTATAAATTATATTTTTGTTAATTACATTGATAGTGGATACCACAATCATAAATGTATAATTAATTCATATTAAATGTTTTATGTCCATGAAATTTTTATTATTATATTATCATGGGATTTTGGGTCTAGTATGTATATATTATATTATTCTGGTGTATTATTATTATTATTATTATTATTATTTAGATCCGGATTATATAAAATTAGAAAGAATATTTGAAAAAATGGGATGAAGCCACATCTACAAAATATTTTCTAAAAAGGTTATAGTATATTAAATAATTTATTAGTGGATAAAAATTTGAATAACTACCTGTGGTCATTCATTAGAAATTTTTGGTGGATATTTTTAGTATATTTTGTAATGAAAAACTCATTTTATTTTAAATTGTTACTTATTCAGTTTACGATTTTGAATTAGAATTTTTAAATAAAAGGATTTTTTAAATAAATGATTATTAAAATAAGTATATTAAATAGATTTTTTATTATCAATGCATGTATCACTATTTTTTTATAATGTTACTTCAATGCCTGAGTTGTCATGTTATTCCCTTTTAAGTTAATTTCAAAATATGCATTTAAACCTTATTTAGGTAATATTTTGAAATAAATTTAAATGATTATTTAGTATTTTAAACTAATTAGGATTTGTCATAGTTTCCTCAACTTATGTGAATCTGTGATATTGTAGAAATTATTTATTCTTTATATATAATTTTTCACTATAATATATAACTATAAAATAATAATTGATAATATATTCCCTTATGTGATGTGTGGGTTAAACTTGAATAAAATGTTTTTTTGGATTCATTATCGATATATATATATATATATATATGATACCATGATTAGTACCCTTTATGAATATTTATGGAGTCTAGGATATATAAAATCCTTGAATACATTGAGTCATGTCGATGGATCCACAATGAGATTTATTGTTTACTACCCATGGCATGTGATAGGTTCATGGGATGACCATGGGATGCTGTTTTAGAAATTTTTTTGTCTATATAATGCAATAAATTATTACCATAGTCATTTTTGGTTTTTATTTCATCGATTTGATATTAGACTAAATGTTATATTGATTTAAATCTATTTGTTATTTTTAATAGGGATTTTTTCTTGGTAGTATCCATACTCATTAGGAAAATAGATCCACAAATTTACAGAGATAAATTCAAATACATAGTATATTTGCTTATACGAGTTTCATGTTATGTTGTGATATATCTTTGAGAGTCCACTCTATAATGATATAACCTCCCAGAATGTGACTTCTAGAGTGAACAAAGGGTTTATGATTTACCATAATGAGTGTCTTTGTATTTACTTTCAAGGATAGGTTCCATGATTTTTTTCATATTGGGTAATAATTATCATCTATTTATAATCACTTTTATTAGTGGGAAGACACTATACAATAGAATATGTGGATACATAAAGGATGAGGTAGATTTGTTTGGAGGATACTATCCTTATATGTAATAGAATATATGGGATTACTCTATAGTTCGACTAATTTTTTGTTCACGACCATCATATCCCATTATAATTTTTATAAGTAATATAGTAATGGTTATAATCATTTATAAATAGTAATTAATACAATTATTATAGGAGAGAAACAGTTTGATCACTTTTTAAATGAGGGTTAAATACAAATGATATTTAAGTATAGTTCAATTGATAAAATTTTTAAGGAACAATGAGTTTTTTTGTTGTATTATGTGATATATGTGTATTTAATTATTTATGGTTAGTCTCTATTCCTTGGTTTTCTTAATTATGGGTTTTTTATTTTTTAATATGTTTTCCCCTCCCTCACATCAATTTTTATTTTTGTTTTCAGGGAATGATTTTTACAAATTGTAGGGTTCTTTTAGATGACATGTTTCAATTATCTATAATCTAAAATTATTTCCAAATATATTTTACATTTTGTAAACTAATGAAATATTATAATACAAATAGATATGTGGGAAATTTATAAGTGACCCTTTGTGGTTATCAGAAAATACCAATTTCAGATATAATCTTAATACTGGATGTATAGTATAAAAAATTGTGAAATGAGGGTATACACTTCACCATGTATGAGTCAGTGTGACATGGAATCAGTTACATTATGACAGTATCAGTCGTTGGTCTATGTGTGTCATCTTCACTATGGTAGTGTAGTGGTGTGATAGTATTTTATGTGCCTACATATGTTATGATTCAATTTGTCTTGGTTAACAGACAATATAAAAATGACCATATATCCGTATTATTATAATAATATTGTGATTCAAGTTTATTGGGATCATTCTAGGCCTATTTTCTAAATCTTACACATGTGCATTTGACCTATACAAAATATAATGAATCAATCCTATATATTTTCAATCAATCCTATAATATTTTTTTTAATATTACTATACACTTAAATTAATATGATTTAAGAATTCGTTAAATACTGTGGTGTTGAAAATATTCCAAACAATAGTTTTCCACCACAATCTCATTGGGAGGCCACTAGACATTTTAGTTCCAAAATGTTTGAAATGATTTTCCCCCTCCCCAATGTAATTTTGAAATGGGTCCACTATGATTAATATAGAGCCTAAAACAGCTAAATTTATGTGGGTTACTTTTAGTAATTTTTTGGATCTGTTCTGCCATTAATATTATTATCCACCATCCCACTTCACACTTGCATGAAAGGCCTCACCCTTTTCTTACTTTATAATCCTTTTTTTAATTATCAATGTATTCATTATTCCTTAGTTTCATTGGTTTCTAAAAGGCATGTCTAACTTCTTGGTACATTCTACTATGTTATTAAATTAACTATTTCATTAATCTCTATTCTAACTATTTAGATTTTCAGATTTTTTTATTTAGTGATTGGTATCAATTGAAGAATAATCAATCAGGTATATTTAATTGTTGGGTTTATGTGACATTGTGGTAAGATATACTTGATTTCATCGATAATATTTAATATTTTAAATGTTTCTATGGGGTATTGGTGCAAACGGGTGTATGAAAATAAAAAATTATCTAAAAAAGGGTTTCATAAATTATTGAGTGTTATGTTTGGTTGATCAATCCCATTATAGAACCTTTTAACCAATTACTTTTTATGTATGGTCACTCATCTCTATGAAACAATTTGAATATTGTAAGACACATATTTGATAAAACATTCAAGTTGTATCCTTATTTTTTTTTTTCATATAATCATTGAGTCATCCTTGAGAATATCTTGACAAGAGAATGATTTAATATTTTTTTGTATAATATTGAATCTAACTTTTTATAGGTCATATCTATAGTTATTTTACACTATTGTGTATCATAATGAAGATGGATGTCTGTTTGGGATCATAATATGTTCCAATGGGAGGTTGGTATTGACCATTGTGCATTAGGTATTCAAAATATTCATCTTGGGTAGTCAACAGATAAATTTGAATAGGTGGGCCCAATAAAAAGGGAAAAAATCTATTCACCATGGTTATGGTAGTCATTTTATTATGTTTACATTTATGGTGACAATCCCTTCCCGGTTTTTTATTACATAATTGTTAGAATCTATTCTATATGAATTATTCTTAATATGTTATAGTTATTATACATTCCCACACGATTATATTTAGGTTATGTCTATTATCCATTCACTATTGATTAAATTATTTATTTCAATGATAACTTATTCACCTGAGTTTTTATTCAGTCATTTAGTGGTAACAAATTCACTGACATTTTTTCATTCGCTATTATTTATTTATCATTAAACTTATTTTATTCATAATGTGAAAACCCGTCATCTAATAATGGTTATTTATGTAATCATATTCCATTCAACCATAGTATATATATTATTCATGATAACCCATCTATATTTATTAATTTTCAATTTATATTTAAAGTTTTCTTGTATATTACATTTCCTAGTGATACTATTTTAACCCATGGTGTTTTCATAAAATTCCATAACCCATCCATCATAGTGTTTTGATCAAAATATGGGAGTAACAATCAAAAATTGGAACTGGATAATGTTGATTTTGTCATTCATAAAATACGAAATATAGTTCCCCATGATATGATGAGTGTTATATATTGATAACATTGATACCATATAATATCATACATGAACTAATATATAACTGGGATATTTATAGACATTGTTTGGGGTGGTATACTGAGCATATCTCTCACAAAAGTAACATGTACTTCAATAGGAAAAATGACTTCATGATTATATATGATATTACCGGAATGGAATCGAAGGTAATGAAAATCGATGAGATGCATAATTATATTGAGATATTAGAGTATCCAATGACTCACACACAAATTTTTAAATTTTAATTTTTAAATATCATGGGGTGTATATAACATAAGTGACTAATGGTGTCTAAAAAGTGTTTTTAAAATACTTAAAAATATAAAATAGAAGTGTGTATAATCAGGTTATTGAATTTTTTTTCTATTTATCATGGGTCACCCAATTAATTTTGAAATAATTTTTTTACGATGTTTTTTATCTAACATAATTATATAGTATAATTAAATATTAATCTTTTTTTAGATTAAGTATAATATAGTTGGGAATTTAAATAGATAATTCTATCATTGAAAAAATGTGGGGAGTGTTTTTAAAAAATAATTTATATTATGTGCAACACCATTAGGTGGATTGGGTTTTGACAGCGATTACTTATTGTTTGGAGTTCCAAAAGGCCAGACTGGTGATTGTAAAAACTATAAATTTAGTATTAGCGGATTTGTTGATCAACTACCACTGTATATTTTCTATGTACATGAAGAGGATTATTAGTTGATACGAATTATAACATGATATGGATTTTTTAAAAATTAAATGTTAAATAATACCAACGAAGAAATGGTGGTTTTGAAAAATTATATTAAAGCATATGTAGAATATATAATAATGTTGATAAATTATAAGATAAAAAATTTGAGTCATTAAGGGGAACCTTGAAAGTTGTTAGTGAGAGAATTTATCCAGATATTAATTAATTAATGGAAATTTTATGTACATACATATGGAAAAAATGTGAGTGGATATTAGTGGATAGAAATAATTTTTAAGGGATATAGTAATAACCTTCTACTTCAAATGATGGTTAGTATAAAGATGAGATGGAATCTAGATTTGAAATAAATAATATCAAAGGAATTGTTTTGTTATTGATATATTAAAATTAAGGTTTTAGATATGGAAATTTTGGAAAAAATGGTTAATAAAAATAATATCTATTTTTTAAATGAAAGGAGTTGGGAGGTTGTTTTCAATATCCTTTAGGTACGCAATTGAATCTCACTTGCTACATAGGTGTGAAACCCATGGGTTGGTTCCAAAGGTTTAGCTACCAGAATTCAAATCATTTTCCAACATACTATTTAGGGTATTTATTCCATCCAATAGAGTACCACTAGGTACACTATAGGATATAACTTTCTTTTTTTAAAAGGGTATTTTATGATTTTTTTTATAATTATAATGGAACCCTTTTTAATGGATTCACGTCTTAATAAATATTATAATTGGAAGTGATTCACCAATCATCTTCCCCTTACTTCTTTTTTATATTCCCTCATTATTTTGAAAATATGATGGTTTTGATCAGATATCCAGGGTAGTTTTTTCTTTATTCACATTCATATACTTCTTTAATCACCCTACATTAATTTAGTGTGGTTGGATATGGATTTGTATGTTTAATTTCACAATAGAATGGTTGAATCACCTATTAATCATTGATTATTAATTTAAAGGTACAATTTGACTCTCTATATGGATTATTATATTTTATATATTAATATTTCATTATAGTTAGTTATAATGGTGAATCACTCTTTTGGGTAAAATTTAATGAAGTTACTCAAATTTTTTTTTTCAAATTTTTATTTTTTAGGATGTGGGTATGGGTATACAAAATGATAGGTTTTAACTTTGTTAGTCATGGTTTCAACATTGCATCTCCACTATTTGGGTTTTATTATATTTATGTGGATTTTTTTAATTTCCTTTTCAATTTATTGATGTTTATTTTATTTTATTTATATAAATGAGATTGGTGATTTTTGGTTTGATAGTTTTATTCATGAACTCGAATAATAAAATGGATCATTATACATGGTTGGAGAATTTAATCATTTCTTATATTTATTTGATGTGTTTTTTCCTTTCATACTTGTTATTTTATTCATGTGTTCTAATATTACTATGATGATATATATGTTATGAAATTTCAACAATTATCTTTATAAATGTGATGTAATTGACAAAATGGTCAGAAAATAATGTTAAAACTTTCTAAATGGTTCGTTTGGGGCCCCATGTATGAATGAGTATAATTTTTACCTATTATGGATTTCATGGTGTTGTGAGTTATTAATTGTCTTTAGCATATAAAGTAAAATTATTTCACCTTTAAAATGATAATATAATGATTATTAGTTTGATATATAATTTATAATGAAAATGTTTATCTAAATGAGTAGTTTCATAATGGATCATTTGAAAAGAATGATTGTTTTCAAAGAGGATACATTGGTTTTTTGAATATGTGAATTTGTAATTTAATCCAATATGTGATTCCATTTTGAATTATTTCTAAAATCAATATTTTTTTATAATATATAAATTAATTCAACGCCTTTTTTATGAAATGGCTTGGTCATGCTGACCTCGGTATGATGACAATTGGTTTTCCAAAGAATGTGTTATTATTTGTTCTCCATGAACTTTTAGACAACATGTATATTTTAATCTATTTTATTATAGTGAAATATTACATCTGAATATAAGATAATACATTAACATGAATAATTAGTTTGATAGGCATGGCTAGGATGTGTGGTTTGATTATTGACGGTTGTATTAATGTTGGACTATGAGGGGTAATTTTATAAATTGTGATAGATTATTGGACACATAGTATCCACAATTTATTCATCCTATGTCATGTGATAATTTATAGGACCTATAGATTATCCCACATGGTGTATCATCAGTCATGGGAAAACATGGGGATGGTGAAAGAAACATTGTTTTTGATATGGTATGGTTATCAAATTCAAAATTTATATTGACTGTATTGATTTCCAAGAGATGGGAAAAATCATTATTATTCTAATTGGAAACAATGGATGATTTTGGTGTGATTTTTCTCCCTAGATAAGATGATAAATGTTATAAAGTATGATATTAGGATTGGAAGAGAATGGGGTCCCACCATAGATTTTTTGGGTATATAATTGTATAAAAATTAAACCAGTAATATTGTATTTGAGGTAGTGAATTATACATGATAGAAAACATTAATAGGCTTCTACCCCTTGGGAGCTAACACTATTGGTGGCCTCTAGGATTTGGATTTATCTTATAGAGTAATATTTTATTAGATATGATATAATGTGTGATAAATAATTTTCAATTTTTTATAAATAATAATTCTATATTTTTTATTCAATGGGTGTGTCTAGGAATATTAAAATCGTATGTAAACCACTAGGATACCTAATTTATGACAAAATTGAGGAGGATCCAACTAAATGTGATAGATAAAATAGTAAATGTCAAAATTTCTATCTACAATATATATATTTCCATGGCTGACATGTGTATTGGTGATACGAGAAATGATAATATAGATCGATGTACAAACATTTTATTATATCATAGTGTAGTGAGTTATATACACCAAAATCAAATATAATATATGTAACATAATCAATTTTTGTAAATGAGTAGTCTTGTTAATATATCCAATGAGTTTCTTTGAGGATTCATGACGTACGACGCCCGATGAGTTTTTTTATTATGGTATATCCCCATTTCATTATTTATTTACAAGTTTTCAAAGGATTAATATTTTTTAAAATTTTATACATTGACTGATTTTGTATTAGACCTTATGTGATTCCAATGAGGGGATAATCTCTCCATGACTTGTTTAGGCGCTCACCACTAGTCTTTGTCATCCATCATATGAGGATTAAAAATATAATATTAATTCATATTATATTATGAAAATAATAAATACATCATTAATTATTCATATAAAACCAAGGATATTGTTTATTGATATCCAAATTCTCGGATTAGGACTTTAATGTCATACATCGTGTATGATCAATGAATATGAGCATCATGTGAATTATAAAATAAGTTATTATTTACCATACCTATTATTATATCATAAATAATATTATTCATGGAGTTGATTTATAACACCATATAATTATATTAATCATTAATATATTTTTCAAAATTTAATACTATTAATATGTTTTTCAATAAAAATATAAATGATCAAACGCTTCTGTGCATTACCAATATTACATACTAAATTAGACTATGAAACCTCATATTTATATCTCTATTGATCACTATATAATGTATATTATAAATTTACCATATTATTTTAATTATAATATATATGTAATTCATATATCTCAGGATCTCAAAAATACTCTCTTCCTTTGATTGCCATATAATTTTTATTATATTAATTTCCTTACTTACTAATTATAAAAAATTCATTATCTTACAAAACCATTTATCATTGTGTGAACATTATATATATTAACATATATAATTGTATAATAATCTATCTTAGATAAAGAATGATTCATTTTGGATCAAAGTGGAAATTAAAAAATTAAATTTTTATATCAATAAAAACTATTAATACTTTACTCTCATTAACTAGGTAATAAATTTATATCACAAGATACAAGCACCATGGTGTTTAAGATAAATAGTTAACTACTAAGAACACGATATAATTCCACAAAAAGTTATTTTTATATCCAATAACATCATATTGAATAGTGGTTTTATAATTAACTTATATAACTCCCAAATCATCACTAGTGAAAAATAATTAATTTCATCAAATACTGTATTTTTTCCATGAACTAAAATTTTAAATCACATTTCACGAAAATATGGATTTCAAAGTCACTATAAATTTAATAAAAAACGAAAAAAAATTATAAATATCCTAGGATATATTTTATTTTCTATAAAATAACAATATTAAATCTATTTTTAATATTATATAACATGGATATATTAAATTTATCACCAATGTGACATCCTTATAATATTTTGTATCTTAAAAAACACTTGTATTTAAAGATACCCATATCAAAAAATTAAATATCAAACTCAATATTGTAATATCCCATAAAATAATTTGATGACTCATACACACCACCTTGAAAAAATTTATATGGGTCTTGGATTACACAGTTAATCCTTATTTAACACATCCAACTATTATGAATTCATTATGTATTATTTTAAAACAATTATTTAATTTTTCATTTCAACCTTACAAAACTCTTCAAAATTGTTCTCCTAACTTATAAATGTTATTTATTTTCATGTAATGTTTAATATATGTTGTAATTTTCTTGTTAAAAATTTCAAAACACTTCCTCGGCAAAGATATCCATTATTCCTAGTGATGAAATATGAATTCAATATTTTACAAATGTCTCAATTCATGAATTTATCATAAAAATTCCTGGAAAACTACTTTCACACTTACAAAAAATTGATAAAATAATTAGAACAAGTAAATTCTAAATTTAAATGGTATAATTCATGTAAAAATAATATTATGAAAAAATATAATAATTAAATATATTCAACATTTTTTAGAAAAATTATATAAACCATACAAAATACAAATCAAGAAAATCATATATTGTTTTGTTCATTTTTCCTTTATCACTGAAATGATATATTAATTCAGTTATCACTATGTTTTAGAAAACATTTTCAAAACCAAACTTTAAAAATCTATGACATCTATATTTAAAGAAGGAAAAACATCTTATCTGATCATAAACCAAGAATATATAATATTTTCTTAATGGTATCATATTATATCAGTTTATTATATCCATCATTAAGGTATATATATTTTCAATTATCAACATGATCATATAATTATGAAATAATATTTATTTATTATCTTCTTAATTATGATATATTTTCAATATCTAATCATAAAATCATCAAAATTAAGTTCATCTTAAAACTAAATTAATTATCTTAATATTTCTAAAATACTTTATAAAATAAATATTTAATGTATTCTTTGATACAATAATGAGGAAAATATTATTCTTGACATATAAATGAAAACTAATACAACACATATATTAAAAAACATAAATATGCTTTAAATTAATTGTCATGAATTCCAATTAAAAAATATTTATTAACCATATATAATTTTTAAATTAAAAAACCATCATCCTTTTTACTTATAATTATCATGAATTATGTATGTTTACCATGATAAAACATTTCAATCCTCACACGTGTAACTATTTAAACCCAAATAATGACATGATCAAAGATTATGTGTAATCATACCAAATAAAATCTACCCATCCCTAATGATTGGTGTCATATTCTATGAGTCTCAACATATATTTTTAGAATACATTGTTCTCCTCTTTATGGAAATAGTATTTAACCCATCTCTACCAAAAATATTGTATTCCCATTTCACAATCATGTAATTCCAAAAATAAATTAAATTCCAAAAGGTAACAGAAAATGAATCAAATTATTTAAATGAAATTATCCGCAAAAAATATATTTTTGGTATGAATAATTGATGAACCATCTCATAAAAACATAACCATGGTAAATATTTTAGATAAAAAATGCATAAGAAAAGTAACTCCAAATGTAGAAAGATCAGGATTCTAACATGACCTCCATCAACTTATTATTATAATAAAAAACAGGGGAATATAGGGAGCTGACACCACAAACAAATGATTATGTAATGGTTTTCTAAAATCACGGCTGATGTTTGTTACCACAAAGAATACTCTTAGACCTCAACTGATTACATTAATTCTAAGAATTTTATATGATTTTCTTTTGCATATATTTTATCATTTTTTGTAGTATCTTTTCAGATCAAAAACTAATAATATGTTAATATCAATTTAAAACACCTATTTTTTTGTCCATATATAGTTGTGTTTTTTCCCTCTAGTAATATATATTTGCCGATGTATACAGGTTGTTTAATCCAATTTAATATATTAGTGTTTATAAAAAATAATCTCTAGAAAATTTATCACTAAAAATTAAAAAAACCCCAATATTGAATTCAAAACAATAAAAAAAATCATATTATGGTGTATCCACATGTTGTAATTCTATCCACATTAAAAAAATATTTTATATATATGCACAAACGAATCATGGAATGAAAAAATGAATACAAATCTAACATACAAGATGGAAAATAATATAATTCATGCAAAAGTAGTAGATAATTATGGAATCCAAATAAAATGATATTCCACATACAAAAATTTGGTCTCTGAATAAAATGAATATTATGTTTAATAAATTAAGGAAACATTTTCACCATAAATATTAAAAGAAGACCAAAAAGTAACCATGGTATTTTTAACCAAGAAGAAATGAAATAATAAAATAAAAAATTTTAAAAGATCTCTATAACATAATTAATTTCATATGAGAATGAACAAATATCAATAATAAAGGAATATAATTTATCAAAGTAATAATATATTAATTATAATGAGAATCATTAATAATTTATATGAAAATATAAATAAATTAACCAATGAAGAAGTCAAACATCAATAAAAATGATTATTTCTCAAATTTATATATATAATTGGAAATACCATAGTTTCTTATGAGAAAATCAATGATACACTCTTATGGAAGTATCTTATCACCTATGGATGAATTTCATAACAAATAATCTCCGGAAATTCACAATCCTAACCTCACTTGGTTACAATTCCCACAACTTGAGCATTCCATTCACAATAGTATACCAGTGAGAGTCTCTTCCTTTCATGAATAACAATTATTTCTAGATATCCCACAAATATACTCAGGGTTCATTTTAATATATCAAATTAATGTGAGGAACGATATCATAAGTCACATCACAAGGTTCATAAAACACTTTAATTCATATTCACCAACCCAATACCAACCAAATTCGATAAGAGCCCCCATTAAATAATATTATAATAGCAATAAATTTCATCCACAATATGTACATGACCATAATGCCTGTTCCCTAGGAGAAGACTTACTAGTTCATATTCGGATATTGAGAATGTCGAGATTGTATTTTCATCCAATAGTTCGATTAATATTTACCAACAAATATAGTTTCATTAATATTTAATGGAATATATATAAAAAAATTTGAAAACTAGAAAAATCATCATAGTGAAAAACATATTTGTACACTATATTCATTAGTAGGATAATTCACATAACCCTTATCCAATTTAATATCATAATACAACAAATTTTTTGTTTTTGGAAAATATTTCTAAATTAATTTATTAAAATAATAAAACAAGATAATTAAAAAATATTATATATGAAACATATCATTTTATCTTATTAATATTTAATTTCATGAAAATATTACCATATTCGATCTGTTTCATGAAAAAATATAAGTCCAAATAATTTGGGTGTTGATTTTTTAGCTCAACATGTAAAATTTTTTATTACAGCATCCCAAAAATAAATAACATGTAATTTAATAGTAATTCATGAAAATTAATATTCTTGTTATATGTATATATGTAAAATGAGATTGATATAATAATTTATTTTCTAATTTCATATGCTTCTCATTGAGTATGGTATTAAGAAACACCTTCCCATGCTCTCTAGGTACCCCTTTTCGAAACTTCTCATATTGATATTGAGTGGTAAATGATTTGTAATTTAATTCATTCAATAATAACCAGTTAATATCATTAAATTTTTTACATTAAATTTTTTACATCTAAATATATTTGATAAGACCATCCTTGGAAAAGTGGAAAAAAATATCTCCAAAGAGATTCATTTTTAAATTGTAATAATTTAAACAGATAATGGAATTCAATTGATTTACAATGTATTAATATTTACCTTATATGGTAATTAAATTCTTTATTTATCCAAAATTGATGTATATGCATCAAATAAGAATTTTTATTCGAAGTTGTAACCAACTTAGCCGCCAACTAGCCAAGAATCTGGCTAAAAATCTCATTACATCATCTTGAGGTACCCAACAATAATCAAATGTGGAAAAAAATTCAATCTTTTCAGATTTTATACATATATACTATTAATATTTTTCATGTTAGTAATAATTTTCCCCATTGTATGGGAAAATTATTTATGATAATATAGAAAATAAAAAATGGTATTCACATTAGTATTTCTTCCTACAACTTCTACCCCCATATCCTCTAGATGAAAGAGGAGTAACCACCCATTCCATAACTATGCAGTCAATGTGTGTTGAATGTGTAGATGTAATGTCCTAGATACTGATTGGTCATTGATGAAGGGTGTTTTAGACATTTGTTTGAGGGAGACTGATGACGTTCCAGATGAAGATATAGGGGGATGAGTTTGTCCCAAATGTTAAAGAGAGTGATCCTAATTGATCATCAAGAATGTCTGTGGTCAATTAAACATCAACTGAGAGTTGAATAGGGTTAGATGATCATTTTTTCCTATTATTTATATTATTTAGTCAAATAAAATTATTTTTAGAACATATATTTCAAATAAAATAATGTATAAAATGATATTTTTAAATGATAAGAAATACATAGTGCTGAAAATTTTATAAAATGGTAAATTAATGAATAAAATTTCAGAAAAATAAATATATCAATAATATTTATTAAATTAAATAACTCAACTATAAAAAAGTCAACATATATTATCATATCCATAATAAATTCTAGTATAGTTCCATGTATCACCCTATGTAAATATATTTGTATTAAAACTATAAATACCCATATAATAAAATTCTTGTCTACAGTATCAAACAAATGACCCCTAGGTTTCTCAAAAAGCATAACAAATAAGAAAAATAAAAAATAGACCAATCACACTAGGGAATCCAATAATCTCATTTCAGAGATAGAACACACCAGAGAAGCCGATAAGCACATCACATAGGCCAATCACACTAGGGCATCCATGAATCTCATTACATAGATAGAACACACCTGCTAAACTGGGAATTGAATCACGAAGGCCAAACACACTATAGATACCCATAAGTGCATTATAGATTCCAGTACAATGTGATAGAGTACTCCACTATCCCTCATGAATGTTGAAGGAGGACCAGATTATATGTTTCTACACATCTATATCAAAAAAAGAGAAACCCCACAAAAGTGATTTTGAGGATCTCACTACATTTTCATCCGGATGCAATAGATGAGTAGAAATAGAACACCTTTTAAATTCAAAATCAACAAACCCATATATCCAAAATGAGGAAAACAAATATGGTGATGGGCATCTATTGACCCTACCATCTTTTGAGGTAACCCACCCAGCGATACCTTCTAGAAGATGAACCACATCCAAGTGAAATAATACCGAATACAATATTTATCAAGTCATCTTCAATACAATAAAACCAAAGGATCTGAAACTCAAAAAAACCCAGCTAAGATAATCAAGACCACCAGAGTAGATGGAAATAAGAACATGATCCAAAATAAACCACACCTAATTAGAGAAGTCACAAACTACGGCCTTTCCACTGACCAAGATATTGTGGACTCTTCAAACCCCAAAATGATATATGAAATAAAATTATTGTTGTATCGATGCCTAATAATGATGACACTTAATGGATTCATTATTTCCTAGTGGCCAAAAATCCCGATCGGCCAGGCCCAAAAGTCCAACCGTCCGGGCCTAGTGATGCCCAAGATGGGCCGGGGTGGGCTCAGGCTGCTGGTTCATTGGGTCAGGCCTCAGGATTTGCATGCAGGCCCATAGCTCAGGCTAGGATGACTATAAAAGTCCGGCCCATGTTCTTGTATGAATTCCAACTGACGTTATATGTAAATACTAGGACACTGGGAGTTGGGGGAATCAGAACACCTAACACATGTTTCCAATGCTACGCCTAGACCAATTGGTCCAGGCGGTGTTGCTGGTTCAAAATTTCCAAACAATATATATATATATATACATATACATATACATATACGTATACATATCTAGATATAAACATGGATAAATATTTAATTATGTAAAAATGATTTAACATAATATATTTAATAACTGATTATATATCAACCAAAACTCATACTCACCCACTACTGTTTGTGCATGCCCCCACCCTCCCACATTATTATCTTTTATGTATGTTCCCACATGAATATATTATAATTTCATTTATAAATCAATTTAGAAAAAAATTAACTCACCCATTATCGCACACGCGTCATTATATATTGTTACAAATTTCACATATTATATGTATATTTATATATATATTCACATGTATAAATATTTTCAGAAATAAAATTTAACACGCCCACCTAATGATGTGCACCACAACCCCTTGTTATTATTTTTAACTTGAAAATATAATATATATTTATTGGGATATATAATTTTCTTTTAAAACATTTTAAAAAATTATATTATTATAAATTTTTTATAATAAAAATTTTAAATAAACATTTAAAAATTTATGTTACAAAAAAAATGATTCAAAAAATATTTACAAATACATCAATCTGCTTAGAAGAGAATTTACACATCCACCCACTAATGGTTTAAAATTACTAATATATACATTTATGCATATCTAATTATATAACAATTAAATTAAATTATAAATATATATTTTTATATAATTATATAGCAACAATTTAAAATAATATATATATATTTATTTATTAAATTAAATAAATAAATTTAAAATAATATATATATATATATATATATTAACAATAAAACTCCCATCCTTTAATTTTCACACATTCCTCTCCCCACATTATTTTTTTAATATTGTTTGACCCTACATATGTTATATAAACATATGTGTTTATATTTATAAAAAAATAAATCGATCACTACTACACACCCCTCAATAATATTATTTTACGACATGTAAATATTATATATATATTCTCATGTATAAATATATTAAAAAAATATTATCACCCACTCACTAAAACACAACAGTCATCCATTTTTTACAATTTGCAAATATTTTGAACATAAATTTTTTTATATATTAAAACATTTAATAAAATGTTTTAAAATAAATTAGGTTACATTATATATATAAATCCATTATATATGTACACAAAAACACTCAATGAATGATGTATCCCCCCAATCCCCTCATACTTTATTATTTTGTTATGTTTGATGGAAATTGCATATTTTATATATTCATATATTAATGATGTTAGAAAAAGAATCACTAACTCATGTGGACCCCTCATTATTTTTTTACAACTTGCTCATATTATATATATATTTACATATATAAATATTTTATGAAAAAAATTAATTCACCAACCCACTGGTGCACACCACCACCCCGTGTAATTTTTGTTAACGTGTATATTATATATTAATATACACATTAATATATTAAAATATTTTTTACAAAATTAAAACAATAATTTTTTTAAGCTAAAAAATTATTTTCAAATCAATTTGTAATATAAATACTAAAAATTTATTATTTGAATTTTTTTACAAAAACATTTACCAGAACATTATTCTATTTAGAACAAAAATTAATACGCCCACCCATTACTGAAAACCCCCAACCCCTCATTATATTTTAAAAACTTTTAAATATTATATTTGTATATATATATATATATATCTGTGTGTGTGTGTGTGTGTGTATAAAAAGAAAAAATTTGAAAATAAATGTTTCATATAAAAATTTAAAAAATAATGTTAGAAAAAAATTATTAAAATAAAATTATCTACGGAAAAAAAAACACACCCTCCAATTGTTGTGTACCACCAACCCCGCATTAAATCTATTTTAGAAAAAAATTATTTGACCCCTGAAAAAGAAGAAAATACTTTTTTTGAAAATGCTAATGGATTAAAAAAATATTTTGTAAAAAATAAATCTTATATATTAAATTTGGAATTTTTTTTTGAAAAATGATTTTTAAATATTTGTTTCAACAGCATACAACTAAAAGTAAAAAATCTATATTAAGTTACAAGTTCTAAATATATGTTTTAAAAAGTCATTAAAATTGTTTTCAAATAATCATTAAGAAGATAAAAATTAGAAAAAAATATTAAAAATAAGAAAAATGTATTTAATTTATTATGTATTTTATTTTAAATTTAATATAATAACTTAATGGTCTGTTTGGAATGGCTAAACTGAAAATCCCAGAATAAACCGATGGATTGTGATGGCCCGAGGCCGGGCTCAGGCTAGCTCATGTGGCTTATCTGGTCATCCCATTCAGGACTAAATATTGGTTTGCGGAACAGTTTTTTAGTGTATCCCTGACCAAAATTATAACCTTAATGGAACCCAATGATGTACATGAATCTACCGTCACCCGCAATAGAAGAAAATCTAGATCTATACAAACATACAAATAAAAACCGCTGCTGATGTTCATCTAGAGCCTGCCTAAACACTTCAGTCCATGGCCCAGAAATAATTTACATCCGAATAAACTCTAGAACATAATTATTTTATGTAATATTCTTTAAAGTGCTCAAAAATGACGCAAGAATATAGAAGCCTCAGTTTAGTCAAAACCTGATCTGAGATATGGGAGGCCTCACGATGATAACTAACAAAGACCAAAAAAACTGTGGCATTACTACTATCAAAAACATGAAATTAGATAGGAGAGTCACAGTAGAGGACAAGTTTCGAGGGAGAGAATATTAGTATTGTAAAATAAAAACTAGAAGAATACAGGAACTAAAGGAATCTATAGAAGACATCAATGATCCATTGAATAAAAATCCCGAAAAACATTCCCCATAGAATACAATCTTGCAATGGACGATGCAATGAGAAGAACAAGTGGTAAAAAGAACCACTGTGAGGAAAAAAGAGGAAACCATAGAAGAAATTTTTTGAACTACCAAGAGAATGGAAACACATTTACCGCTAAAGGAAATGTATATTTGATATATAAATTCTTGATTTTGTGGTACGGTGTTATTCGATCATTATTATGATATAATATTGAATCACTACACCTATTCTCTTGTGCTTACCATGGTTTTAGTCAAGGAATATTAATATTTCATAATTTATGTATATTTATGATTAATAATATGGGAATGAAATTGGATATATATAATTGTTTTCTAGGATTCATTATCTTTGTAGCCTTCTAAAACATAGAACAATATATATTTATATATATATTGGTTTATAAATAAATTTTTTTAATTTCATAATAAATTTTACAATGGGATTTTATTAAAAAATCCTAAACATGTACTAAATTTATATATATTTTCAGTTTATTTTTGATTTATGGAATTTAATTTTGATATTATTTCATTGGGATTTTATTTCCAAGGATTAGGTTTTTCTAATTATACATATAGATCTCTCAATATATATATATAATTCATATGTTTTTACCAAAATATATTAGTAATTATATATGAAAATTACGCAATATATTTTCCAAAATTAATCATTGTACTTGTCTTTAGGATTCATTGATCAATTTACTTGCCTATGACCATTTAATATATTTATTAGGATCGTAGGAAGACCCGTGATTTGGAAAATGTTTAAAAAATAATAAATATTTATTCGTTGTATATTTTATTAATAATATTAGTAAATAGACTGTTTTGTTATAGAATAAATTGATTATTATTTTTGGTTTACCATATTGGTACATGTTAATAGAGAATTCCCTTGAGTATTCTGTAGAGAAAAACATTCATTGTGATCATGATTAATTCAAAATAAGATAAATAATTCATATTTAAAAATATTACAGCAGATGAGGGTCACATTTCATATTTCTTGATTTAATTAATACAATATCTAACCACTTGTCATTAATTTCACATAGTGGTGTAAAATAATAATTTCAGTTGTACAGTACAATTTTTATGATTGGAATAAAATTATATTTAAAAAATACAAAAATGATATTTAATCAATATAGAAGAAAAATCATTAAAATAGACACCTAGAACCAAGAAGATGATGTGATAAACTTACACTCATATAGAGGAGGACATAATAGAAGATTAAACAACATAATAATGATAAAAACCTAAATTTATAGGGTGTTATATTGAATGGGGGTACTGTGTTAGGGGTTAGAGGAAAGTGAGGGATCTTTTTGGGGGTTAAGGTTTTCTGGAAAGGGGTTCAACAATGGGTGGATATGAGGACGGGGGAAAACGAGGATATAGAAGAGAGGGTGTGGAAACATGGGACTGGGATAAGGGGGTTCAGGGGGGAATTGTGGGGGAATGGAGAGGTCTTGGACTTGAGGGATAACAAGGTTAATGGGTGTTTGTGGAATGGATCTTGGGAGAATGTGGGGTCGACAGCTTCGGATTGGGCACACATGAGAAGGGGGAGGGGTCAGGGGTGGGCTCTAGGGGCCCAATATTGGTGGAGAAAGGGATAATGGGATGCTAATTATGGGAGATGTTATTTTTCCAAATAAAAAAAAAATTATTTCATACTGATTTTTTAGAAACCAGAGTTTTTTTTTTAAATTTTTAGCATTTATTTCATAAAATTCCACTTAACAACACAATTAAATTATGAATTTGTTGTTGTGTCGATGAAACCCTAATATGAGATCTAATAATTATTCAATTAGAATATAGTTAAACCCATTTAGGTGACCCCAAAACATCTAATACCTTTATGTTACTGAATATTAGGAAAATAATGGATGTATGTCCACTAAGGTGTTCTTGCAGGGTGTGACTATTAAATATCAATATGTCAACTCCAAACATGTCTCTAAATAATTGTGAACCATTATTGTATGAATAATAATGTATAATAGTTAAATATGTAAGAAAAAATTTATGATTAGTGGTCTGAGTATAGTAGTATACTTTATAAAAGGTAAAGAAGAATAAGAGGATTGGAAGATAAACATGAGTAACTATATGATATCCATAAAATTATTCCTTATAAAGAATTCTGAAATTATAATCATACAAAATATTAATTGAGGATTTAATATTTTACACATAGTAAACTGATGATAGGGAGGACCACCCATTACATTTATAAAATTAATTGTGTTACATCCCTCATGTCTGGTTGAATGAGAATTTCTTATAATAGTGTCAAAATTTATCAGCTAGACAATTAATTTAGGGAATGTGGGAAGGGGTATAATTTCATTGGGGAACTATGATCTCATCCCATTACATCATTCCTTACGGTGTCAATAGATTTATATTATTGAATTTTTAAACAAGAATAACAAACGCATTCTAAAAATTAACTACATGATATAATAATATAGATCCAAATATACAACTAAATAATATTTTATCAAAATTAAATAACATACATGTTAAATAAATTTTAACTAGAAATAAAAATCATAATGATCAAATAAAATTGAAACAAATTGTTTAATATAGAAATTTTGAATACATTGGTAATGGAGAATAAATTAACAAGCCCGAAATTACATAGTAAAAACAAGATCAACTCACATGTCAATAATTTTTTTTATTACAACAACAACCAATAAATATTGAAAACATGTAAATGGTAGTATGATTCATAACGATATGATATAAAATCAGTTATTAGACCAAACATTAAATGTATATTTTTTTGGATACCACATGAATGACATACATTATATTTATGAAACACAAGTTTTCAGACAACGAATTAAAAAAACTGGTCTATATAATTGCATAGAATTGGTACTAATAAACCTAATGAGGCAGTAATTATAACCAAAATATAATATTATTTATTCTAAATTATTAATTTAATATCATGAATTACTAAAACATCTAAAATCATTATATCATTTTACAAAAACCGCTATTATAAAATAATACCCTTTTAAATTTACAAATGTATATCATTGTTTCTTATAGAATATGAGACAATTGTTTTTTGGTAACTCACACATGAAGTTAACATTTCAAATAAAATGATCCCTAAAAGTCTTCATAAAGTAATGTTTTGGTAGGGGCATGTATGAAATTGGGAAGGGTTGTTTCTTTTGTAAATGTATAATGATAAATAATTTAAACGATAACGGAATGTGATAACTTAACTAGTGAAAGTAATATCAAATATCTTCCCATTAAACTAAAATTTCAACTTCAACTCAACACACATTTTCATAAAACCAAAATATGAATTAATGAAATTCATTTTAATAATAGATAAACAAAAAAATGATTAGTTTATGTGAAATCCCTTAGAATATATGATTCAACTAATTATATTGACATAATGAGTTCCCTTAAAGTTCCCATTTCAACTTATTATTAGTAACTGAAGATAGTTTTTTACAAAAATACACATGAGACATAAATAAATATCATGTTAATCAATAAATATATCTTGTAAATTCATAAAATAAAATTAACATCAAAAAAGGGATTAAAAAACCAAAAAACATTCTATGAAATTCAATAAAATTCGAAATAGGAAATTAATTTTTCTATATTATAGAATATTATCCATTTAAAATAATTTCATGTAAAAATAAAGTTCCTTTAAAAATATTTCATTTGATATTTATAAATATATTTCATAATGTTTAATATTAATTGTTTCAAAAACAACAATGTATACATGTTGTAACTATTGAATAATTATTTATTGACTGATCAAGACCATCTAATAATTTTAATATATGGATTTTAAAATATCCATGATTGCTAATGATCACCTAAAAGTAACCCAACTAAAATCCATGAACAAGGATCACACTATTTCATCATATGAAATTGAGCATAACTGTGACTCAGGGAAATGTCATGCTATCATCCTCCAATAGAAACCCAAAACTGTAAGTCTATAATCCCAAAACAATATCTAAGAAATCATTCAAAAAAATTACCATAGAAAATGAACAACCCGTTATCAAGTCACAAATTAACCATTATACACTACAAAATGATGAATAATGAGAAACCAACTAGAATTATCCTTTTCAAATAATGAGATGATAATGTTCCATGGTTTTAAATTACTTCCACCATTCCCTATGGTAATTCAACTAAAAATACATATTTCCTTTAGATTAATATAAAATACATTAACCAATTGATAAAAATATGAGGGGGTGGATTACCCCTCATAGGAATACAAAACTAACCATAAACCAGGATTGCATGGGTGGAGCAATATTGGTGGATAGAATAAACAAAAAGGATCTATGGATATGGCTTATGGAATGTTAGAATAAGTTAGGATTGAACGGGTTATGAAAATGTGTTGTAAAAATGATTAGAGTTCCAAAAATACATAAATTTTAAAAAAAAAACTTAATATTGGACTATAGAGTACCTATTAGAGATCAAATGTGGACCCATTATCCCAATAGAACCACTCCCCTTACTTACCAACAACCCTTGGTAATCAATAACCAATATTTACAAAGCAATGTCGACTATAGTATTAAGAATCTACATGATTACACCTCCTAGGCCCCCGTACCCATTAACATTTTATTGAAACACTAAATATGTCCACACAAAATAGTACATTATCCATAAACACACAAAATAAAATAAGAATTCATTAAATGAATATTAATACACATCTACTACAAACAATTTAAACTAACACATTTATTAATCATCCAGTGTTCTCATTTTTATTTTTTTAAAATTCATTATACTCCCTAATGAAAATAATATTAGTTACACTCCCCCAACTAAATGACTTTTTTTCACTAGATGTACATTTAAAATTCACTGATGGACTCACTATTCCTGATTCTTTATGAGATACAATTTTACATACACATTTTTCATTTTTCCAAATTCCAGATTCATTTTGAGTCACTAATCTATAAAGATGCCATATATATATATATATCTTATGATATACAATTATATATACTATAATTAGTCAATAAAAACAATAATTATCAACTCGAAAATACATTTTAATAAACCTTGAAAACCAATACCAAACCCAATATTATTGAACCAATGTAATATCACTAATCCATAATAAATAATACAAATTAAAACTTAATTAAAAATAATGAATGATGATCACATAACTTTTAAATGACACAATACTACCCCAAATCATATTATTAATTACCCATATCACAAAAAATTAATTACTCTAAAATCTAATCCCAATCACTATGATTATAATATTTCCATATATAAAATCCATGAACAATGAAAAAACCATTTATCCAACATTAATTGAATTAAAACACTTAAAAATAAAGAAAGAAACTAAACAGTTACAAACATAAATTACATATTATGAAATAGTACCCATGCCATCCCCTAAATACAACTAACCATTCAGAATACATACTAAGGTACTCTCCATTAAATAATTTCACAACGGTTTCCCTATTGTTAACCTATTTGTATTCTCTACATTATGAAATATATGTATTCCTAAAAATTATTATTAGAAAATCATCCTTCAATATAAAAATAATACATTAACTCATTCATGGAAATACATTATTTTACATAGTAATTAAATTATAAATCAATCGATTAATGAAAATACCCCCATTTTCCCATATAAAACCATAACTATAATTTATTGATAGATTATGAAATAAAAATATACTGAATTCCAATTTATTTTAAAACTGAAAACAAATTTCTTTTAAAAATATAATTCTAATTTTCTTCTATAATAAATCCTTACATTTTGAAAAGTTATATTCAATTTAAAACTCATAATTTTTTCAAATATATTGTTATATTTCTCCATTTATTTTTAAAATAAAGTATTTAAATTAAATTTCAAAACACCAGGTTTTTCTCCATACCAATGTATGGATTTAAATAGTTATTAAGGGGAACAATGTTTCAAAATAATATGCTTTATGATAAAAATATTTTTTCTAATAATGACTATTCACATAAGAACACAAACATACTTATTCTAATACCTTAAAAATAATTTATTAGGATCATTTATTAAAATGACAAATTACTTGATTGACTAATATATTTGAGAGGAAATTATAGTAGAACATTTATATCTAAGGAATCAGAAAATTTTTATTATTTGGAAATTAAAATGATCAACTACATAATGGAGTCATATACAATGAATATTCACAATGATAAAACATAACATATATAATAGATATATTCTCAAAGATATTATTTGTAAAAAACAAAAATCATGATCAATAGTGAAATATAATTTCATAATAAGAAATTTTATAAGCTTATAAATAAAATGTTCATAGGAAACAAGGGAATAATAAAAATTTAAGCAATAATTAAAATCACTAATAATTTATAGAACTACCAAAACCTGGGTGTGTAATATTCATTTCACATTTACCTAATCATCACCAGTTAATAAATATGGAATACTATTTTCGAATATATTTATATTTTTTATATAATTTTTTTCATTTGATCTTAACAATGAGGAAAAATAACATTGGAAAACATGTGAATGGTTTTTAATAAAATGTGAACCTACATATTGGAATATATCATTATGAATGAACCTATTAAAGGTTTTGTCCCAATCAGGACATATACACCCCATCCATGATTAATTCCATAAACGCAAAGTCTAACAAATGGGAGCTTCAACTGAACCCATAAAGTCCACTATGTTATTAGATATCCCCATGAAACAAGGACATCAAAAATGAGGACTTTAAATGTTCCCCTAAAAGGTTACATATCAATTCGTAATTGGACATTTTTTTCCAAAAATTAGTAAATACTAGAAACCCCAAAAAAATACTATATTCGATTTTGTAATGTCCTTGACCAAAATGAACAATTTGTTCCGAGATCATATTTAGTACTATGTATGGAGTTTTCAACGACCGTAATGGAAGGGAGACCTATACATTGGGTCTTAAGGGATTGATATGAAATGGTTTACCTTCTTTTCAATTATAATAATACATTTACATTCTCTATTAGAAAATCAAAATGACCCATCCATAAATCCATATTTCCAAAAATAAATTCAAACATAATATTTGAAAAGAAAATGAAACACGTTTCAAAAAACACATCATAACATTTAATAAATTCATATAATACAAAATATAAAAATTTCCAAATCATTTAAAAATGTTAATAATAAATGTTAAAGAAAAATATTATATAATAGACACTAAAAAATGAAAAGTAAAAGATTTTAGTTATAAGGCCTTAGCCTTAAACCTTACTTAATCTTGGTTAATTTCAAGAATTCATGTTGAGGATCATTTCAGGTTTATATATATAGACAATTAGATCATAAATCAAGCATTCCATTCCACATTTAAACATTTTGGTTACATAAAAAACCGTATTCATTTTTTTCCATCAAATGAAACATATTTAAAATAAAACATGGTTTCTTTCTTGAAACTTACTCGACATAAGCATCACATCATGAAATTTTCCCTTGACCTATGAAATTTTTTTCAAAATCATGGGATGAGCATAAATATCTTAGTAAGGGATATAAAAATACGGAAAGAACCCATTAGTCCATGTTTACATAAGAATCAATGAAATCATACTTTTCTCATAAAACATAAGCACATTAACAGACCTCATGAAATCATAATATTTATGAATAACTCATAGATATCATAAGACATAATGTTAACTTTAGGCATTAATAGCATTCTTACGTTGGGAGTAAGCCTCATGATTACGTTAGGAATACCCATTATAGTATATTCCCTAATTCTCGTTGGAGAAACCTTAGAGTTTAACTCCATCGCGTTACCTAATTCATTAAAGAGCTATCTCTGGCTCACCCACCCTTAGTTTATCATGGAACAACCCGACCTCATAAACAATGCCCATGAACCATAACATAATTATATCATATAAAACATGTATAAAGGAAACATAACATTTCCGCATTTAAATCACAAGATATCAATACAACACATTGATATAGTCAAAAAATTATCAAAACAATTTTCAATACCAAAATAAAATAAAAGTAAAACATGATTTTTATTTTTCATTTAAATATGTTATGGCTTGTAGAGGAAGAATAAACTCAAATAATTGTCACGCAGGCGGAGAAGTCGTTGTCGCCGCATACGAAAGACAAAAACATTCATTTTGTCGTTTAGTAAAACAATTTGTGTAAAAAGATTCATTTTTAGTGAAATTAAAAGTCAAAAGGGTTAATTATACAACTATTAATATAAGGTCGTATATAAATTAAAGTATGCCTCAACGAAAGGATATTGAGACGAAGTCCATTACATCAAGTCTGACTTGTCTTTTTCATTTCTTTATATTCCTGAATAATAAACATTGTTCAATTTATAATTTCATAAGGAGTTACTTTGAATGATATTACTCCATTCATATCACATATGATCATGTTATAACAATTAGTTAATTATGTCAGTTCATATCATACTTTTTGTCGATGTTCGGTACATGAGTCAAAAATGAACTTGTTTGAAAAAAGCATCCCATGTAGTTATATGTACATCATCTATAGAATGTAATTAATGATTTAAAAATCATATACATCCAGTATATATTCATTTTATACTATTCTGTAACATTTGGAGATAAAAAATGAAATGCACCGTTCATGGAGACGGTAGGTCGTACGTACGCATGAACGGTACATTCATTTCTTTTCCATATTAAAGGAATTAAAAATAAATGAGACATATATATATATTATTAATATATTATAATATATATGTTTTATAGGTAAAATAAGTTCATTAATTACATTATTTTTAAATTTCATGTTTGGCATGAACGAGTCACATCACTTGAGGGGGCGGTAGTCCACACATCCTCAGATGAAATTATCTCATTTCCATAACATGCAAAGAATAAAGGTATATTTTAAATATAAAATACCTAAGCATTGAAGGGAAATAAATATATTATATATCATATATAAATATAGTTCCATCATAAAGGCCACCATGAGAGGTGGTAGGGAAATATTGAACAATCATCATTTCGTGAGGCAGTAATTCACATTCCATGGAAACAGTATGTTCTTTAACCATTAAGCGGATATGTGAGTAAGTGTTGGTATAATCCATATCATAAAAACATCATAGAATATTGAAGATAAAGTTGTTATTATGGGATCAAATAATAAGAAGATAGTTGCGAGTGACGAAGGAAAATAAAATGAAGAAACTCGAGAGAAGACATTACCTCTAAATCAGGTAAATCTTATTGGTTTGAGACAAAGGCTTCCATGGAATGACTTCTGCCCAAAGTGAGGCTTCTAGGAGTAATAGAATGATGTGGAGAGAAATTATGAGCAGAGTTTGGATGATCCACAGGCTAGAGAGGTGTGGGTAAAGGGGTATAGGTGGGGGCCTTTTATAAGAGGGGGGATGGTCACATTTGGAATGTTTTGAAATGATACATTATTATAAACTAATTTTCAGATTTTAAAGGACCCAAAATGAAATATTTTTTGTATAAGGTGATAAAGGTTCTAAATACACCCATCCAATTGGTTTTATACAAGTATAAGTCTTATATATTACCTTATCCTTTCATTTTATTTAAATCGTTCATTAATGATGAAATCACTACCTCATCATGGTGTCATAAATAAATTTATTTATTTAATATCTAAAAATTATAAAACAAATTCCCTGATGTAGGAAATATATTCAGATTTCCAATGAATTTTTACAGTCTAAGATATAATTTATGTAAATATAATTAAAATTGTTTTACTTAGGATATACAAACTGTTGTTATATTTCTCTTCTTTTTAAATATAATGTCATAAATGTCACTATTACACCCATGAGACACCATGGGCCCTCAAGTTTGGTAAAAAGCCTCTCATGGTCGGAAATGACTCAAAAAGGAAGATGTGGAATCATGTTGGTGTCATTTTATATTATTATGATACTATTTTATTTCCCTTAACTACCTGATTACAAATTAATCATGGTAATTAAAGATAATCACCGTCATTACTATTAATAATGCCCAAAAACAAAAGAGTATTAATTACATAATTTTGACCATATGATTCCAAATATCGAATCTAATTTTCTAAATTCTAAACACAAAAATTGACATAATTAATTTAAAAATAATTCACATTGTCAAAAAAATTATTGTGTTTTTAAGAAACAATAACTATCAAAAGATTGACAATTGTTTATGTCCAATTTCAAAGTGAAATTAATTATAATGACCACCATTGAATTAAATTGTAAATATATATTCTAATTAAACTTTAAAACCAATTAAAAAGACAATATAACTACATAATTAAATTAGATGAAAAATCTGTTTTGAAGTAAAATGTAGTATTTTTCACTATTCATTAAAAAATAAACATTGTCAGAAAAATAAAAAAAAATTCCAATGTAAATTTCAATGCCCCATTTCTAAAGAATACGTTTAGTTTGACAAACAGAGCTTATAAAATTGAAAAGAGTTTGATTTAAAAATGGTTTTCCATTAAAATATGGTAAAACAATATTTTAAAAAATATTAGAGTATTTTGGGCCTATGAACGGATTCATTCTCATTTTAAGACTCTAAAACACTATCTAATTCACAAATGGACATATATATGAAAATATTTTATTCTTTACTTACTTGGGATGTTACATCCTTCCCACCTTTAGGAAATTACGTCACCACAAATCATTTACTAATCGAATTAGTGGGGGTATTTTTCCCTCATTGCATTTTCTGATTCCCATGTTACCTCTTCCCTCATTTGGTTTTTTCACAAAACCTTTACATGATGAATCGCCTTATTCTGCAACACTTGATCATTGTGGTCAAGAATATGGATAGGTTATATCTCATAATATATATTCTTTTCCAACTAAACTACCTCTACACTCAAATCATGAGATGGATCTGGCATATACTTCCTTAACATTGAAAGATGAAAAACATTATGTACAAGAGATAAACTCGGAGGTAAAGCCACTCAGTATGAAACTGAGCCAACTCTCTCCAGAATTTCATATGGTCCAATGAACTTGTACTCAGCTTTACTTTCTTACAAAATCACATCTCACTTTTCCATGGTCAAAGTTTGAGGAAGACATGATCACCTACCTCAAAAAAGAGATCCTTCCTAGTATTGTCCGCATAACATTTTTGCTTGCTCTGTGCTGTTATCATGTGTTTCTGTATCAGATGAAATTTTTCTACCATCTATTCTACCAATTAATGTCCCATAAACTTCCTTTCACCCACTTCATCCCAAAAAACTGGAGTTCGACACCGCTTCCCATATAATTCCTTAAATGGTTCCATCTGTATACTGGAATGAAAACTGTTACTATAAGAAAACTCAACCAATGAATGATGTTGGTACCAAATTCCCAGATAATCCATCGAACAAGAAAAAAGAATATTCTTCAATGTCTGAATTGTTCGTTCTGACTACCCATCTGATTGAGGATGAAATGCTATACTAAAATTTAATTCAGTACCCAATGACTTCTGAAGGCCTTTCCCAAAGATAGAAGTGATCCTGATATCATGATCAGATACAATGGAGAGGGGAACTCTGTGTAACCTTACTATCTCTTTATGATACAATCGAGAAAGTTGATCTAGGGAAAAAAGTATCTCGTATAGCATGGAAATTATCAGATTTAGTCAAGTGATCAACAATAACCCAGATTTCATTATTACCTCGCGGTGTCTTTAGTAATCCCACAACTAAGTCCATGGATATATTCTCCCTTTTCTACATTGGAACTAGTAAAGCCTGAAGAATCCCTTTCAGTAATTGTCTCTCTGCTTTAACATGTTGACAAGTCAAACACTTCACATTAAAATCAGGAATATCACTTTTCATTCCATCCCACTAGTAATCTACCAATGATCTCTGTACATCTTTGTACATCCTGGATGAATTGAAAATGGAGAAATATGAGCTTCACATTCAACATTGAATCACAAGGAACCTACAATCTTGTCCCAAATCTCAAAACACAATCATTATCAATGTTGAATTCACGTATCATACCCTTCTGAACAATCTCTACCTCTTTCTGCAAATCATTGTCTTTCTTCTGTGCTTTCATAACTCTGTCTGATAGAGAATATTTCATTGATAACTGAAACAAAACAGAAAAATTCCCTGCAGCAACAACTTCAAAGAAAAAATTCATCAAATCCTTAACTAAAGGATCACATTCCAAATGTAACATGGTTAATGAAGCATTACTTTCTCGACTCAAAGCATCTTCCACTTTATTTGCTTTTCCTGGGTGGTAGTAAATCATGAAATCATAATCCTTGGTTAATTCTAGAATTATCCTCGGTCTCATGTTCAATTCTTCTTGAGTGAATATATACTTTAAAAATTTGTGATTAGTATATATTTAACACATTACACCATACAAATGATGCCAAAAAAATTTTAAAGATAAAACAACAATAGTTAATTCCAAATCATGTGTAGGGCAATTCATCTCATTATTCTTCAACTAACATGAAGCATAAGAAATTACCTGATCATTCTGCATTAGGGCACAACCATATCCTTTCAATTATCATCACTGTAAATAACAAACTCATCATTCCTAGATGGTAGTGCCAATACTGTAGAATTCAGTAACCTTCTTTTCAATTCCTGAAAACAATCGTCACATTATTTTTTCTAGATAATCTTAACACCCTTCCGAGTTATCTTAGTCAATGGGCTGGAGAACTGTGAAATTGTTTTAACAAACCTTCATTAATAGCCCACCAAACCAAGAAAACTATGAATCTCGGTTAAATTTTTTGGTCTTTGCCATTTTTTCTACAACCTTTTTTATTGCAAAATCAACATTTATTCCATCATTAGAAACAGTGTGACCAAGGAAAGTAATTTGTTTCAACCGAAAATCACACTTTGTGAATTTCCCATACAATTTCTTTTCATTTAATGTTTGAAAAATAACCCTTAATTAACATTCAATCTCCTCTTTAGTTTTATAAAACACCAATATATCATCAATGAAAAAAACCAAAAACTAATCCAAGAACTCATGAAAAATTATATTCATAATGTCCATGAATATAACAGGTGCATTGGTTAACCCAAAAGGCATAACTACAAATTCATAAGTGTCATATCTTGTATGAAATGCGGTCTTCGGAATAAATGCCTTCAACAGATGGTACCCCGATCTCAAGTCAACCTTTGAAGAATACTGAGCTCCCTGGAGCTGATCAAAAAAATCATCGATATGATGCAAAGGTTACTAGTTCTTAACAGTGATGTTATTCAAGGATCTATAATCAATTTAAAGTCTCATTGAACCATCATTATTTTTAACAAATAAGACAGGAGCACCCCATGGTGAGGTGATATGTCGAATGAAGCCATTCTTTAATAAATCTTACAATTGCTCCTTCAACTATAAAAGTTCAATTTTCTCCATTCGATAAGGGGCTTTTGAAATTATATTAGAATCATGTACTAAGGCAACAGTAAATTCAACTTCCTAAACTACTATTATTCTAGGAAACTCGTAATAAAAAACATCAAGATACTCATTTACCACTTGGAATCATTAATCTAAACAGTTCCTTTGTTTTCAATAATATGTGAAAGGTAACATTCATTTCTATCTTTAACATGTTTCTCATCCTATTGATATGTAATCAACAGTAAGGGTTCATTCTTGTAAACAAAAAGAATGTATTTCTGAAAAGAAAGTTTTTTATCTCTACCGTCAATCATAGCATGTTAACAGAGAGCCAGTCCATACCCAGGATACCATCAAACTCTATTAGAGGTAAAACAATAAGGTTTTAAAGTATGTTCTTTCCACAGATAAGGATAGGATGATTCTTATAAATTCTTTTTTCCTCAAAAATTCCCCTGGGGGTTTTTTCCAAAAGTTCAAGAGTCTTTTCTTGAGATGGTATTCCCAATTTACTAGAAACATTTTCATAGATGAATGAATGTGTAGACCCCGAATCAAGCAACACATTGGCATAATCTGAGAAAAAAAACAAAGTACCTGATACCACTTCATTTGATGGCCCATCATCTGCTGAAGTAGTTGAAAAGGATTTCACCACACCTTTCTACTTGTAGTCTGATTACTTCCGACCAATCGATCTCTTTGTCGAACACTCGTTATCATAATGACCCATCTCATTGTACTTGAAACATTTCAGTTTCTATTAATCAAATTTGGTCTTACAATTACCCTAATCTTTTCTAGTGCAATCATGAGCCTTATGTCCTATATTACCACATTGGAAGCACTTTCCATAATTAAAAAGACATTCCCCGTCATTCTTTTTACCACATTTATCATAAACAACAAACATAGTCATCTTACTGTCAATCCTTTTTCATGGATTTGTCCCTTTCTCCTACCACCTCAGTCACTTCTTCTGTTGGTTGTCATAGAACACATGATCATCGGAAAACTCAATTTCCACGTTCTCAGCAAATCATACAATCATTTAATCAATTTTGAACTCATGAGAAGATAACGCCTTTCGATATTTTTGATTTAATCCTGAGAAAAAATGAATGATTTTACTATCAAGGTCTTGGATAAAATTTGGCGCATACCTTGCCAATCGAGTGAACTTTTCTTCATAAGCAGCCACTGAGTCGTCCTCTTACCTAAATTCTAAAAATTGTTTTTCCATACAATGTCTAAGATCCTTAGGAAAATATTTCACAAGAAACATACCTTTTAATTCTTCCCAGTCAAGATCATCAATCTCATCCACGCCCCTGATATTTTTAACCATCGACCAAAATTGATCTGCTTCACCCTCCAAACGGTAGACAACAATACTTACCTTTTGATTTTCTGAACACCCCATGACATCAAAAATCGTCTCTAATGATTTAATCCACCCTTAAACTAGTACATGGTTAGATGATCCTATGAATTATGGGGGTTTTTGCCTCATGAAATGTTCCAACACTAACATGTTCATATGTAGTTGATTTGGCTGATATCGTGCATGGATACAGCCACCATTTATCTCTTGAGTAAACTGCACCATTATATTAACAAACAGTTCAATTCCAATTCTGACCATCTCTAGTTGCTGATTAGGAAGGTCATTTTCTTCTATATGCCTTCCTAGCACTACATCCATGTTTCCTCTATGGAAAAACAATGTGAAAAAACATGTCTTGGATGAAGCAACATGGTAATCTTCAAAATCAATATCATTTCAATTTGACCATAATGTGTAAAAAATATTTTTGTATAATCATTTAATAGAATTATAACTCGTAAATTTATCTAAACCGGCCTATGATACCATCTATAAGGCCCCAATTTTTAACATTACTTAATCTTGGGTTATTTCAATAATTCACATTGAGGATCTTTTCATATTTAGAGTTGTAGAGAATTAGACCATAAATAATGAATTTAATTCCACATTTAAACAAGGTGATTACATCAAAAATAGTATTAATTTTTTCCCATCAATGGAATCATATTTAAAATAAAACACGGTTTCTTTCTTGAAACTTCCTTGTCACTATCATTACATCATTTACATTTACCTTGACCTGTGAAAAACATTTCAAAAACTTCGGATGAGCATAAAAAGCTTAGTAAGAGATATATAAATACGGAATGAAAAAACATGTCTATGTTTACATAAGAATAAATAAAATCATACTTTACTCATAAAACATAAGTACAGAACATACCTCATGTAATAATAAGATTTATGAATAACTCAAAGAAATCATAAGACATAAAGTTAACATGAGGCATTCATAACATTATTACGTAGGGAGTAACCCACATGGTTATGTTTGGAATACCCATCACAGTATATTCCCTAAATCTCTTCGAAGAAACCTTATCATTTAACTCCTTTTCATTACCCAATTCATTGGAGATCTATCTTGGGCTCACCCTCCCTTATTTTATCATGGAACCACATGACTTCATAGACAATTCCCAAGAACCATAACATAATCGTATCACATAAAACATGCATAATGGAAACATAACATTTCCACATTTCAATCACAAGATAACAATAAAGAACATAGATATAATAAAAAATTTATCAAAACATTTTTCAATACCAAAATAAAATAAAAGTAAAACATGGTATTTATTTTTCATTTAAAAAACTTATGGCTTGTAGAGGAAGCTGAAACTCAAATAACGGTCACGACCGCAGAGAAATCGTTGTCACCACATATGTAAGACAAAAACATTCCTTCTGATGTTTTGTAAAACACTTCATGTAAAAATAATCCTTTTGAATGAATGTAAATGTCAAAATTTTTTATTATAAATCTAATAAAATAAGGTCGTATATAAATTGAAGCATGCATCAGCGAAATGATATTGAGATGAAGTCCCTTACCACAAGTCTGACTTGTCTTGTTCTTTTCTTTATATTCTGGAATAATAAACTTCGGTCAATTTATAATTTCTTAATAAAATCCTTTAATGTTTACTATTCAATTCATATCACATATTATCATGTTATAATAATTAGTTAATTATGTGAGTTCATATCATACGTTTTGTCGATGTTCGGTACATGAGTGAAAAATGAACTTGTTTGAAAAGAATTTCCCATGTATTTATAAGTACATCATATCCAGAATGGTATTAATGATTTAAATATCATATATATCTATTATATATTCATTTTATACTATCTTATATCATTTGGAGATAAAAAATTAAATACACCATTCATGGAGATGGTAGGCCGTACGTACGCATGAACACTACTTTCATTTTTTGTCATATTAATGTAATTAAAACTAAATGAGAAATATATATATTATAATTATAGAATAATATATATGTTATATAGGTAAAATAAGTTCATTAATTACATTCTTTATAAATTCCATGTTTGGAATAAAAGAGTCACATCACCTGAGGGGGTGGTAGTCCACACTTCCTCAGATGAAATTATCGCATTGACACAACATGAAAAACATAATGGTATATTTTAAATATAAAATACAGAATCATAGAAGGGACATAAATATAATATATATCATATATATATATATAGTTCCATCATAATTTCCACCATGAGTGGTGGTAGGGAATGATGGAAAAGTCATCATTTTGTGAGGTAGTAATTCTCCATCCACAGAAACAGTATTTTCTTTTTTTACATTAGACGAGGTGTGTGTAAGTGTAGATAGAATACTTATCATAAAAATATCATATAATATTAAGGATAATTTTTTTATTATGGGATCAAATAATAAGAAGATAGTGGGGAGTGATGAAGGAAAATAAAAGTAAGAAACTCGATAGAGGACATTACCTCTAAATTGGGTAACTCTTTTTGGATTGAGCCAAAGGCGTTATTCAAAATATTTCTACCCAAAGTGAGTATTATAGAAGTAAAATAGGGATTTGAAGAGATAATTTGAGAATAGGTTGGACGAGAAAAGGACTTTACAGGTTTGGGTAAGGGGGTAGAGGTGGGGGTCTTTTATATGTGGGAGGAGGGTAACTTTTGGAAAGTCTTGAAATGTTAGTTTATTGTAAAATGACTCTCAGATTTTAAAGGAACAAAAATGATATATTTTGAGGATAAGGTGATAATGGTTCAAAGTACACACATCCAATTGGTTTTTTACAAGTTTATGTATTATATTTTACATTATCTTTTCATTTAATTTAAATCTTTCATCAAGGAGGTAATCACTGCATCATCATGGTTTCATAAATAAATTTATTTATTTAATGTATAAAAATTATAAAACAAATACCATGATGTAGAAAATATTTTTAGATTTCTAATTACTATTTATAGTCTAAGATATTATTTATGTAAACAAAATTAAAACTGTTTTACTTAGAATATATTAACCTTTGATTTATTTCACTTCTTTTTAAAAATAATGTCATAAATGTCACTATTACACCCATGTAACTCCATTGGCCCTAATGTTCTGTAAAAATCTTCCCATGGTTGGACATGTATAAATAAAGAGGATGTGGAGACATTTTGGGTTAATTTTATCTAATTATGATATTATTTTTTTACCCTTAACTACCCGATTACTAATTAATCAAGATAATTAATGATAATTACCGTCGTTACTTTTCATAATGTCCAAAATCAAAAGTGTCTTAATTACATAATTTGGACGCTCTGATTAAAAATATGGAATCCATTTTACCCAATTCCAAACACAGAAATTTCAGTAATTAATTTAAAAATAATTCCCCTTGTCAAAAAAATAGAGTGTTTTTTAGAAACAGTATCTATCAAAAGATTGACAATTGTTTTTGTCCAATTTCAAAGTGAAATTAATTATAATGACCACCATTGAACTAAATGGTAAACATATATTCTAATTACACTTAAATAACAATTAAAAGGAATATGTAACCATATAATTAAATTATATGAACATGCAGTTTTGAAGTAAAATGCAATATTTTTCACTATTCATTTAAAAATGAACATTGTTAGAAAAATACAAAAAATTTATCCAAATTGAATTTCAATGTCCCAATTATAAATAATAAGTTTATTTTGACAAATAAATCTTATAAAATTGCAAAAAGATAGACTAAAAAATAGTTTTCTGTAAAAAGGCTGTAAAACAGTCTTTCAAAAAATATTAGAGTATTCAATGCCTAAGATTGGATTTATTCTCATTTTAAGCCTCCAAAACACTCTCTAATTCATAAATAGACATAAATATGAAAATATATTATTCTTTATTTAATTATTATGTTACCCTAGTATGATATCTAATTAGAATAAATTGCTCTGACCTATATACTATAACTAATAACACATCCATGAATTAAGGGAAGCAATAAATTATTGAAAAGATTAAATGGATATGTTACATGTATTTTATGCTATCCATGATATGTGTGAGTGTAAATAATTAGGCTGGAATCTCTAACCATGTTTAAATGAAATTGTTAAAATTTATGTAATACAAAAATTAATACTCAATTAAGTGTATATATTAAAATATTTTTTCTAAACTATAGCAAAAAATAGTGCATTAAAAATTTAACAATATAGGGGAATGGTAGTTGAATTACTTTATTAATTATTTTAATTACAAATATAATTTAAATATATCAGGAGGGTACATACCTATCATACATTTATTGGGAATATATAAAATATTAGATTTAATAAAAAATTATGTTAGGGTAAACTACACATTTATTAAAATAATTTTAACGTAGTATACTTATAATTTATATTGGAATTGGAATATTATATAATAGAATTAGAAATGTTAAGTTTTCCTTGAGGTAAAAACCAAAACCCTACCTGTGTAAGAAGGATTATTAATTTTTTAGGAGACATGGCATATACACATTTTTATAAGGGACGTATTAAGAGAACATGATAAGATATTTGGGTAAATAAGAGAACCTTATAGATGTATGGAATATATATGATGCACTAAAAGTGTCATAAATTCTGTCACATCATGAATAATCATTGGTAATCCCACAACGTGTTCTTGGTCCTAAAATAAAGTAGTGTATCTTTGATTCATATCATGAAAATTAAAATTGTGTTTTTTCATTTGTATTTTGTTTTTTGGTTTTGTGGTGTCATAAAATAAGTGAGGGTTCCCGTATGGAAGTATCACCTGATGATTCCCATAGCCTAGTTATTTTTAACTTCTACAGAGATGTATCCCTCATTTAAAAATTCATTCACATTCTGATCACTGTGTTGGGATGATATTAATATATAAATTTTTCCATATCATTTATTTCATAACTTCACTCACATAAAACCATGTTATAATTATTAATGTGAATATTTCGATTCATATTATGAAATCAACTACTTTTTTTAGTTATAGTGTTTTATCTCAAATGAATGGATGATATTGGATGAGTGGTATTCTACTAGTAAATTTCTATTTAGTTATTAAACATCCCTTTAATGTATTAAAATTTCTGGTTTATTTATTATTATTAGTATTTATGATTGGCCAAAATCATTAACAAAAATCATTAATCAAATACATCATACATATTACATAAGAAGAAACGTCCTCATTGGCCACTAAAATACTATCAGTTAGTAAATAATGATATTATACACCCCTAGGGGGGTTCACAATCTTGGATTGAATATGGAAAATTAAGGAGGTGGTCATACAGTAAAATTGGATTTAGGATGTGGTTGAATGTGTGTTTCTGAACAGTTTATAACCACATTATGTTCACCAGACATAGGGAATAAACTTGGTAAATATAGAGGGGTCCATTGGGGTTCCCAACACCTAATTTATTACATTGGTTGAGTGGTAAATTCTATGTAAGATGTTATCTAGGTTCTTGGTACATGTTTCTTGTTTGAGGCTTGGTGCTTTTTTAGTCAAATAATCTTTTTATTTAATTCATTGATGGATTTCCCTTAGGTATTTTTTTTGTAATTAAATGAAAATGTGTATTGTGTTACTCAATGGGTTCCTACAATTAAGACATGGTGAATATTTAATTAAATTAAATAACATATTAATTAATTTTCTGTTAAATGATAGAAAAAGTTTTTAATTCCATGGGTGATGCCCCATTTGGTTTAGCATTTATTTCATAGACTTTGGAATGAAAAGTGAGACACTTATTAGGTTTAGTGGTGATGACTAATTACATGATTTCCAAATATCATCCTCATAGGAAATAGTAGTTTCTCAATACAATATGGAAGGCCATAGATGATACCCCTTGGTTTCGACAATGAAACCTTCCTACATAGAACACCTTCAGGTGGTTCCTCTTTAGACTCACCAACAATGATAGAGGTTTAATAATGCCTCAATGTGATTCCCCCTTCTCTTAAGAGATGATGTATGTTCACAAGTAATTCATTTTCTGATTCACATGGGTTATAAGTTATTTCATAATAAAATATTAAGGAGAGAGACATCGTTGGAATGAGAAATCATGTATGGTAAATTCTATGTATAACATTAAAACCCGAGGTTAATTGACAGTTTTATATTTACATTGACACTTTATTAAATTATAATTCACATTTATATGTTCTTTATTGGTTAGACTAGATAAACAGATATTCACTATTTTTGGAGGCTTACTGAGTTTTACTCAAAATTTTCATGTGCTGGTAGTTAGTACATAAGAAAATCATCATCTTTCCTGGATAGGATACGAGAATGATCCTTATATATGATACATTATTAGTCAAGTTGGATGGAGATTTGGTTTTTGGTATCGGCCTATTACCCTATAAAATTTTTAGTATTTCCTTGAAATATCATTTAATATTCTAGTTTTGAAGAATATTACGTTCTGTTTATGTATTTATTCTAAAAATATATTACATAGTTCAATTATACATGGAATCCCCATTTCTTCAGAGTACATTTCATCAAAAAGTAAACAGTATTGGATATAATTAGGATAGTACAGGCCTAGACAATGTCTTATAGCCCTCAAATGGAATTTGTAGGCCAAAAATGTGTAATCATATAATAAAAAATCTAAAATTTATAGTCAATATATTGTGAATCACCTATATAACACAAAACATAGAATTTACTCAAATAGATAATCATCATGGAATGATTTAAGAAGCCATAAAATAGTGGGATGCACTATATAATAAAAATTGGTTTAATAGAAAAATATTCTTTTCTATGCCATCATTTTTTTAAGGGTCATAATGTACCTTACCATCTATCATATTTCCATTGATCACATTTTCCCTACAATCCATTCTAGTGATTTTTTATTTTTTATCCTCAAAAATATATAATGATGTGTCTCCCCATTAACTAATGAATATTTAATTGTGTTTTCATTGATATTTTTATAATAAAAGAAAAGTTTTTATTTTCAATACACATAATAAAGTTAAACCCTTATGAGATAAGCAATAGTCCCTTGTCCTACATCACTAGTTTGATCACCTTTATTTTGAATATATGAAAAATATATGGGTTCTACGTAATCCCAATGATCCATTTCAATTACATATTGTATTGTATATTTTATGTACTACACTTTCACATTCCATCAACAAGAACTAGAATCAATTTTTCCTCATTTTATGTTAAAATTAACATCATAAAATGGGCCCTTCCCCATAATATACCATATATAAAAACTTTTTCACCATATAGAGATTATGAAATGAAATAATCAATAATTGTATTCCTTCGAGAACTTGGATTATAAATGGGGGAAATATCACATGCTTCCCTAATATATTATTACAAACCTTCATTCTATAAGGATATAACCGTGTTTGTTATTGTAACTTAGATAAACCATAGAAAGATTTCCTAATAGAACTACTAAATCATTTTGAAAATGAATGCCTAAAATAGTAATAGGCCATCTACTATATAATTTTTGACCTTCCAAATGGAGTTTATCATGAACTGTAACATCATGTCCTTAATCCAGCTATTAAATTTTCATTTTTCAAATAGGGGCATAATTTCCACTACAGATGAAAATTGAGGATGTAATAGGGTTCCTATTTTTTCACCATTCATAACCTAATATATTAATATCAGATAAAAATTAATGAAAATTTTCATATTCAAATTATAGGAAAATATTATCACATTTTCTGGATAGCATAATATTTTTATTGAAAACGTCATTCAAAGAATTTCTTATAGGAACCCAAGAAATATATCCATAACTATGAAATAATGTTGTTCAATCCATTTATATTCAGACACATATTTATAAAACAATGTAAAATATAAAATTTTGATTCAAAAATCTACAATTATTGAAAAATTATTGGAACCATACATTTCGACATGTGTGTCATTCCTCATAGGTATTGAAAGTGTGATTCAATTAATCGGTTTAAATATATCTTTGAATTAGATAGATTGTGTCAAATCCACAATCCATCTTATTAATTTTTGGAATCATGAAATAAATATGATGTAATAAAAATAATAATGGAATTAATTTTGACTTTAAGTACTCATTTATCATGTATAACCTTTCTAATATATATTACATATTACTTAGTTTTTATCCATTATAATAATCACTCAACTATTGATAGAGTGTAAAAACAACTCCAGGCTCTCTAAAATTTCCTCATTCCTTGGAATAAATTAGTAAATTTATATTATTTTATAAATATGAGCTTAATTGGAATAGTTTTTATATGAGAAAAATATTTTATTTGATTTAGGATATTTAGCATCATCTTCATTCTTTAAGGCCATATATCTAGATGTTTAATAGGGTTCCCAAATAAAGAAACTATCTTTAGTGATATCAAAAATCACTTATTGAGAACATCATCTCATGAGATCTAAGAAACATGCATCCTTTCATATCATTACCCTATCAAGTAATAGTTAAGATGAGGAACTGATGGTGTTCATTCATTGGATATTAACACAAAAACCACAAAATGAAGCATATTCCTAATTGAAAGGAACCATGGACCACTACTATTAGTTATAATCCCTTGGAATATAGTGATGTACTCCTGGGGTTATTTCACCATCAATGACATAAATTATTATTAGGATAATTATTTATCAAATTTTTTCTCTTGGATTTCTTGGAACAAGAGAATCTATTCATCCAACAAATCAAGAATGGGGGATTGACATGTCATTTTCTAGATAACCCATGATTGACTACCAAGACTTTGACATGAGTCATTTATTTAATGTGTTTGAAACCATTTTTATGGATATTTCTATATAAGGGTATGATGGAATATTACTAAACATTTCAATATAGTGGATAAAATTTTGTTATGTTATCACTTAATTTGATTATTTCGATGCTCTAGTTAACTAAAATTACTATTACATCATATAAAGTTATTTTATATTTAACATATAATTTATATTTCAATTTATTAAACATCATTAATAAAAAAATTTCATTTATTCAAATGGATAAAACTATATTAGTTGGTAACATAAATATTTTTTTATTGAATTATTTAATTAAAATAAAAATTTCAACTTATAAATAATTTTCTTATAAAATTGAATTGTTATTTAATTTGACATTGTGATGTTTACCAAAATTATGATACCTAATAAAGAAGAAATATGTTATTTTGATTCATATAAATATACTAACGATAATATGGTTATGTAATTATTACATTTTCTTGGGTATTTATGTATTATTGGGGCACTATGGTGGATGATTATATTATAAGAGACAGATAGAATAATATGGTTTTTTGGGGCCATATCATTCTATAAGATGTAAAATATGAGTAACGTAAATTAAATGTAATATGGTATGGTTTATAGTGTACATGACCTAATATTGATGGAGAAAAATATATATAAAGGGAGAGATCCAAATATGTATTTCCTTTGTTTGTAAGGCTTTAGTACAGAATAAAAATGTGTTCCATGTTGTTGTTTTCTCTTATTGTGTAGTGATGTCAGTTGAGGCTATCCAAAGATTGTGTTATTTTTTAATGTACGTGATTAATAAATTATGTGTTTGGGAACCCAGGATAGGGTGAATTGGATTGTGAGTCTCCTTGTATTGTATGGATATGTCTAATAATAATAATGAAAAGACTGTTGTGATAGTAATACTAGATGTTTACAATCTATTTTTTGAGATAAATGTGATTTTATGTAGGTAACCAATGAGATTGAGTAAACCATGATTTTGGATTACTATTAAATAGATACCACTATGTATTATATATATTATGGATTATAATTATGAAGTTCTATATAGATATTGATATGTGCATCTAGCTTCCAAATTTGTATTTGGTTTTTATGAAAAAACATAATGTGACTACTTGTATATTGGTTTCAATGGGAGTGATAAGTTGAATAACATGAAATCTTTTGAGGTGATCAATGATGTATTGGAATATAATGTATAATTTTTTGGTATATTTCACATTTTTTAGTAAATAGTTATATAAATTTTGAACCTGTAGTGGACATGGGATTGCTAATATTATTTAGGATTATAAGAGATGAAGAGTTGAGTGTCATTATTTTAGCAATATAAGTTACATGTAGTGAGCATTGTAAGATATGTTATTAGGTGTGTGAGACTCAAATTAATGGGATATGATTCAATATGGTCAACTAGGATCATATTTATGAAAAAAAATATTTTTTATTTCCTTTTATTCATAAGAAAAATTTTTATCTATTTATAATTATTGAAAAATATTAAAATGTGATACTCTTTTATCATGTAATAATTGATATAAATTTTTAACCAACTAATTATATTCGTTTGGTAGAACCTAATCACTGCCCAGTGGTGGTAATATTGAAATTTAAGTACATCTGACATACCTTGGATGGAATGTGAGACATGATAATTACTATTTTTTTTAGAAATATTTTGGATATCGAGATCGAGTTGGTATGTTATTTGAAACGTCAGGATAGGTCATGATAACATATGAAAATTCACGATGGTTTCATTATGTACTCCTTTTTTCTGGTTTGACCATTTTGGGAGTTTTGGGTTTTTTCCCTATAGACCTTTTGGGGTTGGGACTGTATGTGGTGATGAAATTTTATATGGTGTATATGAATCCTAAATTTTTCTGACCTTGTGGTGTGATTTCATGGGATACATGTGTTATCATAGAATTATTTGATCTGAATTTGTTATGAAATACACTGTAAAACCTTTTAATTAAATGGATATGAAGTGTTTTATGACCCTCGAGGATGTGGACTATGTAGGTATGAGTAAAAAATACATTATTTTATGACATAGTGTATACAATTCTTTGAAATTAATGTATTAATGTGTAACTGATGTGTGAGAAAATGACTCAATTGGTATTGATGAAATAATCCTTGTTCAATAGGTCTAGAAAATATTTATGTGGTCAAATCATAATTAGTATGGTTTGTGACCTTTTTTAATGTGTGATTTTAGGTGTGGTGACAATAAGATCTATTAAATGATTAATCATCCAATGATATAGTGTGATGACTCCTAGATTAGAGGATAGCTCAACGTTAGTGGGTTTGGAATTCATGTGTTTGGGAAAATGTATATGTTCTAGAAACTACCCATAATGATTTAAATTTTGAATTCATGTAGGGATACATATGGTCATGGACCTTGATTTAGATGCATCAATACTATGTGTAAAATTATGGATGTGAATTGAAATTGGAAAGAGATTTTTTTGGGAATAATGTTGTTAATGTATTATTGAGTTAGACTCGAGATGAGAACTGAATCAAATAGGTCATGTGGGGATCAATATTTATAGTGCATGGGTGATGATATATATAAGATTTTTTACTATCATAGAACAATTATATTGAAATTTAAAGGTGGAGATACTAACTTTTGTTGTTGAGTGTGTGATGCTCTATTTGAATATTATTATGCCAATATCTTAAGTGGAATGTTCATAATCCAACCCAAAAGTGCTTATGGTCTAGTGACACTGCTGGTGTATAAAATACTGAGTAAGAGTTTGAAAATTAAAAAAACCCCATCGGGGTTGTTAATTGATGAAATTTGATATATTTTATTTAATTGGTTTTTCAGAAAAACACTTGATATAAGAAAAAAATAATGTTGTATAACTAGGTGTGAATATTAACATGTTTTTTTAGGGGACCATGTCAATGGGGTATCCGTGCTCAAGAAAAACCTATTGGAATTAAACATTTGCAGAAGAATTATGTTAAATATAGTACAAGAGATAGACTATGGGATCTAATGAGATAGTTATGTGAGAAGTAAATTAGTGTGGACTATTTGAATCATCCATCGAGTGTATTATTGGCGTTTTCAGAGTTCAATAATTCCCCTAATTGTGGGAATCAGGGTGGATTGAAATAAAATAATATCCACTATAATTCATGGACACTAGAGGATTATAGTAGTGGAGTATATTAGGGTTTAGGTTTAGTGTGACAACCACTGGCGAGAGGAAAGAAGTTATCCGAGTTCATTGGAAATAGTGACTGGATTGTCGAACTGGATGATATGGATTTTTTAAGTACATTATGGGAGTATGAATTTTTAGGTTGAAGTTTATTATGAGAAACACAATTATTTAGTGGAGTATCTTCATTAATGGTTAGGTTATAGTGATATTTTTTTATATAACATAGCCTAATCTAGGAGACATTAGAGATTAAAATTTTTATCAGGAAATTGTTTATGAATTATCATATTAGTTCATGTCCTCATTCATTGTATGAATCACATTTTCTAGTGATATTCATGAGATCTAATCATATTCTCATGAATTTTTTATATGGGGAACTGATATCATTACATAGTTTAGGGGTTGAAACTAATTCTTAAATTGATTCATGGGTGAATCCATATTTTCTAACATTGATTAGGGGTTCATCATTTATTGAGGTTTAGTTAAGGGGGTGAACATAATTCATGACTTTTTTAGGGGTGAAAACCAATTTCAATGCATGTTGTAAGCATTGAATAATGGGATGAAACCCTTTATGGTTCATTTTGGGAAATCAATGCTCGAGAATAAAAATTAGTGTTTTCCATGGATCATGAGCATCAGAGGGACCTATTGTGTGGGTCTTTAATGAGATATTGAGATTTAATATGAAACTTCATATTTGTACATCTAGTGGGTATGAATAAATAAAGTGAAAATCTACTCTCAAACTAAATATTTCCCCTAGTACATGAGTTTTGGTAAAATGTACATGTTAATGTGGAGATAAAAGTCTATGAATCAGGTATGTAGAACTAATAGACATTATTGGATTCCACTGAGTCCTAATATTGTAAATGAGAGTATCTTGATGATGAAGTATTTTAATGTGAGGAGGTTATAATCCTGTAACCCATATCTGAGGTATTGAGGTTGTAATTTTTGGATGCTACCCATTTAATCCAATAGTTTTTTTATAATGGAGATATCTGGAGCTTGTTGGGGTGAAGAAAAGAGAAATGGGTGGATCCTATTGTAGTTTTCTATCTTCTGGGATGATTCTTTATTTGCATCGTTAATTCACACAACAACATCATCAATAAGGGGTTTATTATGTTTTTAACTCGATTTTTATTTTGAGGCTATCAGAAAATCAATGGTGGTTCCCCATCGATAGTAGAATATGATGAAGACTATTGTTTATGGTTCTTCTCCACTTTTGTGGAGGGTTTTAACTAATTTATTAGAGGAATAAATTTCATTTATTTTTTTGAGATTTTATTGATAATTCTAATCAATAACTTCATATATTTTTTCTTTTATCCGATTTTACGGAGAGATATCAACATTTAATAGTGTTTTTACATATTTATATGGTGTTTTATTTTTTAATGATTTCAACTGTATTATCCAATATAAAATGATCATATAGGTTGAGTGGGAATCTAAGGATATATATTGGGGTTTTTAGTTTTCCCATAAAATTATCATCGTTTCTTTTGTGCTTATGATGTGTTGTTGGAAAGACATACTTAGTGGTCTAATAATTAAATATGAGTTTAATATAGTGAATGTAAATAAAAAGATATGACCTCTATATTGGCCATTTATTTCATGTTACTATGTAGTCCATGTTTTTACCCTCGATATATGTTTGAATTAAATTACAATGAATCTTTAAATTAAATAAGTGATCCTTAGGGATACATAGACTTATGATTTGGTTGTATGTTTGTGATAAATACATTTTCCACTATATTAGGTGTTCATGATTTGAGGACTAAAATAAGTAATAAATGAATAACCCATCTAGCAAGATAAGACATAAATTATGACCACCAAGGAGTTACATTAGAGACAATAAACATTATCTACGTTTTCAGTACAAGATTATTTTTATGGATTGTTTTTTTAAAAAACTCAATGAATAATAATTGAATGAATTGATGTAATTTCCCTTGGTAATTATTGGGGGAATTAAAATAAAAAGTTAATTTGGTTACAGTAGGGTTACCTGAATTGGAGAACTCATGTATATTAAATAAAAAGAAATAATTGCATAATTACTTATATGATAAATAGATAATAATTGACAAAATTTATAAGGTTTATACAACTTTTTTCGACAATGATAATCAATAAATTGGAATGATATGGGCGATACACCATAGGTTTGACTATGATGCCAGATTACTTTATTTTATTTGATGATCCTCCAAGGAATTAATAATGTTTCATGATGGCTTGTAATGAAATTTGTGAGACCCATAGGACTTATTGATAATTCTTATTTACTTAAAACACATTGGTATGATTCCCCTTTGGGTTTGATGAATATGGTTGATGTTTTGAATTTCTTTGGGTGACTCCCCATTGGTCTATTAGTTGATTCATGTATCATTAGATCACATTGGTTGACTAAATTGGTTTCGGAAAATTTTCATTATAAAATAATTGGATACAGAAATCCAAAATTAGAAAATTTATGTATGGTGGATCCTAGACATGATATTAAAACCTAAGGATTGATCATATTTTATTAATTTATTTTTAACATTGTTTATTTACAAGGAATATGAATATGTACCTTATTTATATGACTGTACATGCCTATTCGAACCATTGGTGGTGGCCTCATGAGATGTCATCACACCATACATAGGATGTTGGTTGGTACTCGAGAAAGAAATTATATTTGTAAGAAAATATATGTGCATGTTCCCTATGGTTGATACATGATTAGGCTATTCAGATATACTTTATTATATTTTAATTATGATAAGATGCATGATAATTTTTTTAGGATTTCCCAGTTTTTTATTCACTGGGGTTTAGAAGAATATTTCCCTCTATTGATTTATGACTCACTATGATTTTTTCACCATATTATTTTGATATATCCAGGTTTTTTATTATATCAAAAATTTCCATTCAATTGGTTTACTACATGTTAATCTAGTGGTATATTATTTATTTTTTAATTGTATTGCTTCAACTTTATTAATGGTGTTATAATATCATCTCCACACCATTTAATTCTCAATTTACTAGTCAAAATTATTCAAAATATTGGGTGGAACACTAGAGGTCATGTGGATATCCTAGATAGGGAACAAAAGAAACTTCCTATGAGCTAATACATAACAATTTCCATTCATGGTGGGGTAAATGGTTATAATTGTGTCGAGTTTGTGGTATACCATCAAATTAAATCAACTACATTAACATGTAGAGGTGTGTCGGGGATCATCTATACACATGACTAATGTACGATTTTTATAAAATAAAAAATTATTATTAATTATAAATATTATTATTTTATAGACATAATTATTCCCATTATACAAATTTAACAACAAGATCAGACCACAGAAGAAAATTATGTTTTAATGATATCCAAAACTAATAACAATTATTAGAATGGAAAAAAGTGAGATACTTATGAAAATAAAATACACCCATGTAGATTTTAAACCTTAAATTTTCAATCTTATTCCATAAAAATGTATTCAATAGTTTATCCACAATATAAACTATTTTGAATAAAAAAAATGAATAAATATTCAATTAGAATGACTAAAACATCATATCAGAATTCTCAGTGATGAACTGACTAAAATCTCCAAATTTTATCACCATGTTCAATATATCTCTTTAAAAACTATTTGTACATAAGAATTTAACTTTCTAACATTATCTAATACATAAATTTAATATTAATAATAACTAGATAAAAAAAACATGTTTCACTAATATAGAACCTGAAACTCATAGAAACCATGACCATATGAATCGCTGGTAAATATTTGGTAATCATTGGTAAATTTTATATAAACCATTTCAAAACCTGTTATAAATTTATTCAAATATATACGTAAAATGAGATTAAGGGTTGATTTTATGGTAAACATGTTTTTATATATAATTTTACAAAAATTAAAATTTTGAAGTATATATTAATTAATATTTGATAATGAATTTATTTTTTCAAAAAACGTTTCATATATAAAACCATCATTTGTTACATTTTTAAATATAAATATTCAAAAAATAAATGCATTTTTTCTACAATATAATAATCCATAAATGTTTAGTTCAACATACATTTCCAATATTTAATGTTATACACTATTGTGTTGACAAAAGGGATCCCTCTAAGTTCCCATTTCTTCACGAGATTCTTAACAGAATATGTCTAATAAGATGATAAGATATTTGTGTTGTGAAAGATAAATAAAACATATATTATTAAATTAGTATATAAAGGGAAAGTATAACCACAATAAATAAATGGTTATACTGAACAACTAAAAAAAACTTTAAAAATATCAAAAAAATAAATTAGTTGAAGTGGATATCTCTAAATTAAACTCCAATAATCCAACATGTAATTTATATATTATACAAAATTTCCATTTGAAATGTTTCCATTAATTATAGAAAATATATCTATCAATAATTTTTAATATTTTTATGGAATAAATAATGATTCAAATTTAGATAAGTTCAATGGGAATCAATCATATAGTCTAGACCAACAACCAGTAATTATGGAGTGGTTTTAAAATTCCCGTGAACCTGATTCATAACCTAAAACATTAATCCCAAATATATAATTTTGTATCCTAAAAAATAATTTTAATAAATAATTATGAATAAATACTCAACGAAAAATCATAGGATATGTAAAAAAATCATGATGGCATAAAATATTTAATCCCAAAACAATATCATCGAATCATACAAAAATTCCACCCAATAAAACATTGAAACCGTAGTTGAGACATACAATAACCTATTTAATGAAAAATATATATTAATATATATAATCAAATAGACATGATTTTTTTGAAAAGGGGGTCGATATAATCCCATTGGTTTGCTTTAATTTTACATTACATTAGTGTAATTCAGCATGAATTTACTATTTCATATGAATAAAATTAATATAAAAGTAATTGATAGAGAAGAGGAGAGGAGGTGGGTGGCCTACCTCCCCAAAAATATATAAATATATAAGAACAAGGATTGGATTTAAAAATATAAATTTATGAAGGAATACTCCCAAATAAGGAAAATTATTTGTTTCTCTACTAGTTTTAGGATATAAGGATCGGAGGGGATAAAAAAGGGATATAAAATGCAACTAAAATGACTTAAATTCACATAATTTTATGAAAATTGAATCATATAATTTTGGGAACCAACTAATGTTATTACTAGTACCTAATTTTCCTCTATAACCATTCTCTTTAATGCACAAAACCATATATTTCATGATACTAAAAATAAGGAACCTGATGTAACCTATAGTATTGGGACTACACGTGGTTGCACATAATAGCTCATCAAAACGATGATCCTTAAATGAAAATAAATTCTGAAAACAGTATAGATAATCTATCAACATGAAAAAATATAAAAACAATTATAAAATAGGTAAATAATTCTTCACTAACAATAATATGTTTAAAAGAACACATGCATTTATCATCTAGAGTTCAATCTTATTGAAATATAAATTCCTTGGTAATTTTATCTATTACACTATATAATACAAACAAAAATTATAATATTTATATTTATGTTATTTTATGAACAATTCATACATTTTACATGTCTTTTATTACATTTAGTTTTTATCTCTCTCAAATTGACAATGAAATCCGACCTCATATCGGGAAGGATAGCCCACATTAAAGTTTTCCATCATTTATATGAAAATATTATTTTTATTCATGATTTAAAATTTTATAGAACATATATTAATTATTTATTATTGTACATTGCCCATATTTTTAAGGACGTAATGTCCATTTTTATTGATAATATTTAAATAATCTAGCAATCTTTCTTGTGTAACAACCCAATATTAGGTAGTACGTTATTTTTTTCAAAGTAATTCATTAACTTGCACTACACCCAATACCGAGTTCAAGTGAACCACGAATTACCAAACATGTCGTTTAAAAGTGGTTATGAATAGTATTAACTGAATTTTGAACAATATATATATTTCTTATAATTTTATAATCCATATTATGAGATTCCTAGACATAATGTAAGAACTAATTCATTTTTTTCCAGATAAAAGATGTATTTTTAAAAAAATGCAATTTTACCACCTTTTGAGGGAGAACCCCTTTTCAATCCAATATTTGACACTTTTATTTATTAAATTTGACAAAATAAACTTCTTATTTAAAATAATGTGATAAAAATTTAGTTTTGATAAATTTTTTATATTTTTCTGATAACTTTGATATTTTAGTAAATAGTGAAAAATAATAAATTTTAATTAAAAAGAAATTTTTTAATTGAAAAAATTTATAGTGTTAAAATATTCATTTGAATGATTTTGAAGTAAAATTAGATTATATTTTAATCATTTAAAATAATTTAGGTCATTATATATAATTTCACTTTAAAATTAGACACATTCAAGTGTTAATGTTTCAATAGACATTGTTGCTTTAAAACACGCTATTTGTTTTGAAAACATGAATTAATTTTAAATTAATTAATTCAACTTATATGTTTTTAATTTGGTAAAATAGAAAAAAAAATTGAATTCATAATATCAAATATTGATGAGGCTGATTTTTTTTGTATTTTTCTGAGAAACATCAATTTTTGATTACAAGTGAAAAACACTGAGTTATTTGTCAAAACAACAATTTATTTAAATAATTATTTATTTTATTTAAATTTATTTTAGGTAAAAATATATACATAATATCCATATATATTTCAAATAATTCATTGGCGTCATTTTATAATAAGTTTATATATATAAAAATTTTATTGAACTTTTTACCGTCTTTTACCCACCTCTTAGGAGTATCTGCCAATTTGCATAGAACATAATTTTACTGCTTCAGTGAGTTGAAATTCAGAATTCCGAAAGGCACGGTTAACCCCAGTAAGTAAAATGTGGTTCAATAAGTTGAAAATAATTTTTGGTGAATAGTAAGTTTTGATTTTTATTTACCGTGGTTAAAAGATAATAGGGTAATTCAAGGTAAAAAAATATTGTAATAATTCAAAATTAACGTATCACATGTACTAACCTTATTTGATGAGTAATGTCTTACCATGGTCATTCTTGGGTAGATTTTGGGACCCCATGTATCCACTTATAAATGATAATGACCCTTTGGATTAATTAATTTAAAGTAAAGGCAAAGTTGACATAAACAAAAGACTTCGAGTAATTAATTTTAATATTGGGTTATAGAAAGAATAATTTTGACTATAAATATTAATTGGAAATCTAAACATATTTCCTACATCATGGTATTTTTTTTATTTTTAAAAAACGAATAAATTAAATTATTTATGACACAATAATGATTCAGTATTTACCTCATTAATAAATGATTTATATAAATTAGATTATAAATATAAAAATAATATGCACATCCTGTCCAATTTTTATTTTATGATTTTATTTCGACCATGGGTCATCTTATATTTTACCCTATTTATTTGTTGACTTTTAGAAACAGAATATCATTATATAATAAAATACTATTTTCACACTTTCCTAAAGAGCCCCTCCACCCCCTTATAAAAGGAGACCACTTCTAACCAATTACTCACACCTCTCATGAATTTAAGCTCGTCCAAACACAGAATAATTAATCACCCTACATCACTCTCCTTCTTCTATAAGCCTTACCATAGGCCAACGGCAGTTCAAGATTTCCTTTTGGTTCAAACCAAAGGACCTTACCCAAAATAATGGTAATAGTTTCTCTTAACTTATTTTATTTTATTTTACTTATCCAACCCAAAAAATATTTTTATTCCTTTATTTTATAACAAAAATAGTATCCTATATATACTAGGATGTATTTATGAGAATTATTCTAACTACACATACACACACCTCCATCAAATGTGTAAAGAACATAATGTTTCTGTGGATTGCAAATTAATGCCTCACAAAACGATGATTGTTCAATTACCTCCTACTGCCTCACATGGTGTCCATTATGATGAAACTATATTTATATATGATATATATTATGTTTATGTTTTCGTCATGCTTCTGTATTTTTCTTTTATAGCATACCTTAATGGTTTCCATTGGGGGTAAATGTGATAATTCCATTTGAGGAAGTGCGGACTACCGCCCCCTCAAAGTGATATGACTCGTTAATATCATATTTGGGACGTCTAAATGATAGATTTAATGATATTATATATTATATTATACTGAAATTATAATATAACTATGTATCATTATGTTTTAATTCAATTAAAATAAGAAATAGAAATGAAAGTAGCGTTCAAGCGTACGTACGACTTACCGTCTCCATGAACGATGCATTTCATTTCTTACCCCAAAATGATATATACTAATATAAATACATGTATATACTAGATATATATAATATTTATGATATCTAAATCATGAATATCATTCTGGATATAATGATATTTTGACCAGGTGAACAACTTGTAAATATAAGGTGTTCATTTTTTACTCAAGTACCAAATATCAACAAAACGAACGTTATTAACTTAAATGATTACATAATGTTTATAACATGGTAATAATTGATATAAAAGGAATAATGATGTGTAAAAAAGTTATTAAGAATGTATAAATTAAATTTATTTTATTATTCAGGATATTAAAGAAAGAACGGGTCAAGTCGGACCCAAGGTAAGTGGTTTCTAATCTCACTTTTAATTCTGTGTGATTTCCATTAATCACCACTTATTTATTACATGTGGTGTATTGAGTACTACCATTTGACATATATTATCATGATTCCCATTATATTCATGATATTATATGATTCATTTGGTCATTATTGACTATTTTTCATATTACTCTATTGATTACAACGTGGTAACGGTTATTTCCACAATATCATTATTATCTGAGATTATTCATGTGTAAGTATTTTCTGGGACATACTTATCATAGATACCCATATTTTATAAAAATGATTTCAAAAGTACTATTTTAATGTTTCATGGGATGTTTTATTTAACTATATCATCATTTTAAATGTTTTAATGATTTATCCTTCTAATCCCTTTTAATTAAAGTACATGTCTTCAAAATGATTTTAAGGATTTATTTATATGGAAATGAATGTATTGAAATGATATTTTTTAAAAACATTTCAAAGTGGTATGAGACACTTTGATTCAAAAATACCTTTTAAATGAATACATTTATAAATTTTGATAATTTAAATGATTTTATGAAAATGGGTATTTCTCCCAAAGAATTTTACTTATTATTTTCAATTATGACAACATCCTTTAATGGATTTTAAACTTGTTTGATGTTGATTTATAATGATAAAAATATTCCATCTTGCAATGAATGTTTTGTGATATGTTTAACTATGGATGTCTTATTTTTATTCCATTCATGGTTTATGGAAAAAATATTGACATTTCGACAACTCGTTTTAATATGAAAGTTTATGTTATATTTCAACCTTTTCATATGATAAAATTTTTGGACTAGTATGTTTCGGGTTAGGGACCGTTAAAAGTAAGCCCTCTAGTTTGGTGTCCAATTACAGCATACCCTCCATGTTGGAGACTGGTTAAAGAGGCTCTCTGGGATGGGGTCTGGTTATAGAGGATCTTCGATATGGGGTCCAGTTACAGAGGCTCTCCGAGTTGGCGTCTGGTTACAGAGGCTCTCTGGGATGGATTCCGGTTACAGAGGCTCTCCATGTTTGGGTGCGGTTAGAGTTAGCGCATAAATCCTGGCACAAGGCCTTGACACAAAAATTAAATTCTAGTATTATACATTCCCTCATTATGAAAATAATATTGATGATTTATGTGGTCATTCGACTAGTAGAATACCCATGATTAATGTTTTATTATGGCATTATTTACTCACCTTATATTCCTACCATAAATGTATTCATGTTTCATATTAGTAAAGGCATGTGGTTTCAATTATTCACCATGCTTAGTATTTATGTTATCTTCTATTGTATTGTTTTCCCTTACTGAACATTTGAGCTCACCCCTTTCTATGTTTTAATTTTCCTAGGATTCCAAGAAGTGTATTGTGATTGATATTCAGTGTTATGCTAACGGAATAATGCAGTTCATAAATGATTATTTATGTTGTGTTTTATGTTTTAATGTTTAATGTAACATTCATATATGTAATCTATTTTATAAGACTACTAAACCAATCGGTCCTTCGGGACCTAAGTCATTGTAATCATTCCAATGTATTAAAATAATGCACCGAATATGGGTAGTTGCGGTCAGGGAGTTACAGTTGGTATCAGAGGATGTTTTGTAATAACCTTGGAAACTAAATTTAGATAAACTATGATTAGAATACATATCGTTGAGATATAATTTGAGGATTAGTATAGAAGACATTCCTATAATTTTGTTAATGTAGAGATTTTGTGAGTTTTCCAAACAAATACATCCTTGTATGGATATGGGCAGGTAGAGGCGGCTCTGGTACAGATGTACCGAGAGGTAAATCCCGAAAACACAGCTTTGAGCTAGACTTGAATGGGAAATGGTGCACAAAAATGGGTCTTGTTTCACTCTTGGATACGACACTCCAGGGTGATATGCTTAGGATAATTCTCATGTTCTTTACAAATCATAATGAGGGGTTTATGAGTATATACTTCCTCAAATAAAACATTTTTATGATTATGGATTACATCCATAAACTGTTCAATTTATGTTAAGTTCTTTACAAGTTTATAATTATGTATTTCAATTAATAAACAAGTCTAGTTTATTCCATTGTATAGAAATGGCACCCAGTAGAAGGAATGTGAACTCAAGAAATATGTATGATCCAAAGAGTAAGAAGGATCCTATATTTCATGGTATTAAGCCAACATTTTGAAGGGAAATAGTATCCCATATATTCTCAACATATAAAGAAATTGTATCATGTTTTAATAAGATAAGTAAATATTTCTCTGAGTATAATGGATTTTAAGGGAAGCAAGAGAGGAAAAGGATAGAAAAGATAAGGATGGATAAAGGGAAGTGGGAAAAGAAGGATTTCCCATATATGATAACTATGGTAAAAATCACCTTGGTAAATTCATGAATGGAATGTGAGTTTTTTATAATTGTGGAGAAAAAGGACACCAAGTACGTGATTATAAGGCTAAGAAAAAAGTTTCAGATGTACAATGTTTCATCTACAAGGAGATTGGACACTACGCAAATCAATGTCTAAATCATTAGAGTATACCCCAAATGCTGCTATTGGATAATAATAAAGTTATAATACTACCATATATGAAGAGGAATGATTATATTTCTTACCTTTATATTAAATTATTGGTTTATTTCAATATTTTATTAATGATTTACATGTTATAAGAATTATTGACTATATAAGGATTGTATTGCAGTACTATTTCATTAAAGAATTGAGATTGTGTGGAACCAAGAAAAGTGACTTAATTTTAGGTTAAAATTTTGGAAAATATATGGTTGAGCAAAAGATAAACCATAATATGGTTCTGTTACTAAGGTAGTGATTTTGGAATAAGAGATGGTTTATTTGGTTAAATTATATTGGATATTTTTGACTTCCTTGTAACTGATTAATAGTTTGTCTTTTTAATCATTGTTGGAATATTCAATATTTTTTTATATAAGAATATATCCAATATTATATAAAGGATAAGGGACCATGAATGTAATCAATAAGGTTTTATGGTAATTCAGGTTGTTACCATGTTTTAAAATAATACATCATGAAGGTGTTCACATGTTATTATGTTGAAAAAAGGATCTTCATTGTGTTTAACTTACTTATAAATTTTGGAATATGAGTTTGGATAGATTTATTTGGGACATTTCTAAAGGATGGAATGGATTAAGATACTATTGTTAAGGTTATTATTGGATTTTTATAAAAAGGACAACACATAGACCGTGTGACAACCTGTCGCATTGGACAAAGCTGTGAGAATCGAACCCACAACCGTAGTGCGATTGGGATTTATTGCCTACCATTGGACTATGTTATGTCCATAGATTGTATAATGCAGTTTTTTTAAAGGGTATAATAGTTGAAATATAAAATCGTATTTTTTTGAACCCCATACGATTAGGATAAATAGAATATATATATTTCAATTCTTTTGGAGTGAAAGATTATTCTGTGGTAGGAATTAGTTAAAATATGTAACTCTACTTTTCAAGTATATATATATATATATTCTCTCTTATAAAGACCAAATTTTATTTACACACTTTTTTATATGAGTTCTCCACAAAGGAATTTTCTATTTTCAACCTTTTATTTTCAAAGAAAATTTTCATATTTATAGTAGGAAATTTATTGAATTAGGGAAGAATGTAGCACCCCAAGATTTCGTAGTATGTTATTTCTTCAATGTATTTCAGTAACATGCACTACCCGCTACACCGATTTCAAGAGCACCATGACTTACCACATTAGCTGTTAAAAAGAGGATATGAATTGTATTAATTGAATTTTGAACTATATATATATTCCTTATAATTTTTTAATCCATATTATGAGTTTCTGAGACATAATGTAAGAACTAATTCATTTTTTTCAGATAAAAGAAGCATTTTTAAGAAAATGCAATTTTACTGCCTTTTGAAGGTGATACCTTTTTAAATCCAATATTTGAATCTTTTATGTATTAAATTTGACAAAATAAACTTCTTATTTAAAATTTGGAAATAAAAATTTCATTTGGATAATTTTTTTGTATTTTTCTGATAACATTCATATTTTGGTAATAATTTTTAATTAAAAAAACATTTTAATAAAAATAATTTATAGTGTGAAATTATTAATTTGATTGGTTATTAAGTATAATTAGAATATATTTTTATCATTTATTACAATTTAGGTCCTTATAATTACTTTCACATTGAATATGGACATAAACAACTGTCAATCTTTTTAAACATATTGTTGCATAAAAACACGCTATTTATTTTGACAACGGGAATTAATTTTAAATTGATTAATTCTACTTATATTTTTTGAATTTGGTTAAATGGAAATCATTTTTGAATTAGGAATATCAAATATAGATTAGGATGAATTTTTTGTATTTTTCTGAGAAACATCAATTTTTGATGAATAGTGAAAAACACAGAGTTATTGGTTAAAATCGACATTTTAATTAATTAATTAATTATTTTATTTAAATTTATTTTAGGTAAAAATAGATAAATAATACATATATGTGTTCAAAATAATTCATTGGAGTCATTTTATAATATGTTTAGATATATAAAAAATTTATTGAACTTTTTACCGTCTTTTACCCACCTCCTAGGAGTATTTTCATATTTCCATAAAACATAACTTTATCGCTTCTGTGAGTTGAATTTAAAAATTCTGAGAGACACAGTTAACTTCAGTAAGTAAAATTTGGTTCAATTAAATGAAAATAATTTTTGGTGAATAGTATCTTTTGACTTTTATTTCCCGTAGTTAAAGGTAGATAAGGTGATTCAAGGTAAAATTAATATTTTAATAATTAATAATTAACTTAACACATGTCCTAAACTTATTTTATGAGTAATTGTGGACCATGGGAATCCTTGTTTCTATTTCGGGACCCCATGGAGCAACTTATTAATGATAATCACCCTTTAGATTAATTAATTTAAATTAAATCCAAAATTGACAAAAACAAAAATCTTTTAGTAATTAATTTTTATATGGTGTTATATAAGTAATATTTTTGGCTATAAATATTCATTGGAAATCTAAATATATTTCCTACATCAGGGTGGTTTTTTTATAATTGTTAGACATCGAATAAAGTAAATTATATATGACACAAAAATGATGGAGTATTTACCTCATTAATAAATGATTTAAATAAATTAGATTATAAATATTACAATAGTATCCATAACATGTCCAATTCATGTTAGATGATTTTATTTAGACCATGAGTAATCTAATATTTGACCCTATTGATTTTTGGACCTTTAGAAACCGAATATATTTATATAATAAAATAATATTCTCACACTTTCCCAAAGATCCCCTCCTCTCCCTTATAAAAGGAGACCAAGTCTAACCAATTAATCGCACAACTCAATCCTTTAAGATAGTCCAAAAGCTGCCAAATTAAGCACCCAAAATCCCTCTCCTCCTCTTAGAAGCCTTATCTTAGTAATAAGGTACTTCAAGAAGTGATTTTGGTTCAAACCAATGGAAGTTACCCAAATAAAAGGTAACAGTTTGTCTTAACTTCTTTTCTTTTATTTTACTTCTCCAACCCATAAAATCTTTTTATTACATTATTTTATAACAAAACTAATATCCTCAATATACTATGATGTTTTTATGAGAAGGATTATAACTAAACATACACACACATCCATCTAATGTTTGAAGAACATAATGTTTTTGTGGATGGAAAACTAACGCCTCACGAAATGATCATTGTTCAATTACCTCCTACCGCTTCACATGGTGGCCATTATGATGGAATAGTATTTATATATTATATATATTATGTTTATGATATCTTTATGCTTCTGAATTTTCGTTTGATATCATAACATAATGGTTTCCATTATGGGTAAATGTGATAATTTCATTTGAGGAAGTACGGACTACTGCACCCTCAATGTGATCTGACTCGTTAATACCAAATGTGGGACGTCTAAAGGATGGAGTTAATTTTATTATATATGATATAATACTGGAATTATAATATACCTATGTATCATTATGTTTTAATTCTTTTAAAATAATAAATAGAAATGAAAGTAGCGGTCATGCGTACATACGACTTACCGTCTCCATGAACGGTGAATTTCATTCCTTACCCCAAAATGATATATACTATTATAAATACATGTATATACTGGATATATATTATATATATCATATCTAAATAATGAATATCATTCTGGATATAATGATAGTTTGACCATTTGAACAACTTGTAACTATAAGGTGTTAATTTTTTACTCAAGTGCCAAATATCTACAAAACGAACATTATTAACTTAAATAATTACATAATGTTTATAACATGGTAATAAGTGATATAAATGGAATAATAATCACAAACCAACCTCGGTCGAACCTGAACGGGTCACCCGAGTTGGTCTGCAACATGGCCTGAGAGGCGTTCCCGATCCTCCCGGGCTGGCGACTAACGCCAGGGCATCAACAGAGGCGGTGGGAACGATTTGGCCCAAAATAAAATAAAATAAGAAGTAGAAAATAAATAGAACAAAATAAAATAAATAAAGAACAACCAACAATGCTACTAACCTAACAACGAAAGAAACTCCATGTGACCCCATGGGTCACTCTCCAATACCATAACCAACGTCGCTCAAGGTGAACAACTGATGTTGGAACCTGGTACAGAACTAAAAACAAGAAAATGCTATAGGCGTGAGTATTAAAACATAGAAGGCATTCCCAATATCTATTCCCAATGAACTTTCTTTTTAAAATAAAAGAAACACCATTTAAATTTTGAACTCCAATTTATAAAAGTATGTTTTCTACATGTTACTCAAAAACAAAGTACGAGTCATTAACAATATTCATTTCTCAAAAACCCAAGTCATTCTTTTAGTAAGACATTAGCATTTTCAAAGGGGAAGTGATGTTTAAATTTTCAATTTTCACAAAATGTATAAAACACCTTCCTTTTAAAATAAATTTCTCAAACAAAATTAATAGCACACATCACATTCTAGTAAAAACACTACAGTAGTTACACAGTAAGGGAAATAAAAAGAAAATATATACAAGTACCATATTAATCATAGCGAGTAACTGAAAGCCAACTGACATGGGTGAACCTAGGAGATTAAGAATAACCAGAAGACACCAATAAATGATAAACCATCCACGTTGACATGTCACACGCGATGATATCAAAATTACCAATACACTTGACCATCCATTCTCAGGCAGGGCAAGGGAAAATCCCATAGTAATAAACCCAATATATCCACCTACTATGGGCAACTAATCTGTACAATAAGCTACCAGTGAAGCAATCATTCTTAGAATATTCTCTCAATATACCAGATTCCCATGTCTTAAGTGTTTGGAAATGTGGTGAGACAACGATTCCAAGAGAGCATCGAATCATATACTTACATATATATATATATATAATGCACAAAATGCATCACCCCGAGCCACTCCATTGGACAACCTCTTGCCTTTAAACGACTCAAGTACCTGGGAGACTCTAAGCGCGGCCTCCCAAACAATCACATACAACCAAGGAAGGAGAGTTATCATATGAGGGTTTTTATCAAAACATTTTCATCGTTTTCCATAAAGTTCCGAACGAGCATTAAATAAATTTCACAATCACCACTTTAAAAAGAACCAAAATTCTTGTTCATGCTTCAGAAGAAATAATTTATCATTAAAACCAGAGCTATAATTGAAATTCTATGAATTATGTTTAAAATACGAACTGGAATCCTTTAACTACTGGGTGTCCGTTCATTAAGAAATTATTTCAAGTGTGATGTATAAAATAAATGGCTCTTTTTTAAACCAAATAATCATTTAAAAATTAATTTTTTTATATTATCTCATATTTATTAAAATTAATAACATATTTAATTGGAAAACTAGTGTCCGCAAATAGCCGGAAATAATGTAACATAAATTTTAAAAAGCAGTGCAATGGGAACCTGCCTCAACTCGCAGCTCGAATGCGACAACGCGACACGCCTCGCACATGCGCACAAGGACGCACAAGATGACGATCACATGAGCGTGGAAAAACCTTGCAAACGCGCTGCAACCGAAATGATAACTAAAATGCATAAACACAGACCCAAAACAATAAAAACGTATAACCAGTGAAAAAGAACCACCTAGGCATGTTTTTAAAAACATAATTCACACCATTTATAAAACACCACTATATTACGCAAAAAGGGTTTACACCAAAAACATGTATTATTTTATATAAACACACTACTTTAAAAACAAATGCATATTCAACACTTTAAAAATACCATTTTCACACCATCTAAATAATTCAATAAATCATTAAACTATTTATTAGATCATTTAAAGAAAAACCAAAAAGACTTCACACCCAAATACACATAAAACCCTTCTTTTGAAACCAAACGTACACCAAGAACCATTTCACAACCGAATTTGCATCACATGAATGACTTGATAAATTATTTAAATAGCTGAATGAAAATTATTAAAATAATATGAAAATAATTTCATGGGTGTGAAACAATTCAAAAACACTAAAATAATAATTTCCCACCTGAACGCATGTCAAAACACTCCAAGAATGCATTCTGCACCACAACATTTGATCATATAACTTATTTATAAAACCAGATAACATAATAAATTAATAAATTGGTTCAAGGGTGTGTAACCACATACCTTGAGGTATAAAATATCAATATCTCATTGAAAAACCAATAACACATGTCAAATACACCGCAAGAAAACACAAATAAACCCTAAAACAATTAACCGAACCAAAATTATCAATGTCATATCTAAAACAACTCAAATCCCCAAAAAACAAATCCTATCAAACGAGAACTCCAAAACAAAAAACCCTTTCTAGAAAAAAAGAGATCATCACTGGAGGGAAAAAGGGTGAAGATGATAGTGTAAGAAATACTAGATGGGGAGGCGGGGTCTGCTGGATCCGGAGAAAGAAGGCTGGGCGATGACCTGGACGTGCGGAGGGAGTGAGAGGTGGGGTTGCCGAAGGCGGCTGGTGCAGGATCTACTAGGTATGCCAGAGGGGGCGAGCAGGGTGGAGGGTCGGCGGAGATGGGTGTAGGTGCTGCAGAAGGGGGTGCGAAGCTGGCACTGACGAGGGGAAAGGCGACAAGGCGGTGGTCGAGCGGCTGGGTGAGGCACACAACGCACATGTGGGGAAGAGTGGATTCGAACGGGGTTGGTGGGTAACACTCATGTGGGGAAGAGGGGGGAAGGGGTTGCGCGCCGGTGGGAGGAGGAGGTACTATAAAGTTCGGTGGGTGTCTGAGGGTGAGGCGAGGCCGGTGGTGCCAAGCAGGGAGAGCCAACGAGGGGGGGCAGGGTCCTGCAGCAAAGGCAGCTGGTGCAATAGGAAGTAATACGAGGGAATGGAGAGGGAGAGGTGATATCTCCTCATCGGGGGGATGGTGGACAGGGGATGAAGAAGGGGGGTGGGGCGTCGCTTGGGTAGAATAGTGTTTGGGGGTTTTATTCACACAATAATAATATTATTACAATAATAATATTAATAATAATAATTTAAAGAATAATAATAATAATAATAACATAATATTATTATTATTAACAAACATTATTTTTGAAACATATTTCATTTAATTATAAAATTACAGAAACCGGGTACCCGCAAGCTCATTGTATGGATAAAAAATGAGCACCCAAATAGCACACCTCTACGCAGTCCAATTGGGCACCCACACAAGCACATGGGGAGACCACACAATCATTGCTAATCACCTGGTGCCCATGCATGGGTATAGAACCCACCAAAATATTAAACGTAAGTAATATTTACACCAAGACCCCACCCGGATCATGGGGCGATAACCCGGATGCAAGAAATTATAAAATAAAATTAATTTTTGACATTTAGGTGATACAATTATCCCCACCATAGACACTTTTTGCCCCCAGAAAGTCACCCAGTCGAATGATAGACAAAACAAGGATACATGCCCGATTAAGACTGAATGAAACCACAACACAAGAGAACATGAGAAAATGAGAGATTTCTCCCCACAATTATAACTCAGCTAGTGCCGGAATCGAACACCCAAACATATCACCCTGAGAGGGGGGGGGGGGCGACACGGGAACTCCCAACCAATCCTGACTAACCTCCATAGCACGAGAAAAACAACACCTCAGCTGAAACTTGGAACTCTCGACTCAGGCCAAAGAAAGCCCGAACACTAGAGAAAAAACACTGAGCAAAACTTAACCCAACCAGTAAACCTGAGCATAACTGTAAGTCTGGACTCCTCCGCAGACACTTACATTCCCAAACAAACACCGCTATGCCAAGATCAACCCATACAAGGTTCAAGTACACTCTTAAGAAAAAAACACAATGAAAAAAACCCTAACCCGAAAAACAAAACCGTTTAGATTAGAATAGAGCATGTACTGCGTAACTCCACGGAAAAACAATGAACTGTTAACAATGTCAAAACATTAAGAATGGAAAAACAAGAACAAAAAGACTTTAAATGTTCCACTGCCAACGCAGAACATAAAAATCAAACCGAGGATTCACACCCTTGGAAACTTATGACTACGCGCGAGCTTAACCCCAAGACCAATGGTTGGGGTTCTGATGGATGAAGCATCTCCTGCCTCGCAGTAATGCACAAGAATCCTTCAGTCACAATGTCTTCTATAGGTGACTCTTCCTACAGAACATCTCCAAGTGACCCGGATAGTGAAAACGATAACACAACTTTGGAGGGGTACATCATGATGATTTCACATACCTAAACCGGCCACACTAGTGGAAGACCACTGAACGGTCCGATGAAGTAGGTGCAAGAACCACTTCAGACGACTCTTTAAAAACAGTTCCATCTGGCACACCCTGCTCGCCAAATGAGAACCTTTGCAAGGGACTGGATATGCTGGATTTCTGAAGATCTGCTCTTCAACAACCCACTCAGCTAAGAACGCCTCATCCACCAGTTTCTCAAAACAATGTCCCTTCAAAGGGAGGACCTGATCCTTGATCACTGGAAGTAGACACCCGATGAATAGGGAAGTCTTTACCAATCCATGTGATGCTACTTCGAGAAAAAATGACACAAGCTCCTTGAATTAGTCAACATATGCCTTCACCATCCATTGGCCTTGTTTAATAAGCACAAGATCTTCCATTTTCTTTGTCTTCACTTCATCAGGTATAAACCATCAGAAAAAGATAAATTTAAAGTAATCCCACGTCATCCAAACATACATTTTCGGTGGGGTGAGCAACTCTCATACGTCCTGAGATAGACCTAAAAATAGTCCCAAAACAACACGCACCCTGATATCTTCGAGAGTTCCCAATATCCTAAAAGCACACTCGACCTCTTCAAACCACATAACAAAATTTAAAGGACCATGATCACCGTTAAGTATAGACAATGTCCTAGAAGGACAAAAAACTGAGCATGACTTATCAAGAACTCTGGGGACCTTTCAGGGTGGCATGTTCTGAACAAAATATAAAACAAAGATCTAATACCAAAATCAAGACGAAGAAATATCATTGAATGAACTTTCATCCAAAAACATCAAACTCAAAAACCAAAAAAATACCAACAAAAAACAAAATATTTTTTTCACTTTAGAATTCAAAATCACCTATCTTCAAGGTCATATTCCAATTACCAAATCCACTTTTCAAACCCAAATCTCTTTCCCTAACCAAATGCTTTCAGTTTTAAAACCCATTTCATAAATTTAAAGAAATTTAAAAGAAATCAGTCCCATTTTCAAAAACCCTTTTTCATTTCAAAAAATGCACTTACACCAACTAGAATGAAAATGACACTCAACTTGCATCAAATCACTGGAGTGAGGGACTAGTGGTCACACTTAACCTGGAGACATGGTAGTGGGTCATGCACCAAGTAAGCATCGACGACTAGGAGGAATTCAATCCATGCAACTGGACTCTACATGGTTCACTACTCCATGTGAGATCATGATGTAACATCGGTTTACCTATTTTCTCATCCCCCAATCCAAAACAAACCAGAATGGATCCAAGACTCAATTCCCAGACTATCCCTGGTGACTCGAGGTGCAGAACAGGCGGGGGTTCATGACTTCCTTCAGGTACCTACCTCTCGAGTCCTGACTATCATAATATCCATCTACCAGACACCCCAAATAACAAGAACCTCCCCTATGATACCATTTTTTCACGAACCAAACCGGGTTGACCTGAAACTGGTCCCCTGAGCTGGTCCGCGACATGGCTCGAGAGGCGTTCCCGAACATCCCGGGCTGGTGACAAGCACCAGGGCATCAATAGAGGCGGTGGGAATGATTTGTCCCAAAAGAAAACAAACTATGTAGTGGAAAATAAATAGAACAAAAGAAAATATATAAAGAACAACCAACAACGCTATTAACCTGACCATGACCAAAACTCCATGTGACCCTATGGGTCACTCTCCAATACCAAAAAAAACATTGCTCAAGGCAAACAACTAAATCTAGAACATACAACAAAACTAAAAACAAGAAAACTCTATAGGCGTTAGTATTAAAACATAGTAGGGGTGCCCGATATCTATTCCCAATGCACTACCTTTTAAAATAAAAGAAATATCATTTCATGTTTTAACTAAAATTTATAAAAGTGTGTTATCTATATGTTACAAAAAAACAAAGTACAAGTGTTTTCCCCTATTCATTTCTCAAAATCCTAAGTCATTATTTTAGTGAGACATTAGCATTTTCAAAGGGGAAGTGATGTTTACATTTTCATTTTTCAAAAAAAGTATAAAAAATCATTCATTCAAAATAGTTTTCATAAACCACATTAAAACTACACATCACTTTCTAGTAAAAACACTACACATGAAAACTCTACCATAGTTAAACAGTAAGGGAAATGAATTGAAAATATATACAAGTACCATATTCATCACAGCAAGTAACTGAAAGCCAATAAACATGGGTGAACCTAGGAGATCATGAATAAACCAGAAGACAGTAATAAATGAGAAATAATCTATGTTTACATGTCACACATGATGAATTCAAAACGCCCAATGTGCTCGACCTCCTTTCCCAGGCAGGCTGAGGGAAAATCCCATAGTAATAAACCCAATATATCCACCTACTGTGGGCCACTCATCAGTACCATAACCTAACAGTGCATCAATCATTCTTATAATATTCACTCAATATGAAAAATTCCCATGTCTCATGTGTTTGGAATGGGGGTGATCCAATGATGCCAACCGAGCATCCAATAACATGCACACACACACACACACACACACACACATATATATATATATAAAATAATTCCCAAAAGGCATCACCTCGAGCCACTCCATGGGACAACCTCTTTCCTTTAAACTACTCAAGTACCCAGGAGCCTTTAAGTGCCACCTTCGAAAAAATAACTTACAACCAAGGCCGGAGAGTTATACTAGGAGGGTTTTTAACATAAAAAATCATCATTTTCCATAAAGTTCAAAATGTTCATTAAATACATTTCACAATCACCACTTTAAAAAGAACCAAAACGCTTGTTCATGCTTCAGAAGAAATCATTTATCATTAATACCATAACTATAATTTAAATTTTAGGAATTATGCTTAAAATCCAAACTGGCATCCTTTCACTACTTGGTGTTTGTTCATCAATAAAATATTTCAGTGTCGTGTATAAAATAAATGGCTCTTTTTTACAATAAATAATCAATTAAAAATTAATTGTCTTATATTATCTCACATTTATTAAAATTAATAAACTATTTAATTTGAACAAATAGTGTGTGCAAACAATTGGAAATAATGTATCTTAAATTTTAAAACGCAATTCAATTGGAATCTACCTCATCACACAGCTAGAACGTGACCGCGCGACAAGGAGACACGCCTCACACAGCCGCACAAGCACGCACAAGCTGACGATCGCCTGAGCATTGAAAAACATTGGCAAAATGATGAAACTACAAAGATAACTAAAATGCATAAACATAGACCCAAATCAATCCAAACGAATAACCACTGTAAAAGAACCACCTAGGCATGATTTTCAAAAGACAGTTCGAACCATTTATAAAACACCACTAAGTGACGCAAAAAGCGTTTACACCAATAACATGCCTTATTTTATATAAACACACTACATTAATAACAAATTAATATTCAACACTTTTAAAATACCGCATTCTAACCATCTAAATAATCCAATAAATCATTAAACAGTTTATTAGATCATTTCATGAAAAACAAAAAATACTTCACACCAAAATACACATAAAATCCCCCTTTTGAAATCAAACATACACCAAGAGCCATTTCACACAAGAATTTTCATCACATGAATGACTTGATAAATTATTTAAATAGATCAATGAACATTATTAAAATAATATAAAAATTATTACAAGGGTGAGAAACAAGGAAAACACACCGAAATAATAGTTTCCCAATTGAATGCATGTCAAAACACTCCAAGAATACATTTTTCACCACAAAATTTGATCATATAACATATTTATAATACCAAATAACATAATAAATTAAAATATTTGTGTAAGGGTATGGAACCACAAACCATGAGGTAGAAAACATCAATATCTCGATGTGAAACAAAAAATGCACATCAAACGCACTGCAAGAAAACACGAATAAATCCTAAAACAATTAACCAAACCAAAATTATCAAAGTCAGATCTAAAACAACTCAAATCACCCAAAAAACCAATCCTAACAAAGGAGAACTCCAAAAAAACAAACCCTTACAGGAAAAGAGAGAGAGAACATCACCAGAGGGAAAAGTGTGAAGAGGCTAGGGTATGAAAGACTATACGGGGAGGCGGGGTCTACAGAATCCCACGCAAGGAGGCTGGGCGAGGACCTGGGCATGCGGAGGGTGTGAGAGGTGGGGTTTACGGAGGAAGCTGGTGCGGGATCTGCTGGGAAAGCATGAGGGGGAGAGTAAGGAGGTGGGTCAGCGGAGTTGGGTGCAAGTGCTGCAGAAGAGGGGTGCGAAGCTGGCACTGATGAGGGGGCAAGGCGGTAAGGTTGTGGTCGAGCGACTGGGGAGCACAACGCACAGACGGGGAAGAGGGGATCCATGCAGGGATGGTTCAAAATGCACATGTAGAGAATAGGGGGGAAGAGGCCACACGTCGGTGGTAGGAGGAGGCGCTGGAGAGGTCGGTGGGTGTGTGAGGGTGAGGCGAGGCCGGTGGTGCCGAGCAGGGAGAGCCAATGAGGGGGCTTGGGTACTGCGGAAAAGGAAGTTGGTGCGATGAGAGGTGATATGAGGGCAGGGTGAGGGAGAGGTGAAGTACGCTTCTTGGGAGGACAGTAGACATAGGATGATGAAGGGGGGTGGCGCTCTGGTAGAATAAGGATTGCGGGGGGGGGGGGGGGGGGGGTCATTTACACCATAATAATGTTATTACAACAACAACAATAATAATAATAATGTAAAGAGTATTAATTATAATACAAATAATAATAATAATAATAATAATAATAACAACAACATATTATTATAATTATTATTAACAAACATTATTTTTTAAACATAACTCATTTATTTATCAAATTATGGAAACCGTGTACTCGCATGCAAATTACGCACCTCTAAACAGTCTACTTGGGAACCGACACAAGAACATGGGGAAACCGCATGGTCATTTCTAATCATGTGGTTCCCATGCATGGTTCTGGCACCTACCAAAACATTAAACGTCTGCTATCGATAAACCAGGACCCCACCCGGACCTTGGCGTGATATCCCGTAGCCATGAAATAATAAAATAATTTTAAATTAAGAAGTTTGGGTGTGACAATAATAAACATAAAAATGGTTCATAAGAAAGTATAAATTAACTTTAGTTTATTATTCAGGATATTAAAGATCAAGTAGGTCAAGTCGGACATGAGGTAAGCGGTTTCTTATCTCACTTTTAATTCCGTGATATTTCCATTGTTCACAACTTATTTATTGCATGTGGTGTGTTGTGTACTACTATTTGATATATATTACCAAAATTATTGTTATATTCATGATATTCTATGATTCATTTGGTGGTTATTGACTATTGTTCATATGAATTGATTGATTACAACAAGGTAAGGGGCATTTCCACAATCTCATTATTATCCAACATTGGTCATGTGTATGTATTTTCTGGTACATAATTATCATAGATACCCATATTTTATAAAAATGATTTCAATAGGAATATTTTTAATTTTCATGGTAAGGTATATTTAACTAGATCATCATTTTAAATGTTTTAATGATTTATCTTTCTAATCTATTTTAATTAATTTCCATGTTTTCAAAATGATTTTAAGGATTTATTTAGATGGAAATGAATGTTTTGAAATGATAATTTTTTTAAAACGTTTCAAAGTGGTATGAGACACTTTGATTAAAAAATCCCTTTCAAATGAATACCGTTAAAAATTTTGAGAATTTAAATGACATCATGAAAAGGGGTATTTCTCTGAAAGCATTTTACTGATTATTTTCATCTATGTCAACATCTTTTTTTGGATTTTAAACTTATTTGAAGTGGATTTATTATGATAAAAATATTCCATATTATAAGGAATTTTTTGTGATATGTTTGACTGTGCATGTTTTATTTTTATACCATTAATTGTTTATAGACAAAGTATTGACATTTCGTTGGCTAGTTTTAATATGAATGTTTATGTCATATTTCAACCTCTTCATATGATGAATGTATTGGACTTGTATGTTAGGGATTGGGGAGCGGTAAAAGTAATCCCTCCGGGTTGGGGTCTAGGTACCGTAGACCCTCCGTGATGGAGTCCGGTTATAGGGGCTCTCAGGAATGGACTTCGGTAACAGTGGCTCTCTGGGATGTAGTTCGGTTACAGAGGCTCTATAGATTGGATTCAGGTTACACAGGCTCTCCGGGATGGAGTCCGGTTATAGAGGCTCTCTGAGTTTGGGTCCATTTATAGTTAACCCATAGGTCCTGGAACGAGACCTTGACATAGAAATTAATTTCTAGTATTATATATTCCCTCATTATTAAAATAATATTGATGGTTCATGTGGTCATTCTACAAGTATAATACCAATGATTATGTTTTATTATGGCATTATTTACTCATCTCGGATTACTACCATAAAAGTATTCATGATTACAATTAGTAAAGTAATGTTGATTCAATTATTCACCATGCTTAATATTTAGGTTATCCTTCGCTGTATTTCTTACCCTTACTGAGCATTGGAGCTCACCCCTTTCTATGTTTTATTTTTCTTAGGATTCCAAGAACTGTATTGTGATTGATTTGCAGGGTTAAACTAATGGAATAATGGCATTCATAAAGGATTATTTATGTTGTGTTGTATGTTATAAAGTGTAATGTAACATTCATGTATGTAATCTATTTTCCAGGACTGCTAAGCTGATCGATCCTTCAGGACTTTATTCCTTGTAAGCATGCCAATGTATTAAAATAATGCACCGACTCTAGGTAACTGGGGTCGGGGCATTACATCTTGCATCATTCCAAAGTATTGGATCAAAAATAATTAGATAAAATATCCAAGTTATCCATATCAATTTATTTAATTATTTAATTCATTTATATAATTTAATTACATAAATATTATTTGGATATCCATTTATTATAATATTCAACAGACTCTGAAAAATATTGTATAATTACCTTTCACATTTTTATGACATTGTTCATTGAGAAAAAATTGATGTATGAAGATTACTATATGTTCATTGTTTTATAAAATAACCCATTATCATTTCAATATATCATTATATATTCATATATTTTAATGATCATTGATGTAATTAATTGTATATGAAATATCCCATTTATAATAAAATATATCATATAAATTTCTGAAAAAAATATATGAACATGTAAAAAACAAAATATTATTGTAAAATTAATTCTAATATCTATACATCAGTTTTAATGATCCCCTATCTCAAATAAATAATTGAAGACAATTTCTCCACCATTATTGATATATTATCAAAATCTAAAAATAATTTTATGATTTGTATAAGAAAATGAGAAATTTTGTAAATAAATTCTACCAAAAATTATTTATCCATTCACATCCTACCATTAAATTCCTATCTAATAATTTTGTATAAAATTAATTTTAATCAATAATAATAATATAGTTATTTTTAGTTTACATTATTTAGTCATTTATGCCTTCTAATATATGTAGTAATTCTTTATAATTCAACTAGTCAGAATATATTTCATTTTATCTCTAATACTATAATTTGTATTATTATATATAAATCTCCAAATTAATTTTTCTTAATAAATTTAAATATTGTAATAAATTTTTTATTTCATAAACAATATTATATAAAATCTTATTTTGTTTACAATTTTTTCGTGACACATTTAATATAGTATATCATTATGTGAATACTTCCTACAGGTTCACATCACCATAAAGATAGGATTTAACCATTATCTATACCATTAAAATATCCATTAACATCAACTGTAATTTATACAATATTTACTTTACATAGGATCATTTCTTATACTATGATAAATCTCATATTCCACTTATACAATTTGATAAAATATATTCCTTAGTAAATTAATTTATTTTATTTTTAATTTTTCCAGGTTAAAAATTACTCTTATAATTTAGAAGTTCCCTACTTGTGTTAAAATATTTCAAAATTCATTTTATAATAATTCGTTATATTCATTGAAAATTATAATTAATAAATTTTCCCATCTCTTTCGGGATTTTCAATTACATATTGTTAAAATATTTTCCGAACTAGTCTCTTGCTTCCTTTTGGAGATATCTTAGTAAATTGAATTAACATGACCACAGATAGTATGGGAAAACTTATTCATGAAGAAAATTTACCTTATATTTAGTTGTTCGGAATAGTATTATATATATAACATTGTTTTCCTATAGAAATAAATATACAACATTTATTTATAATCATCATTAAATATATGATCATTGATTCTTTAATAAGAACACAATCTATTTTATTATACCTACTAAAACCATTTACCATTTGTGATAGAATATCACATTTTTTGTTCATTTTATATATGTATCGATTCGTATATATTTTTACATAATACAAATCTCATTTACCGTAATATATTATTTTAAGAAATTAAAAATTCAGTTTTTTATTATTCACCTTTGTGGAATAATTTCTAAACCATGCTGCACTATACTATCGCAATGGGGCCAATAATTAAAAAATTATATATTTTGTCTTTTTAAATAGTCATAAAGATTACTCAATTTTCTCATTAAAAATTAAAATTCTCCTTCCTTGTATTTCAATTTTAATTATAACTCTAAACACCTTCTTTTGGTAATAATCTCTTAATAATGTAAAAATTTAGATACTAAAATTTCATTTACAATAAACTATTTACTTTTTTTAGTAAATCATTAACTTATTCTACATTAGTAGATTTAACTTCAAGTTATTGATTCTAAATTTTCATAATGTTTTTGTGTTCTTCTTTAAGTATTATCACCTTTTTCCTTTTTATTCACATTAGTACACCTTTTTAATGATTACATATTTCCTATGCAGTTTTGTAGTATCTCATGCAAAAAAATCATTAACACTAACCAAATAATAAATAGATAAATTTCATAAATATTTATTATAGAATTATTATAAATAAATTATATATTTATATACATATTCTCTAAGGTATTATTTAAAATTATCAAATCTTTATTTTATATTCAAATTACATTTCCATACATAAAATCCTTAATAAAAACCTAATATTTATCACGATTTACAAAAATTTATTTCTCAGTAAAAATTTTGATTTCTAATATAATATTATATATTTATTATATTCCAATAGATTTAGTACATTATTTAACCTATAATACATTACACTTTATGTATTTTCATATATCTCACTACATATATCATATAAAATTCATTATAATATAAATGACTATGGAAAATCAAATTTCCATCATATGTAATTAATTTTCCATGGGTCAACATACATCATTATTTGTCTTCTCATATTTAATACTATTTATATCATAAAAAATATTAATATATCTAATGAAACATGTGAGAAAAAACATTTCAAATTAATTCTAACGAGAGACGGTTTAATTTCTCCAAGTGAAATACGTGGACATCAAAAATAAATATTTACGAATAAAATTGAATAATAAAAGATCAATCTAATTAAAATAAATAGAATATTTAAATAAAATATCTTGAATTATATATTTTGTAAAAATAAACTAAAATAAATCAATACTTTATATATATTGCGAAAATAATATATTTTAATTAATGTAGAAATATTATAATTAATAACATTAAAAAACTTGTTAATAAAGTAACTTATATATTTTAAAATAATATTCATATAATATATAATTCTTTGAGAGAAATAATTTCTTTTCAAGAAAATAAATTAACCGTGTATTGGTTTTAGTTAACATAATTGTGAGGATTGAATTAATAGGAAACCCTAAATCACTTTTTTATTTTAAAAAAAATAGCGTAATGAAATTTAAAAATAAAAGAAAAAAATATATTTTCAAGTCAACATACCCATCTTTTTTAATAATAACCATCTGAAATAGGCATGATGAAATATGTGATCATTGTAACATGAAATTTCATCATGATATTCCATGAGAAAATGTGGCCATGTTGATGGGAAAATAAGATTGATTTGGGGAACATATTTTTGACTATTAATATTTGTCCCTCGATCCAATCACTCAAATTCCCTATTCAAACTGAGTAGAATCAAAATCCAAAGATGTAAAATTTCCAAAAATCCTTTATAATTTTTCTATCAAACAATGATATTTCGACATCATCATGAGTGATTACATATTAAAACACTATTACTAGACTATATCTTTTACCAATACGAAATAAAATAATAAATCCCAAATTAATTATAAAAAATTAGATAAACCATAAAACTCAAAAAATATATAATATAACATCTAAACTAATGATGATACTCAAATATAAAAAAATGTAATAAGAAGAAAAAAAACTTCGCCCCGATGAAGATGGTAATCATTATAAATAATTAATTCCCTCTAGTAATATGTATCATCTTTGTAAGGATACCAGAGTATACAAACCCATGACACCACCAGAAAATGTCTATCCAAGGATTCACACACCAAAACCCAACTAAAAAATGATGATTCTAGTGAAGCCCGCAGAACCACAAAACCACCTTAAATAATCATTATCTCACTGAGAATTAATTATCACTTTAAATGAATACTACCTAAACCATATAAAAAATTAATAATTAATTCTTCCAAAATTCAACGGTAAAATTAGAATATGGTGTTATAAATTGGCTGATATATGCCCTGGGAGGAAACATGGGAATTGGATATGACTATCTCTACGTCCACTATCAATGAACTAGTATAGACCTAGGTAGTTCCCAGGAGAACATAATCGAAATATAAATAGGAAACGATCAAACTCCAAAACAATGGGTGGACCCTTAATGAGTATTTCATATAATATCTACCTCTAAATGAACCCACAATGTGGTACACAATCTCAATGAAGACAATAAAACTATATCAAGGATGTGGGATTACAAAATTATTCAATAAGATATAGTATATATAGAAAAAACTTATCATATAAATATAAGGTAGAAAAAAATAAATAACATCACATACTAGATACTAAAAACAATATTAAACCATGATGAATAGAAAAAACCAATTTCAAGGAGGTACATAGATATCTATAGGACTTACACTAAACAATTTCACAGAATTATTTCCCAGACCACAAAAAAACCCATAATGTTAATCGATGTATGGGGTCTAGAATGATGATATTTTTATTAGTAAATGAGGTAGACTATGGGTGTGGTCCTATATTTTTTTGTGTAATGACAATTAAATTATAGATTAGAATATGTTAGAAAATATAAAAACTATGAAAAATGGGACATATAAAAATAATTTTTTACTATAATAATGATAGGAGGAAGTTAAAAAGGTAAAAAGACGAAATATTTGTGGCTTGAAACTAATTTTACAAAAATAGAAGAAGTGGGGATGGGTGGAAAGAAATTATACTTATTGAACATCTCATCCTTAGGTGAGATAGAAAAAATGGTTGAGTGGGGTGCCATCTATCTCCATGAATCATTAAATATTATTTATCAAATTTTATTTTTATAATCCCATTATAAAATAAAGATTCCTCTTATAATATAATGATAAAATAAATATTATAAATGGTAGAGTTTTAATTTATATTATCATGTAAACAAAATAAAATCAATGAGATAAAAATTGTAGAAATCATATATATATATATATTGAAAACATGACTATATTTAGAAAAAAAATTTTCTAATCACAAGGGACTATATGATATATATTAGTTAGAGACTAACATGTGATAAATTTTAATGATAAATGGGTTTTTACTACATAATTATATTGTTAAATATATTTTATGGAATATATTGATTAAATATTACTTTAGAGAAGTATGATAAATTTGATTTAGTAAACTAAAATACATGTTGCAAGGGATATACATATTGTGTGAAACATTTAAGGTGTGAGAATTTCAAATTCATTGAAAATACTATTATATAATGATAAAATATATTTCAAGTATTTTTACGTATGAATGAGAAAAATGAAACTAGTAATTTCATTATGGCTAAGTAATGTGGCAGTAATGAATACCGTCATAATAGTTGAATAAAGACCATTCACGTCGTCAAATTTTAATATAATTAAGAATCAGTTGGGTAATTTTCTAGAGTGAATTATATATTGGGGAAAACAATAGAATACATTTTTTAAAATATTTTCATGAAAAATAATATATGGAATTATAATTTTATATGTTTTATTATGTGATGTAACATTTTTGACACATAAAAATCAATATATGGGATTTCGTTGCGAGTTTGATGAATTGTTTGGATTTGAAATGGATTATTTATATATAATGAAAAACTTGATCCCGTAATATAATTATATAGTATTTACACCTTCATATCCTAATTTATAGTTAATAAAAAAATAAACCCATAATTATGAATTATTAATAAAATATAAAAATATAAAAGGAATAATGACTTCAGATAAACATCATGGATTAATAAAATACTATAACTTTCTGTAATTATGAATAGTCTAAGACACCATACAATTCTTATATGAATAAATTTCATTGATTTTTATGATAAAATGATGGAGAAGACATATTTTCAAAATATTATTAATGATGGGAGACTGTATGTTCTATATATATTATTTTTCATAATGGTTTAGATGAGATATTTTACATTTATTCATTGATTTTAAAAAAAATTATTAACCTAATCAATGTTCTTTTACATAGTAAATTAAATTGAAATCGTGAACTAGTTAATTAAAATTATTTTTTTTCGGGGGATTATTTTGAGTTTACTATATTTTAAAATTGAATTTGAACACAAAATTATAAAATCAATCAATGAATATTCCAAAAATAAAATAGAAGATTAATAGATAGAGATTGAATTTAGGACCAATTCACTATCCAGAGTTAATTTTAATGATGACAAGATTATTCTTGATATTTTTTTAAAAATAATAAAATCATAATACTATATTGATAATTTGTCTATATGAACAGTTTATTTATAATTTTGGATGACAAATTTATATTTTTATAAAAATTTATGAACCACCATATATTATAAATTTTTTATTTCAATGTTCCCTTATACCGATCGGGACATCCTTGGATTAGTAACATCTCAAAAAAAATTATAACATATAATCAGAAACTTATAATATGAAATTTAAAAAATAATTTCCATATGGAATTAAATATGAATCTTGCGAAGTAAATTTTTTAAAATTTTTTAATCATAAATCTGATATTAGAAAAATATATAATTTAATGGACATGGAAAAGTACAATATTTTGTAATTATTTTTACATTTTTATATATTTCTATATTTTGTATAATTCTTATGTTATGTATTTCTGGAATGATATCATCAATGTATAGATACTCAATATAACATATGGTTTTTAAATATGGATAAAAAATTTTATTGTGATCCCAATATTCATAAGAGTTTCAAAAAAAGAATTAAAAAAAGATTAATGGAGTTGATATAATTTATCAAGTATGAAATGTTATGTGATGTGTACATGAAAGGAATTTATATTTTATACAGTATTGTATACATTCATTTTTTTATTATAACAATGAACTTCCATGCAATAAGTTACAAATTTTTTTATATAAATCTATTACATATTCATACGTTATTTACCACAATAAAATTATTGGAGCTCCCATATGTTGATCAAAACACACACATGAGATGTTTAGACTAAATTTTTGGTACATTATAAATAAAATGTGTTTCATATTATGTTTAATGGCGTCAATTTCATAAATTTTAATCATAATAAAATTCTAATGAATTGTATCAAATCTCATTAACATATTGCATTATTATATTCAATAATGTTGAACAATGCTTCATAAAAATATTTAATTTTCCTAGGTAACTATCTATATATATTTGGATATATTAAATTTATAAGAATAAAAAACTTGTTTAATTTATATATTAAAGTAGAAATTAAATTATTTTATAATATTTCCCAAATATGGGAATGATTTTTGGTTAAGGATTTAGAATTTCTATAATAGTTTTTTCTAATTGTAATAGGAAATGTTTTGGCACAAACATTGGAGTATTATTGATGAATATTTTTTGGTAACATCCAATGCATTATTTTGGAATTATAAAAGGTATATTTTTCAATGAAAAAGTTGACTTAATAAATTATTGTTCACATGGTTTATAATGATAACTGGATAATCAAAATCATGTGTGATCAAAATGAACATGATTTTGACTATGATAATTCTCGTGGTATGTTAGATGATGATATAAATTAAATATTTTTTAATGGAAAAAATATTTCTAGATTGAGAAGAAAAAAATTTCATTGAATAAAATAATGAGTTGTATTTTTAGAGTAAATAAACAAGAAGGAACAGTTAAAATTCAAGTATTATAATTGGAGAGAAAATGTAAAAAAATATTAATATAACCATGAATTTATTCAATTAATTGTAGTTTGACATGAAAATTAAATTATTTATGATTATAAATATGGATTATAATGGTATGAAAATGAAAATAATTCATCAGTGTGATAGATTAGGGCAACCTAGTGCTACTGAGATCAACCTAAGACGATATAGAAAGTATATCACAATAATTAATGAAAAAACATTAATTAAATTTATAAAAAATTATTATAACCCTTGAATTAAAAATATATAAAGTATATAAATAAAGGAAAATATTTTTAGAGAATAATATCTACTATTTTAAAAATAACAACTAATATAATTGGAATGGATAAAGTAAGATAGAATTAAAGGAAATTGATTATATTTATATAATTATTTTTGAAACATCACAATAAGAATATAAATTCTAAAATATTTTGTTAACATGGATATATTAATACATTTTATGAAGGAATTAGCTTCAAATAAGTTACATCATTATGATGTTATAATAATACTAATTATAAGATATTATTTAGAAATATATTAACGAATTAAACTAAAGAAAAAATAAATTAAATTAATTTTATCTACTCTTATCAACATTGAATCTTATAAATTTTTTATGATTAGTTCTATTAATGTGTATTTATGAACCACATGATTATTAAAAAATTTCAATTCATTCAAAATAAATGAAATAAGTATCATACATATTTTTATTTAATCGGTGGATATAATGGTGAGTTATATATTTCGATTGAGTATGTTTTAAATAATATGGGATAATTTTAAATTCCCATTGATTTTCTTAAGCTTGATATGGAAAATAAAAAACACAATTTGTACATAAAATATGGGATTAATGACCGTAATGATGTTAATTGATTACCAATGTTGTGAATTATCAATGAGGGTTGGTGGAGAGAATTTAATGATAAACAATTGTCATGGAATGAAAAATATTAATGAAGATCATAATTTTTGGTGTGGGGGAATTTACTCGGAATTCATATATATTTTTATAAAATATCATGAAAATACTATTCTACTAAGGGAAATAAGATACAATGGAATTTAGAAAAAATATAGGTTGATATAGATAATATATAGGATAGATGATACTAGAAAAGACACTATGAAATAGTTTATTAAATAAGTATAATATATTTAGGTACACTATAAATTAATCTATTCTTATACAAGATTAAAAAACAATAGAGGATTGGTCCTATGGAAGTGGAGAATTTATTATATCCAGGAAGAGTAGACAAAATTTTTTTATTGGAAGAAGTCATATATATGTCTAAGAACCTTATCATTAACCAATAATAAATATAGATATTGAAAATTATTTCAATTATTCTACTATTTGATTTTTTTAATACATTACGAGATTAATAATTTTAAAAAAATTAAAACATGATGTGACCTAATTATTTAATATTGGTCATATTAAATAGTATTTTATATTGGGTTAAATAATATTTAGGATTATAATTTTATTAATTCATTGTGTGTTTAATTATAACAAACCATTTACATTCATATTTCTATTTTGGGTTTTCAGGGCAATTGATGTTCCACAAACATTAAATCCTAGATCTAGTTCCAAAAAATACACATTACAAAATTATATTGATACTAGCATAAATGTCCCAAAATGAATACACCATTTTACATGTAACATTAATATTAAAACACATACCATGATCAAAATTATTAATGTATTAATAGATTATATACCTAAATTTTTAATTACACATTATTTCCATAACATCTCCCAATATTTTCTTCACATATAACATCATATTAGAAACATTTATCTATGTAGTATCTAATGGAATCATTAAAGATAAGAACTATTCTTAAATTACCATTAATAGAAGAATTTAATGATCCACAATGTATAAAATCATAAGAATGTGAGCAAATAAAAAAATGAGTCAAATAACTTAAAATTGGAAAATGGGATAATAATTGATGATCATTAGTCATTATTAAATTACATATAAAATGAAATATATATCCATATTCTAAATTGTATTATTACGGAAGAATACATATATAATTCCAAAAGAATGTGTAAACATGATCACATAATCATGGTCCATATATTTTAACGCAAACATATGGAACAAATATAGTCATATGAAATCAAAACAGTGTGAAAAAAAATAACAGAAATAATTTCCATAAGAAATTATTTAATCATTTCTTACAATAATCCAATCCAATCATTTAGTTTTGAACAAAAGTTAATATAATAATTTTCAACATTTGTTTTTGAATATTGAAAAAGATAATAATTTTCATTGATAACATAATTGTCCTCTAATATATAAATCATTCACCAATGAATTGGAGGGAGATTTCAAACCCAATGATCATTCAATGATAGACCATCCATATCTATTCCGTATAAAATATTTTATAACAATATTATAAATAATACTCGTGTACTAAAAATTGGATACAAAACATTCTCTTATGAACTTGTAAAAAAATTAAATAAATAATCAGATTTATTAATAAAAAAAGTTCTCTCTCACAAAAGATTAATCATATAAAAATTTAAATGGTCATTCATGAAATATTAATCCATATGAGATATATATTTCTTTTGGTAGATATTAAAAGTTATATTATATCATAAATAAAATTATATCAAATATTTCAAAAAAAAAATCATGGAAAACTAACACATTATGTTGCATTAGAAATAATTTTCTTCAAAGGGTGTGCACTATGAAATTGAAAACATATAAAAAGTAATATTAAATGAACCAATAAATTAAATAATTTTTATAATTAAAAATTAGTAGTGGAAGATAAATAATTATTTGTAAATGAAGAGAAATAAATTTTTATGCATTTTATTTCTTTTTAAATAATCCATTAACAATAAATATATTATAAATCTCCCTTTAGATAAAATAAAAAGAAGAATATTAATGATACATAAGATGTTCCATATTTTTTTTCAAAACATGAAAATATAACATTTTTTATGGTTAAATAGATCATTGATAATTCTATATAAGAACAAATATAGAGGATGTAAATTATTCATGAAAATAAAACATTTTGTTGCAGAAAGAAGACCATAAAAGAAGAATATTTTTCCATTAAAATATAAATGAACTATAATGGAAAATAAAATAAAATATGAAAAATTTAGTTATATAAAAATCTCATTAATTGTATATTTTATTCAAAAGGAAAATTTTATGATTGAATTAAATTTTTTGGGGACAAGACCAAACCTTACACAATGAAATTTATAACATAAGAATCATTAAAAAATATGGTTTCTTGAATTAAATGTTAATCCATAATAAATTATTAGATTAAATTAAATTAAATAATTTTATATAGTAAATACATATTAAAAGAATATATTCAATGAAGAAGTTCCTGGAATCAGTAAATGGATTTCAGGTCAACCAAAATACCCTAACAATTCCATATTTTATTTAATAAAAATCTGTCAAATATTAATTAAGTTAAAGAAATAAAAAAATATTAAATAAAATATATCCAAATCAGGAGATATAATTTATAAAATAGAGATTAATTATGGTCAATAGGAATGATTATAACATAGTAAAATGAAATCCACTTACAAAAACTCTTAACAAGGGATCATGATTGCTTGAATGAAATCTGAATTCCAATATAAATAATTTCAAATCATTAATAATACATGTTATAACCCTATTAATATTTATTATGTCATATATTAATTTATTATTTCATTCATCTCTGTATAATTACTTTTTAATGGTTTATATTTATCACTAATTATTATTAGTTTGAGTATTTTCTCATTAATTTCTTAATAAAATCAATGATCGCTATTAATTATTAATGAGTTAAACATCTCCAACATTTTCAATCTTCAATTATAATATTTACATAATAATGATTTAATTTTCATTTTAATTATGTGTGAGTTTCGTGTTCAATTATAAAAACTATGATAAATAAATAGATTAGTTAGAAAAGAAAAAATATCCATAATATGTTATAATAATAATGTACAAATATGAATATTTTTACAACATAACCATAAATAAAAAATTATTTCATTTTTGATATAATATATTTAATGAAATTATAAATTAAAACCCATCCATGAAAAAACATATATCATATTCCATATAATTAATTAAATTAAACCAAAAAAGAACATGTCATAATCATTATAATAATATTATTACGAAGTATTTTTGTTAATATATAAATATTCAAAATTTTAATATTTTTTATATTAATGTGATAAATCATAATGTAGTATATATTTAAATGATTTAAAATAGAAAATAATGATAACAATTCATTACTTATAATGAATAAATCACATATATTTTAGGATGGCTCTGAGAGAAAGACAGATATATTTTTAGATCTTCAACAACAGTGATCATTTTTCAATTAATAACCATGGGTTCATTCATTCTAGATTGGGAGTTTGTTTTTAGGGATTCCTCACATCTTTATTATCATACTAGTGTGAGTTTTTATATGAGTAGATTGACCGTCTCTTTCTTAGAAAATCTATCAGGGTTTCCATATCCAATTAAATAGGGTCCTCCTCATAATTTATTATCATCCAGCATCGTAATAGTGGATTTTTTTATTTTTTTATCTCAATGCCCACCAAAAGTGATTTGATGTTACCAAATAATCCCATATTGGCCATCTGATTTACTCTGGAGGAGACAACCCCTGGTCAAATGTCGATGTCAAAAATCATATCACCCATTGTTTGAGTAATAAAACCTATAAACATATTCCTATCGGTAGAGGGTATTTCCATATCATCATTTCATGTTGTGAGGATCTTGCATAGACTTAGAATCTTGTCATGAAAAAACACAATCATGGAATTTTTTTCCTCTAGTAATATGATATGAATTTCAATCCCTTGAATTTGAAGAAGTCAAAAAATCATGTGTATATTTGTTCACACATTTTTAATTCTGTGTATTGGTACTATAAAATTTTCAATGATTTGGTATCCACTATTAGTATACTGTTTAGAACATATATATAAACTCTTGAAGGTGAACATTGTTAATTCTATGGTATTCATGTTGATATAAACATATCATCCAAGCATTCTAACAACATCAATTCTATATTCAATTAAAATAAAATTGATTTCAATGTTTAATTTAAATGTGTTCCATAATTATATGTTTTTTGCAGTATTTTAGGTCACACTATGCAAAATTATAGGGTTATTGAATGAAAAGTTTGGGAGGATCCAGAATGGATGGATTGGAAAGAAGTGTAAAAATTAATAGAATAAGGCTATTTTTATAGAAAACGGTGTTCCTGTAAATCATTAAGGGACCGCTACATCTTTCTCTTCCCCTCTTAGTATTTGAGTAAATTAAACATAGGTTGAAATCACTAAGGAGTAGTAAAATCCACCTACTCATATATCTAAAAAAATAAATGTCTCTAATGTGTATTATATATAAAATAACTTTGTTAGATAACATATCTCTAGAACTAGAGAATTCATTGGATATTAATGAATTGTAATTTAATATTTAATGATATATTGAAGGTAAAAATAAATATTTTGACATCGAACAAAAAATTTGTGAGATTTTTCATTCAGTTCAATCTAAGTCACTAGATATGGGAGCCACTGATTCTGAGCACACTAATTCAATAGAGTAGCCAGATTCCCAGATTTTTCTCATTTCTTCTATGGATAATCCCCCCTATGATAAGGATGTTGATAATTATCTGGTTATGAAATGTGTCATAAGATATCCATTATTTAATAGGAATGATACATGGACTCCCAAATATTTTAGTGTGAATGATATTGGATAAGGTCAGGGGGATTAAACCCAAATCAATATCTACCGATATGCCTCTTTTAGCTATAGAGTTACATCATGTTGTTATTATTCAATAATTTTTAGTATCTCATTTTTATGGAATTAAAGATTTGAATAGATGAGATAATGGATCAATAGATCATATGGAAAAAGAAGACATGATTAGGGTGTGATAAAGGAATATTCTTCCAAGAAAAATAAAATTGTTAATGGTATAGAAAGGTAAAAAAAACATGTGACATAGATTTAAAGTCCTGATACAAGAGGCAAATAATCAAAAAACTGAAGATATTATATTGTAATTATTAAGGGTTTTTGAACACCCACACATACATGACCCTTAGGCATTTAATTTTGACATGTAATATATCACTAATTGGGATTACTAAGCCTAATATGACTTTTGAGAATTGTAATTCATTCAACCGAGAAACTCTATGGTATAACTTTGTTTCACAAAACTCTAAAAATAATGGAATATTTTGATTATAGTTTTCAAAATATTACAACATCCATGTTCTATATTGTGATAGAGGATCCCAATACATGACATTATATATTGTTCCCATAGAGAATGTATTTCAATTTCCATAGTTTATTCTCCAGTTTTATATATAACATGATGGGAGATCAAAAGATATTTTGGTTTATTTTTTGATGTTATAAGTTAGAGGCCATTCTAGTTGGGGATTTTAACACAATATTGTTACCTGAAGAGAAGGATAGATCAAATTTTCATAGATTGTAGTCTCATGAATTCTCCATGTGCATTGATAAATGTAAAATAGTTCATGTTCCAATTTCTTCAGATAATTTCACATGGAATATATATCCACTCAACACAATATAGTCTAGTAAGATTGAAAGGTAAATTATTGAGGTTAATGATTTATTTTATTTAGGCGGTGTTTCTAATTTTCCTCTCCATATAACTCATTCAAACCACAATCTATTAATTATTGAGGGTTATACACATACAGTAAGGGTAGCCCCCCTCCCCTTAAAATTCAAAAGTGGTTGGCTAGTTATCCATGGGAATAAGGAAATAGTGTATGAATATTATGAAAATAATTATCAGAAATAGAAAAATTGTTTTTGAAATGATAATTGAATGATATCAAGAAGAAACTAAAAGAATAGATAAAAAATAATTTTCCATCCTTGATGATGAAATCAATGCTACTAAAAATATTCTTCCATGTTTAAAATTTTCTAACCAAGACCAGGAAACCCATTCAAGGGATGAGATTAATATGTTATCCCGGTTATATGACTTGATTATTATTAAAGAAATATTTTTATGAAATCAGTGAAATGTGAGGTGGCTACAATGTGGGGATGAAAACACCAATATATTTCAGAGAACTCGCAAGGAGAAGAGACTAAAGGGATGATTTAAACACATTTATATTAATGATTGTATTTTACATATAAAAATTAAATCTCTAGGTTGATTATTTCTAAATAATTTATATTGATGATGGATATGGTAGTAAAACAAATAATGATTGATGTTATTCTTGAATCTTTTGGAGATGAAAATAATCATGAGCTCACTTTATTTCTCTCTAAGATAGAGGTTTCATAAATCCGTATTCTCTATTTACATTGATAGTATGGAAGGACATGATGGATTTTCTAATATGTTTATTTACAATCATATTATTCATAATGAGGTGGTAAATTTTGTTGAATATTTCTTCACTAATGTTCATATTCCTTATAGGATAAATTCTAATTCCGATTCCTTTATACCAAGAAAAGAAATTTCTTTTGACATTATGGATTTTTTTTGTCTCTATTTGGAACATGATTTGTAAACTCCTCATTATGATATTTTTATTTAGGATGTGAAAAATGGGAAAGGATAATTCCACTATGAATTAATATGGGTTTATCCATAGTAGAAACATTTAGAATGGAATTTTTTCTATATCTGAGAGTGTGAATCTCATGAAGAGGAAATCTAAATATGGATTTTTTTATAGACTAATATCACTAAATAATTTCATAAATTATAACTGATTTTTAAATTTTCCGTTCTTATACATTAACCTTTTTTTCATTGCTTTCATTATAATTACTAACAAAATCCAGAGCTTCTCAAACCTCTACATTCTAATTATATGTTTCCTTAATAGGATTCATCATGTTATCTAGGGGAGATAGGGAGGGTGACACTTAGTCAGGTCATTAATTTTAACAGGAATAATACTATCTCAACATATTCATGATAAACATGATTAAAATTCGTTTATTTAAATTGATCTCTGATGGAAGTGGGATTCTCACACATTCAAATTTGTTTTATGTTGTTTATATTTTTCTTCGTGGAAAGTATTCTAAGAGTACTCTATATGAAAAAAGGATTAATTTTTTATCATTATGAGGTGGTGTATGGAAATCAATATGTTGGAAGAAATATTTTATTATATTTGTTAAGTATATTTTGATGACATTATAGAATAAAATTTCCAAAATGGTTTGTGTCATGAGGGGATCTGTTCGCTTAATTTATCATGGAATTACATTATTTTAGGGGAAGGTCAAAAGTTCCCATATTGAGGATACCATTATTAGTATTCCTAATAAGTTGAATAAATGAAAAGTGAAATCCATGTATCCATTGGGATGGTTCTACATGGTAAATTTAGTGGTCGAATCAATTATTTTGTATACGTCATCCAAATAAAAATGTTCTCATTAACATCTTAAGAAGAATCACGGTATGATTAGGAATGCTATTTTGATGGGGTTTTTTTATAGGAATATCATCATGGTGCCTGGGAAGGATTGGTTTAAATGTATTTATAGATGATATCTTTACATTAAGGATATCATAATATTTAATGATTCTATACAAACTAAATTCTCTTGGAACTAATCTACCATTAATGAAGACTCTATTGTGTTTTGGTATAATAGATTCATCTCAAATTTGATGAATGGATAATCCTGTTACATTATTTCTTCCACATGGACTGATATTGGGAAACAATTCAATTTTTTAAAGGTAATAATAATGTGGATTGTTTGTATACAATCCAATATTATTTTATAGACAACCCATATGCTATATAGTCCTATTGAAGAGTGCAAGCTTGTCCCACCCAACAAGATGCACTTTTCCATTGCTGATTTTTTCTCCAATAGGCTTAGGCATGATGTAATTCCCTGACCCCAGTTACCCAAAGTCAGTGAATTATTTTAATAACTTGTCATGATTACAATAAATCATGTCTCTAAGGACCGATCAATTTAGTAGCCTTAGAAAATAGATTACAAACTTGAAGTTCAACATTACAACTTGAAATTTAAAAGAACAGTAATTTACTCCATTAGAAATTTCCAAGACTCTTAGATTATTCCTGAATGTCACTAATAACTAACTTCCTCATATCCTGGGAAAATAAAACATAAGAAAGGGGTGAGCATAGATGCTCTGGGAGGGTAAATAATTCAGTGGATGCTATAAACATTTAAATCATGATGTGTAATAAAAACAACAGCCTTTCCAACATAAACTAGAACATAATATGGAAACAATAAATCAAAAAAAAATACTATATAAACATTCACATGGATATTATACTAGTAGATTAATTACATGTAATAACTAATTTCATAATAAGGGAATGTATAGTACCAGTCTTTAATTTCTATGTCAAGACCTCGAGCTAGGACTTATGGGATAATTATAACCGGACCCCAACCCGGAGATCCTCTATAACCGGACTCCAATATGGAGAGCCTCTCTAATTGTACTCCAACCTTGAGGGTCTTCTGTAACTGGACCCCAACCCAAAGTGCTTACTTTTACTGGTCCCCAACCCATAACATACAAGTCCAATACATTCAACTTAAGAAAAGGATGAAATATATCATAAAAATTCGTCTTAAAACTAGACAACAAAATTTCAATACTTTGACCACAAAACATGAATGGACTAAAAATAACACATCTATTGTAAAATATATCATAATAATATAAATAAAATATGGAATAATTCTATCATAACAAATCAACATCGATCAAGAATAATTTCCCGTAAAGGATGTTGAAATAGTTGAAAATGATCTGTAAATATCATTGAGAGAAATATTAGTTTTTCATGAAATCATTTAAAAGACATATAATTTAAATAGGAATACATTTAGCTGATAGATCGGAATCAATGTTACCCATAACAATTTAAATCTTTTGAATGGAATTAATATTTTTAAAAATTTATTTCCATAAAAATAAATCCTTAAAACCCTTTCAAAAACATGGACATTAATGAGAAAGTTATAGAAGAATAAATCCTTAAAACATTTAAAATGATGTTTTAGTAAAAGAGTCTCTTAAAAATAATCCCTTTAATAATTCTTTTATGAATCATGGATGTAGATAATATATATGTCCCAGAAATAACTTACACATAAACAATCTCCAATAATTGTGAGATTGAGAAATTAACCATTACCAATTTGGTAACTTATGAAACATACACCCCATGAAAGAAGTATCATACAATGAAGATGTAAATATACATAAATTAATGTTTATTACACAAATAATACAATTATGGGCAGTATATACACCACACAAAAGGAAATTGTGGAAATATATAATGAATCTCCCAGAAATAAGGAGTGAGATGAAAACCCCTTACCTTGCACTTTCCTTTTGTCGAGGGTATATTTAACATATTGTATAATGACGGTTGTATGTTATTAGATTATACTATAACCATAACCATATTTATAATATCATACATGATACATTTATGACATCATAGGGCCCATTTAATAATTATTTTAATGTTAAATAAACATTTTTGGTAATAATCACTTTCTTTATCGTACATATTTTAACATGTTATTCTTGATCGTATAATATAGGTAATGATTTAAATACTTCCATAATATAAACCTTGAATTATATATTATATATATTTAGAATATAAATATTTATAAATTATATATATATGAAATGGAAAACATAGTTTATGGAGAAAACATGCTATACGTACGAGTAAACGTTGTTTCTGTTTTCATATTGTATTGAACGGAAGTAAGTGAATAAGATATATGTAAGTACAGAAATAAATAAATATATATATATATATATATATATCTCCATTATAATCATTATTTAATAAATTCCATACTTGTTAGTAATATATATATTTATAATCATTGATGAATGGTGAATGTAGAAATGAATCTCATCGCGTTGTGGAGACAGAAATCCGTATGAACGCACGAGCGACAATATCATTTCCATAACGGTGTGGAATTTGATTTTATATTAAAATTTCAGAGACATTTGAATTTTATTTTCATTATTTATATATATATTACTCATCAGTATATCCATCCAGATAACGTATTGTTGAATAAAAAATTACATCGCGATGTGGAGACAGTAAGTCGTACGTCCACACACATGGTGACATTATCATTCATGGGATGGATAGAATAATTAATATGGTTGTTCATTATTTATAATAACATCACAATATATATAATGTACTAGATTTATTATTTTGGTATGCTAATAACAATGAAAGTGTAAGTGGAAGAATAAAATAACTTGAAAGAGGGTGGTGAAATCATTATATCTACTTCGGGTTCTTCCTTTTGATTTGATAAAAAGGGATCCTTATATTGGATTTATGAACAAATTATGTCCTCAAGGATAAAGTTAGGATATTTGGGAGGATATTTGGGCAGGGTTAGTCTGATCCAAATGGGATTGGAGGTGTGAATTTGAGAGAAGGATAAGTGCCCTTTTATAAGAGGGGTGAGGGGAACCGTATAAAACAATTGAAATATTATTTTATAATAAAATTATTTTCGGTTTTAAATTGCTAAAAAATAACTTATTTATAATATAAGGTGGTTATGGGTCTAAATAATTTCAAACAATAGATTTTAGATAAGTTTATGTTATAATTTTAACCTTATCTTTTAGATTTAACTCTTGGTTAAATACTTTATCTTTTACCATGTCTTCTTGTATTCTTATACAATATGGATAATAAACATACAATAAAATTACAAGAGAACCTCAAGTGGTTAATTAATGACATATATAATATTATTTAAGCCCTTCAGCCAAACATTAGATTTTTAGAAATATTATATCAACCAATAATATAGTATTTGTTTTAACAATTAATTTATGTCAATTTTGACACTATTTGGAATTTGGTTTTTGCGAATGTCATTACAACATGGTTCCTTAAAAAAAGACACATTACATCAACCCCAACATGTCATATCCACCTAGAAAATTTCTGTATGTCATAAAAACATTCAAATTATATTTATTTTAATATTTATAATACCATTTACTTGATTCTTTCATTAATAAGGTAATTACTGAATCATCATTATGTCATAAATAAAATTTTTTATTTAATGTCTAAAAATTATAAATAAAATACAATTATTTAGGAAATATTTATATAATTCTAATGAATATTTATAGTCAAATTTATATTGTCTTTAACCCTTTATTAAAAATAGTTTAGTTATTAAACCTTCATTTTAACACTTTTGTCTATTCTTTAAATAAAATAATAATAAATGTCCAAATCTAATTCATGTGGACGTAAATGATCAAATATTATTCATAATGTTGTTTTTGGTCGAGTTACACATATCCAATAGAATTAGGACATGTGGTAGGGTAAGAATAGTATAATTTTTACCATTATTTATCCTATTTACTTTTAACCGTGGTAAATAAAAGAAAAAAGTTACTATTCACCAAAAAATATTTTCATCTTCTTGAACCACATTTTTCTAACTAATATCAGCCCTCTCTCTCAGATTTTTGAAATTTCACTCACAGAAGTGATAAAATTATGTTTTATGCAAATTTGGAAATTCTCCTAGGAGGTGGGTAAAAGACGGTGAAAAGTTCAATAATATTTTATATATCTAATATTATTACAAAATGACTCAAATGGATAAAATTGATCATATATAGGTATTATTTATCTATTTTGGCCTAAAATAAAATTTAATAAAATATATAATTATTTAAATGAAAAGTCAGTTTTAACCAAAAAATGCATTGTTTTTCACTTTTATTAAAAAATTGAATGTTTTCAGAAACATACCAACAATTAACCCTAAGCTAATATTAATATTTCAAATTAAAAAATGAAGTCTATTTTACCAAATTCATAACATGGAAATTGAATTTATTAATTTAAAATTAATTCTTGTTGTCAAAACCAAAAAGTGTATTTTTAAGAAATAATAACTACCAAAAGATGGACAATTGTTTATGTAGAATTTCAAAGTGAAATTATTTCAAATGACCAACATTTGATTAAATGGTAAAAATATAATCTAATTATGCTTCGAAACCATTCCTATGTATAGTTGGACACTATAAATAATTTTGATTTAAAAATTTTTTTTTAGTTAAAATATACTATTTTTACTGTTCACCTAGATAAGAATGTTATTAGAAAAACACAAAAAATGTATCCAATCTAAATTTTTATTTCCCAATTCTAAATAAGACATTTAGTTTATCAAATTTAATATAAAAAAGTCTCAAATTTTGGATTTAAAAAGGGTTCACCATAAAAAGGCGGTAAAATTTCTTTTAAAAAATTACTTCTTTTATCTGAAGAAAATGAATTTGTTCTTATATTATTTCTAACAAACTCATAATATGGATTCTAAAATTATAAGGATTAACTAATATTAAAAATTCAGTTAATACTATTCATAACAGCTTTTGAATGGCTCGTTTGGTAAGTCGTTGTGCGCTTAAACTCAACATTGTGTGTAGTGCAAGTTATTGAATTACAGTGAAGAAATAGCGTACTATGAAATATTGGGGTGTTACATTTTCCCCTTCTTCAATAAATTATGTCCTCATAATTTGAAATTTTTCTTCAAAAATAAATGTTTAAAATATAAAAATACCATTGTGGAGAACCCACATTGGAAATTGGGTTAATAAAATTTAGTCTTAATAAGAGAGAAAGGGAAATGAAAAGGGTCCCCACCAAATTATGATCTCGATTAGGTAAAAATTGGTGGCAATTAGAGTCACATAATTAAAGGAAATGCAAATATTTATAGGGAGTGATTGAGGTCATCAATCACAAACAAGTGTAAAATTCAGGGTCTCAATTCCATCAATCTATGATGATTAAAAATACCCTCGGTTCAACAGAACATAATATATTAGGATAACACATTTTTTTTTAAGATCCCTTCCCTAATGTTTAAGAATTAATTTACCTGTTGAATAAGTGGAACAAAAATTATATATATATATATATATATATACTTGACATGTATAGTTTCACCATTCATCTAATTCATACCATAAACTCATCATTCACTCCAAAACATTTCAAAAAAATATTATATTTATCATAATAGTATAGGGTTCTAAAATAAATGAATTTATAATTCACCTATGAGTCCCTTTAAAAAACTAGATTATAAAATCCAGGGACTCCATGTAGTCCAGTGGTTGGCACTAAATCCCAATATAACTATGTTAGTGGTTTCGATTCCTGCAGCTTTTTTCGACGCGACAGATTATCACACAGTCTTCATGTTGTCCTTTTTATAACAATCCAAAAATAACCTTAACAATAGTATCCAATTTCAAACATAATCCATTCAAACCTATAGAATTATACAAAATACTTCTATCTGAACTCACAGTCCAAAATTTATAAGGACGTTAAACACAATGAAGTCTTTTTTCCATGTAATAACATGTGAACACCTTCATCATGTAATAAATTGAATTACAATAAAACCATATTGATTACATTCCAACTCACTTATCATTTATATAATACAGGATATATTCCTTATATCCAATAATTTTTAACATTCCAACAATGATCAAATAAACAAACTATTAATCAATTCCAAGGAATTCAAGAATTTCCAATATATTTTATCCAAATCAAACATCTCTAATTCCAAAATCACTACCCCATTATCAGGACCATATTAAGTATTACCATTACTTCAACCATGTATTTTCTAAAAAGTTTAGCTTACTGTTAAGTCGCTTTTCATAGAACCATATAATCTCAAATCCTCAATAAAATAGTACTACAATACAATCCTTATTTATCTCTATATTTCATATAACCAGTATATTGTTGCTACAACACTCAAGTGAAATAATTCTATAATGACAACATAAGAACACCAGTCATTCCTCTTCATCTAATGTAGTATCATAACATGATTATTATCTAATAGCATCATTTGTGGTTTCCTCTGATGACTGGGAAATTTATTCTTGTAGTGTATCAATGTTTGGAAGATAAATCATTGTACATTTGAAACCTTTTTCATACCCTTGCAATCATGTACATGGTTTCCTTTTTATCCAAACTAATAACAAACTCACATTCCCTTCAAGAATTTACCATGGATATTATTTCCACAATTATATGGAAAAATCCTTCTTGCCCCTCTTCCCTTAATCCGTGTTTCTCTCTACCATCCTTTTCTTCTCTTTCTTCCCGTCAAAGCCATATGACTCATAGAATTCTTCACTTAGCATATTAACACATGATAGTATTTTTTCATATATTAAGAATACATGGGAGACTATTTTCCTTCTAAATGTTGGCTTAATACCATGAAATATATGGGCCTTCTTACACTTTGGATCATATATATTGCTATAGTTTTCATTCCTTCTACTGGGTGCCATTTCTAAACAATGGCATACACTAGGTCAATTTATGAATCATAGTGAATAATTAGAAACTTGTAGAATACATAACGTAAATTGAACAGTTTATGGATATATTCCATTCTAATAAAAATGTTTTTTTGAGTAATTATATACTTCATAATGGATTGTAATGAAAATGTGAATTATCCTAAGAATATGTCCTAGGAGTGTCGTAACCAAGAGTGTAGCAAGGCCCGTTGTCGTGCACCAGTTCCTGTTTCAGTATAGATCAATGTGGTGTTTTCAGGTTTTACCCCTAGGTACATATGTGCTAGAGCCGCCTCTACCTGCTCATATCCAGATACGGATGTATTGCTTGGAAAATTCACAAAATATCTATTGTACCAAAATTCTAAAAAGTTCTTTTATACTATTTTAAAAATGAAATCTTAGGATAATGTGCTCTAATCATAGTTTATCTAAATCCAGTTTCCAAGGTGTGTACTAAATGTCCTCTGATAGAAAATCTAACACCCTGACCTTAGTTAACCAGAGTTAGTGCATTATTTTAATACATTTTCCTGATTACAATGAATCAAGTCACAAAGAACTGATGAGTTTAGTTGACATGGAAAATAGATTACATACATGAAGATCAACATTGCAACATTAAAAGAAAAAAACAATTATTTATTCCATTAGAAATGTCCCAGCCTCCTAGATTATGCATGCAATTCACTCATAACTAACTTCTTCATATACTGGTAAAATAAAACATCATAAAGGGGTAAGCTCAGATTCTCAGTAAGGGTAAATAAATTAGCAGAAGTTATAAACTTTTAAAGAATTATGTGTACTGAAAACAACATCCTTTCAAACATAAACAAGGACATAATATATTAAAAATAAATAAAACATTGCCATATAAACATGAACATGGATATTGTACTAGTAGAATAATCAAATGTAATAACTAATTTGATAATGAGGGAATGTATAGTACCAGACATTAAATTCTGTGTCCAGGCCTCGTGCCTGGTCCTATGGGCTAACTATAACAGGACCCCAACTCGGAGAGCCTCTGTAAACGGACTCCAACCCGGAGAGGCTCTGTAACCACACTCCAACCCGGAGAGCCTCTATAACCAGACTCCAACCCAGAGGGTCTGCTGTAACCGAACCCCAGCTCGGAGGGCTTACTTTTAACAGTCCCGAAACCGGGACATACTAGTCCAATGCATTAATCTTAATAAAATTATGAAATATAAATAAACATTCATATTAAACCTTTAATACGAAATTTCAATACATTAACCATAAACCATTAAGGGAATAAAAATAAATCATCTACATTAAAACATATAACAAAATCATAAATACAATATCAATGATTTTTATCATAATAAATCAAACTTGATCAACAATATTATCCATTAAAGAATGTTGACATAGTTGAAAATGATCTGTAAAAATCTTTGAGAGAAATATCCCTTTTTTATGAAATATTTTAAAAGTCACTTAATTTGTAAAGGGATTATTTTAAAAGATAGTTTTCAATCAATGTTCCCCATACAACATTTAATGATTTTAAAGGAATTAACATTTTAAAACATTTATTTAATATAAATAAATCCTTAAAACCATTTTAAAAACATGGACATTAATGAGAATGGTTTAAAAGAATAAATATTTAAAATATTTAAACTAATGTTTTAGTAAAAGAGTCCATTAAAAATAATCCATTTGAATTTTTTTATGAAACAAGGACATGGATAATAAATATGTCCCCGTAAAAACTTACACATAAAAAATCTCAAACAATATTGAGATTGAGGAATTAACCATTACCGGTTTGGTAACATATGAAACATACACCCCATGAAAGAAGTATCATACAATAAACATGTAAATTCACATAAATTAAATTTTATTACACAAAGATTACCATTATGGGTAGTATATACCCCACACAAAATGAAATAGTGGCAATATAGCATGACTCTCATAGGAATAAGGAGTGAGATTAAAACCACTTACCTTGCACATTCCTTTGGTCGAGGGTACGTTTAAACTCTAGTATAATGACCATTGTATGTTATTAGATTATTCCAGAACCATATTCATATTTATTATATAATAAATGATTAATTTATGACTTTATACTACCCATTTAATAATTTTTCTCATGTTAAATTAACATTTCATGTAGTAATCACTTTCTTTAACGTGTATATTTTAACTTGTTATTCTTGATCGTATCATTTAGATCATGATTTAAATACTTCCAGAATATAAACCTTGATTTATATATTATATATATTTAGATTATAAATATTTATTATAGATAGATATATGAAATTTAAAACACTCTTTAGGGAGACGGTAGGTCGTACGTACGCATAAACTATGCTTCTATTTTTATATCGTATTGAACGGAAGTAACTGAATAAGATATATGTAAGTACATAAATACATAATTATATATAAATATATATATATCTCCATTACCATTATTATTTCATTAATTAAATACATATTAGTTATATATATTTTTATAATCGCCGATGAATGGTGAATGTGGAAATGAATCTAATCGCGTCGTGAAAACGGTAATCCGTATGTACGCACGAGGGACAATATCATTTCTATAGAGGTGTGGAATTGGATGGTATATTAATTTAACAGAGAAAATATAATGTTATTCTCATTATTTCTATACATATTAGTCATCATTATATCCATCCAAATAACATAGTGTTGAATAACAAATTACACCACGACGCGGAGACGGTAAGCTGTATGTATGCATGAATGGTGACATTATCATTAATACGATGGAAATAATAATTAATATTGTTGTGAAATATTAATAATAACATCATTATATATATAAGGTACATGATTTATTAATTTGGAATGGTAATAAAAAAGAATGAGTAAGTGGAAGAAGAAAAGAACACGAAAGAGGGTGGTGAAATCATTACTTGTTCTTTGGGGTCTTCCTTTTGATTTGATCAAATAGGATCCTTATGTTTGCTTTCTGAAAAATGGAAGGCCTCTAGAATTAATGTTGGATAGTTTTGAGGATATTTGGTCTGGGGTGGGCCGATCCAAATGGATTGGTGGTGTGTATTTGAGAGAAGTGGAAGTGCCCTTTTTAGAAGAGGGGTGAGGGGACCCTTAGGAAATGATTGAAATATTATTTTATAATAAATTAAATTTCGGTGTATAATGGCTCAAAAAAGATTTATTTCGATCATAAGGTGGTTATGGGTCTAAATAAACTCATCCCATAGGTTCTAGACAAGTGTTTTGTTACATTTTAACCTTATCGTTTAGATTTAACTCTTGGTTAAATTGTTTAACGTTTACCGTGTCTTCTAGTATTATAATACTATATGGTTAATAAACTTATCCTAAACTTCCAAGAGAACCTAAAGTGGTTCAATAATGACATATAAAATATTATTTATTAAAATTGGCTGAACATTAGATTTTTAGGAATATTATATAAACCAATAATTTAGTATTTATTATAAAAATTAATATATGTCAATTTTGGAACTATTTGGTATTTGGTTTTTGTGAAAGTCATCACAACTTTATTTCTTAGAAACGATACATAAAATCAACCCTAACATGTAATATTCCACTATAAAATTCTTGGATGTCATAAAAAAATTGTAATTATATTTATTTTAATATTTATAATACCAATTATTTGACTCTTTCACTAATAATGTAATAACTGAATCATCATTGTGTCATAACGAAATTAAATAATTTAAGGTCTAAAAATTATAAATAAAATACAATGATGTAGGAAATATTTATAAATTTCTAATAAATATTTATAGTCAAATTTATATTGTTTGTAACCCTATATTAAAAATGGTTTAGTTATTAAACATTGATTTTAACACTCTTAACTCTTCATTAAATAAAATAATAATAAATGTTCTCATCTACTCGAAGTGGTCCTAAAGGATCATATTTTATTCCTAATGTTGTTTTTGGTCGAATTACCCTTATCTAATATAATTATGACATGTGTTAGGGTAACAATAATATCATTTTTACCCTTGATACCATATTTACTTTTATCCGTGGTAAATAAAAGTAACAAGATACTATTCATCAAAAACTACTTTCAACCTATTGAACAACATTTTTCATACTGATATCAACTTTTTATCTCGGAATTTTTAAATTCCACTCACAGAAGCGGTAAAATTATGTTTTATGTGAATTTGAAATTTCTCCTTGGAGGTGGGTAAAAGACGGTAAAAAGTTCAAAAAAATTATATATATCTAATATTATTAAAAAATGACTTAAATGGATTACATTGAACATATATAGGTATTATGTATCTATTTTGGCCTAAAATAAGATTAAATAATATAAATAATTATTTAAATGAAAAGTTGGTTTTAACAAATAACACAGTGTTATTCATTATTAATCAAAAATTGAAAGTTTTCAGAAACATACCAAAAATTCACCAGAAGCTAATTTTGATATTAAAAATTCAAAAATGAAATAAATTTTATCAAATTAAAAATATATAAATTTAATTTATTAATTTAAAAATAATTCGCATTGTCAAAACCAAAAGGCGTATTTTTATGAAATAATAACTACGAGAAGATTGACACTTGTTTATATCCTATTTCAAATTAAAATTACATCAAATGACCAAAGTTGGATTAAATGATAAAAATATAATATATTTATTCTTCCAAACCATTCATATGTATATTTGAACACTATAAATTATTTTTATCAAAAAATTTGTTTTCAGTTAAAAGTTAGTATTTTCACTATTCACCTAAATATGAATGTTATCAGAAAAACACCAAAAATTTATCAAAAATAAAATTTTATGTACCAATTCTAAAGAAGATGTTTATTTTGTAAAATTATATATATATAAGTTTCAAATATTGGATTTAAAAAGGATCTCCCTTAAAAGGAGGTAAAAATTCATTAAATATACTTCTTTTATCTCAGAAAAAATAAATTTGTTCTAATATTATGTAAAAGAAACTCATAATATGGATTCTAAAATTATAAGGATTATATAAAATTCACAATTCAGTTAATAATATTCATAACAGCTTTTGAACGGTTGGATTGGTAAGTCGTGGTGGGCATGAACTCAATGTTGTATATATTGAAAGTTATTGAATTACATTGAATAAATAACGTAATATGAAATCTTCGGGTGTTACCCATGACATGATATTTCCAATTCATGTATATTTTGAAATTAAATGATATTTTAATATGGATAGATACCTTTTTGTATGGACAAAGAGTAATAGTGGAATGTTCCGAAATATATATTTTATAAGTTATTGTGATGGAGGACTTATTGTCTTGTCCTAACATGACTCATTCTAGACACCACTCATCCAACCAGCTAGAGATATCCTAATATGGAAAATATGTAAAAAATTATTTCCCACCCAAAATCATCTATAAGTGGTCAGAATCACTGTTGCTCCTACAAGCCATCTTTTTTAAGAGTGGTGGAGTGTATTGAGAATGTGTTTTTGATCATTCCATACAATTATAGGATTTGGTGTTATAATCAATAATTATTTGGGGTTAAGGTTGATATGAGTGCTATAATTGAGTAGGTGTTCTCTATTTTCATGGATGATTACATCATTAATTAGAAGGAGTTGAATTCTATACTTGTTGGTATCTATTTTGGAATCCCTATCACATGGGCTTCCATTAACTATTAATTTTTTGAGATCCTTAAACCCTTTGATCATGCTAAGAGGATGTTGATACATAGTTATTTTTTTGTGGATTCCAAGATACAAACATTAATGATGAATATTTGAATATTTAATCATTGTACTCTTAGGGTTTTTGGTGTGCATGTAAAGGTGAGATGTATTATTGGATTGATATTCATTAGATCGATCCCTCCCATCAGTTCATTGATTAAGGTTAATGTGGATGGAGCTTCTCCTGTGCACCAGGTCCATTACGATATGGTGTATTTTTTGAAACCTATCCCAGATTTGTGAAAGGATGTTTAATTCATTATATTGGTTATGTAACTGCAAATAAGGCAGTGTTATGGGATTTGATTAGTGTTATTATGGATTTTTTCCAACATAATTGTAATCAATTATGGAATGAACATAATTCTCAGACGACTGTTGATTCTTTAAGGGAATGTACTAGAAATGTAACATAGCATGGTTTACCTAAATGAATTTATTTTATTCAATTTTTGGAGAATATATTAAGAAGTTTTTCTTATTCATGAAGGGAATAGAATAGAGTTTTGTGTGTTTTTTTAAATATGGTTATTGATGAGATGGCTTCGATGCACACTTTTAGATCTCTGTAATTTTATCATTTTTTGGTTTATGTGGATATGTTGGGTGTCTTACAATCTCAATCATTATAAAAACTCCTTGTAATGACAAACTATATGAGTTTATTTTCCTAATAATGTTATAGGAATGGGGTGTCCTGGCCTTTATCGGAAATAAATCCTATCTTCAAATAGAATCCCTCCTAATGTTGATGGAATTAGAAAATTATCTTAATAAAAGATGTTGTTCCACATGGAAGATGAAAGTTAGATAAATAATATAGAGTGGGTTTTAATAAGAAACTAATGTGATGGTCTATGATTATGTGGGTAGTAGAGGAGTTCATTTATATGTGAGAAAGGGTTTAATTTATTTAAATACATATTTCTTATCATGAAAGGATTTCCTTTTTCAATGGAATAATTACTATGAGTGGGAAAATAATTAAAAAAGGGATTATGTAGTTCTATCATTCTTTTATTTAAAAACCATGAGATTAATTTTTATGAAATATTATTACTTCAGCCTATGTTTCAACTAATTTATTTCATTTTACCATGTACTACACCAATAAACATTTACCTCATTAACTTAATTGAATGTATAATTTTAAATAGTACCTTTTAGAGAATTTGAATATTCTGATTAAAATTATTAATGTTATTTAATTTTATTAAATTTTTAAAATTTATTTTAATTTTCATTAATATAAAAACACATAACACATAAAAATATTTTATAAAAAAAATTATTCTAAACATTCTATTTTTTTTCTTCTTCCATATAGTAAACTTTTCATTAAATTAAATATAAATTTTCCATTTATAAAACAATTTTCAATATATTAATTCATTGTTTGTTAAATCAATATTTTTTTAAGATAAAAACATAAAAAATATAGAATAATAGTTTTATGATCAATATTTATTTTAAATTTAAATTTTTTTTTCCTTTTTACTAAAAAATTATTAATAAATTCATTATGGTTAATTCATTTTTATTGTATATAGTCTATAAATTTCCATAATTTCAATAATAACTATATGAAACTATTATCATTTAAATAGAAACTTATTGAAAAAGATAAGTAAATTATTTTAGATATTAATTTCATAGCCATGTATTGTAAAATTAGCAATAAGTATAGTTGATTAATTATTTATTGATTTTTTTAATATTTAAACAATAAATCCATTAATATTTTGATAAATATTAATTAACATAATTTTTATAATGTAATAAATTTAATATAATGATAATTCATAAATAAATTTCAAATATTATATCTCCCCATTTTTTAAGAACATGGTCCATCTTTTCAGGTATGTTTTCCTTTTCTAGTCGTTTTTTAGAAAAAGATGAAATTTTGAAATTTTCAAATATACATCATTTGAACATTCTAAGTACACTTCGTGCACTCGGTTACCACAGGTAATAATGTGATGGCCGTGTAGCAGCCATGCACATGACCATGTGGGGGTGACCTAGAGGCCACCTAAAGTGGAGTACAGAAAATTAGAATACATGTCGTGTACATAAAAAGTGCATGCACTATATTTTTTTTGTTCTATCATTAAACAGTCCAGGGTCGCGTCTAATTTCTAGAACCCTCTCCTTCTTGGTCTCGTTCAACCGAGAGCTCCATATGTCCTCGGATCTTCGATGAACCCCTGAGGGAGCGTCTGTCCTTCGAATTGAACATCGTTGGTTACGTTGGAATCACATCAGTAAGTTCTCTTTTCTCATAGAGCCCCATATTCTTATTTCTCTTATCTTGTGACACATCATGGGCTGAATGTTTTAGAAGTTTTTGTACATATTTGGTTTTCTAAGTTGATTCAATCCTCAAGGATCGTGTAAAGCGATCTTCCAATGCCGAGGTAGGTGGTTTGTACCTTTATGTTGGATGTCTTTGAGTATTATGTGAAATTATGCCCAATACCCTTAAACATGGTATTGCATGTTTACCATTTTACCCTTGTTGAGTTTCTACTATGATTGCATGCTTGTGTAGATGTTAATTGGTTATGAAAAGGGTTGATTGTAATGATTTGGATGTGTCTTCCCATGCATGTTCTATTTATGTTCATTTGGTCCTATATAGATGTTAGGCTTCCATGATGTTTCCATTCCTAGTACTATAGAATGGAGTTATTATATTATCTTACAGGCTTGAGTTGTTTTAGACTGTTTAGAAAAGTAGTTCGTGAGGTTTACTTTGGCCATATTGCATTCGTATGCTCTTTGACTTACATAGGGCCATGAGATAATGGTGTAGGAGACTATAAGGGGAGTTGACTGAGTGAGCTTCCTCAGAGAGTCATTGAGCGCTTTAGAATATATGGGGATTGACCATTTGAGCTTCCTCAGAGAGTCTCTGAGCACCTTATACTATAAGGGGAATTGACATGTGAGCCTCCTCAGAAAGTCTTTTAACCACTTGGGGCTATAAGATGAATTGACCGAGTGAGCATTCATAGAGATTCCATGACCTTGGTGATATAAGGTGAATTGACCGTGTGAGCTTCCTTAGAGATTCCTCAACATTCTTTAGTCTATGAGGGGAATTGAACATGTTAGATTCCTCAGAGAGTCTTTTTTTACCATTGACTACAAAGGGAATTGACTGTGAGTGATTCCTTAGAGTGTTTTATATATTATTATAATGGAACCAGAGGGGATATTCTATTTGCACTTCCTAGAGGGTTACTATGCCTGATTAGTGGTTTTTGATATGTGGAATTTCTCCGGTTGAGTACTACTGGTTTACTGCTTCTATGGTGTTACCTACCAAATATTCACTGACTGTTAGGCACAAATCTTTGGGAGGTTGCCTACTAAAATTTAGTTTCACACCATGTTTGGGCCATACTTTTGGGCCCAAACAGATTATATTACTATAGGTATAAACAAGGGAAATCACCCTTCTACATCATGTTCTCGATTGACTGTGGAGATGGAGAGCGTGGGACCTAGCTAAGTCTTGTGATGTGGATGATCTATTATCTATTTTCCTTTTTTACATTTGTTTACTACTATTTGTATTCCAGCATTGTTATTTGTTTGGCTGCTTTCCTTGGCACATGTTACCATGAATCATTTATATATGTGCTTAAGTTGTTGGTTATTCTAGTTTTTTGCTATTACTGTTGTTGGTATATTTACTACGTCCACTATTGAGTATTAGTTTCCCTTATATTGTGTTACTCTGCCAATGAGGGTATTGTTTCCTCACTATCACACACAAATCCCTCTCTTCTAGTCGGAAACCTGTAAAATACGAGGAAATGCACTTGAGTCCATGTGACCAATCGGGTACGGAACACCTCTGGGTGGCTTCCTGAACAGAGACATTACAAAGTAGAATCAGAGGGATGTTTTTTATCTTGACTTATTTTTTGGAGACGTTATCTAGGGATAGGATGGAATAGGTACTTGGTAATATGTTTTTACCAGGATTAGCTAACCCATATACATGGAAATCCCAATCTACCTCGTTTAATTTCAATTTTTCTGCTTTTTCAATTATTACAGTTGATTTGATATCACCTTGACTGATTCACATGATTTGTGTAGTTATTGTTTATGTTATTGAGGATCTATTTCTGTTGCAACATGATGAGATTAGGGTATACCATCTCATGCTTCATATAGTAACTTTCTAGCGATCACATGTCATGCATTCTTTCTATGCCATATAGGGTGCATTAGCAATTACATGTTGTTCTGATAGGTGTTGTGCTAGATATGCATGTTGTTGTGATATTTGCCATGATAAAAATACCTTCTATTCGATAGGATATTGTCGTGTAAGGTTTTGTTTGAGTGAATGAAAATCTTTGGGTTTTGAGGTGTTATGGGCCATTATGGACCAAAATTTGTTGAATAATTGCCTTGATTCCATGTTATAACATGTATAAGATGCCAAAAATTGATTCACAGGGATTATGGGCCCTCACAGATCAGAATTTGACACTTTTAATGTCTCTTTCAGTGTTTTCTGGGTTCTGGAGTAGTTTTTGTGGCTTATGGTCTGAAAAAACCCAGAATACATGATGGGTAATGTTAAGTAAATGCCATGTATTCTTCTATTCAGGAAGAACTTATTTTTCTTTATTACACGTTGTGTACATTATGTACATGTCGTGTTGTCTCTAACCGTGTCATTGTCCATGTGGATAGAGATACAAGATGGGTAATGTCTGGTGGGACCACATCGTGTACCAGTCGAACACGTCATGTAGTGTTTACCATATGTCTGCCCATGTAGCTAACAACAGAATCGAATAATCCTTAAGCTACACACTCCGTGTCAGGATTTAATATGCCATGTAGTCTGACCCAGGTACATGGCCGTGTCACGAACAACACGGGTCGGTGTTATCATTTCATGTACACGTCGTTTCTACCATAAACACGCCTTGTAATGTGGGTCGTGTGCAGGCCGTGTCACTAACAACACAGGACAAGTGAAGCTTGTATAGTGCATTCCATGTCTACTGTGAACACGCCATGTAGTCCTGTTTTAGGAGAGCTCTGTGGCTTAACCATGTAGAAGGACTCGGGAAGGGGAATTGGATTCAAGTACAAACCATGTGTTAATACAACACGCCTTGTGTTTAGGGGTTACACGACCATCTTATGTAGGAGTACACTCCCTTGTAAATGTCATAAGGGAACATGCCATGTAGGAATTGTACACGCCGTGTAGTCAGGTTTTGTAAATCTTGAGTGCTTTATTTCTCATGTTCCCTTCATACACTACTAGTTTTCAGTCCATGATAATCTTAATCTAAGGTGTGTTCTTGACCTAGTAGAGTCATGCCACCAAGACGTCCCCCGGTTGTATTCTAGTTTTCATGCGGTGATTAGACACCAGACATGGTTGATTAGGGACTACCTGTGGATCCTCCTATCGTGTCAGTCTTGGAACCAGCCGTTATACTTGACATGGGTGTTGATGCACAGTTCAGAGAGGGATTTCTAAGGATGATGCAGACCTTTTAGGGAGCACCACCTCCTACCCCATCGATGTTATAATTGACGAGGGTCTTTCAGCAGCAGCATCGTCACACATTCTTAGGGGATGGAAGACCCCATGCTGTAGAGTCAAGGAAAGAAGCCACGATGTTGATTTTAAATAATATGAAAAAACCTCCCAAGAAGAGGGTGAATCTTGATACAAAAATTCTTCGAGACTCTACCAAGAGGTGTTGTGATGTGATCTCACACGTGGAACGCCAATAAAATATGTCTTGGGATGAGTTTCGGCACATCTTCTATGATTACTTCTATCCGGAGATCTTGAGGGCCGATTGAGCCCGAGAGTTCATGAGTTTGAAGTAGGGTAGTCTTACTTTTATGGAGTATTCATTCTTCTTTACAAAGCTAAATCATTTCATGCCTATTGTAGTAGGTGATGGGTTGTTCCTAGCATGTAAGTTTGAGGATGATCTGAGGCACAACATCCGATCTCTGGTGAACATCTTCAGGTTGACTTCGATATCCTCTATTGTCAACCAGGCGCTGATCACATAGCATAACTGGAGGGATTCTAGAGCTGTGAGACGGGGAAGTTTGGCATCAAGAGTTAGTATTCCTCCTACTGGTAGCAGGAAGCACCACAGGAAGACTGCTCGAGAAGATTAGTGTAGGCATGATGCATCTTCTGGTAGCCAAGTGGTGTGCTACCAGTGCAGGAAGAGCATGCATACGAGGCCACATTGCCCGAGGGACCTAGTGAAGTGCTGATATTGAGCCAATATGGGTCACCCTTAACACTTTTGTTAGTTCTTCTCAACAAAAATTGGTGACATGGGTTATTCTATGACTCCGTGTTCAGGAGCAGCACCACCAGTTTCTCACCAGTCTAGGAACTAGAGTTGTTCTGGTCATTCAGGATGAGGTGGAGTTCATGGTCGTGGTAGCCCATTGCCCAATTTTCAATGACATCAGGGTGGATCTTTTTAGAGTGGTTAGGCAGGGTCATAGGGCCACCGTATAGGTCATAATTTGGGAGTGGAGTCGACCCAACAAGAGCAGGATCGCGAACCCTCTACTGTTCAAGGTATGATCTTAGTAGCCTCAGTCTTAGCATCTTCTCTATTTAATAGAAGGCATTCCCATAGCTTTATATATATTGTTGTAATGGAGAGCCTTGGTCTCTGCGTCTTATATTATAATGATATCTTGATTCTAGACACTCCGTTTGGGACTAGAACGGCTAGAGTATGTCAGTACAGGGAGTTCCATCTACAGTTTTTTGGGTCTCACTTCATATGGTGCCTATTTGTCCTAGAGATGAAGAGAAATGATGTTATTATCGGGATGTACTGGTTATCTTCATTCCAGGAAGTCATCGACTGTTATCTCCACAAGTTGAGTTTCATGTCACAAGAAGGTGAATCATTTCTTTATAAGGTCGAATGGGATTTCTAGAAAATCATAGAAGGAACCACATATCATGGTATGGGAGGGGTTATAGCCTAGATTTATAGTCTATATCTGAATGACTAGAGGACTTCACAGTTAGACTTTCCTCCAATGGTGGGTCGTTTTAGAGATATCTTTCCAAAGGACATTTCAGGTTTGCCTCCAGAGCGTGAGGTAGAATTTTTTATTGATCTTGTTCTAGGAGTAGAACGAGTGTCCATTCCTCTTTATAGTGTGGCTACACCTGAGTATTTGGAGCTCAAGAATCGGTTGGAGAAATTGCAGGCAAAGGGTTTCATCTAACCCAGTACTTCTTTTTTGGTTTTGCCTGTTCTTTTTTCAAAGAAGGAAGATGGTACCCTCGGGCTTAGTGTGGAATATCGGAAGTTGAACTAGTTGATGGTGAAGAACTGATATCCCATTCCCAGGATTGATGATTTACTTGATCAACTTCGAGGATCCCAAGTGTTCTCAATGATTGGCTTGAGATCTGATCACCATTAGTTGCGTGTTAGACAATCTGATATACCTCTCACATCCTTCCAAACCATGTATAGTCTATACGAGCATATAGTTATGGTGTTTGGTCTTAATATTGCAGCAGTAGTTTTCATGGAACTAATGAATTTAGTGTTCCATACAATCTTTGATTCATTTGGGGTGGTCCCTGTGGGTGATATCTTAGTGTACTCACACAGTTGACACAACCTTGCTACCCATCTTGAGATCGTTTTGAGTACGTTGATAGAGAATCAATTATATGTTAAGCTCTCAAAATTAAACTTCTTGATGGAACCAATTATCTTCTTCGGTCATGTTGTCTTAGAGGCATGAGTATCAGTAGACCCAGAGAAAGTGAGAGAAGTAGTTTCATGGGAGCATCCAAATAAAATCTTTGAGGTGCAGAGTTTTTTATGGCTGGCTGTATACTACAGACGTTTCTTATAAGACTTTTCATGCTTAGCGGAACCATTGAAAGGTTTGAGTAAGTAGGGTGGAATGTTCTAGTGGTCATATTCTTGTGTGTTTGGCTTTCAGGAGATGAAAGGGAGGTTGAATTCAACACCGATACTAGTGCTGCCATAGCTGGGAAAGAGCTGTGTTGTTTACTATGATGCACCAGGTATCGGGCTGGGAGCTGTGCTTATGCAAGTAGATGGAGTCATTGCGTATGGGTCTCAGTAGTTGAGTCCACATGAGAGGAATTATCCAACACACGATATCGAGTTTGCTGTTGTTCTTCATGCCTTACGCTGTTGTAGACATTATCTTCTAGGACAGATTTTTTTTGGTTTTCACCGACCACAAGAGTCTCAAGTACATATTCAATCAGAGTGATCTGAATTCGAGATAGCAATGGTGGGTTCAGTACCTTAAGTCCCTTGACTTTGAGCATTCCTATAAACCTGGAAGAGACAAAGCAGTGGCTGATGCATTGAGCAGAAGGACTCAGATACATGCAGTTCAGGAGGCCAGCAGTGAGTTGAAGCTTAGGGATCTATTCTCTTAGATGCATTTGGAAGTGCATGACAATAAAGGGAAAATTTTTCTTTCTTCTATGGTTGTTAACTCTAATCTTCTTGATCAAGTGAGAATGAAGAAGCTATCATATTCTGAAGTCCTAGTCCTATGGGAGAGCTTGTCAGGAGGTGACCCTATTCTGGGATGGACCATAGGAGAGGATGAGGTCTTTAATATCCAGGGGCACATATGGGTGCCAGCAGATATACGCGAGGAGTTTATGTAGGATTTTTATTCCTCAGTTTGGGAAATTCATCTAGATGTCATCAAGATGTATCATGATGTATGCCATCAGTATTGGTGGACAGGTATGAAGAGGGATGTTGCATGTTTCTTTATGAGATGTTCCACCTATCAGCAGGTGATGGTGGAGAGTCAGTGGCTAGCTGGGCCTTTACAGTAGTTACCCAATCTCGAGTGGAAGTATAATGGCCTCAAAATGGATTTCATAACATGGATGTTGAGGTTGCCTCGAGGTAATGTTGCAGTTTGGATTATCATTGACAGACACATGAAGGTTACCCAGTTCTTGCTTATCAAGGAGACCTTCAGTGTTTATGAGATGGGACGGTTGTACATCCGTGAGATTGTACATCTGTAGGGAGTTCCACACTACATTATTTCAGACAGGGATGTCCATTTTACTTCCTGAGTTTGGCAGGGGATTCAAAAGGCTTTGGGTACATAGGTACTTTTGAGTATGGATTACCCCCCCAGATAGATGGCCAGTTTGAGCATACGATTCAGGTGCTTGAGGACATGCTCCAAGCACTCATCCAGGATTTTTGAGGCTCATGGGAGACGAATATACCTCTTGTAGTGTTTTCCTACAATAATTGTTTTCAAGAAACCATTCAAATAGAACCTTATGATGCTTTGTACGGTAGTCCATGCTGATCATCATTATGTTTGCAAGAGGCAGAAGAGGTAGCTTTGCTGGGAGCTCATCTTTTCCAAGAGACTACAGAGCAGATAGAGTTGATTTGAAAGAGGATGGATACTTCACAGTCTCGACAGAAGTCTTATGAGGATTAGCGCAGATGACCTATGGTGTTCAAGGTCGGGGATAAAGTTTTCCTACTTGTCACACTGAGGATGGAACATAAGAGAATTAGGATACATGGTATGATTTCACCGAGGTACGTCGGGTCATTTGAGGTTGTGGAGAGAGTTGTTCTGGTTTCCAATCGGTTGCAGTTATCATAGTGGTACTAAGTTATGCATGAAATTTTTCATGTTTCTCATATCCGATGTCAGTTTTTAGACCCATCTCATGTCTTTCAACCCGAGAAGGTTGAGCTTGAAGTGAATGCATCATTTTAAGAGAATCATATCCCAATTTTTTATCATACTAAAAGGGTTATCCATGGTCGTTCTGTTCCTCTGGTATGAATGCTATGGCAGTACGGGAAGGTACAAGATGAGGCTTGGGAGAGGGAGGCTGATGTACAAGCATAATGGCTGGAATTATTGAAGGTTTCTTCTTCTACGTCGCGCTAGGAAAATTTGAGGAAAATTTCTTTAAGGGGGGAGGGAGTTTTTAAGGACCCAGACCTTCTTTTTAGGTATGTTTTCCATTTCATCTCATTTTACAGAAAAAGAAAAAATTCTTGAAATTTTCGAAGTACCCACCGTGTACTTTTTGGGTACATGCCATGTGAGGGTGACCTGGAGTCCACCTATAGCGGAGTATAGAAATGGAGATTACACACCATGTACATAAAAAGTACACACCATGTATTTTGTTTTTTTCATTAAATGGATTTGGGTCACGTCTAATCACTAGAACACTCTCCTTCTAGGTGTCATTCGACCGAGAGCTCTGTACGGTCGTGGATCTTCAACGAACCCTCAAGAGATCATCTGTCCTCCAAATAAAACATCTTCGGTTGAATATGAATCACATCAGAGAGTTATCTTTTCTCCTAGAGCCCCATCTTCTGAAATGTCCTCTCTCGTGAGATATTATGTCTTGAACATTTTAGACATATTTGTAGATATTATTCGTTCCAAGGTGATTCAATAATCGATGTTCACTTATAGCAATATTCCAACACTGAGGTAGGAGGTTTGTGACTTTATGTTGAAATTCTTTGAGTATTATGTGAAATTATGCCCAATACCTATGAACGGGGTATTGCGTGTTTACTGTTTTACCCCTGTTGATTATCTGCATTGCTTCTATGATTTTGTAGAGGTTAATTGGATATGAATAGGGTCAATTGTTATGATTTAGATGTGTTTTCCCATGAATGTTCAGTTTATGGTCATTTGGTCAGGTTTAGCCGTTAGGCTTCCTTGATGTTTCCATGACTTGTACTGTATGATGGAGTGATTATTTTATCTAACATGATTGATATGATGTATACTATTTATCCAAGTAGTTCTTGAGGTTTACATTGGCCATATTTACATTCTATGCTCAGTGACTTACATAGGTCCATGAGAACCTACTGTAGGAGACTATAATAGGAATTGACTGAATGAGCTTCCTCATAGAGTCTTTGAGCACTTTAGACTATATAGGGATTGACCATGTGATCTTCTTCAGAGAGTATTTGAGAACCTTATACTATAAGGGAAATTATTGTGTGAGCATCCTCAGAGTGTATTTGAACCACATGAGGCTATAAGGGAAACTGACTGAGTGAGCTTCCTCAGAGAGTCCTTGACCATGGGGCTATATGGGGAATTGATCATGTACGCTTCCTTAGAGAGTCCTTGACTTACCTTAGATTATAACGGGAATTAAACATGTGAGTTTCTCAGAGAGTCTTGTTTTACCTTTGACTATAAAGGGAATTGACTGTGAGAGCTTCCTTAAAGAGTCTTTATATATTCTTATATCTGATCCAGAGGGGATAGGATATGTGCACTTCCTAGAGGGTTACTATACTTGATTAGTTGTTTTTTGATATGTGGAATTGTTTCTGCTGAGTACATCATGTTTACTGCTTCTGTAATTTTACCTGCCACATATTCACTGACTTTTAGGAACATATATTTTTGTGGTTTCCTACTGAGATTTAGTCTCACACCCTATTTGGGCCATGATTCTGGGCCCAAATAGAATATATTGCTGCAGGTAAAGACAAGCGCAAGTTCCCTTCTACATTGGGTTCTTGATTGACTGTGGAGCTGGAGAGAATGGGACTAAGTTGAGGCTTGCGATGCTGAGGAGCTGTTATCTTTTTTCATATTTTACTTTGTATTAGTACTACTTGTATTCCCACATTGTGAATTGATTGGTTTCTTACCTAGACAACTGTTACCATGCACCATTTATATATGTTCTACAGTTGTTTTTTATTCTAGTTTTCCGCTATTACCGTTCTTGGTATATTAAATGATTCCGCTATTGAGTATTTGTTTCCATTCAATTGTGTTACTCTGCCAATGAGGGCATTCCTTCCCCACTATCACACCCAATGACCTCACAACATGTCGGTATTATTTGGTGTTTTTGGAAATGTGCTTGATGCCATGTGACCAACCGGGTACGGGGCACCTCTGGGTGGCTTTCAGAACAGGGACGTTACACATTTAGATAAATCATATCATTAAAATTTTAATTATCTATCCCAGATGAAAATAATATAAGTGTATATAATATAAACATTACTATATATATAATTTTTAAGAGATATCATCCTCAATATCATGGTAATACTAAGATAATAATATTTTCTCTCATTATTGTAATAAGATAAGATTTCCATTGGTCTCACCGTTTATTGTCAATATTCTTATTTATTTGGTAAATATATTTTTGTTGTTTATAGAGACATATATTTTATAGATACATTCTATGAAATTGTTCCTAATACAATAATAATAATAATAAATTTAAAATAATTTTAATAACCATTATTGTTTTTCAACAAAGATCAAGAGTGTTTCTCAAATTAGAGGGGTGAATAAAAGGTGTTGTTTTTTCAATTATTTCCTTATAACACTCCTCTAAGAGTGGTTATTGTTTAAAGACAATATTTTATTATTAATCATTATAACACTAATAATATATTTATATTATAGGTATAACATCACTAGATAATGAAAAAACTTCTCCAATTAGATGTCCTATTGTTGTTTGTTAATGCGTTGTTCCTCAAATCATGGATTCATTCACTAAAAATGTGCATTTTTACACAAAGGACCATTATGACCTCATTTACATAAAGTCTTACTATAATATTTCTCCACAGGCTGACTAGAAAAATACATCATCATTTTTCACATTACAAAAATTTTTAACAAAAAAGATTTCAATTTGATCATAGATTATATTACAAAACATAATGTAAATATTCCCCCATAAGCATCCATGATCAACTATTAAACACATTCAAACTTCTTCAAGTAAATCAATATTCGATGTTAACTATTAGGTCACTCCGCCATTCTCTCCTTTTCCAAATAACCAATGTTTTAGATATTTCTTAATCAACCAAATTCATAGGTACTACAAGCTTTAATCTCTTATCTATGATCTCTCAGCATAAACCTCTAGATGAATTCTCTCTTTGATAATATCAAGTATCAACTTCTTTATTTGTTATCAAAATTAATCCTTCATTCTAATATTATATTTATTATACTCATTGAAAAATATATTTTTATTATTTCACTTAATATAAATATATGAACTCCACAAATTTTGGATGATTTTTTATCTTGTAATTCAAATAATAATGATATTTCTTAGTCCGTAGTCTCATTTAATTTCTTTTTCCAAATCTTGTTCAATACAAGATAAAAATCTTCATAATTTTTGGGATATTTGACCACTTCATAAATCAGAAAAATCAATTGTTATTATTTATATTTAAATTCCACTATGTATTTATACACACATTCTTGTGACATGGAAGTGTGAAATGAATATTAAAACTCTCCTAACATAATTATCCACAAGAAGTGTCATATAATTAAAAAAAAGTCTGAACCCACAATGATCATTATCAATAATTAAAAAAACATATCTCAATTTTATAGAGTATTTATTCTGATATTACTATATTTTTTATCATTATTTTGAGTTCCTCTTAAATAAACTTCAAATGTCCTAATTAGAATAAAATATATTTCGTTAAATTATTCTCTCAAACTTCATATATTTTTTAAACTATAATAGTTTCTTATATTTGGTTAAAATTTACTAAGTCTATACACACGTTATGTTATTTTAACTATAGAAAGCATCAAACATATAATGCCATATGATCAAATCAAGGAATCCAAGCATACCCTTATAAATTCTAAAAAATAGTGCATAATTGACTATACATTATCCCCAAACTAATCTAAGAACATGTTTGGGCTCTACCTTGTCATTCTTTTGTAATGGTATAAAATAGAAGATGTTTATGTTATACCCTATTAATTATGAACCAGGACTCTAAATTTTCATTGATCAAATATATGAAATATAAATTGTTAAATAGTATTTCATTTTCTTATGAAAAACAAAATAATTATTGGCTTATATATAATATCATTATAACCTCTTAAATTCATTATATGGATTTATTAATCGCAATAAATCATCTCTTAAGATCTCCTAAATATCATCTTATAAAAAATACACTTTCTACAATATCCAATATCCTTTAGATAGCCTTTAGTGATAGTATATTGTCTATTTATTCTATACATTTTGATATTGAAACATCTCACTAGCTATAATATTATAACAACTTTTTAAAACATTTTAGTAAATGGTTCCTTTATTTTCACAAGCCTTTAATATAATGATATTCTCACCAGTCATAAATTATAATGGGTTGTTATAAATAATATATCTAAAAAATTGTTCAATAACATGTATATATTCTTTTAGATTATGAAATTACATCTACATTAAATGAATATATAATTCTTCTTCCTACAAAGGATAATAACTTTTCCATATAACAACATCATTAATTATTATATAAAAATACAATCCTTACAAGGTAAAATCAATAAAACCTTTTTATTTTTTGAAAATACCATAAAAATATGTAAATATCCTTCTGTATTTATTCTATTCATATGAAAAAAAACAAGAAATATTTTGGATATATTGTTATCTCATATTTATATTTCTTTCATGACAATCACTAAATATTCTTTCTCACAATCCATTATTTATAATTATTGCATGATTGACGTGTTGAGAGAAGGATAGAATATAATTATTTAAATCCATGAACCAACAATGATAAAATCTATATCTAAATAGGCTAACATAGTGTATAAAATAATGGATTATAGACATAAGAATCAATTATATTCATTAATATACTTATAATTTGACCTAAATTCTATGTTATCATTTAGTGGGAAATATAAAAAAAATTCCAGAAATATTTACCCATATCCAAATATTATTTTATATTTTCCAGATTCTAGATTCATAATGGTCTTGAAACATTAATATATTATACTTAATTTCTATCCTAAATTGTTTTATTTTATGTTCTATTCATAAATGATGGTATATTTTTCTTTGATGTAGATTTAATTTTACTATAAAGCTACCTAAAACCCTCAATTACCCCTATTTCATTTACTTAACTTATTGAAAAGTGACTATAAATTGAAAAATTATGGAGTAAGAAGTAAAATAATCTAAATTATGTTAAAAAAAATAATGTCTAAAAGTATTCTATCTTCCAAGGTCTCGTATTTTATTCAATATCATCATAATAACTACTCTTTAAATTTTTTATCATCATCAGATTTCATTGATTTCATTATCAATTTAAACCCTTAAACTTGTTCTTTATGTGGAGTAATTTAGATCTTGTGATCTATCAATGTATATATATATTTTTAGGTTTTTGAATCATATTTTCAATAAATTCACACCGAGTTGATATAAATTCCATAATTTTTTTGTACATTTCTATAATTCAAACAATATCAATAGAGTTTTTCATTGAACAACATTATGTAACTATAATAAATTATTTTAGAAATTAAATATAATCATGAAAAATACCATGTTTCTAATTTTCATAGAACTAATTTTTTTTATGCATACACATTTTTAGCTATTTACATTAGGTTAGGATACACTGTTAAGAATCCTGTATAGCAATGTGCATCATTCATGAGTTTTTTATATGGTTTCCCGGTTTTTTCAGTTGAATATGTGTGCCTATATTTTTTACCTTTCATTTAACCCTTTCACACTGTATGTTACATTTGTTGTTATTATGTCCATAAAATCATCATCTCTAAGAGTATTATATTAATATACTTTATCAATATCTTCTGAACTCCCACATCTATTTATTGTTATCTAAAAAATTTGAGATTCTAACAAGTTATTTGATACATTATTAAATTTTTTTTCATATTCATAGTGTTGACCCCCCTTAGTTAATGACTCATATATAATAATGAAATATTTAACCTGTATCGGAATATTTTATCTCTTAAAACATCGAAACACTAATGAAACCCTTTTAAAATTGGACTTCTATATTTATTGTAAATATTTTATAAAAATTTATCTAGATGTACAGGTGAGAATTATAACTATCTTTTCCAAGGGGTTAGTATTATTCCTTGTATATTCCAATATTTCATTGATATGCAGACTTAGTCTCGCTTTTATTATTAACTATAAGTGTTAAAAAATTTTACGAACAATATTCAATTACAGATGACATGATTTCCTTGAAACTAAATGGGTATAATAATTACAAAACTTTTTGACCAATTTTTTCTATATATTGTTAGAAAAAATATATAATCTAAAAAAAATGTTGAACTCCTACATGATCATATTCAAACAATTAAATTCACAAGAAAATATTTATTTTTTTGTAAACATCTATTATTCCTTGATAACTAGTTTAACATCAATATATCTCAATAATTTATAATGATTGTCTACTACATGTATGTATTTCAAGTTATCATAAATATAAGTTGATGTGAGAAAAACCAAACTCAAACTCATTGATCATGTGCTATAAAACATATATTACATCCGTTGATTTAATATAAATCCATAGTCCTAGGATTCTAGATCCTGTAAAAATTTGATATATTTTTTTTTTATTAAAATGTAATTGAATAATATTAAACATTTACAACATAAGTATTTTACTGAGTTAGTCATTAGTGGAAAAAATCCATTATATAATATTATCAATGTTAATAAGTAAATAAAAAGATATACATTAGAATTTCTTCATAGTAGGTCCCTTTTAATTCATAACTCCATGAAATCTGAATATAAACCTGATTTTTTGTATAGAATCATTTGGAGAAAAAATTACTAGTAATGGGTTTTGGAAAATTCCATGATTATAAAATATATATATATACCATTTTGAAAATAATATTTAAAATATATTTTGAAAATACCGTTCATAAATAATTTAAAAAATATAATTTGTAAAAAACATTATAAATACATTTTAAAATACATATATTTTGGAATAGATAGTTTTAGAAAAACTATTCCTAATATTACTGATTTTTGAAACATATTTTGTAAATCCATTGAAAAAATGAATGTTAAAATGAAATTGAAAATACATACACCATTGAAATCATATAAATTTTCTCTTTTCAAAATACATACCCTTTTGAAAGTGATTTCAAGACTACGAAAAAAGTTATGATTTTAAAAAAAATTATAATACAATTGGAAATTACCTATTCATGAAAATGATTTAAAATAATCTCATGGTTTATCAAAAAAATAATAATAATGAATTTTAAAACCCAAAAAATAGGGCCACATAAATAGTAATGGATTCCATGGGAATAAAATTTTGTTTTAGGAATGAGTTCACTCCCCATTCACATTTATGATTACAATATCTAAGTTAAATTTTTTATAAATAATAGCTTTCATTATATATATATATATTTATTCTAGTAGAGTATTTTTAAAAAAAATATGATTTAAATAAACAACAACATTTATAATTATATAAATATTTATTTTCATAGGTAAATCACTTGTCATATTTGTAACTACCAAATCACATGCCATTTTTATTTCGATAGGTAAGATGATATAATAATTATCTTCTATTTAATTAACATTTTAGTAAAATTAATTTTCATTGAAATTTATTCTTTTAATACTCATCCATTGATAAAAGAAATTAATACTCATTTACATAAATTGAAATACAATAAATAATAGATAAATTGAATGATATTTTAAATAAATGGTCACATAGAATAATAAAAATTTAATTTCTCTTTCTTAGAGTTATAATGAGAACACACAAAATAAGAATTTAAAATTCCAGATTTCATAATGTTAACCATAAAATTTAGTTTTTAACAAAATAATCCTATTTACAATATTTGAATTCATGTTATTTTACCCAATTGAAAAATTATATATAAATTTAAATGAACCCATAACTAATAACTTCAAAATGAACAATATAGCACACAAAGAGAATATAATATTAATATTCTCAAACTAAAAGATTCTTCATTTCCGAATTTAAAAATATTTAGTTGAATTACTAAATGAATGGAAATGAATTATATATTTATTTCAAAACATTTAATGATGGAAAGGAATATATATATATGATTAATATAGACATTTAATTTTTAACAAATAAAGTGTCTCATGCACAGAACAAATGCTTAAACATAAGTATGAAAAATAATTTTATCATATGAGGTATATTCTCAAATGTACATACATGTTTTTGGTTGATAAAAATGAAATTACATGCATGTATATATATACATACATAAATATATATTCATATATATATATATATATCATAGATTTAAATTATAAAACATATACTTGAAGATATATAAAATCATTCATGAAGATAATATATATATATATATTTGAAACATGAAATTACAAACTATGATTATATATATATATATATAAATTTATGTATATATGTGATATAATATTACAATCTTTTATTGAAATTCACACATAAATAATTATTAAAATAATACATTCTTTAATAAATATAAGACTAATATTTGCAATTTGAAATTTAGACATGTATGAATATGTATAAATTATTAATATGAATAAATGATTTATAATGTTATATTAATATATATATGTATATATATGCATATAAAAAATGAATATTCCCCTGGAATATGATGCTGGAATTGAAAACCATGAAGTGGAATGTATGGGATGCACGATGTAAGAAAAATAATGAGTTTATGCATAGAAATTCATCACTCCAACTTGAATTTTCAAAACTAGTGGCAGGGGTGCTTGGACCCATTGGATGGAATGGAATTTTTCCTTTTTCAAGTTGAATTGAACAAGATGAAAATAGAAACGGAATAAAAGTGGGAGGGTCTTTGCCTAAGGAAAATCTTTTTTCTCAATGATGGGGGTTGTTCAAAATGAGGGAAGAATCTTATATATACATGTAATTTTCCAGTATCTTCCAAATAAAGGTGGTTTATAAAAAAAATAATTGTTTTATCTAAAAAATTATTGGATCTACATATTACCATGTGTATATACCTACTAATTTTTTTCCATTTCAATAAATTACCTTGAATAAAAATAATGCATTGATCATCAATTCAAGGGTCCTATTTATTTGTTTAATAAAATCCAAAATAGAGTTGGGTCAGACTTACAGTTGTTTTGGGGGGTGAGTATAAAATAAATGGTCCCTTTGATGATGACAACATTGGTTCATATGGCTTGTGGGAGAAGGATCCATGATGAAATATACAAAGTATTTGGTTGGATCTCGTAATAGTAACATATTTGGCCTGACATGTGAATCTTGAAGAAGAAGGAATAGGCAAAAAAATATGTGACATTAAATGACTCTTGTGGTTGGGTTGAACTAGTGTTGGTTTGCAGGCGATAATGTAGTTATCCAGTGACAATGATTTTGGCAGGGATGGGATAAATGGACGATTGGAGTAGTGGAAGGGCAGCTTTGTGGGGGACATTGGAAATAGTGGATGGGAGGTCCATTTCAGTGCTCTAGTAGTTGAAATAGAATCCCTTCAGTGATTTTAAATATTTTTTTATTTTTTTATTAAATCTTATCACTTTTATGTCACTTTATCTTTATAAGGTTTTATTTACCATTAAATAAAAAATTATAACACTAAATTCATATTATATTTTTTACTATAATTTTACCACATTTATTATTAAGTTCATGTATTAAATTATATATCAATTAATTTTAAATTATAATCAATATAAAATAATTATTATTCACTTATTTATTTCAAAACAAAGGAATATTTTTTCAAAATTTATAAGTAATGAATTTTTCTATCAAAGATTAAATTTTAGGTCATGTAAAATTACAAGCCATTATTTTAATTATCAATTATATAATTAAATAAACTATTATTAAAAAATTAAAATTAAAATTATATTATATTAATCTCCTCTTAAATAGATATTCATGCTCGATTTTTTGTTTTTGGAATTTTTGGATAATTAGAAATTTCAAATTTAAGAATATAGATAACTATAATAACTAGAATTATTTATTCTTAAAGGTTAATAATCTTCCTAGTAGTTCAAATTTTGATTTCAGACTCTTATATTTATCCTTGATCAATAATATTATATGTTAGAGGTATTACAAAAAGAGTATACATAGAATCTACAAATATTTTAACGAAACCTCATAATCTCCAATGATATATGAACCATTCCATGGATACCAACTTTAATGACAGACCAATGGTTTCATTTTTAGTAAATAATACACTTTATATTACTTCATATAAAAAGTTATAGAAAAAGAAATTTACAACTGAGGATCATATCCGTCATAATATTTCGTGGAAAAGGATCTCTCTTTTATATTGACAAATTTAAACCAAAAAATAAATGAAAATTGAAGGAATTTTATCACATTATACTACTTTTGGAGATGTACTCTATGAAGGCTCTATATTAACCTAAAAATATTTTATAAAAAATGGAGTGAGAAAAATTAGTCATCATGGGTTTTATGAATAGTAAGTGAAAAAAAATCCTAAAAATACTAATACCCTTTTGAAAATACATTTGAAACTATATTTTGAAAATACATTCAGTAAATAAATTTAAAAATAGATTTAGGAAAAAAATTTATAAATTATTTTTAAAATACATATAATTTTGAAATAATTTTTGGAATCACATTTGACAATATCATATTTTTATTATAACACTTTAGAAAATAATTTAAAAACAAGATTTTGAAAATGGATTTAAAAATACATACACCATTTAATACATATAAATATAATATTTTTAAAATACTTATGAATTTGGAAATTATTTTAAGCTACTGAAAAAAGTTATGCTTTGAAAAATTGTTATACATTTTGAAAATAAATGTCCTTGAAAATGATTTAAAATAACCTAGTGGTTTTTAGGATAATACTAATCATAATTTTGAAAAAAAATATAGAAACATATACATTGAATTATGTATTGGTTGTAGAGACCCGTAGCCTGACGTACATGGACATTACATTACATTTGCGGAATACTTAGTACATAACAAAAACACACACTAAAGGATCGTAATAGTTTAGTGTCTTTGGAAACTCGGAACGTAATCTTCTAATCGTGGTGAAAGTTCTTCAATATCTCCCATAAAGGTCATCCCTTTTTTTTACCTAAAACCTTTCTTTATATCCTGGGGAAAAGAAAACATAAAAGGGTGAGCTCAAATGCTCAGTAAGGGTAAACAAAAGAAATATCAATCACATAATTTTCATAAGAACATAACTTTTTTGGAAATCTTAACCTGCAAAAGAGAGCATAATTTCATAACATGAGATAAATCATAGTAGTGAAATGAAATCATAATTTAAAACATTACTCATTGTGGAATACACACATAATCATAGAGAATCATTTCTTGTTAGTCAAGACCCATTGCCAAGACTATCTTAGTGGACAAAGTCCCTTTCTGAATCGAGTAATCCTCGTTTCAGTCCTGTTTCACTGAACCGGTATAACCTACCATTCCAGCCATGTCTATCTCATGAGATATAAAATCATTACCCAATGCATTGGAGGGAGATATAGGTCCCACCCATCTTATAATGAATCCTTTCTTATGTGTGCCACATAATCATAAACCATACATCATATCGTAACCCATGTAATAAAAATGGGATTCTTAAACAACATGACATCATAAAACAATTCATATAAGGTAAAGGAATTCATAAAAATATTTCCATCACAACATAATCAAATCCATGTAATAATAGGGATAAAAACAGAACCCTTTATTATCTTAGATGGAAAATAATTTTGATAAAACACTTGAACTCCATTCTTGAGGAAAATATCCTTTCTTTTTCAAAAACAGTTTTCCTTTCTTAACATGTCATAAAACATTAAACTAAAAGAAGTTGATTAAAAATAAACTTGAAAACTTGTAAAGGAAGCTTCTTGGAAATAATGTTTTAAAAATCCATTCATGCCGTATAAGTTAAAAAAAACATTTTTCGTACTTTTGTCGGAAAAGTCAAAAAGTACCTCGTACGGAAAAACACCAAAAGATTCCTTTCATATTCTTTACTAAAAACTCACCTAAGGGTAAAATTGGATTTAAACTATTTCAAGTGGATGGAAACAATATTACATATTGAGGGAACATGGATTTGGATGATAAAATACACCCCAGTAAATACTTACGAATAAACAATCTCGGATAAAAATGAGATTGTGATATTTCCCTTACCTTAGGTCCGACTTGCTTTGTAAGTGCCTGAACCTCCTGTATAATGATTTAAATCATGTTATTGAATTATTAAAGAATCATATTCATTGTTATGATATCATATATTGTTCACTTATGACATTATATTACCCGTTCTTTTGTAAATTCCATGTTAAAGAAGCGTTTTGGGTAAAATCGTTTCATTTATCGTAGGTGTTTTGACTTGTTGTTCTTGACATCATTATTACTTATATCATGATTTACTCACTTCCAGAATATAAAATATGATTTATATATCATATATATTCAGTATATATATATATATATAATCGGTAGATAAATAAAATGAAAAAAACCGTTCATGGAGACGGTAGTCCGTACGTACGCATGAACGCTGTTTTCCTTTCCTTATTGTCTTGAAATGGAAGTAAGTAGATGACATACATATGTATATATATACATAAATCCAGTTGCTTTATAATGTCATATATTTCATTATTATTTCTTACATATACATTATAATCATTCTTAAATGGTTAACATGGAGAATGAATCTCATCGCGTCGTGGAGACGGTAGTCCGTACGTACGCACGAGCGATGATATCATTTCTATAAATATTGAATTGAATTGGAGTGGATTATACAATATATCATAATCAATATGATGTTGTAATAACTATGTATAGTTATTCATTACACCATTATACCCATCCATGTAAGGTGGTGGTGGAAAATAGATTACACCACGGCGTGGAGACGGTATTCCGTACGTACGCACGCGCGGTGATTTCTTTTTCCGTAGGATGGATAGATGGTGAAATAGGGTTGTTTCATACTTATAATAACTTATCAGTATATGAGTGATACTGATGTTATTACTTCATAATGAAACAACCTAAGAAGAATAAGTGGAAGAAGAAATAAAGATGAAATAATTGGTAACGGTAACAACCTCTTCTTTGAAGTGCCTCTTTGAGACCTCCTCTTAGGGCACTAAAATTGGTCTTTGAGGAAGACCAGAACCTCTAGGATGTTTCTAGGGAAGTGGAGAAGGAATTTTGGCAGGGGTTGGACGAGCTTGAGTGCTCAAATTGGTGTGAGGAGGAGGGGGAGGAGGTGTCCTTTTATAGGGGAGGAGAGGGGCAACTTAGGAATATCTCAAAATATTATTTTATATTAAAGTCAAAATCGGTTTATAATGGTTCCAAAGGGTCTTATTTCAAAGCTAAAGTGGGGATGGGTCGAAATCCTATCAACCAATAGAATTTATACAAGTTTAGGATATTATTTTAACCTTATCAATTAAATTTAACTCTAAGTTAAATAATTTAACTTTTACCATGTCTTTTTGTTTTCTTTCACTATATGGTTAATAAACTTACTATAACATGCCAAACGAACCCCAAATTGTTTATTATTAATATATATATCCTTATAGAAGTCATTTGTCCGAACCTTAGATTTTTAGGAATACAATAACAATTAATAATATAATATTTGATTTAAAAACTATTTTGTGTCAATTTTGACACTATTTGATATATGATTTTTTTGAAAGTCATAACAGAATTAAATGTTCGAACCAAGTTGATTAAAGCAACATTAATATATCATAGTAACCTAGAAAATTAGTGTAATTCATAAAAAATCTCAAATTACATTTATTTTGGTGTTTATAACATCAATTATGTCAATATTTCATTAATAAGATAATTACTGCATCATCGTTGTGTCATAAATAAATTAAATTATTTTATGTCTAAAAATTACAAATAAAATACCATCATGTAGGACATCTTTTTAGCTTTCTAATGAATATTTATAGTCGAATTTATCTTATGTATAACCCCATATTAAAAATGATTTACTTATTAATCTTTGATTTTAACTATTTTAACCCTTCTTTAAATAAATTAATAATAAATGTCCTAATCTAATCCAAGTGGGCCTAAATGGTCATATTTTATTCCTAAGTTTGTTTTTGGTCGAATTACACTTGTCCAATAGAATTAGGACATGTGTTAGGGTAATATTAATATCATATTTACCCTTAATTACCCTATTTACTATTTACCGTGGTAAAAAAAAAGTAAAAAGTGACTATTCACCAAAAAATTATTTTCATCTCATTGAATCACATTTTAGTCCTTGATATTAACTGTGTCTCTCGGATTTTCGAAATTCCATTCACAGAAGTGGTAAAATTAAGTTTTATGCAAAATTCAGTTTTTAACCTACCACTTAGTAGTTTCACTATTCATCAAAAATTGATGTTTTTCAGAACAATGCCAAAATTTCATCCCAAGCTATATTTCATATTCCGAATTCAAAAATGAAGTATATTTTACCAAATTCATAACATAAAAGTTGCATTAATTAATTTTATAATTAAATCCCGCTGTTAAAACAAATAGCATGTTTTTAAGAAACAATATCTATCAAAAGATTGACACTTGTTTATGTCTAGTTTAAATGTGAAATTACATCCAATGACCAACATTGTATTAAATTGTAAAATTATATTCTAAATATACTTTAAAACTACTCAAATTAATAATTTATCACTATTAATTATTTCGATTAAAAAAGTTGTTTTTTAATTATAATTTAGTAATTTTCACTATTAATCAGAATATGAAAGTTATCCGAAATGTACCAAAATTTCACCTTAGGCTAAATTCAATACTCCGAATCCAAAAATGAAGTTCATTTTGAAAAATAAGATTTACAGAATTTTAAAAAGTTGTTATTACTATTCATACCGGCTAGTTTTAATAATATTTTAATAGCATATTGTTGTTTAGTGAAACTCGGTATTGCGTATTACACACGCTATCGAGGAAGGTCGCGATTGCGTGTAATGCAAGGCAAGTCAAGGATGCATGTTGTGCAAGCTCCTTTTGGTGTAGCGTACAACACAAGACTTTAATAAAATTAAAAATAATTTATTTTTATAAAATCATGGGATGTTACATTCTACCCCCCTTAAAATGAATTTCGCCCTCGAAATTCGTCGGGGTTATAAATGGTTTACTATTCGAAAGTTTCTTTAATAGAAACCCACATCGTAAAAGGGATTACAAAAACTTGGCTTTAAAAACTAAAGTATGAAATGTAACGATTACCCAAATAAACTAATCACTGGGTTTCCACATAGGTGAAAATATAGATATGGAAGAGAAATCTAACCATCATGTTCTGATGGAGAGTGGTAGAGAACATGGCTATGGAAAAGCCAGTAATCACAAATCCATAGATTTGTGATGATATAAGGTACCATCTGATTCATCAGGTATAAGATCACTAGGACAACATTTTTGGTTTTCAAGATCATTTCCCTAAAGTTGAAAATTTTCTTAGAATAAATACTTACTTTATTTTGGTACAATCTCACTTTTGTTCGTGCCTTGAACAATTTCTACTTCATCTCTTAAATAAATGAAGTTGAATTTGTTATCCGTGAAGTGTAAGCAGATCATGTGATAGAATGACGAGTCATTCCATCTGTCTCAAACAAAAGTTTAGTAAAAATTATATACATAAGTCGATCTATAGTGAGATTAATCACATATGGTTTCTAAAATGGACTTATACTTCATATATCATACTGCTTAATATAATAAAACTAGTTTCTACTAAATAGGGACTTCCTTTAGGCCAGTGGTAGGCGATAAAGGCCAGTCGCACTTCGGTTGTGGGTTCGATTCCTACAGCCTTGTCCGAAGCGATGGGCTGTCGCCCGTCCTGCAGGTTGCCCTTTTTATAAAACTATATTACTATAACATCCCAACAATAATATCGAAAAAACTTCTATCCTTAAACAATACTAACTTATGTCCAACATAATCCATTCCAATCTTTAGGCTTATCCATAATACTGCAGTCCATTCTCATAACATAGTGACAACGATTACCAGAGATTTAATACTGTCGTTGATCCCCATATATCTTGTTGGTCACATTCCAAACATTCAAAGGCCTTAATCTTGTACTCTCTTGAATACCCATTGAACCATAGTGAAAACTTGAATGCAGTTAAAAGTTAACACTTTTCACATACCGAAATCCTCAAAATTCTATATACTCAAACCATGATATCACTTAGTCCTTATATCAATCATGAGCTCATGAATACTATTAAACATTTCATTTTCTCGTCTTCATTATGCGCATATCATCTTATTTCCAAAAAATATCTCAATCACTTTGAATACCACATCAACAAATATTGCAATACAACATTATCCCATTACATAAACACTTAATCATTCCACCACATCGTTGTCATATTCAACATTGCCAATAGTGATCGCATGTGATTTCCCTTTGTCCTTTGCCTTCAGTGGTTGCTCATGTTGATCATCACTAACCCTTGGATTAGGGAAATTATTAGCATAATGCCCCATTTCCTTGCACTTGAAGCATTGAAGTGTTGGCAGTGCGTTCTCCGCAGTGTTTGCTTTATTCACATCATTAGAAACCCTTTTTCCATTACTTCGACACTCAGCTGCTCGATGACCTTCTTTTCCAAACTTAAAACATTTTCTAGTCCCTTTAAGACAATCTCCACCATGCTTATTTCCACACTTTGTGCATAAGGAAACATTCATCTTCTTTTCACCATTATTCTGAGATTTCTCCTTGAACTCCATCTTTCGTTTCTTGTCAAAACCATGAGATGGATATGTAACACCAACTTCCATTTCTACCTTGATAGCACAACGCACAATTTCTTCATAGCTACTCAAGTCTCTTATAGATAATGCCCTTCGAAGACTTGGTTTTAAGCCACTGAAAAATCGATCAACTTTACTTTCAGGTTGGATGATAATTCCAGAAGCATACCTTGCAAGTCTTGTAAAATTTGCTTCATAGGTACCAACAGATTCATCGTCCCTTTGCTTCAGTTCAAGAAACTCTTTCTCCATCTTTGTTCGAAGAATACGAGGGAAGTACTTACTAAAAAACAAGTTCTTGAACTCGTCCCATTCCATGGACTCAATTTCATCTCTTGGCCTCGTATTCTTGATAAGATTCCACCATTGATCAGCTTCACCTTCCAAACGATATACTGCTAAGATGACTTTATCATGATCAGAACATTGAAGAACTGAAAATATCTTTTCAGTAGTACTGATCCATTGTTCAGCCACAAGTGGATCAGAAGACCCACTGAAAGAAGGTGGACGTTTCCTCATGAAGGACTCAATAGAATATTGTTCCCTTCTCTCCTCATTTGGAAGTCCAGAATGATTCATAGCTTGTGTAAGTATAACAATAAGATTTTGCACTCCATCTCCCATAACATTTGTTTGTTCAGGAGGGCAATCATTGCATTGTCCATTGCATTGATCAACACGGTTCCTTCGGGTTCCAGCCATCGTCTAAAACCCAAAAAGAATAGTGTGAGAGGAAAAAATCATGATAGGGAAAACAACATAATAAAGGGGGAGTACCTTCAATATCCAACATCTTAGGTTTAATTCTATGATCGTTAGCGTAATTCTATTACTATAACCTATACGTATACTTATACCTAGGGACATCCCTAGACATACCTTAGAAATATCTCTAGGGATCTCACTAACGTTTTCGCATCCTAGTTTCCAAAGGTTGACTAAACCTTTCCTCTGATACCAACTGTAGAGACCCGTAGCCTGACGTACATGGACATTACATTACATTTGCGGAATACTTAGTACATAACAAAAACACACACTAAAGGATCGTAATAGTTTAGTGTCTTTGGAAACTCAGAACGTAATCTTCTAATCGTGGTGAAAGTTCTTCAATATCTCCCATAAAGGTCATCCCTTTTTTTTACCTAAAACCTTTCTTTATATCCTGGGGAAAAGAAAACATAAAAGGGTGAGCTCAAATGCTCAGTAAGGGTAAACAAAAGAAATATCAATCACATAATTTTCATAAGAACATAACTTTTTTGGAAATCTTAACCTGCAAAAGAGAGCATAATTTCATAACATGGGATAAATCATAGTAGTGAAATGAAATCATAATTTAAAACATTACTCATTGTGGAATACACACATAATCATAGAGAATCATTTCTTGTTAGTCAAGACTCATTGCCAAGACTATCTTAGTGGACAAAGTCCCTTTCTGAATCGAGTAATCCTCGTTTCAGTCCTGTTTCACTGAACCGGTATAACCTACCATTCCAGCCATGTCTATCTCATGAGATATAAAATCATTACCCAATGCATTGGAGGGAGATATAGGTCCCACCCATCTTATAATGAATCCTTTCTTATGTGTGCCACATAATCATAAACCATACATCATATCGTAACCCATGTAATAAAAATGGGATTCTTAAACAACATGACATCATAAAACAATTCATATAAGGTAAAGGAATTCATAAAAATATTTCCATCACAAAATAATCAAATCCATGTAATAATAGGGATAAAAACAGAACCCTTTATTATCTTAGATGGAAAATAATTTTGATAAAACACTTGAACTCCATTCTTGAGGAAAATATCCTTTCTTTTTCAAAAACATTTTTCCTTTCTTAACATGTCATAAAACTTTAAACTAAAAGAAGTTGATTAAAAATAAACTTGAAAACTTGTAAAGGAAGCTTCTTGGAAATAATGTTTTAAAAATCCATTCATGCCGTATAAGTTAAAAAAAACATTTTTCGTACTTTTGTCGGAAAAGTCAAAAAGTACCTCGTACGGAAAAACACCAAAAGATTCCTTTCATATTCTTTACTAAAAACTCACCTAAGGGTAAAATTGGATTTAAACTATTTCAAGTGGATGGAAACAATATTACATATTGAGGGAACATGGATGTGGATGATAAAATACACCCCAGTAAATACTTACGAATAAACAATCTCGGATAAAAATGAGATTGTGATATTTCCCTTACCTTAGGTCCGACTTGCTTTGTAAGTGTCTGAACCTCCTGTATAATGATTTAAATCATGTTATTGAATTATTAAAGAATCATATTCATTGTTATGATACCATATATGGTTCACTTATGACATTATATTACCCGTTCTTTTGTAAATTCCATGTTAAAGAAGCGTTTTGGGTAAAATCGTTTCATTTATCGTAGGTGTTTTGACTTGTTGTTCTTGACATCATTATTACTTATATCATGATTTACTCACTTCCAGAATATAAAATATGATTTATATATCATATATATTCAGTATATATATATATATAATCGGTAGATAAATAAAATGAAAAACACCGTTCATGGAGACGGTAGTCCGTACGTACGCATGAACGCTGTTTTCCTTTCCTTATTGTCTTGAAATGGAAGTAAGTAGATGACATACATATGTATATATATACATAAATCCAGTTTCTTTATAATGTCATATATTTCATTATTATTTCTTACATATACATTATAATCATTCTTAAATGGTTAACATGGAGAATGAATCTCATCGCGTCGTGGAGACGGTAGTCCGTACGTACGCACGAGCGATGATATCATTTCTATAAATATTGAATTGAATTAGAGTGGATTATACAATATATCATAATCAATATGATGTTGTAATAACTATGTATAGTTATTCATTACACCATTATACCCATCCATGTAAGGTGGTGGTGGAAAATAGATTACACCACGGCGTGGAGACGGTATTCCGTACGTACGCACGCGCGGTGATTTCTTTTTCCGTAGGATGGATAGATGGTGAAATAGGGTTGTTTCATACTTATAATAACATATCAGTATATGAGTGATACTGATGTTATTACTTCATAATGAAACAACCTAAGAAGAATAAGTGGAAGAAGAAATAAAGATGAAATAATTGGTAACGGTAATAACCTCTTCTTTGAAGTGCCTCTTTGAGACCTCCTCTTAGGGCACTAAAATTGGTCTTTGAGGAAGACCAGAACCTCTAGGATGTTTCTAGGGAAGTGGAGAAGGAATTTTGGCAGGGTTTGGACGATCTTGAGTGCTCAAATTGGTGTGAGGAGGAGGGGGAGGAGGTGTCCTTTTATAGGGGAGGAGAGGGGCAACTTAGGAATATCTCAAAATATTATTTTATATTAAAGTCAAAATCGGTTTATAATGGTTCCAAAGGGTCTTATTTCAAAGCTAAAGTGGGGATGGGTCGAAATCCTATCAACCAATAGAATTTATACAAGTTTAGGATATTATTTTAACCTTATCAATTAAATTTAACTCTAAGTTAAATAATTTAACTTTTACCATGTCTTTTTGTTTTCTTTCACTATATGGTTAATAAACTTACTATAACATGCCAAACGAACCCCAAATTGTTTATTATTAATATATATATCCTTATCGAAGTCATTTGTCCGAACCTTAGATTTTTAGGAATAAAATAACAATTAATAATATAATATTTGATTTAAAAACTATTTTGTGTCATTTTTGACACTATTTGATATATGATTTTTGTGAAAGTCATAACAGAATTAAATGTTCAAACCAAGTTGATTAAAGCAACATTAATATATCATAGTAACCTAGAAAATTAGTGGAATTCATAAAAAATCTCAAATTACATTTATTTTGGTGTTTATAACATCAATTATGTCAATATTTCATTAATAAGATAATTACTGCATCATCGTTGTGTCATAAATAAATTAAATTATTTTATGTCTAAAAATTACAAATAAAATACCCTCATGTAGGAAATCTTTTTAGCTTTCTAATGAATATTTATAGTCGAATTTATCTTATGTATAACCCCATATTAAAAATGATTTACTTATTAATCTTTGATTTTAACTATTTTAACCCTTCTTTAAATAAATTAATAATAAATGTCCTAATCTAATCCAAGTGGGCCTAAATGGTCATATTTTATTCCTAAGTTTGTTTTTGGTCGAATTACACTTGTCCAATAGAATTAGGACATGTGTTAGGGTAATATTAATATCATATTTACCCTTAATTACCCTATTTACTATTTACCGTGGTAAAAAAAAGTAAAAAGTTACTATTCACCAAAAAATTATTTTCATCTCATTGAATCACATTTTAGTCCTTGATATTAACTGTGTCTCTCGGATTTTCGAAATTCCATTCACAGAAGCGGTAAAATTAAGTTTTATGCAAAATTCAGTTTTTAACCTACCACTTAGTAGTTTCACTATTCATCAAAAATTGATGTTTTTCAGAACAATGCCAAAATTTCATCCCAAGCTATATTTCATATTCCGAATTCAAAAATGAAGTATATTTTACCAAATTCATAACATAAAAGTTGCATTAATTAATTTTATAATTAAATCCCGCTGTTAAAACAAATAGCGTGTTTTTAAGAAACAATATCTATCAAAAGATTGACACTTGTTTATGTCTAGTTTAAATGTGAAATTACATCCAATGACCAACATTGTATTAAATTGTAAAAGTATATTCTAAATATACTTTAAAACTACTCAAATTAATAATTTATCACTATTAATTATTTCGATTGAAAAAGTTGTTTTTTAATTATAATTTAGTAATTTTCACTATTCATCAGAATATGAAAGTTATCCGAAATGTACCAAAATTTCACCTTAGGCTAAATTCGATACTCCGAATCCAAAAATGAAGTTCATTTTGAAAAATAAGATTTACAGAATTTTAAAAAGTTGTTATTACTATTCATACCGGCTAGTTTTAATAATATTTTAATAGCATATCGTTGTTTAGTGAAACTCGGTATTGCGTATTACACACGCTATCGAGGAAGGTCGCGATTGCGTGTAATGCAAGGCAAGTCAAGGATGCATGTTGTGCAAGCTCCTTTTGGTGTAGCGTACAACACAAGACTTTAATAAAATTAAAAATAATATATTTTTATAAAATCTTGGGATGTTACATTGGTCCTTCCAAATTTAGTTAGGAATTGGTTTACACATTACTACAATTCTAGTTTACAATGTCTTAGTGCCATTTTTCATAAAAACATTTTTGTTTTCTATTTTTACATATATAAATTTTCCACTGGGGTTTTTTAGATTAAAATACATAAAAATTATTTGAATACACCTGCATATTTATAATTATATAAATATTTAATTTCTAGGTAATTCACTTGTATTATTTCATAGAACCAAATCATATTCCATTTTAATTTTTTGTGGTATGTCAATAAAATAATTAACCTCCATGTAGTTTACATTTTAAATAAATTAATTATCGTTGTGACATTATCTTTTAAAACCCATCCCTTTATAGAATTATTATATAAACATTTTATTAAATAACAATACATAAAAGAAGACATTAAATGATAGATACTATTAATTTGAGGTCACTAGAAATAATAGAAATATAATTTCACTTTCATAGAATTATCCTGATCCAAGACGACAAAAGAATTTAAAATAACGATTTTTATAATTCTAATTGTAATATTAATATTTTTGAAAAACTGTCTTATCAAAAATAAATTAATTTATATAATTTTACTCTCATGAAGTAAATTTAAATGAACCCTTGATATATAAATTTAAACTAAAAACAATATAACTTATAATATAAATATAAGAGTAATACTCTCAAAATAATGAACACTTAATTTTTAAATTTAAAATATAATACACTGCATGATTCTATTATTTGAAATTAACAATATATTCATTTTGAAACATGAAATGATGGCATGAAATATATATATATATATATATACATATACATATATATATACATATATGTATATCGTGAATTTAACATGGAATATTTTTACAATAAAGTGTTAATACACACCTCAACAGGTTAAAAATAAGTTTGAAAAAGAATAATATCATATGAGGTATAAAATTATAAGTATATACATACATTTGGTTGATATAATTGGAATAATTTTCATGTATAGATATACATATGTGAATCATAGATTTAAATTCGGAAACATGAATTTGATGAAATGTAAATTCATACATGCATATTATATATATATATATATATGAAAAAAATAAATTATAAATAATACACACACACATATATATACTTTTACTGACATACTTTAAATATATTTAAAATCTTGGAAAAAACATAATAGACACGTACATTATTGAAAAATGAATAACTTCTTTTATAAATAGAAGAATAATATTTTCTATTTTAAATTAAGAAAGTTAACAATATGTATATTTTATGAATGTGAATACATTATTCATAATTGTACATTAATATAAATGTATATAGAAAAAACAAAATTTTCCCCTTACATATGTTTTTGGAATTATAAATCATGAAGTGGTATGTTTGGGATGATGAAACCAATAAAAAAATGGGTTTCCACCTCGAAAGGCTTCCCTCCTTTTGTAATTGGGTAAACCAATCGAAAGGGGTGCATGGACCAGTTAGGAGGTATATCCTTATGCCTTGTTCGAGTTAGAAAAAAAATAAATTAAAAAAAGTATGGAAGAAAATATTGGGAGGGGATTTAGCTATGTAAAATTTTCTTCTATAATGACAGCAATTGTTCAAAAAGGGTGCAGATGCCTATACATATATATGTAATTGGACATCATCTTCTAAAGAAGTTTGGTTCTAAAAAAATAAATACATTATCTAAAACAAGAACTATGGGATATATAGATTAACATGTGTATGTAACTACCAATACTAGAAAAATACCCTATACCAACGGTTTGGAACCATAGGTATAGGCCTCCAAACCGTTGGTATAGCCTATACCAACAGTTTGGAGAACCATTCCCATGTAAGCCGTGAGGATAGTTCTATACCAAAGGTTTTGGGATAACTATTGGAATATGTAATATGAAAATCTATACCAGCGGTTCCATAAAACCGTTGGTATATATAATTCAAAAAATAATCATTCATTTGGTTTTGATCCCAGCACCTCCCGTTTGTGAACGAATGACCTAACCACTAACCTAACGCATTTTTGTGAACAAAATTTCATAATTATATATATGTATTATCATAAGTATATTCAATTTTTACTTATTTAATGTCCTCTATAATAAGATTCCATTAAAAATAAATGTACCTATACCAACGGTTTTGAGAACCGCTTGTATAGGTTCATTGATTTTGGGACCTATACCAATGGTTTTGGAAAAACCATTGGTAAAGGGGGGACCTAGAAGAACGGTTTGGCCAAACTATTGTTATAGGGTCTCTATAATGAACCTATACAAACAGTTTTTCAAAACCCATTGGTATAGATCATATTTCCATTAGTGTACTATTATTTCCATGTGATTGAATTACATCAAATACCCATGATGGATGGATGAGAAAATCTAGCGTTATATTTTGTAGGTTTAGGATTATAATATTTGTCCACAATGAAATAAATAATCACGTATAACCTTAAAATTTTTACTCTATAACATTGTATTAAAATAAATAAACATAGTCATTAATCATGAATCATGGATCATTAAATATGTTTATGGATTATAATTGTAACATGGAACTTAGACGGTCATATTTTTTTAAAAAAATTAACTACATATAATATAATCACATAATAAGATATTCCATAAAACAATTATAATATAGAAAACATTGGATAATTACATTTGTACCTTTTTATACTTGGGATAACACCTTGTATAATTTTTTTGGGGTTAGACCAATAACACATTTAATATTAGGATTGGGATAACCATACATTTATATTTTTAGATATAACATAACCACATATGTACTGTTTTTAGTTTTATTAAAAGAATAATATACCATTTTTGGGATTTTTCTAACAACCTATGTACCATTTTGGACACCAATTAACAAATTGGGTACACCTTTTTGGCTTGGGATAACCACTAATATATTTTTTTGAGATAATCAGGTTTTAAAAAATTATACACTCTATTAAATAGATTTATTTAATGAAACATTATCATAATGATAAAAAATTTATATGTGTTCCAAATACAATAAACCGTTAATCATTTAATTAAATAATAAACATATAATTGAAATGAGTATCATAAATATTTCTATTACTGTTCTGTAAAATGACATCAAGAGTTGGATTTTTTTTCAAAACTCAATATCCCAAAACATGTATATCATAAAAGAACCAATATAATGATAATGAATATTACACAGTTAAAGATAAATCCATCAAATAAATTGTATAAATTGGGATAAACATCATAAAAATATTTTTTAAGAAACATTATCAATCATCTAAAAATCATTCTACATTACAATAAACAATCAAAAAATAATTTTCATAAATGAATTATTTTCTACAAAATTATATTTTTCAATGAATCTATAAATATTTGAACCCAAAACGATATTCATGTTAGTAAATGTTCATTAAAATATAAAAAATATATTAATATGAAACAAAATTCATTTTTATCCATTTCACATATTTTTAGAGGAAAACGATCATTGATAATAAATCAAATAAAACATCCATATAGAAATAAACAAGGAGAAATACTAAAATTAGAGAATTTAATATATATTTTGAATCCAATGTATTAAATTAATTTTTTTAAAAGAATGGATATGTACATCAAGGATAACTATTAACATTTAAAAATAAAAGACAATGTTGGATCTAATTATAAAGATAATTTTAGTCTGATTGTCAACCAAAGGGGGTGAAATGGTTTCTAGACATGTTATCACTATAAATTAATAGTTGATGGGAAAATAAATGAGTCATAATAGATAAATTGTATAAAATAACCATAAATATGAGTTCATAAATATTTAATAATGGCATTATGGAAACATTGGTATGGAAACCATAAGTACTTGATTTCCTTTACATAATAGTGTAACTAAAAAAGTGGAAGTTATGTAAAAATTAAAATACCATTAATACAAGGAAAATGAATATATAAATTTTTAAAAGGATTTATATGACTTATATTAATGTAAAAATTCTTAAATTTTGAATTAAGTCTCAGTGATGGGAAATTGAGATGAAAAACATTTATGAACAATATAATTTTTATGTAGGATCTATTGGCAATATGATTACGAGAATGAAAATTAAATTCCTTGAAAAAATTATGATTTATAATATAACATAATCATATATTTTATAAAACCAAAATTATAATAAATATATCTATTAATAAATAATAAAACTCATAAAAAATTATTGAGTTTACCAAACCCATTACCATATATTCAATATTTTTCAAACACACTATAAAATTTTCTGTAATAAATATCAGATAAGTAATAATCTATTAAAAAAATTATAATTTTATGTTTTATTGGTTATTAATATTTTCCAATCAATTTATTTCATTATTATTAATTATTTATGTTCATTTAAGTTTGATGGAAATTTAGGCAGTGAATTTTATTTCAAAAATTAAAATAAATACAATGAGAAAATTAAATGATAAGTAAAATTATATATAATGAGTGATTAATATTAAAATTAATGGTAAAAAAATTAGAAAATGGGTCCATTAAATTACCAAGTTTATTTAATATGACTTTTACTATCATTGTATTGAGGGTTTTGTTATCTATTGGATTTAATGATAGTTAAGATATCCGAATAATATTATTCTTAATTTTTTGTGCCAAGAAACATACTAAAAAGGAAGAGAACCTATTTTTTATTTTTTATAGAATGAATCACAAAAACACTCAATAAGGTGAAGTAAGAACACAAGAAGAGGACTAAATATTGGTTTTTAACAAAGTCCACAATACAGCACACTGTCAAATTTCTACATGAATGAAATTATAAACTATGTGAGAATAATATATAAATAAGTGATAGATCAATTAAACACAATAATGGAATCACGATATAGCTTAAATGATGGAAAAATAGTATTCAATAGGAATCCAATATTATAAAATCATTATAATGGTTTTATTTATTTTCATTAGAGGTCCCATTAGGTATTCAAAGAGGCCTGAGGGGCTATCCAAAAAATGTTAGATTATCTTGCGTGAACAATTAAATCAGTTGGCCTAGAAGACTATCATATAGGTCATTGGGATTGGTTGTGTGTAGGTGCAACTAAATTGTAATCACCAATATGTGGGTCTTATTTGGTAGTGTGATCATGCCTCATTTGAGCACACTAGAAACCTATTCGTCAACCTGTGTATGCCTAATGATGTTGGAAAATGTGTGTGTGTTTGACACATTCTATCACATCAGATGGCTGTTATAAATTCTTTTGAGAACCTTCAACAAGGTCCTCAAAACTCTTCTTAATCATTTTGAAAAATTGGTCGACTTCCAAAATAGATATCTGATCAAAAAATATTTATAATAATATAATATTTTATAATATTAAATATTTTATGTGATCAATAAAATATCTTACAGAGTGGGAGGTAAAAATAATAATTTTTTTATGGTCATGGACAATATAAAAATTAGTGATTGGTAATTAAATAATTCTATTATATCTGATGTAATTTCAAAATAAGTTTCAATATTTGATTATGAAATTAAATTGTGTTTTAAAATATTTTAATGCAATGAATTTTTCAAATTATATCAAAAAATTGAATTTAGACATGAATTTTGTATAAGGATGTATTTTCCCAAGAATATTAATGTAACACTTATAACATTTAAATAGTTAAAAGTATTAGAATAAAAATAATAAGTATATTAAAATGTTCAAACATCAAATGAAATTTGTGTGTTAACACATTTCCCACACATTGTGATTATAAAAATCTAAACAAATTTATCGGAAAACAATGCATATAGATTACATTAAAAAGTGGTAACATATTCACCCCCATTAAAAATGGATAATACTATATGTTACAATAGTTATATATAATATTTTTAACTATTAATTAATAATACACCTCTTAACAAATAATAATCCTGGAAAACATTCTATTAATAGAATATTGAAATTTTTAATAATGAAACTCACACATAAAAAATTATTATCCATTTTAAGTCATTTGAAAAGATAAAAATATGTTTCTTCTTAATTTAAACTCCCCTAATTTAATAATTATTGAACATAAAGTTCCATGAAAACATGTAAAATAGTTTTCATGGAATAATAAAAGGATTTTTAAAAATATTTAAAAGTGAAAAAATTTCAAGATTTCCTATGTCATATTAAAATGTGACAAGAAATCGATAACTAACACCCCTTAATAAAATAAAAATGTTATAATTCAAGGTGTTTAATAAAAATGATGTCTAATTTTTGATCCATATTAATAAATTATAACAAGATATATCACTTTTAAATTTAATCTCTAAAATATTGTAGCCTCAGATCCTTGAACATAGATTGCGATGATTTAATTAAATTCCTATATATACTAATTATAATAGTCTTATAACATTTTATAGGAAATTTTTTTCATTTTAGCTCATAATCAAAGCGTGTTTTTTCATCCAAATAATCTGGTCTCTAGAAATCCCCAAAAATATATACTTTTTAGAATCTATAAAATGAACAACAATTTTTTTTTCCACATCTCGGAGACTGTATTTTTAACATATGCAACCAGGCCCCCTTGTATTATTCATATCTTATTAAAATCATTTGATATTTATATCCTAAAAATAATAATCTAAAAAACTAATCATTTGGATAAAATAACCCAAGGTTGTTAGAATATTTTTAATATTTTAAAATAAATTCATGCTATTTAAAATTGGAATCTATATGATTATTTTGAAAATAATCATAAATAATATAACCAAACATAATTTTCATCCTTTACAAGATAATGTATAAAATACTAACACTAATTCCTCAATAAATATTATTTTTAACTAATTTACCAATTTCAGTAAATGTTATCTTACATGAATTACACATAGGTGTACTTATTTCTAGGGATTAATCCATGTGTATAAGGACTCGACCCTATTACATTACATGATATTGAATTATAGTCAAGAAAAAAATTACATTCACCTTTATTATAATTTCATGTCTATATCTTTTGATAATTGTAACATAACACTTTCAAAATAGTCCACATTTATACTGAGTGGATACCTAAAATAAAGTATTCATTTCATCCAAAATATAAATCACTACAAACAAAGAATAATTTTTTTGAAAAATAATCATAACATTTAAATTAGATTCTTTATTTGTCTTACCAATCCTTATAAATTATGAAGATAATTTAAAAACATGGGATGATCACAAAAATATCAGTAAGGGATAAAAAATGAAGGCATGGAAACGTCATTCCATGAATACTTGAACACATATGAAATCTTTTCAAAAAAACACATACCGATCACCCATATATACATACATTATGAAACATGATATTTCCCTATGATTTACACAAACATAAATGATATAAATAAAGTAAGATAGGTATATTTTTAATACATAAATAGTTTTTAATCCTCACATCTACCTTATTATTTGTAACCCTCAAGGATACCTTATGTTGTAACCATCAATGCTACCCATAGAGTAACCCTAAAGATGATGTTAATAATACCAAAAAAATAATAAACCAGGGGGAGATATAGTTCCCAACCTTCATTATAAAAAAATTCCAGAAACCAAAACATATTCATTCTACACGAATTACTTTTGAATTTTCTAAAACAAAATGTTAAAACAGGGTTCAAAAATCAGATGCACTTAAAATAACATATAATTGTTGAGAGATAGAACATGGTGGATGGAATATGTATAAACACTGTAAATAAACATAATTAAAGATAATATATACAAAATTCATCACACACACAATTTTAAAACCACATAATTAATGAATTATAATGTTAAAACAATGAATGGAAATTGGTTTATTAATTCCTGTAACATGTGTTTGTATTACTTAAAACATATTCAAAACTCAGGTATAATGGTTAAATGTTTTTTATAAATATAATAAAGAAAAATTTTCATTCTTATAACACCTTATATGATCATTTCCTGATATCATTTCACCCATTAATTATTTTTATTTTGATCCTTCCATTGTTTCAAGTGCGTAAATTAAATGACTTCCAGACCAGGTTTTATGGATTTTTATATTGTATGGAAATGAAATTATAGAAGTGGAATGAAATGGTATTAATATGTTTCCATAATATAAAATTATACCACAAATAATTTTGTTATTATTAATGACGACGAATCATTATATATAACATTAATTATATTTGTTCAAATTCTTTTTTGTGGCTTCTTGAAAAATATGAAATTGTTACATTATATAATATAATTTCAAGAATATAATTTCATTAAATAATATAAATTAGGATATATCAAAAAAATTTAATTCTTTTTCAACCATTAAAATATTATTATATCCAACATTAATGGATATCATGTAAATTGGGAACACATCATTCACGATTTTGGTAATTCGGCGCAAAATAGATGATGTATTTATAAGATAGAGAGGAGATGAAGTAAGATAGATATTTTTTCCATAAACACAATAAAAATATAGAAAAAATAAATCTAGAGATTTCATGACTCTTGGAAAATGGCATGATAATATAGTACAATAGATGAAAAGGTTTGAATTGAAAACAAATTAAAATTAAAGAGGATCCTTACCTCTTGACCTCTTCTCCATGAGATCCTTCTTAAGGCCCATAGTATCGAAAATTTGGTGAGACAAAGAGATATTATACACGGGGGAGGTGATTTGTAAGATTATTTGGATGAATATTGGAAAGTATTAGTGATAGAGTGATATAAGGGGAAGAGTGGGTTAGGGTGGTATTTATAGTGATAGGTGGGGAGTTTTTAAATAATTTCAAAGGGCATCTCATTAGTGGTATTTGAAAAAACATGGGATTTCCCATGGGAATTTTCCACGGTATTGGACACTTGGGACTCCTCATATAATATTTTAATCATAAAAAGTCTACCAGAATGATTACATAATTATTACATCATTATGATTTCATTAAAGAACCCAAAAATATACAACTATAATTTTTAATATTCAAAAAAAATTAAACTATATTGGAAAATACCATAAAAACACAAAGCAATTTTTGATGTTTAGAATTGAAAAATGAACTCCATTTTCTGAAAATAATTTTTTAAATATAAATAAATTAATTTTTAAATACGATCATATTTTATTCAAAAAATAAAAAATTTAAAACTATAAGTCGTTTTATATCCCCATGAAATGTTAATCAAGATCTTATTATCATATAGCCTTATGAAAATAAAATAATAAAATGATTTACTATTCATAAGGGTCATATTACTATTTATAAGAGTATGTTATTATTCACCAAAAAAATATGTCAGTTCTATCAGACTATATATAACCTACTTATCACATTCGTAGATGTCAATTTTTCAAAATCCAAATTAGAAAATATGAAAAATAATTTTTAATGGCTAATTTATAATTGTCCACTTAATAGAAATGATTCAGAAATTTCAATTTATCTTTAAAATATTGGGGTGTAACATTATCAACACGATCTAGAAGTTGAATACTCTTAATTAAATATGATGGTTAAATAATTGGAATATCCTTTCCCTTATATAATTTTTAGAATCCCATCATTATTCGCTAACAATGTGGATTCTCAACAAAACCTTTACATTGTGGATTACCTTATTCTCCAATACATGATATCTCTGATCATGAATCTGAATAAGTTTCTCTTCATAATAATGGTTCTCTTCCAAATGAAATAATTCTTGGCTAAAAAAAATAGACGAATATGGCACATACTTTTCAACAATGAATAATACAAAAAATTGTGTACCTAAGATAAACTCAATGGAAGAACTACTTGTTATGAACCCTGTCCAAATTTATATGGAATTTCATATGTTGAAATGAACCATAGACATAGATTTATATTATGACAAAAATGAATAACACTTTTCCATGTTGAGATTCTAGGAAAAACATGATCACCAACCTTCAAAGAAAATTCTCCCCTCCTATTGTTTTATAAACATTTCTTCCTTAAATAAGCTATCCTCGTTTGTTTCTAGATAATATTTACTTTCTCAACCACTTACAATTTTAATTCTGGCCCCCTTAACAACCCATCCCCGACATTATCCAAAAAAGATAGATTTTGATAGTGTTCCGTATAAAAATCCTTAAAAGGATTCATTTTTAAATTGGAATGAAAACTGTTATTATATTAAAAATCCATCAAAAAATTATGTTCATCCCAAATTCCCTAGTAATACCTTGAACAATCTTGATGAATATCCTCTGATTTTTGAATCTCCCATTCTCACATCCCATCTAATTGAGGATAAAAAGTTTTACTGAAAATAATTTGGTTCCCAACGAATTCTATAGGACTTTCCATATGTAAGATGTGAACCTGAGAACACTGTCAGATATAATAAAAATAGGAAGTCCATGTAAACTGATGATATCATTGAGGTATAGTCCAAAAATCTGATCAAATGACAATTTATCTTGAAAAGGAATGGAATGACAAGATTTAGTCATCCGATCAACAATAACCCAGATTGCATTGTAATCTCATGAATACATTCATAATCCCACAATGTTTTCCACGGATATATTTTCCCATATTCACTCTTAAACTGGTAAAGGATGAAGCATCTCCTTTGGTACTTCCACTATACAGTAACCTATTTACATTCCGATCATGTCATAGTAAAATCAGTAATATCTTTATTCTTTCAACCCCGCTATTAATATACCTGAAGGTCTCTATACATCATTTCTCTTCTTGGATGATATGAAAATAGTGAACTATGATCATCACAAAAGAAATTCATTTTCAGTTCATAATCTCAAGGAACACACATTCTTTTTCAAAATCTCAAATCACAATATGTATCAATGTTAAATGCTTACAACTTTCCCACTTAACCATTTAAACATTTTTCTCTAAATCCTGATCTGCCTTCTTCCATTGATTTATTTTTTGGACAATGATGGCTGCACAGAAACCTAAAATAAAATGGAGGAATTTTCATGCACCAAAAAATTCTATAAAAAATTTCATCACATCATTTATAAAAGGGTCTTGTTCCCTATATAATATTTTTAATTATGTATGATGTTTAAGAAACAACGAATCTACCACTTATTTTTATTTTCTAGGATGGCAATTGATCATGATGTCATATTCTTTTATTTATTCAATCCATCTTCTCTACCACATGTTTCGTTCATTCTGAGTGAATATATACTTCAAGATGTTCTGGTTATTATATATTTCACATTTGGATCTGTATAAATAATGCCTCCAAATTTTCAAATAAAAACTATATATGCTAATTTCAAATCATGTGGGGGATAATTTAACTCATGAGGTTTTAGATTTATTAGAGCATATGAAATTTCATGAACATTCTACATCACATCACAACCAATTCCCTTCAATGAAGCTTAAGTATAGATGAAAAAATCACCATTTCTTGAAGGAATGTCGAAAACTGGAGCATTCACCAATCTCTTATCCAATTCATGAAAGAAAACATCACATTAATTTGACCAAAAAAATATAACCTCATTCATGTTATCTTTGTTAGTGGCCAAGATAACCATGCAATGTTATTAAAAAACCCATTATTAATAACCTACTAATCTATGAAAACATTGAATTTATTTAACATTTTTAGGTCTTGGACATTCATCATCCACATATTTTTGTAGGATCAAGTGTTATTCAATCCTTATTTACATTGTACTGAAGAATATAAATTTGTTTCAACCAAAAATCACAATTGCTGAAATTTCCATACAGATTATATTACTTTATGGTTTTAAAAACAACCCTTATATGATTTTCATGATCCACTTTACATTAACAAAATATAATAATTTTATAAAAAACACAACTACAAACATATCCATGAACACATGAAATATTATATTCCTATTAACTATGAATACAATAGGTGAATTTGATAACCTGAATGACCTAACAACAAACTCATAATTCTCATATCTAGTATAGAACACTTTTTTGGGATGTCTAATTCCTTTACTTTCAGTTGACGGTACACCAAAGTCATGTTATCCTTCAAATATTACTATGCTTTCAAGAGATGATCAAACAAGTCTTCTATATGAGGAAAAAGATACATGTTTTTAATAGTGATGTTATTCAATGCTCAATAATCAATGAAAAGTATCATGGAACTACATTTATTTTTAAAAAAAATAGGAGCACCTGATGGTGATGTTCTGGGATGTATGGGTTCATTCTTGTTTAAAAACTGAAACTCCTTCTTAATATACAACTCCATTAGCTCTATACTCAATCATAGAAATATAATCATATAACAAATTCATATCTATAATGATATAAAACTCTAATAAAAGGAAAACAAAAATGTTTCTTGGTAATTTCAATCTACAGATGACAATAGAATGATTCGTAAAATTCCTTTTATTATAACATTTTCCCCTATTGTTTTGATAATAAGTTGTTCCCTCATAAGTTGAGGTGATATTTCCAATTTTCAAAAAACAATTATCCAAAATTTAGTCATGTGTAGACCCTATATCAAACAAAACTTTAGAAAAATCTGAGTAAACAATCAAGGTACCTCATAAAACTTCATTGGATGGCCTGATGTCAACTGATGTTTTAGAAAAGGATCTTACTACACTATTCAACTTATATTATGGGTTTTTTCATCATTAAGATATATATTTGTGATGCATTTCTATAAAGACCCTTCTCACCACATATGAAACACTCTGTATTTGGCTTATCATTATTAGTATGATGATCATTTTCATTGAACTATTGGGCCTTATTTCCAAACATATGACATTGAAAACAAGTCCTAGTTTTAGTAAGGCATTTCTCATTGTACTTTTTACCAGACATTTTCCAAAATAAAAAATGAACTTTCTTACAGTTAGATTTTATTCTTTGATTCTGACCCATTTAATTCCATCTCAATCACTACTTCTCCTTGTTTTCAAAGTTCACATGATACTCAAAAAACACAATTTTTACACTCTTAACACACTAGAAAACATTGTTTTAACTTTTGAACTCAATGGAAGAAAATCCCCTTTGATATGTTGGTCATAATATTCAGTAAAATCAATTGATTTTTCTATCAAGATCCTAAATAATTTTTGGAGCCTAAATTTTCAGTCAGGTGATGTTTCATTAATACAAGACCACTGAATCAACATCTATCTACTTGAATTTACATATTTTATTATCCATCCTAAGCATATACACCTTAGGATAATATTTTTCAATAAAACTACCTTTAAATTCATCCCACTCTAAGTCTTCGATCTCCTATATATCCATGTTATTATTTATCATTGATCACCATTGATTAGCTTAACATTCAAAATGATAAATGAAATGTCTATCCTTTTGATTATCTAAATATCCCATAACATTTAATATCTTTTCATGGGATTTAATCAATCATTCATTTATTAATGGGCTAGAAGATACATTGAAATTAGAAGGGTGTGGTATTATAAAATGTTCCACTATCATCATTTTAATTTGTGGTTTCTCTAGATTTTATCTTGCATGTATGCATAACCACTTATTTTTTTTAGTTGAACACTTATTATCATGAACATTTCTGTTCTAATTCCCACCATTCCCGGTTGTGGATTCAAAAAGATATCAGCCTCCCGTATCCTTCCAACATCATCTTCCCCATTCCTTATATGGAAAACATTTTTGAAGAGACATATCATTGTTTCTTCTGGAATTGGGAATGACCTCATTGATTTAAGGTTCAAACATTCCAAGAGGTTTCTAACGGGTTTGTTTGTAGAACCGAAAACATCCAATATTTCTATATCCATTTTGACCTACTTTCCAAAGGTAGGTTCCCATTAATTATGGACTGACGAGACCTAAGAATTTTCATTGGTCGAGAGGATGGGAGGTCAGACTCATCACACCTTTTTTAGGGGAATTATTTTCTACTCCGGGACACTATTTATAGAATTATGTTATGTTCATGAATCCTTATTAAATTACCAAGTATAAAATGAGCATTCCATTAGATCTGAAAATCAATGATTGATATATAGGAAATTTGGAGAATCTTTTTTATGTATTTGAGGTTCTTCATCGATAGAGAATCATCTGTATTTGTTAGTGATTCTTAGTCAATGGTATCCTTTAATACATTATATAAATGTCTCTTAGTCATTATGATGATCATTCTGGTTTTAAAGACACTCAGTGGGGCACATGATGTTTACTGTCATTCAGAAGGACATGGATTATTTCAGAGTTGGGATCATACCTATAGATGGGTAACCTACGAATCATTTATTTAGAAAAGGAATTAGAACCCATGTAGTTTGAGTAAGGGAGTATGATGTTTATGTATGATTTATGGCTCAAATAAATATGTCATAATTACTTTTACACTCTAAACTCATGTGAGTCTTGATCTGTGTGAGAAGCAGTAGGTATTGGTAAAACTAGAAAATTGTGCCATGAAAGTTGAAATCATAGAAAATAATGTGGGGCTTATTTATGTATGACTGCCCAAATAGATAGAGATTATGACATATTTCAAAGATGTCCGAGAACAGGTTTCATAAAGTTATATGTACTTTATGGAGATTTGCATACTCTAACATGGGGATTAATCCTGGGGAAGTTTCCCAAATTAGAAGGGGACTTATGATTGGGTTTTACTCCTGATAAGGAATCCCAAATCAAAAGTAAATTTAGACTGGTTAAGAGAAATTAAGATGGGGGCATACTTATGAGATGGAGGCCCAAGTTAAAGGGATTTGAAAACTGGGGCTTACTGCTAAGGAAGAGGCCCCGGTTAAGGGAATTTAAGAATAAAGGGAATTGGGGCATACTCTTAAGGAGGATTCCAACATTTTTATATTTGTAGACCGGGGATTACTCCTGAAATGGAATCCTAGGTTAAGGGAATTAAGGTTGTGGCTTACTCCTGAGGAGGATTCCCATATTTTGGAAACATTGAGACTGGGGCTTACTCCTGAAAAGGAAGCCCAGATTTGGGAAATTATTAATGGGGCTTACTCCTAAGGAGGATGCCAAAATTAGGGGACTTGGGGCCTACTCCTGAGGAGGATGCCCAAATTATGGGACTTGGGGCTTACTCCTGAAGAGCATTCCAAAATTAATGAGAATTTGGACTGGGACATACTCCTGAAAAGGAGGCCCAGGTTAAGGATTATCCCATCATAAACAATGAGGTTGAATGAATGAAATATCTAACCTTGGTGACATAAAAATGTGTAAATTATTGGGTTTTGATAGATGTTCCATGGAATTCCTTTCAGATAAGGAATCCAACAAAGGAAACATGACATAAATGGCTATGTACAGGGGTTTGAAGGCTGAATCTTGAAAAAGAGATGTGGATAGGCATAAGAGAGGTGAAATGTGAAGGAAGGGCACCCAAAAAGAGAGGGGGGGGGGGTGCAAGTCCTTCTTGGGCGCACTAGTCCTAGCCGCGCAGGTGTACCTCCACGACACACGGGTACTTGCCCGATGGTCAACCCATAGTGTAAAACTTGGGTGAGGCTTGGCTCAAGCCCTTAGTACTATCCATAGAGTGTTTCAAAAGAGTGGTGTGCATGTTCTATTTAAGGGGTAAGGAGACGTGCAATTGGGGCCATTTCCATTAAGGGTTGGCCACTTAGGCGCCCAAGTGTGGATGAGTTTCAACACTTAGGCCTTACTCCCTCTCTTTAGATATTCCGTCCTAGGTATGAAATTACCTTAGATGTTTTCGGAAGCTTTGAGAAGAGACTAGGGCGCCGGGAGCTCAAATCTGAGTTTCTGGAATTTTTCCTCTAAAATGGTGGTCCCACAGAGGGTATTTATAGGATGGTGAAGACCCTAGGTGAAATTCAAAGAGGGCGCACAGGTCACCTTCGTGAGCACTTGGCGGCACGCAAGTATACTTGCACGACCTTGGTGGAACTTGGGTGACCCAAGTGAATTTGAATCTTTGTTCATTCCTTTTTCAATTTTTGATGTTTCTTCATAGGACGAATCACTTTTTGTTCAAGGTATTTCTCTTTTAATTAGTTTAGACTCTGTGACAGAAAGGATTGTCAATAAAAGTCCCCCCTCAGAGTTGGATCCGATATAAATGAGGATGTAACTCTGAGGAAAGAAGAAAACCAAGGAAACTTCGGCATGCAAGTGTTGAGTGCGCCGATGGTGGCGCGCAAGGGTTGAGCGCACTGGTTTTAGGGCGCACTGGCTTTATGCGCGCAGGGCTGAGGAATGGCCTATATAAATGCGGCCATTCTAACACAAAGTACCCGGATTTCAATTTTTCGAGATCTCGCCGCCAAAGTTTCCTTCACCGCACAAGTTTCTCTATTTTCCTCTATTTCTTTGTTTTCACGCTAATGTAGAGGTATATGGACTTGCGCGGTGATACCTGCATGCCAAAAACTTTTGCAACACATCCATACATGCTCTCCATAATTTTGACTTGCGCTCCTTAATTCCATAGCCATTTTTTCAAATTTATTCACAAATATTTTGTAAAATCATCCCATTTAAGAGTTAATTTATTCAACTTTTTGTCCAGGTTCAATGGCTCCCACGAGAATCAGAACGACTGATGAACTGGATAGCATGTGAATTAATGATATGATGAGTATCATTGGCCATGATTATTAAACCATCTGCGACAGCAGTCTCCCGAATTTGGTCATGTACATAAAGAAGTATCATCTTGATTTCCCAGAAATCATTTATATGCCTTTGTATGTCTATGGTCATCTGCGAGAAGTTACCATTCCATAGGCAAAGAACTATCTCCCAATTTCTTGGTTTCAAAATTATACCAATTTTGATTTAGCAAATATCTCATGTGAAGGAGTATTTATAAATGCTGGAACAGTGGAGAAGTCCTATATAATGCATCATAGCCCATGTATGCTACATCTGAAACATCATAAGCCTGAGCTGCAACCACATTGTTATCCCTTAATTTTCCGAAACTATCATATGGATCAATCCAAAGGCTGTAAGAGATGTTGATACTTTCGTCCTGGAGGAGGTGTGAATCCAACTTGGATGGGGGTATATTGGGTGCAACAAACATCTGCAGAGTTTGTCCAGGATTTGATTGGAATTGTGATATGTAATGTCGTCTGGACTGGTCAAACATATGTTTATAGGCATGATAACTTCGTGCCAGAGATACTCAGCCATTGGAGCTCAGAAACCAATTCCTTCCATCTGACTCATTGAGATGTAGGCATCAGTCCGTGGGATGTCCACAAGATCTCAAGGGCTCCAATTTTGAGTTATATTTATGATGAATTCATCCCTCCCAAGGTGACATGGAATGATTCGGAGAAATATCCACCTTTAGCTCGGAAATTATTGAAAATATTCCACAAGCTCAAGAGTTCAGAGACCTCCATAACTCATTCTAAAAAGGATAGTCATCTAGAGGGGTGGATGAATTTGATTTTTAACGAGAATTAGGATAATGAGTCGAAGGAGAAGGGATCGAATGATAAGGGATCCAAGAAGAAGGGGCCCAAGGAGAATAGGTCGACTCGTCCAACCATCTTCCCCAAAACAGAGAAGTGGGGTGCTCCTGGCACATTCTGTCCAACCCTAGAAGCAGGAGAATTTGAGAAGTGGGGATACGAAGTGAATTAGAGAATCCCAAAGAAGACACATCTGGATGGCTTCTTGGCCTTGTGGATTAGTGTTTATATTTTTCAAGATAAGGACTCGAAGGGAGGAGCCAGGCCAGGGACCTTTGTTATTGAAGCCAAGTTGGATGAGGGGAAAATGGTTGGGTTTGCTACCCGCATTTTAGCAATGATTCACAGGAGTTTACTCTATGTATTCATGGGTAAGTCTACTTTGAGAATAGTGGGACCATTCCAAGTTTTGTGGGGATGTATCACCACTCACTTCAAGATGTATAATGTAAAGAACAGAGTACAGATTCCTGGATGATTTTTCAGGCCATCAGTGGAGACATTCTTTGGAATTTCTCAACTAGCACTCAATTATTATGTCATGAAGGTGAGACTAATCATGCATAAGGAATTGAATTTCTTTCCTTATGGAAATCTGCCAACAGGGCGGTTTGTTGATGATGGAACAACCAGTCTGGAATTAAGGGCATACATGATGGCCTGCAAAGTTGGTGTACTGGTCACCAGGATTGACGGAGAGATTATATGTGAGGCCTATGCTTCATATAAATTTGCACGTCTATTCAAGTGTTTGTAGAAAACTGTTGAATCTCCCCCTATGCATGTCAGGTCAGAGAAACATCTGATGGTTTCTCGACAACTATGGTTCTAGACATCTTGGGAGAAGACTGGGGCAGTGTTTGATCTACCAGTTGATAAAGCAGAAAATAACTTGAATACATGTTATGTCGGGAACTGGATAGCATCATACCCTATAGGGTGATGAATCACCCAGTTTATCTGGTGGGGATAAGGAAGAGAACAATAGAGAAAGAAACCCTTCCTCAGGAAGGTGATGCTTCCCCACCTAGAGCTGATTTGCCTTATTCCTCATCTTGGACAGACTCACCTGATTCCCAAGACGACGATGATGAGGCAAAACAAGTGGAAAAGCGGCCTTGTGCCCGATATAATCCTCCTGTCAGAATCAAAAGACCCACTCCATCAACTCCTAGTGAGTTAATTCATTGTGGGAATTTAATCACCATTACTTTATAGAGCAACAAGTATTATTTTGATATTCTCGATATATAGTTGCAGGAGATATGAATAAGCTGAAGTATAAGGTTGTAGGACACTCCTCACAGCCTTCTAGTACACATAATGAATATCTATGACTAGAGATTATCTAGAAATGGCAGATTTTATACTATGGTGGTGAAACTACCTAGCTGGATTTTGTGAGGGGCTGCACCTCCCTAGAATATGGAATCTTTTGTCTTCTATAGATATCCATTACAAGGATAACCCCGATGAAGTGAGGGATTACATCAGAGAGCTAGAAATGCTCATATATGCCTCTGATGATTCCATTCATGTCACCAAGAGGGTGAAGGAAATGATTGATAGTGGAGCCACTGAAGGGATTGGTGGTTCCAGAGATGAGGAGTGACACGATTACGTGGATCCAGAAGATGTATGTTTCTATCCTTATTTTCTTTGCAACTTGATTTCATTCAAATCATTATTACTCAAGGAAATTATTTTATTCATCGTGCAGCTTATAAAGAAAGTAACTACTGAGGTTTCATTACCACAGTATAGCCCTGGTGGTACTGTAAATGGGGTTAATGATTCTCCTCACGAATCGGGTGAGATATCTCTAGGCTAGCAGGACATGGATGAGGAGTTGGACATGGATTTCCATTCTCCAATTCATGTACCTGTAAAAGAGACTTTCGACACTCCCAAAAAGCCAAGGAAGCAAAAGAATCGAAGGACGATGTCCACATATAAACTCTTCATTCATAGTGGTAAGTCCTTTGGATAATCATGAGTCTTAAACCATGAAAGTATTGCTCATTTTCCTTGGGATGGAAAGGTATTCTTCAATTTCTCCTTTAAGGGAGAGGACTGACCCTCCTTTGAGGACCACAGAGGGTACTAGTGAACAATAACAAGTTCAGGCTGACATGGCTGTTGCTGGAGAAGAGCTAGAATTTATTCCCAGTATCCCTCATGCTACTATTGCAAGAAGAGAAGAACCTGCTTCTGGTAAGTTAACAATGCTTCATAAAATGTTGAATGAAACATCGACTTGATTCCATTCTGTAATACTTTAGGTTCAAACCCTGCACTATATCTTTTCATGGCCATTGAAAATGATGCCTCTAGTTTATCTGAAGATTTTTTCCAGGGTCAAAGACCGCATGATGAAGGTCGCCAAGAAGACATATCGAGTGCTCCAACTGGTGAGATTAACCAGGATTCTGAGATTACATTGGATGAAATGATAGAAATTGGTGCATCTTTTAAAGATTCTTTTAATCATGTTAAATTACCGTGTAATTTAGATGATTATGGATGTGAGTGTTATCCTTCGTCCTATTAAAAATAATTTATTATTACATCTCTAATCATGATCGGTTGAAATGTGCAGTTTTATATGAGCAAGCTGGGGAACTAACAATGCCTAAAGGGGGAATAGGAAACCCTATTATTGAAGAGAAATTATCCAATGTGGAGCTAAACCCCATAGATCTTCCTAAAATTCACCCTGAAAATCCTATTGAAGCTAGGAAGGATGGGGAGGATCCTTCTCAAGTCATTGATCTACGGTTGGGTATGGGATAATAATTTTTAAAACTGTACATAATTTGCAAGACATCCCATAAACTTTTTTTATTCTTTGAAACTAACCAAATATTTCAACTGATTATGCAGGGCCATCAATTTCAATGGATAGATCTGGAGGTGGATCCTCAGCCTCTGCCCCAACAGGAATTGAATGTGATGAAACACGGGTCATGGGGGAAGGAGCAGAACAGGGCACTTCCCTAAGTTCATTAATCCCGAATTATATTCCACCCAGTGACAGTGATGCTTAGTTGGGTCTAGAAGAATAAAAGGCGCTCCAATTATCACGACGCAAGGCATGAAAAAACATATGGAAGATCATATCTGAATTGCCTCTTGAAGAGCTATCATCAAAGATCCCACGACTGTTATCCCTTTTTATCATGTTGGGACTTGACGGTTTTGGATATCAAAAGATCCATGCCGCGGTAAAACAAGTCATCTTAACGAGGGAGCATGAGAAAAATTTCCATCAAGATTTTACTAGGGTGAAGCTGTCAGCCAATAACAGTGAATTTGAGGCTGTGGTATCCCAAGCTGAGGCTGATTATGCTGCCAAGATGAAGGATCTGAAGCATAATATCAAAGATAAAGTCATCCAGTAGATGAACCTTCAGCAAAAGTTAGATGTTGTTATTGGGGAACTTGTCCAACACAATAATTCACTAGACAGAGCTCAAACTAATTGTATGAAATCCATCGTAGATGCCAAGAAAGCACTACATCAAGCTGAAAAGAGTAAAGTTGGTCGAGTGCATGAGCATCAAGTAGCTGTTGATGAAGCTCGGGATGCTTTACATCAAATGAAGACTTATGTTGACAGCCTCTGTTAATTATTGAAAAAGATAAGAGACTCTAGTCTGTGGATGTCCTTCTAACATTTGTGCGTCAAATGGAAGGAACTCTTTCATCTTCAATCATTTGTGTATGCATTCTTTTTCTACATGATTTATATTTTTACCTACGCCAATGGGCCTAGTAAGCATAGTTTTATTTTTTCTAGGATTATTATAAAAAACCCTATAAACTTTTGAAACTTTTTATTGGTCAATATTACCTAAAATCATACAAAATGTATGTTTAGTGAGATAGAACATGACTTTTATTCAGAGTTCCCTTGTTCTTTATGGGATGATTAATGTCGTGCACGTCAGACATGAAACGTATTATGTTTATGGTCAAAATATATTTTACTGAATAAATTAAAATTGACTAAATTCCTTGAAAATTTATCTGAAAACATATTACCACACTCAAGTATGAGGGAAAATATGTAAACTATGACTTATGATATTTTGAATCTGATGAATGATCTGAAAAAGGGATAAAAGTCATTATATGAATTAGTTCCCATGAATGAAGTTACCATTATTTAACAAACCCATTAGGGGGTTGAATTATGCAGGCCCACCTAAGGGCATTGGCTGTGTAGTCAAATAATAACATCTTTTGGCTGACAAGTCCATTATGTAGACTACTTATGCAAGGCCAGATAAGGGAATGTGCTGCATAGTTAGGAAATAGAACTCTCAGATATTTACTTTTCTACTGATAAAAATCCAGTGAATGTTTATGGAGATTCAACTTTTACAAAGCATAGAGTTTTCTGTATGGAGAGAGGTACTTGAATTTGAAGAAGATATTTCCAAACAAGATTGTCTAAGAACTGTATGAATGTAACTCCTACGAAGGTCTGACCCGTGAATAAGGGAGGAAAATATAAACCATATACTTGAATACGTTGAGATCATAAAAAAGAAAATGGGAAAAATATGTTAAGGATGGCTATTTTTTGTGGATCCCTACATATTGTCATTAAGACCAATAAGCAAAAAATAGGTTTTCTTCCCAAGAATGAAATTGCTACTATTTAACAAACACGCTAGAGGGTTGAATTATGCAGGGCCATCTAAGGACATTGGATGCATTGTCAAATAATAGCATCTTTTGGCTAACAGGTCTGTTATGATAATACTTATGCAAGGCTGCCTAAGGGAACATTCTTCATAGTCAAGCAAAATAACTCTAGGGTTTCAGACATTTTGTGACCAAAAGTCAAGAAAAATGGTATGGATATCTTAAAATATTTAAGGATAGGATTATGACACATAAAAATGGGCTTTTTTTCAATGCATGTAGAGATACACAGACCATTCCTAACTGTAATCATATTGTGTCTGGGTCATGAATTTAAATGTTGGAATTCACTACATATCCCATAATGATGGGAATCAAGCCAAACATATTTACTGAAACACAGTTTAATGTTGTGTGGGATGAAAGTATGTTAGATCTTAGTTTAGGGTCCTGGAGCTCAGTACATAATAATGAATACGTAATGTGTGTTTTTATAGGGAATTTTCAGCCAGGGGACTGAAAGTGGAATTTTGGGATAGGACCAAAATACTTGGGGATCAATTTGAGGGACAATCAATCATTCCTACATATCCCATAAGGATGGGAATCAAGCCCACATAGTTCTAGAAATACCCTCCGTACTGATTTGGTTTGTACATTTGAAGGGTGAAAGGGGACTTTAGTGCAATGATGGTTTGTCCCACGATAAAAGGTTCGGGCATTTCCATGTATGCACATAGTCTATGTAATATAACATGATTGGAGATCAAAGCAAATAATGGTTCCCTCTCAGGTTATGGTATCAAATAATGTTGTAGTTTATTTTCGTACATGACAAAAGGTGTTGTACAGTTTAATGTCGTATAGCAAGGAAGAAGGTGAACCAATGTAAAGATATTGATTCTGAGGGCGGTTTCACAAATCAAAATCATATGAGATGGAGGTGAACTAATGTGAAGAGATTGGTTTTGGGCTTGACCCTTGGGAGGTTGCCTACGTACCCAGCCTAGAAGGCAAGGATCAAAGTCCACGTAGTTCAATTAAAAAATGAATTACTGATCAAGTTGTTCTTGGGGACAACGACCTAAAAAATGGTGTTGGAACTTATGCATGGTTAGCGGCCCATAGAGGGTGTTATGGTTGAGGTTTACTATAATATCATGTGATTCATACTAGGTGTGAGAAACAAGAGGTAACAACAACCGTAACGATGCACAGTTTAATGTTAGGTAGGACATATTAAGGGACTATGCAGTTTAAAGTCTTGTAGTGAGGACTATTGGTGCTGCACAGTTTAATGTCATGTATTTGGGACAAAATACCATTTAACATAATGTAATACGTATTAATGGGATACAGTTTAACATCATGTTGGACAATAAGGGGGATGTACACTTTAGTGTCCTGTAGCTAAGACGATGGGGATAATACAGTTTAACATCATGTGGGATGAAAGGGTACTTCAAAGTTTAATGTTATGAAGTAAGGACAAAAGAGGACACAGTTTAACATTATGTGGGATGTATTAGGGACTTTTTCTCATTTTAACATCATGTTGGACGAGAGGGATGAAAATAGTTTACGGCTGTATTCATGGACCACAACTGATGGTGCAGTTTAAAGTCATGCTGGACATTGACACGGTTTAACATCATGTTGGACGAAAAGGGAAGATACAGTTTAACGTCATGTTGGACGATGGTGCAAATAGTTTAAGGTCATATGCATAGAACTTTTGTGGTGTATTTTGGGTTTATACAAAATACTTCTTCAAAAATATAGCATTGGTTGCAGTGGTGATGAGTTCACCCTCCATTGAGATTAAAGAATATTCCCCATTGGAGAAGACATTATGTATTGAATAAGGTCCTTCCCATTTTGGCTTCAGCTTGGGAGGTTTATTTCCTAGTATCATTGGAGTTCTAAGAACCAATACCAAATCTCCCTAAATGAATGAATGAAGACGAACATTTTTGTTGAATGATTGTGCTATTCGATTATGATAGACTTCCAAGTGGTGCAAGGTGCACAGTCTTTTCTCATCTAATCATTCTAATTCATCCAATCACATTTGAGATTGTTCATTTGTAGATGAATGATCAAAAATGGCTACTCTAAGCAAAGGTTATTGAACAAAAATGGTAATGACTGATTCCATTCCATATATTAGTGAATATGGTGTTGACTGTGTTGCGGTGCGGGTGGTAGTCCGGTAAGCCAATAAAGCATGATAGAGTTTATCAGGACATGACTTCAATCTTTATCCACCATCTTTTGCAGTATGTTTGAAATATTTTTGTTGAAGGCTTCTATCTGGCCATTTCCCACTGCATGATACTGAGATGAATGATTGGATTTGATGTTGTATTCTTGTTACAACTTCCTCACCTCGGATGAACAGAAGTTGGTTCCATTGTCCGTCAATATTGTATGAGGGACACCAAATCTGTTAATGATGTTATACCTGATGAAGCTAAAAATTCATTTAGAACTAACTTCTTTGAGAGGTATTTCCTCTTCCCATTTAGAAAATAAGTCAGTAGCAGTAAGAATATACTTAAACTTCTTGGTTGTAGCTGAAGGGTAAGGTCCCACCACATCCATTCCCCATGTGGAAAATGGCCACAAGTATTTAGCTGTATGAAGAAACCCTAGGGGATGATTAATAAAGTTGGAATGTACTTGGCATGAATGACACTTCACTGTGAAATCAACACAATCTTGTATCATTGAAGGTCAAATGTATCCAAGCCTTCGAATTTGAGCAGACAGTCTATGTCCAGACTGGTGGTCACTCTAGACTCCCGTATGAACTTCTTTCATGACAACCATTGTCTCTTCACCATCAATGCATCTAAAGAGAACTCCATCAAAACCACGCTTGTAGATAATTTTTTCTAGCTGATCTGGGCTATCATAAAGAGTAAAATTGACCACACGTCTCTGGATTTGTTCTTTCCCGGCTCTATCAGGTGGAAGTGTTTCATTTTGAAGGTATTCCCTGATAGGTGTCATCAATCGTATAGTATGACCATATGGTTCAGGAATGGGACTAATTTCATTGATTTCCTCTGTTTGGTTTGAACATAAGGTGAAATTTTACTACGGTTGGAAATTCTGATGCTTTTCTTGTCTCGATTTGGATCTGCCAGAGCTGTGGCTATGTTAGCCAGTGCATCAACTTGGTCATTTTGTGATCACGGGACATAAGAAAATGTTGGTTCCGTAGGAAGTTCCTCCATTAACTCTCTGACGTAATCATACAAAGGTATTAGTTCTTCTTTTCTAATGGAATAATCCACATTGACTTGTTTGATTACCATGTCTGGATCACCTTTCACCTTTATGTTATTCACTTGTGCTTGAAGCACCAAATCCAAGCCTGTGATGAGATCTTTGTATTCAACTTCATTATTTGTACCACCTCACAAAAATGAGAAGGAATAGGGTAACACTACCTTTTTTGTATAAATGATCACAATTCCTAACCCAATTTTTTTGAATTTAGGATTTTCCATTTTTCACCCTGTTGGACTTCTGGAAGCACCGTCATAGTACATTTCCCATGTCTGAAGACTATCTTTAATAAAGAAGACTTCCTCATTAGGATGATCAATATATGAAGTTTTATCTCTTATTTAGGGGTGTTCAGTAAGGAAATCAGTTTGATCTTGCCCTTTTATTGCCTTTTGAGACACATATTGGATGTCAAATTGCTGCAAAATAACATCCCACCTTTCCAGATGTCATGTACACATTGGACGACTAAGGATGAATTTGATAGGGTTATTACGAGATACCAATTGGACCTCGTGATGATGCAGGTAGTGTGTCAACTTCTGAACTGCAAATATTAATGCTAGGTAGCACTTCTCAATACTTGAATATCAGGGTTCTGCTTCAACCATAGTCAGACTGAGATAGTATAGGTAGTTTTCATTCCCAGCATCATTCTTCTGAGCAAGAATGACACCGAATGATCTCTCTAAAGCTGCCACATATAGGATAAGTGGTCTTCCTTCATCAGGTTTCATTCATACTGGTAGACTCAAGAGATACTTCTTGAGAATATCGAATGCTTCTTGACATTCTTCAGTCCACTAGTAAGTGACTCCCTTCTTCATCAATTTGGTGAAAGGTAAAAATTTTCCTGACAAATTGGTGATGAAATGCCGAATATAGGCTAAGTTTCCTTGAAACCCTATCAATTATTTCAAATTTTGAGGAGGTGGCATACCAAGGATTGACTTTGACTTCTCAGGATCTTCTTCGATACCACGATGGCGTACTACAATGTTGAGAAACATTCCTGAGGTTACCCCAAAATCTCATTTTAAAGAGTTCATCTTTATGTTTTGTTGCCAAAGTTTGTGGAATAGTATTTCCAAATCAACCATGTTCTTAGAACGTTGACTATATTTAACCAAAAAATCTTCCACATAACATTCAACAAACTTCCCTAAAAAGGGTTTGAGGATACGATTAATGGCATGCTAATATGTTGCTCCTGTATTCTCTAGGCGAAAGGGCATTACCCGATAGCAGAACACACCCTGAGGGGCTCTGAAGGCTGTAGATTCTTCATCTTCTAGAGCCATTCAGATTTGATTATACCCGGAATATCTATCCATGAAAGAATGTTCTTCATAGTGAGTTGTTGCATTAATTAATAGTTCTATGATCGGAACTGGAAAATCATTCTTAGGAAAATGCCGATTAAGATCTCTGAAATCAATGAAAACTCAAATTTATGCATTCTTCTTCTTCACAGGGACAATATTGGCCAACCAATTGGGATATTGAACTTCTCTAACAAAGTAAGCATTGATAAGATTATCAAAGTCAGATTCAATTTTGGAAGCATAAGCTGGGTGTGTTCTTCTTGGGGCTTGCATGAATCCTCAATGTTCTTCCGGCAAACCCAAATGATGAGTAGAAACATCAGGATCATGGACTGTAATCTTTGTATAGTTCAATGAAAATATATCTTGATTTTTCTATAAAAATAAAAACATACAGCTCTTGATCTTCAAGATTCATGGCCGAACTAATTAAAGTGGGACATGAATCGTATGTAGTACCCCGATATATTTCTCTGAGTTCATCCATAATGATAGTGATACCCACTTCAAATGTTGTAGGATCATCTCTAAGATCTTCCTCTTCTTCTTCAACATGTGTTATTTCTTTTGATTCTATTTTCATAGTAGATGATGAAGTACAATTTTCATGATCAGAAGAGTTGTTAAAATTTGAACATCTTGAAGAAGAAGCTTCCATTTCCGACCCGATTGATGATGATGGGGATTTCTTGGGTAATAAAGAGGAGATAATAGATTGAGAATTGAAATAATAGTTCACCTATGGCATTGCTATAACTTCTTCTAGACTGGTTGGCGATGTATAGACTTGCTTAATTTCAGCGGATGAAATAAAGACATCCCCATTTGAGCTTTCATCATTTCTTGGCGAATCACTAATTTCTCCCATGCTGTCTGGCTTGATTTTTGTAATTGACATTATGGAAGTTTCCAAAAGTGTATTTTGATTTGGGTCCATCCTATCAATTTGACTGATAGGAAACACAGAATCTATACTCACATGTGTAAATGGATTTAATGGAATCATTTCCAAACCATATGGATCGTTAACTTTGGTAATCTCCCTTGTTATGGATTTCGCCTTTCCATTAATGTGATAGAATTCCGCCTCAATGTATTGAGATTCACATGTCTTGAATGGGGCCTTATCACCATACAATGTCCCAACTTGACCATCGAAACAATATTTGAGACATTGATGGTATGATGAAGGTATATGCGCCTGTTGATGTTGTCAGGGTCTTCCATGGAAGATGTTGATGGCTAAGTCTTGATCAACAACCATGAAATCTGAATTGGATACATGATCTCCAAACTGAGTCCTGAGTGTAATCTTTCCCAGTGGTTCCGGTTCATTTTTATCATATCTTGTAACATCATAGTAGAAGTATATAAATCAGATTCCATGAGGCCCAATCGATGAAGTGTACGAATGGGGATGAGGCTGACTCCTGAACCATTATCAATGAAATCTCTTCGGATGTCTACACCATTGACCTTTACAGATAAATAAAAAGGCCTAATATGTCCATGCACGACATCATCTTCCTCTTAATCTATTAAAGATATCACTACATGATATTCTATAGGATTATTCTCTACATGGAATGCTTCATCTGCAACAAATTCAGTTTCAAACTCCTAAGGACTTGACCAAGCCCCATTTACTGCCTCCAAAAGATCCTTTGATAAATTTAAGGCATCCAAAATTGATAACATGCCCAGTACTTGGGAAAAGTGTAACGATACATCATACTTTTGATCCAAAGGTCTACGTTTCCCAACAAGAACATGTGGTTTATAATGTGCTGTGGATGTTGATGTTTTGAAGTTTCTAAATATTGTATCGAGGTAGGAGTTGGTAATACACATGGATTTGGTAGATTAGACCGAATAGGTCTATTTTTTTGACGACAGGAAGAATGTGTAACATCCAACTGATCCTCCAGAATAACTATTCTAGGACGAAATCAGCCTTCATGGAAGAACTTACTTGTTCTTGTTGAGCTTGTTGATGGGATCTACCAAGAGTTTATGCCGCATACACAGCTCTTATAGGGGTAGAATTAGAATAGTGGCCTCTAAAAGATCCAAGTCTTCCTTTATATCCCAGAACTCTGGAACACCCTCTGATTCCTCTGTTTGATAATGGGAACTCAGGCTCATCAAAATTGAATTTGTGACTGGAATAATGATCTGTTAAGTGAATAATGTTAACAGAACCAATGATTAATTCTACATCTGATGAAGAGTCTGCCTGACTAGCCAATTTAGGTTGTTCCATTTGGTGGGATGGTGCCTGTGGCCTCGAAGTAGATGGCATGAAATCTGCCAGAGTCAAAGACAACTTGGGCTTTGACATGATCTCATCTTCTTCTGATTGTTCATCTTTCTTTTAATTATGCTTCCCCTTTGAGGATTTTCCCTCTAATGAAGAGGGAATTGCTGTGGTATTCATAATAGAAGATACAATTGGTTTCTTCAATTGTGATAGAAAAATGGCATGAGTTCGGTTGATCAATTTTCTGACCATCCAATCATCATATTTTTGCGCATTTTTGATTTTGACTTCGTTCCACCCACCTTCTTCCTCTGGATTTGTAGTAGTAACAAATGCTACCTGAGCTGAAGAACCTTTCAGTTTGACTTACCCCGAGTTGATCATTTTTTGGAGGAGGTCCTTGAAGACAAAACACTCTTGAATGGGATGCCCCAACATCTGATGAAACAGTAAATAATTGTGACAGTCATCATATCCTTCCTTGTTCGTCCATTTGTGCCTTGGAAATTGAACCAAGTTATTTTCCAGAGCCGAAATGATGTAGCCATTGACTTGTTCATTTCAGAAATAGTAATCTTTGCTTTTCAATTCCTCAAATTTCTCCATCATTGATCTCTTTGATCGTCTTGATGAAATGACCTCTATTATTCACGCTCAGGAGGTGCATCCTTTCAAGAATATTAAGGTTTTGAGGTAGAAGCAAGTACAGGTATTTGTTTAAGCATAACTATAGAAGTATATTCTCTACCCATTCTCATTCCTGGAGCTGATGGAACTACGTGAGTTTTATCATTAGTCTTTATAAGATAATCTTCAATCTGTTTAGTGATTGAAGTAAGGTCTCTAAACCCTCCTATGTATTTCATAGAGATCAACGGTGTGCGTAACTCATCATGCAGTTTTTCCACACAGATTTTCAATAATTCTTCTTGAGGGAGTTCTAAGATTAGGGAATATGTTAATCCCTTCTAAAGAGAAATGAAATTTGAAATCCTTTCATTTTCCCTTTTCTTATAGTTTGTATGATCAAAAACTGTTGTCATTGGAAAAGTTTAGCTGAACTGAAGAAGAAATATTTGATGGAGATCTTCCCATCCGGTAATTGACCAGGATTGTAAGCTTGTGTACCAAAAAAAAAGAAGGCCCTTGTAATTACTGTACAAAAAACCTGAGCTTAACAACATCTTGTTGCTGAGGGGTTCCCATCATAGGATCGAAACAAGAAAAAAAATGTTTTATGTATTGCTCTGGGTCTCCCAAACCCTTAAAGATTGGGAATGTGGTCCTTTACAAAATTTTATGGGGGAGGAATTGCATCAACCAATTCAGGGTAAGCTCTCTTTTCTGGTTAAATTTGAGAAACTTTCCCTCCATAGAATCCAACTGAGCTGTTAATGACTAAATAGTAGTTATTAAATTTTTAGAAACATCCGGTTGAGCTTGGACTTGAACAGGTGCAATGACTGGAGCTTGGATAGATGTGGTAGCTGGTACTGCAACTGATGGCAACACTTGACCTGTAAGATTAGACCTACGAGGTTGTACTGATAAAGAAGGATATTCTTTATCCATCTCAGTATCCAAAACAAATTCCCTTGGCAGACTGACTCTAGCACGCTTAGGAGGAAGACAACCCTGAAGTTGTTTTGCATTCATCCTCTTCAATTCCTTCATTTCTTCCTCTTGTTGTGAAAAGAATTTCTCTAATGAGAGAGATTGTACTTCTCCAAAGGAAGCGTATGTAACCAGGTTCCTTCCTTTCCCCTTGTTGGATCCCTTTTGTAGAGGGGGAAGTGGGTTACTTCAAGGAACACCCAGATTCTCGGTAAACCTTTGATTTCGTCTACGCACACCTTCTTCATTTGTGTCTGTGCATAAAAATTCCTCAGCAGGAATCTCTTCATCTGATCCCTCTAAGTGAGCCCATCTGGTGGATCAATAACAAAAGCATTTATGACATTAATTGATGCATAATTCATTGCATCCCTTCTATAAGAATTTCTACAATATTGTCTTCTTCCATGTCTATGATGATACATTTGTTTTTGTCGATTTGATCCCTCAGGAACTTCTTGGTGAACCATAATTTGGAGGTAATCTATTGATAATTTGGATCTACATTCCTATTGGGGATTCTTCCCTAATTGAGAGAAGACTGACTTTCTCTGAGGAAGAGATTGAAGATTTGAAAAATTCCCTAGTCCGGTGGACTGGGGATGTTCCTGCTCAACTCCTCAAATCCTATTTGTTGATTCTGAGGGTTGGGTTAAAAGAGTCCCCAGTCTAGCAAGATGGGGTGGTTATTGACATGCTATATCTGATAATGTCTTGTAATATCTCTGGATCTTTTGTACTTTAGTCCGGAAATTGGCTGGATACATCAACCTCCATCCACTTTTATCACCCGGAACAAATGACCGTTGGATGATTTCTGACACTTCTATCACTTGATGATGTGATTGCTCCAAAAAAGAGGCTTATTCAATATTCTTGTTTTCTTGATGCATGAGTAATTAAACAACTTGTTCTCTGTATGCTTGATTTTGAGAAGAACTAGTTGAGGCATATTCTTGGGCAAGCCTTTGATTATAAATAAATCCAATTGACAGTGGCCGGCCACGGGCAATAACATTGAATGAGACCATTTTCGGCGGGCTTAGCTGACATGAGAGTATAGTGAAATGTAGTGCTCCATGAACACCCCATCCCCTAATATTAATACCAGAGGGGGAATTCAAAATTAACTGGTGAAATCTTCTTAGTTCTCCAAGGCATGAACGCTGAAGGGCTCTCTTCTGCTTTCCATCTTTTGGATATCAAGAAACTGAGAGAGATTCCAAGTCAATTTGGCATTGTAACCCTTCTATTATCTTTACATGATTTTCATATTCATCATAAGATAATATTTTCTTTTTCAACTAACATATATATTTCAATATGTTGAGACAAATATCAAGAATTCCATCTTCCATAAACATCTATGGAATGTCAATCTGAGAGTCAGCCAGAGGCCAAAACAAGACTAGCACTTTACCTTTTTCTAGCTATTTTCTCATATTCAGTACTTCCTCTTTATCATTTGACGAAGATTATTCTACATGATTAGACAAGAGTTGGTGCTTCTTTATTGATTCATCGGATTCAACATGATCGGTAGAGAATTTACAGATCAAACTATAAGTTGAATGACCCAGGGGTGGTTCGGAGAATGACCTACACCCCAGGCTATCTTTTGATTGAGAAAGTATTTCACCTTCTAGCGGTGAAGCATCAAACATGACTGGCTTCACATTTGAAAGTGCCTCAAGATAATAGGGCTTTCATGTAACTACATTTTCTATTGGAGCATTTTCGAGGCAATGTGCATTATAACTGCAGAGAGGACTTTCACAGTTAAATTCATCCTCATGGGGAGGACCACCATGGTGGATGACAACAAAACATGAGACATTTTTCTCCTTGGTCTTCTGGCCACACAGAGGGATCCTGTGTCTCTAATCTGAAGACGAAACTTCAAGATTGACCGAAATGTCATGAATAAAGCCTTCATGAGGAAGTTTCTGACAAAGACCTACAGAATTAATGTTCTCACTATTGGGAAATGAGGGAGTAGAATCTTGAATTCCAATAGATAATTTTCTATGGTCTTTAAGAACTCCAGCATCGAGCAAGGCCTTATTATAGATTGGTTCTTTATTTCTTGACTGTGTTGGGCGGGTTTTCATATTAGATGCTTTTTTACTCACTTTAGGAACCACTTATTGACGAAATTTTTCATTATGGGAAGGTGTATGTTCCTACTCTAGAGAAATGATTAGGTTAGGCTGATTATCTCCAATAAAATCAGGTGTATGTGCCTCACTTGGCTGTCCGAATGATATGGGGGAGTACGCCCCACAACCCTCTGGAACTAGAACTGAGGTGTGTGTCTATTCTGGAGTGATATTTTGATGTGTCAATCCACTAGTAGGGATAGAATTATGTGCCTTTCCCTGAGATGCTACTGAAGCTGTTATAATATCCTGGCAGGCTTCCAGAATATGAGCAAGAATTTTCTTCTACTCTTTCAGCCTTGTTAGAATGTGCTTGGTGACTTCATCTGCTGGAATGGGGATATACATCCATTCCGTGCTTGAGTAGGTGTGTATTCCTGATCCTTTCCTCCTTTCCCTGTCAGTGAATCCTGAAATTACATAATTGTGGGGGCAAAGAGTTGAGTCTGCCTCATGTTTGTCGTCAGAGCTTTCTGACTGACTTCTCCGTTTGCAACCAAATGAGAATGTTGGTAGGCTTGATCAATACTAGTAGGTGTATGTTCCTGTTGATTGCACAATGCCGAACGTGGTTGACGAGCTTCCTTCAATACTAACAGACAAGGCTGCTGGCAAGATTGATGAGTGTAAGCAGGTGTCTATGCCTGTTTACCAGTTATCAACACACTGGGTTGGAGGGCTTCATCATATTTAGTCCAACGAGCCTGATGAATAGATGATGATTTATAAACATGCGTATGTTCCTATCTATAGTACTCCACCAGAATTTCCTTCTAGGATTGGCGTGCTGCTGCCAGACGAGTCAGCTGGATGGAAGAATTAAAACGGACGAGTGTGTGTGCCCACTCATTTCTTGACACCATGTTAGGTTGGTGGACTTCTCCGGAGATGGAAGAGATGGGAACCTGCTCACTGTCTACCGTATTTCTCCTCTGGCGGTTCTTCATTCCTGCTCGGGTTTTAAGAACTGGAGCCGAACGCCTGGAGATGATACCCTCATCATGTTTAGGGAACACTGCCACACGAATCTGGCGACGATTGTTGATGGGAGCCCTCTGTAAGGACTCATGTCTCCTTGAATTAATACCATGAGGGACCTGCTCATTCACCTAACCAAAATATGGGAGTGAATGGTGATTGTGTTCCGGGGATAATGACCCAAAAATGGTTGGCGATGGTGGTTGGCACCACCTGCTTCTTGATCGATGGTCATTGCTGGCTGGATGACCAAGGGGATTTATTGACTTGGAGGGCTTGTAGAGCGGCCTCCAGAGTCGGAATAGTACCATTTTCATGGTACTCCTTAACTCGCTAATTTGATACCAAAAATTGAAGATGCTGAGTAGGTGACGTCGTCCTCAGAGCGGACGACGATCCAGTAAGAGTAGCAGTAGAGGCATTCACAGTAGAAGTATTCGTGGGTGTGAACTTAAGAGAAGCCATTTCTTTGACGCATAAGATCTCGAAAAAGAGTTCATGTTTGATATAACAGACATGATCAAGATAAGTCTAGCCACTACATATTTGGATAAGCACATATGTTATTTATTGTCTTGTTGGCCCTCTCATTGAGTTTAAATAAGGGCCTAACAAATAGGTAAAACATCACTTTAACTTGGTTAAGGATTCAAGTCATGTTCACCATTTTTTGTTTCCTCTAGAATTAGGAATGACCTCATTGATTTATGGTTCAAACATTCAAGCGGTTTCTAATGGGTTTGTTCATAGAACCGGAAACATCCAATGATTCTATATCCATTTGGACCTACATTCCAAAGGGAGGTGCTCATTAGTTATGGACCGATGAGACTTAAGAATTTGCATTGGTTGAATGGATGGGAGGTTGGACTCATCAAACATTTTTTAGGGGAATTATTGTCTAATCTGGGACTCATTATATATATTTATGTTATGTTCGTGAATGCTTATTAAATTACCATTTATAATATGAGCATTCCTTTAGATCTAACAATCAATGATTGCTGTGTATGAAATTTAGATAATCTTTTATACGTATTCTAGGTTCTTCATCGATAGATAATCATATGTATTTGTTATATATTCTTTGTCAATGTTATCCTTTAATACATTATATAAAATACTCTTGGTCATTATGATGACCATTATGGTTTTAAAGCCACTTAGTGGGGCACTTGAAGTATATTGTCTTTCAGAAAGACATGGATTATTTTAGAGTTGGGATCGTACAGGCAGATTAGCTACCTACGTATCCTTTATTTAATAAAGGAATAAGAACCCACATAGTTCTAGTAAGGGGGTATGATGTTTATGTATGATTGATGGCTCAATGAAGGATGTAATAATTTCTTTTACACTCTAAGCTCATGTGAGTCATGCTCGGTGTGTGAAAAAAGAGGTATTGGTAAAACCAGACAATTATGCGAGGAAAGATGAAATCATAGAAAATGATGTTGGGCTTATGTATGTATGACTGCCCAAATAGATAGAGATTATGACTTATTTCAAAGAATAAGTCTAGGAACTTGGTTCATAAAGGTCTATGTACTTTATTGAGATTTGGATACTCTAGCTTGGGGCTTACTCCTGAAGAAGATTCCCAAATTAAGAGGGGAATTATGATTGGGTTTTACTCCTAATAAGGAATCCCAAATAAAAAGTAAATTAAGACTGTTTAAGAGAAATTTAGACTGGTGCTTACTCTTGAGAAGGATGCACAGGATAAAGGTATTTGAAAGCTAGGTCTTACTTCTAAGGAAGAGGCCCAGGTTAAGGGAATTTTAGAATTAAGGGACTTGGGGGTTACTCCTAAGAGGATGCCCATATTTGTAGATTTTGAGATTGGGGCTTACTCCTGAAAAGGAAACCCAGGTTATGGAAATTATGGTTGGGGCTTACTCCTAATGAGGATTCCCAGATTTTGGGATCTTTGAGACTGGGGCTTACTCCGGAAAAGGAATCCCATATTTGGGAAATTATGACTAGGGCTTACTCCTAATGAGGATGCCCAAATTAGGGGACTTGGGGCTTACTCTTGAGGAGGAAGCCCAAATTAGGGGACCTGGGGCTTACTTCTAAAGAGGATTCCCAACTTAATGAGAATTTAGACTCGGACTTACTCCTAAAAACGAGGCCCAGGTTAACGATTGTCTCATCATAAAGGATGAGGATGAATGAATGAAATCTCTAACCTTAGTGATATAAAGATGTGTAAATCGCTAGGTTTTTAGAGATGTTCTACATAATTCCATTCAGATAAGGAAGAAAACATAGGAAACATGCCATAAATGTCTTTAAAGAGGGGTTTTAAGGCTGAATCTTTTATAGGAGAGGTGGATAGGCATAAGAGAGGTGAAATTGGAAGGAAGGGAACCCAAAAATAGAGGGGCGCGCAAGTCCTTCGTGGGCGCGCGAGTCCTGGTCACGCAGGTGTACCTGCGCGACACATGGTTACTTGCGCGATGGTGAACCCATAGGGTAAAACTACGGTGAGTCTTGGATCAAGCCCTTAGTACAATCCCTAGAGGCTTCCAGAAGAGTGGCGCGCAAGATCTATTAAAGGGGTAAGGCGGCGTGCAAGTGTGCCCATTTCCCTTAAGGGTTGGCCACTTACGCGCTCATGTGTTGATGAGTTTCAACACTTAATCCTTACTCCATCTCTTTAGATATTCCTTTCTAGGTATAAAATTACCTTATAAGTGTTCGGAAGCTTTGATAAGATACTAGGGCACCGAGAACTCACATATGAGTTTCTGGAATTTTTCCTCTGAAATGGGGGGCCCACATGGGGTATTTATAGGCTGGTGAAGACCCTGGGCGAAATATAAAGAGGGTGCACAAGTCACCTATGCGACCATTCGGTGGCGCGCAAGTATACATTCCCGACCTTGGTGAACATGCACGACCCAAGTGCATTTGAATCTTTGTTCATTCCATTGTAATTTTTTGATGTTTCTTCAAAGGATAAATCACTTTGGGTTCAAGGTATTTCCATTTTCATTCATATAGAATCTGTGAAGTAATGGAGCATCAAAAATCATAGAGGGATCAACATGGTAATCATAAAATTATATTACATATCATCAAAAAATATGGTAAAATCATTTATGGTATTCTGTTAACATCATACTAACTCTTAATGTTATCTAAACCATCCTCTAATACCAACTATAATGACCCACCCTCATTACATTACATAATCATTTATTTTAGTCAAGAAATCACTTTGTTTCACATTAAGTATATTTTAATTTTTTTATATTTAAATAACTATAACATAATACATTCATAAAATTCATCATTTAAAAAGAGTGGATCCCACTAATATGGAATTAATTTCTTCCAAAATATAAAACATTTCAAATAAAACAAATATTTTTTAAATCCTCATAACATTTATCATGGATTCATTCATTGTCTTGAACATACTTATAAACAAAGAAAATCATATAAAAATCTGGAATGAACAAAAAAATCTTAGAAATTTATTTAAGATGAATGTAATAAAACATTAGTCCATGAATACCTGTAAATGTAAAAATCCTTTTTAAAAACAACATACATATCACACATATATACTTACATTCTCTACCGTGGGATTTCCAAAAGATGTCCACAAAACATAAAAGGCATAACTAGAACCATAAAATAATCTTGGGGAATTATATACATAGTTTTGTAACCTTCATGGATACCTTATTACTTGTAACCCCCGTGACAACCTTATAGTGTATCCTTCACAAATACTTTACGGTGTAACCATCATTGTGACACATGAAGTAACCATACAGCCAAACTCCTATATACACATAGCCATCGAATTTTAGGGAGATATTGGTACCACCCTTCATCATAAAAAATTCCCAATTACTGAAACATAATCATACAACATGAATAATTTCATAAAAACATTACTTTTTGAATTTTATATAAACCAAGAATTTAAAAGAGGATTTTAAAAGAAAATTCCTTACAAATGTCAAATAATAGAACTGAGACATAATAAAGTGGATTCAATATGTATATACACTGTAAATTGACATAATTTAACATAATATAAAATATTTTCATCACACAAACAATTTGAATACCACATTATTAATTAAGTAGAAGGTTAACCCAATGAATGGAAATTATGTTAATAATTCCCTTATAATGGGTCCATCTTACAAAAAATGTGGTCAAACCTCTAGTAAATTCGATAAAAGAGTGTTATTAATATCTTATAGAAACATATTCTTGTTCATAACTTCATATATAATCATTTGATAACATTTTTTCACCCATTAATTATTATTATTGTCTTTCTTCAATTGCTTATGGTGCGTTCTTTAAATGATTTACATGGCATATTTGTATATGATTTTATTGTAGAATGTAAATGAAATTCCATAAGTGTAATAAAATTGTATTAATATATTTTTGGGAAATTATAAGGTATCATAAATAGATTTTTATCATATATGATGATATATAATTAGATAAAACATTAATTATATTTGTTTGGATCATTTTTAGCGGCTTCTCGATAAACATGAACTTATTTAATTAAATAAATTAATGTCATGAAATTTAGTGCAACCCAGAACATAAAATAGGTTAAATCATACAATTTAAATTATTTTTCAACCACTAGAATTCTTTTATAACCAGATATGAAGGAATTAATGGATGTTGGAATCATATCATCCATGATTTTGGTAAATCTGCACAACAAAAACATTATATTTATTATAGGGGGAGGAGATGAAGTTAGTTGTGGTACATTTCCATAAACATTATAAAAATATAGAATATATATAATAATAGATATTTAATGACAATTGGATAATTGGTGGAGAATAGAGTCTAAGAAAATAAAATAATTGAAAATAAAATATATGAAAATAGAAGATGATCATTACATATTGATTTCTTATCCTTTTGATCCTCTCTGAGGCCTTTGGTATTAGTCTTTTGGTAAGACCAATTGTTCTTGGATGTGGGGGAGGGGATTGGGAATGGTATTATAATTAAATTATACAAGTATTTAGGATAGGGTTGTGTGAGAGGAAGTGGGGTGAGGTTGGTATTTATAGTGAAATTGGGGGTGTTTTTAATTACATTCAAAACACACCTATTTAGTGGTATGTTCAAAAACATGGTCTTCCCTGGGTTTCATCAAATGGTATTGGAATCTTTGGAAGCGAAATATTATATTTTAATCCTCACAAGTATTCCATAATGATTACAACATTATTACAGCATTATGATGTAATAAAACACCTTAAAACGTAAAATTGTATTTTTTACCATTCAGTAACAATTCAACTATCAAAGAAAAATCCAAAAAAACACCATATCATTTTTTATAAATATCTAATTTAAATGTGAACTTAATTTTTTGTAAATATTTTTCGAAATATAATTAATTTAAATTTTATATAAAATCATATTTTATTCGAAAAATAATAATCTCAAAACTATAACTCATTTTTTATCACATTGAATAATAAATCCAAATCATAATACATATTATCCTTATAAAAGTAAAATAAAAATATTATTTACTATTAATAATGGTAATATTAATATTCATATTACTATTTATAAGGAAATGTTACTATTCCCCAAAAAACATGTTGGTTCTGTTAGATTTTGAATAACCTACCGATCACATATGTATATGTCAATATATAAAAATTTAAATCATTGAATTAGATAAATTATGTTTAACAACTACTTATTAACTATCCACATGGAATAATGTTTCAATAATTTAAATTTATATTTAAATACATGGGTTGTTACATTGTTAAGATTATTTAATAGTATAGTTTGGTATTATCATTGGTAGAAAAAAATATATTCCTTATTTTGTAAATTTTTAAAACAAATGAATTCATAATAATTCATGAAACATTATTTAAATCCAATAATTATGTTTCCTGAATTATTATGATTCATGATGCATTTCACATCATTAGTGTTCATAAAAAACTATTTGGTACCAATAATGGGATAATCAATGGGTCTTTCAAAAGGTGTGTTATTATTGTTCCTTTTAAAATAGATCTACACTTATTGTATTTCTTGTGGCCTATTTTAATCAGAAATGAATTCATCAATATTTTAAGGTTATATGTGTGAAGAAAAATGACGATGGATTACTATAATCAAGAACAACCGTCTTATATAAGTACATGCTTGTAAATCAACGATTACATTTTCTAAGAGGTGGTACGTAGACTTCACCATGCATTAGGTAATGGTATTGGTGATGTTTATTTATTAACAAAAATTTATATTGAATGAGGTTCTGCATTCAAGGTTATATGTCCTATTTCAGTAATAATATCACTAATATGGTGATGATGTATTAGTTGATTTTCAGAAAATTTAATTTGAATCGATTCATCTATGGTATTAGTCCTTTTATTAATTATCTAATATATTTCCCTTGAGTTAGAGTATCCAATAATAAAACTAATCATTTTTATGATCAAAATTTAAAATGGTGTCTTTGCGGTTATGAATGTTGTACATACACCTAAAATCTATGAAATATTAAACATTTTTTCCCTTTCTAAATCTCATTGGTAGTCTTCTAATGGATGAATCTAATGGGAACACAATTAAATTTATAATAAAAAATATTGACCTCCTCATCATAAAAATAGTGATGGATTTTTAATTAATTTAACATATTTCTTAAATTATATTTTATATATTATTTCCATATTATAACAACAATATTTTTTTAGGTATGGTAGATGGAACAATTATTAAAACCATAAAAATTTAATGTTCATCCCAAATTTTTTTTAAACCTCCACCCATGGTCTCTCTAAATGGATACATGCTTATAAAATTATTTTTTTTTGTTCAGGGTAAATTTAATTAAAAAATTACTAGCCAAATTTTTTTGTGATAAAAAATAATCATAATTAATTTTTTAAATTATAAATATCTATAAATGTATATTATAACCCTCTTATACTTGATACATTGGATGGTCAAAATAAATAAGGTTTTAAATTCTCAATGTTCTTTTTTAATGCTATATAATTTTTAGATTTAAAGTAATATTCATTTTTCGGGCCATGTTGGTTAGGATTTCAAACAAATGAATTTTTAATATGAAATTTTAGAAAATACCAAACTAGTCAAGTCCAGGTGATTTTTTTTAGTGTGGGTGTGTGATATAATGATCAAGGAACCTAATATATAATCATGAATAACTATTTTTTACAACTATAAATTTAAAATGTTGGGTTATGTTAATAAAAAAATTATAAATCAAGAATATGAAAATAGATGATTTGATTTGTTGTCAAAGCATTACAGACAACATATTATAAAGAACCATAGAATATAATATAAAATAATTAGATTATAAGAAGAAAATTATTTTTCAAAAAATAAATATATAATAAATCATTAATAATGTTATAATTCTGAAACAACTAATAGTGCATATTAAAATTATCTAACTATGTAAGATATCACATCATGTTCTAGGGTATTCATCAAGATTTTCATGATGGTTGAACCTAAAATAGTCACCACACATCTGTCATGATCACAAACACTAGATGTACTTTGTAATATTTTCTCTCAAGATATATCACATGCCAAATAATAAAAATACTAAATACTTAATTACCCAAAAAAATTTGGCCAATGAATGTTAACTAAAAGAGACTTCAAATCCAACATTTTTGAGCATAATGTATTCCAAACAAATTATTATAAGATTGTTGTACCCATTTCGTTCTACTATAATGATTGTTTTTCAATCAAATGCCTAAATTATTTACTCAGTATTATGATATTAATTTCAAAATTCAATTTGAAATCATTCTTTATATAATTTCTTCATATTTTTTCATGTGTATTAAGAGTTAATTTAGGCAGTTATTAATATAATTTCTAGATTTGATGTTATTGAGTTTATTTAATGGGGTTTTTTATGTTATAATGTATTAGGGTAAATTTAAATTCATAATAGTTTATATAAGGTTAACCAAAACCATTCATATTCACTTGGAGATCCAGAAAATAGAGGCATGGGCTTAAGGGGAGGGACATGGTAAAGGGGAATGATTTGAAAAATTGGATGACCTCTCTATGGAAATAATGTGGCAGTGTCGAATATCAATCAACCATATTGTTTCAACTATTTACATAACAAGTATCCAAACAATTCTTCTTGTCTTGATAATACAAAGGGGTTTCGAGGTGGTGAAAATTGTGTTGACCTCTACAGCCAAACCAAGAATGTGTGAAATTTAAGATCTATATTCATCCATAATGTCCATTTATAGTCATTTTTTAACTAATATTATTTTTATATGAATCAATATAGATATGTGAGACCCATATATCCATTATAAATGTATTTACCTACTCCAATGACATATTATAGTTAATCCAAGTGGGGTGATGATCTATAATATTGTTATTTTATGTGAATGTCTCCATTTTATAGGGATATCCACAATTAACCAGTTTTCAAATGAGATTATTCAGTGAAATGAAATGGGAAATCTAAATCTCTAAATTACAATGCCAAATAATTATATATTCTTGAATCGTTTCAAGATTGGTGGTGGCTTCAATTAGTCAATTACATCACTTTTGATAAGAGTTAACTATATCATTACTAGTCAATGTTTCTAAATAATATTCCATTGATATATTAAAATCAATCAATTTTCTAATTTATAATTTTTTGGGGGTCAATGTTCATTGGATGTACTCGATATTATAATCTAGAAATCCTGAGAAATTCATGATATGTTTTATGACAGAAAATGAATACCTTGCATTATCATCACCTCTTTCGATATCCCTCAGAATTTGTTCCATAGAAAAACGCTATGAGTAATTTTATTAAAGAACTTCCGTCATCAAATTGAATATTCAATACTATCTTTTTATAAACCACGATCATGAATAACCATCAAACAAATTATAAATCATTGTCAGTGTTTCGAGTTTAACATGGGTTTTGACATGGTTATAGTGTGAATCCATGATAGAACATGGACAAAATCAGTAAAACAAATCATTTAAAATGATCCTAAGAATGAAGAAGCAATATATATGATTTTTATTATGATATCATGTTCAGTATAGGTGTTTTTTTCATCACATTGAATTTGATCAATTGTGGGATTATTTGGATGTTTTCCTCATTCATTATATGATATGTTATAAACCAATATGATATATCATGCATCCCTGAATATAAATTTGTATAGGTTTCATTGTTATTCTATGCATAGTCCAAAAAAAGTTTTGGACATATTGTGGATCGATGGACATAGAGGGGGAGTGAATTTAGGCTCGGTAGCTGAAATTATGATAGAACATGGTTGGATGATGGTGTATGATATCCTATAGATTCAAAAACATGGATCATGATAATCTTAGGTGATCTGACTCATGATTTGATAAGGGGAATGATAGTCTATATGACTATACCCTAGAGATAACAAAAGGGAATGGTATCCTATTATGGAATGACCTGAAGGAATAGGTATCATACTGCCATTAAGAATCCATGAGGCTATATCATTAACCTATGACATTTCCATGACCAACCAAATATTATATTGGAATCCACCCAAAGAAGATACAACTATTGTTTCTGTAGATTTTATTAGAACACATATGATCAATATGGATTCATTACATATGTGTGAGTTTAATTTTTTTTTGAATTAATACTTATTCGTGTAGATTCATATTATGGTATTATTGGGGGTGTCTTATTAGTTTTATACTCACACCCTACACGGGTATCTTAGTATACATATAGAACTCATGTATATGTATTCAAGTAATTGAATGGTGGCCATGGGAGATGGTTGAGGTGAGGAGAGTGTATGATGTAGTATTTCCTATAAAAAAAATAGAGAACTCTATAAGGATCCTCTATGTGTAATCATTCACTTGTTACCTTATTATGTCTTACCACTATGGGATCCCATATTATTTTTATTTTTTTGAATTTTGTAAAATATTTTATAAAATTATTATTATTTATTGTTTTTAATGATACTTAAATTATTATATTTTAATTTATATTAATTTATTAAATTTCTATGATATTATACTATTGGAATATTATCCCCATGGATGGAATTCAGACCCCCATTACTAGTCTTCCACCTCTTTGGTAAGAGGAGACATGGATGAGGTCTTACGGATCTTTATCTTCTAATGGGTGGCTTAGTCCATGGAGATACAAAATCATATTAGTGTATGATTTTCAAATTTTATTTTTTTTCATAACAGTGGATTTGGTATAGAGGATATAGGTTATGTGGATCGCCGGTAGGGGAGTTACCAAGTTCCTTACCTACCCATGTGTAACACACCACTGACTTACAATCAATGGGTTGTTGTTAGATATTTGTTGGATTTTTATTATGTCCATGCATACTTATTAGGACTATCATATCCCATGTGATATATGTAAAGACCCAGAAATGTCAATGAATTTTTTTTTCTAAATATTTTTTAATTATATGAGTATTTGGCTTCTGACGACACTGGATTCAGAGGCCCGGTGTGCCCGAAATCAATCTCTGATGTTTAGCTCGGGTACGTTAAGTGAACGAACGAGTGAGTTTTTCTATCTTTTGAACCGGGGCTCGGAATTATAATCCGACGGCACCGAAAAAACCACAACACCGTTAATTGCTTAAGGGGGCCCTTACCGTGGTTTCGTTCGCAATGGAAGAGGAGATATTTTTGGTGTTTTATTAAAAAGGTAAAAAAAAATTGTCGGGATAATTTTTATTTTCTTAAGGTGGTTTTTCCCTCCCATGTGTAGTTAAAAGTGGGTCCCACATCCACATAACTACCCAAGTGGGGATGTTAGAGAGGTGGGGGCTTTGACGAGCCCCACCATTTAATTATCACTAATCCCTAAAACATCCCATCATTAATTTGGAAAACCTCCATTAAATGTCATCTCAATCCATTAAATTATGTAAACCAATAATTTATTGAGGAACCTTCCTCTTTCCTCCTTTTTAGTTTAACAGTCAACACATTTAATTAATGGGGAACCTTCTCTCTCCCTTCCTTAATTAAATTTCAACACATTTTATTTAGTGTGGAGAATTAATTATGGGAGTGTTTCTTTTCGTGTAAAATAAAATAATAGGGGAACCTATTATTTTATTAATGAGGAATGCTTCGTTGTGTGAGGAAGAACGCTAGCCTCCGACGAAGAACGACGAAGAATTCCAGCCTCTGAAGAAGAACGACGAAGAACACTTGTTCCTCGGAGATCGATGACGCACCAACCTTACCCTTCTCCATGGAAAGAGAGGATACGTCGCTTCCTCCTCGATGCACCACGATGACGCCTACGGTCTTTACCTACGACACCGAAGATCGTCTTTAGTGTTGAGTTAGGGGAATTTGAATAATCTTTCATTATGTGATTCTTATATCTTGGGTGTGGAATGCAATTTTTGGTAATGTTTGAACCACTAATGCGGTGGGTGCGGACTAACGAACAAGTTCTAACCCACTACTAGTTTTTTTATTGATGCACGGAATTCATGGTGATGACAAAACGGGAGAGAATTGGCGATTGGAGGACTTTGCGGTAATCTACGAGTCCCGAGACGACCGCATACGCAGACGGGAGCAAGAACGGACCACCGGAATGACTTCGGTGGCCTGCGGAAAACTCCGAAAGTGCCGGTAGCTAGGGAGGCGGCGCCCCAGTGTGCCGCCGGCAAGAGCTGCCATGGATGAAGCCGCGGTGGCGAGGAGGTGGATCTCACGGCCGCACGAGATCCAGGGAGACGCGGTGTCGGTCACCACGTCCACGGAGCGCCAAAGGTGTGGGGGACCACGTCCCCCCGGGTCATCCCACTAGCCGAGCCGGCACACCCCACCAGCCGGGCTGGGGTGGGTGGTGCGGACCGGGCTGGGACGACCCATTGGGGTTTGGGCCGGGTCGGACCGGGCCCAGACCCCCCCACTTCGGACCTCTTTCGGTCTATTTCCCATAACATGAGCTATGGACCTCCGATCGATGCACCGTCAGTTGCGTGGGAATCATGGAATCGAGATGGACGTTTCCGTATATTACAATTGATGTTTCGACAATGTTTGTGTATGACCGGGTTGGTTCAGACTCAAAACCAACCGGGCCCTTGGAGCAGAAACGCTTAATTCTTAATGACCGGACATCCGATTGACATTCCGTCAATTCGGTTGGATCCTTTTTATGAGAGGGCCCTTCTGGATTACTCCACTTGAGTTTTGGACGCATCTGGAGTATGGTCGAGTTGGTTTTAGCTTAAATCCAACCGGCCCCGGGAACGGAAAATCCAACAACTCTTAGACCGGGCGTCCGATTGACGCACCGTCTGTCGCGTCGGGTTTCATTTAATGATACTGAACTTTGGGATACATCAATTCTAGACTTCATGAAATTTGATGTATCGACTCTCTCTCTCTTTCTCGAGGAGCGGACCCTCCCTGAATCGAGCATGCTATGTGCGGGAACCCTAGAGCTGGTTGCGACTGTGATGATGACAACTACACTTGGATCCTCCGTGGGTTCGGCAGCGAGGACGATTGTACTTGGATCCTCCGTGGGTTCGGCAACGATGACGAACGTACTAGATTCCTCCGTGGTTTCGACGATGATGACTACTATTCTTGTATCCTATGTGGGTCTTGCAGTATTTGAATCTGTACTTGTATCCTATGTGGGTCCAGCACAGTAGCTGGTCTTGTATACTTTGTGTGTCTGACAGCATAGCTGGTCTTGTATCCTATGTGGGTCCGACAGTTTAGACGAATCAGTGGCTTCATCTGGTCATATCTATCACCATACGAAGCGTATACCTATGTGAGCTGAGTCTTGATTCTCAATAATTATCATTGATGTGGTTGTATTGCCTTCTAGTGTGGATTGGGTAGTGTTTTCCTATGTGGAATGGATTATGTTTTCCTGTGTCGATAGGGTTGTGCTTGGTCGCGGGAGTTGGAGCCATTCTGTAATTGATGACTTAGGTATATGTATGGGCATATAACTAAGTAGAGTTATTTTATACTTCATTATTGTATCTTTCATTTGTTGTTTATCCGTCGTGGATTCTGAGAGACCTTCAGGGGTCTCCGGGTCCCTACTGAATATCTTATACTCACCCTTGCACAGGCTATGCCTGCACTACGTTGTGTTTGATGGAGACGACGAATATAAATGATCGAGGTGGAGGCTTGTGGAGATGGATGGTACCTGGAGGTGGACTACTTGGTGTGACGTATATGGAGCAGATGACCGAACCTGAGGAGCTGAGGAGTATATATGTACCCACCCTTCATGTGGGACTTCCAGAGGACGACTTAGTGTTGTTGTTTACTTACTACTATTGTACTTTCCCTTTTAGTTGTACTGTACTTTCAGTTGGGTTTGTATACTGGCCCATTTACCTTTTCAGCACTTGTACTATACCCAGTTTCACTTAGTGCTTACTTCACTTGCGTACTATGTTGTGTATGTTACTTCATAAAGGCAATGCCTTCCTTCTTTTGGGATTTACCTCTTTGGTGCTAGTCTCCAGCCCCTGGCCTATGGAAGGTGGGTTTGGGGTAGTCATGTCACGTGTCCCGAGGATGGGTCGTGACAAATTGGTATGAGAGGAGTCGGTTCTACCGTAGAACTCAAGACTATGATAATTCCTTCCCTGTGGAGAAATAGTGTTAAGAGTATTGAGTGTGGTTTTCAGTCTAGGGAGTCAAGTGTTGGAGTGGCGGCGGACGTATCTATACACCAGGACCCTGACATCTGATTTTCAACATAGTGCACGAAAACACTAATTGCGTGTGTGTTTAATTTTCAAAATTTTTCTTTGTGATTACTTTGTGTCAGCTCCCAGGTATACTGAATTAACCATGGCGCATCTGTTTCTTTTCAGGATGGCCCCACAACGACAGATAGCTAGGGTTCTGAGCTTTGTGTGTGATGGCAGCCCACCGAGCGACGAGGCCTCGGTGTAGGACCCCATTACCACGGATACACCGGCGGTACCTCTACCCACCGAGCCACCGATCCTACCAGCCCCAGCGGTGGAGAGTGCACGCCACCTGAGAGCATTGCCTGAGTTTCATAGGCAGAGGCCGTCCAGGTTCCGCGGAGAGACGGATCCTTAGGTAGTCAAGGATTGGCTGGAGGTTTTTGTTAGAGTCTTCAGGTTGGTAGGGACACCAACAGACCTCATGGTGATCCTTTCCGCGAGTCTCCTGCACACAGCAGCAGGTACATGGTGGAGCATGATGCTTCAGGTGCACGATGAGGCATCTCTTCTATGGACGGACTTCGAGAGCCTCTTCCGCTCAGAGTTTGTTCCAGCCACCCTTCGTGCGGTGCGCATCTAGGAGTTACTGAAGATGGGGAAGGGAAACATGTCAGTAGCCCAGTACTCAGTGAGATTTACCAACCTCTCGCGCTACTACACGGGCATTGTACGAGACCCATTATTCCAGGCTCGGACCATTGAGCAGGGGTGAGGCATGAGATCCAAGATTTGACGATTCCACTCAGTATCCCGACCAAGGCGGGGGTGCTGGAGAGATCCCTGCTAGTGGAGAGATTTCTCACCTAGTAGCTATCAACAGCGAGACCCACCGCAAGATGGCATGGAACGGAGTCTTCTGCATCTGGAAGTCGACAAATGACATAGGGGTCCAAGTGGACCTGGCCGACAGGTGGGCGACCTCAGGATTGGGGTTCAGCTGTGCGTAGCACATGGCGCAGAGCCAGCATTATGAGGAGCAGGCAGTGTTATGCATGCGGCGGGTAGGGCCACATGGCTCGTGACTGCCTGGCACGCCATGCAGACAGCATCAGACTATAGAGGGACCTCCTAGGAAGAGGTAGGGGTTTGACGGTGGAGGTCCGTTGGGAGCAAGCAGACGAGGCAGAGAAGTTGGCCGAGCAGTTGGTGGTGGACGACGCTTCGAGGCTCTACCACCACCACCCCCTAGAGGTCCACCCCGACAATAGGGAGCTGGCAGGCAGAGCCAGGCATGGCTTCAGGGAGTGGAGTCTTACGACCACGGCGCACCCGATATGAATAAATGTACTATATGTGTCTTCTACACCCTTATTGTAGTTCATATAAGGACAGGTACGAATCATTATTTTATTGCCTCATCCCTTTTTCAGAGCTTAGAGATTCTGACGGAGCCGTTGGCTCGATCCTTGTGTCTAGAGACTCCTACGAGAGCAGACTCGACGATTACGCACGGATGCCGACAGTGTGAGTTTATACTAGGAGGAGAGAGCCTCAGATGGGATCTTCTTATAGCGGCGTCGAGGCCTTACGACGTCATCTTGGGTGTGGAATGGTTATCTACAGTACATGCTTATATCGACCGTATTAAGCGCAAGGTTTTTTGTATCTGCACGGATGGGACCAGTTTTGCCTTCACCGACGAGAAGGGAACCATCACAGCATAGGATGGACTCACGCATGGGAGGGGGCTGCTGATCATACATCTGTTGGCTAGCCTCATGCTCGGATCATTTGATGTTCGGACTTTGAGTTTTCCTATAGTGGTGGACCAGTATGCAGATGTTTTTCTTGATGATGTTCTTGGACTACCTCCTCGCAGGGAGGTAGATTTCTACATAGACATGTACCCCGAGACATCCCCAATATCCACTCTGGTATATCGGATGGCTCCCGTTGAGCTTTGTGAGCAGCGGGTATAGCTGGAGGACTTGCAGGGTAAAGGTTTCATCTGACCCAGTGTTTCACCCTGGGCTTCTCCGATTTTGTTCACCAAGAAGGCGGATGAGAGCTTGCGATTGTGTGTCGACTACCATCACCTGAACCAGGTGACAGTGAGGAACAAGTATCCACTTTTGAGGATAGACAAACTCTTCGATCAGCTCAAGGGAGCACATTGGTTCTTGAAGATAGACCTCATGTCAAGCTATCATCAGCTCTGAGTTCGGGATGAGGATGTGCAGAAGATGACCTTAAGGGGTTGGTACAGCCACAATGAGTTCATGGTCATGCCCTTCGGTGTGACCAACTCTCCAGCAGTGTTCATGAGTCTCATGAACAGGATATTCCAGCCCACCCTTGATCGTTTTGTCATAGTCTTCATTGAAGACATACTGATTTACTCGAAGACTGAGGAGGATCATGCCTACCACCTATGGTTTGTACTGGATACTCTCTGAGAGAACCAGCTTTATGATAAACTCTCGAAGTGCTAGTTCTAGAATCTAGAGGATAACTTCTTGGGGCACATCATCTTAGAGGCGAGAGTTTCAGTGGATCCTTCGAAGGTTGATGCGGTATTTTATTGGGAGCCACCCAGGACCATGACGGAGGTGAATAGTTTCCTAGGTCTGGCTGGGTACTATCGGAGATATGTGCCAGACTTCTAAAGAGTTGCAGCACCACTTACACCTTTGATGAAGAAGGGGAAACCCTTCGTGGGGTCAGACATAAGTCAGCAGAGCTTCCAGGAGTTGAGGTAGAGATTGACCAGTTCACCCATCATGAGGATACCGGAGGAGGGCATGGTGTACGTAGTTTACTGTGATGCATCAGGGACCAGACTCAGTTGTGTCCTCATGCAGGAGCGAGCAATGTTCGCTTACGATTCACAGATGTTGAGGTAGCACAAGAAGAAATACGATACCCACGACAAGGAATTAGCAGTAGTGGTCTTCGCCCTGAAGATGTGGCGACACTATCTGATGGGCGAGCGCTTTATAGTCAACTCTGATCACCAGAGTCTCAGGTACATTTTCTCGCAGAAGGACCTGAACCTGAGATAGCGGCGATGGCTCAAGTTCTTCCAGGATTATGAATTTGAGATTGTCTATACTCCTGGGAAGGGGAACGTTGTGGTTGGTGCTCTTAGCAGGAGGTCGGGCATTCTGCTACTTAGGGAGGTGACAGAGTAGTTAGCCGCATTGCAGATATAATTCATGGATAGAAATGGGGAATCCTATCTTCAGTCCCTTAGAGTCACTTCTCCACTACACCAGTGGATCCGAGAGGCACAACGTGGGGACATTAACTGTGAGGCGCGACGTGCTGAAATATCCTCAGGGATAGCACCCAATGGATTTTCTGAAGGTGGAGTGCGCGCCATCCTCTTCAAGGGACGTACCATGGTACCAGTTACACTATAGGAGGAGGTGCTAAGGGAGTTCCACACTTCCCCTCTAGAGGTACATCCTGGGGTAGCAAAGATGTACCAGGACCTCAGACGACAGTACTGGTGGTCGGGTATGAAGAAGGTTGTGGCAGAGTTCCTTTCTCGGTGCCTCACATGTCAGCTAGTGCAGGCAGAGCCCCAGGTAACAGCAGGATTTGTACAGCCCTTAGAGGTCCTGGAGTGGGAGTGTGACGGAATATCCATGGATTTCGTGATGGGGCATCGACATACCTCCAGAAGACACGACTCCATCTGGGTGATCGTAGACAGACTCACCAAGTCGGCCCACTTCCTACCTATAAGAGAGCAGGGCTTAGTGGAGAGCTTAGGATGCCTCTACGTTCAGGAAGTCGTAAGGATTCATGGTGTGACATCATCTATAATCTTCGATCAAGACGCTCACTTCACTTCTCGGATTTGGAAGGGGTTATATGAGGCTTTTGGGACGCATCTACGCCTGAGCACTACCTTTCACCCACAGACGGATGGATAGATGGAGAGGACCATTCAGACACTCGAGGACATGCTTCGTGCCTGTGTCCTCGACTTTGTTCATAGCTGGGAGGACCACCTACCCTTGGTGAAGTTTGTATACAACAATAGCTACCACTCCACCATCGGGATAGCACCATTTGGGGCATTGTACGGCTGACATTGCAGATCACCTCTATACTAGACAGATAGAGGGGAGTCAGCACTCGTTGGACCAGAGATGGTTCAGGCTACGACGGAGAAGGTGAAGATCATCAAGGAGTGGATGAGGACTGCATAGAGAAGACAGAAGTCCTATGCTGAAAGGAGGCGGAGACCATTGGAGTACGAGGATGGTGACCATGTTTTCTTATGGGTCTCACCTCGATGTGGATTACAGATTTTTGGCCGCAGACTTAAGTTATCTCCACACTTCATCAGACCTTTGCGGGTCCTCAGCAGGGTAGGTGAGGTGGCTTACACCCTGGCCCTTCCACCTCAGCCGCAATGGGTGCACGATGACTTTCACATATCTCGACTGAGGAGATATGTGCAAGACTCGGTGCATATCATCGACCACGAGGAGCTGGTCATCGATGACAAGGTGACTTTTGGGAAGGTCCCAAGGGAGATCGAGGATTGACCGGAGCGGGTCCTACGTGGATGGTCGATACCTCTGTTGCAAATTTTTTGGCAGCACGGGAACCTCTAGGAGAGCACAAGGGAGCGGGAGGCTCATATGTGTGCTCAGTACCCTCATTTGTTCCCCTAGTTTATGTTGTAGCTTTACGGGATCGTAAATCCCTGAGGTGGGAGTAATGTAAAGACCTGGATATTTCAAGGAAATTTTTTTTCTAAATAATTTTGAATTATAAGAGTCTGTGGCTTCTAATGGCACTTGATTCCGAGGCCCGGTGTGCCCGTAATCAATCTCCGAAGTTTAGCTCGGGTACTTTTAGTGAACGAATGAGCGGGTTTTTCTTTCTTTTGAACCAATGCTCGGAATTAAAATCTGAGGGCTCCGACAAAACCGCAACATCAATAATTGATTAAGGGGCCCTTTACCATGGTTGTGTTTGTAAAGGAGGAGGATATATTTTTGGGGGTTTATTAAAGAGGTAAATAAAAATTGTCGGGATAAGTTTTATTTTCTTAAGGTAGTTTTTCCCTCCCATGGGTAGTTAAGAGTGGGGCCCACAGCCACTTAACTACCCAAGTTGGGATGTTAGAGAGGTGGGTGCCCTCTCATTCCCCACCATTTAATTCTCACTAATCCCTTTAACATCCCCTCATTAATTTGGAAAACCTCCATTAAATTTTATCTCAATGGAATGAATTTTGTCAACCCATAATTTAATGAGGAACATTCCTCTTTCCCCCTTTTTAGATTAACAGCGAACACATTTAATTAAAGGGGAACCAAATCTCTCCCATCCTTAATTAAATTTCACACATTTTAATTATTGTGGTGAATTAATTACATGAGAGTTTCTTTTCATGTAAAATAAAATAATAGGGGAACCTATTATTTTATTAAGGAGGAAAGCTTAGTTGTGCGAGGGAGAACGACAGCCTCAGACAAAGAATGATGAAGAACACCGGCCTCTGAAGAAGAATGACGAAGAACGCAGGTTCCTCGGAGATCAAAGATGCACCACCCTTACCTTTCTCCGCAGCAAGAGAGGAGACGTCGCTTCCTTCTCGGCGCGCCCCAATAAAGCCTATGGTCTTTACCCGTGACACCGACGATCGTCTTCTGTGTAGAGGTAGGGGAATTTGAATAATGTTTCCTTATGTGATTCTTATATCCCAGGCGTGGCATGAAATTGTTGGTAATGTTTGAACAACTAACGTGGTGGGTGCGGACTAACGAACAAGTCCAAACCCACCGCTAGTTTGTTCTTCTTGCATGCAATTCTTGGCGACAAAAAAACGGGACCGAATTTGCAATTGAAGGCCTTTGCGGTAATCTACGGGTCCCGAGATGACCGTAGGTGCAGAAAAGAGAAAGAATGAACCACCAGAATGACTCATGTGGCCGCGGAAAACTCCAGCAGTGCGGGTCGCCGGCGTGCCGCCGGCAGGAGCTGGATCCCGCAGCTGCACAGGATCCTGGGAGATGCAGCGTCGGATGCCGCGTCTGCAGAGCGCTAAAGGGGTGGGGGACTGCGTCCCCCCAGATCGTCCTGCTGGGCAAGCCAGCGCACACCCCCCCCGGCCGGGCTAGGGCGGGTCACGCAGACCAGCCTAGGCCACGCCCAGCCAGGCCGGGCCATGCCCTACCGGGCTGGACCCGGACCTGGGTCGGGTCGTCCCGGTTCCGGCCGACCCAGGGGGGTTGGGCCGGGTCGGACCGGGCCCAGACCCCCACTTCGGACCGCTTTTGGTCTTTTTACCATAACATGAGCTTCAGACGTCCAATCTACACACTGTCAGTTGAGTGGGAATCCTTGAATCGAGGTGGTCGTTTTGGTATATAACACTTGATGTTTTGGAAAATTTTGCCTACAAACAGGATGGTTCGGACTCGAAAACTACCGGTCCCTTGGAGCAGAAAGGCTTATATCATAAGAACTGGACATCTGATTGATGTGATGTCAATTGCGTTAGGATCCTTTTTTTGAGACGGTCCTTTTGGATTAATCCGTGTGAGGTTTGGACGTAGCTGGTGTATGGTCAGGTTGGTTTTATCTTCAAAACAAACCGGGCCCGTGGAATGGAAAAACCAATAACTCTTAGACTGGGTGTCCGAATGATGCACCATCTGTCGCGTCGGGATTCTTTTGATGAGAAGGAACATTGCGATACATCGACTCTGGACTTCATGAAAATTGATGTATCGACTCCCTCTCTCCCTTGCTCGAGGGGCAGACCCTCCCAGAATCGAGCATGCTGTGTTCGGGAAACCTAGAGCTGGCTGCGACTGCGACGATGACGACTACACTTGGATTCTCCATGGGTTTGGAAGCGAGGACGAATGTACTTGGATACTCTGTGGGTTTGGCAGCGACGACGACCATACTGGAATCCTCCGTGGGTTTGACGGCGATGACAACTATTCTTGAATCCTATGTGTGTCTGGTAGTATTTGACTCTGTACATGTATTCTATGTGGGTCCGGCAGAGTAGCTGGTCTTGTATCCTTTGTGGGTCCAACAGCTTAGATGGTCTTGTATCCTATGTGGGTCTGATAGTTTAGATGAATCAGTGGATACATTTGGTCATCTCTATTGCTATACGAGGAATATACCAGTATGAGATGAGTCTTGATTCTAAATCATTATCATTGATGTGGTTTTCTTGCCTTTTTGTGTGGACTGGGTTGTGTTTTACTGTGTAGACTAGATTATGTTTTCTTGTGTGGACTGGGTTGTTCTTGGGCTCGGTATTTAGAGTCGTTCTATAATTTTTGACATAGGTATATGTATGGTCATATACCTATGTAGAGTTGTTTGAAACTTTGTGATTGTATCATTACTTTGTGGTTTCTCTTTCGTGTATTCTGAGAGAACTTTGGGGGTATCGGGGTCCCTACTGAGTATCGTATACTCACCCTTGCACCAGATAATCCAGCACTACGTTTTGTTGGATACAGATGACGGACAACACTAATCGAGGTGGAGGCTTGTGGAGCTGGATGGTACCCAGAGGTGGACTACCTGGAGGGATGTATACGGAGAGGACGGCCGAACCCGAGGAGCTAAGGAGGATATCTGTACCCACCATTCATGTAGGACTTTTGGAGGATGACTCGGTTTTTCTATTTACTTAATGCTATTGTACTTTCGCTTTTAGTTGTACTATACTTTTAGTTGGGTTTGTATACTAGCCCATTTACCTTTTCAGCACTTATCCCGTATCCAGTTTTACTTAGTGCTTACTTCACTTGCGTACTCTGGTGTGTATGTTACTTCATAAAGGCAATGCCTTCCCTTATTTTGGGATTTACTCCTTTTGTGCTAGTCGCCAGCCCCTGGCCTATGGAAGGTGGGCTTGGGGTAGTCACAGCACGGGCCCCGAGGATGGGTCATGACAATATATATACCTACAGTGTGGTACATATTATTTCATTAATTTAATTTCATCATTGTGAGTTCTATTCATGGTAAATATATATTTTTATTGTATAATATATTTTATTACATTATGTTTTGATATATATAGTGGAATTCATTAATTGAAATTACATTTGTTTTTTTTTGTATATGAATTTGAGTGTAACTAATGTGAAAATATATGAAACTAGGTTTTTATTAGGAGATATACACATTGGTTTATGGGAAAACACATATAATAACCATGTGTGATTCTAAAAATTGATTACAATCAATCATTACTAATTTTATTATTCAAAATGATAGTTGTAATATTTTAGAAAACTCTTCCTCATAGACAGTTTAATTTAAGTCATTGTGAAGTATGCTAGAATAGACTACCTAGGAATGATATTTAGGTTCTACCACCATTCATACAAGTGAGTTTATCTATGAATTAAATTTTATCAATTATAGTGGCTCATTCAGAAGGACCAGTTTATAATTCGGTCTTCCTCTTCGTAAATTTTCATGGTTGTGTACTTTCGTAGAATACAGTCAAATATATCTAGAATTTTTAACTCCAGTATAAAATATCTTATTGGTGAACATGTTTTCTATATGATTATAACTATATCATTTTAATCCTATAATTTGTTTGTGTAGTGTGGATTCATGTGGATCATCCTGTAAATATATATGATTTTATTTAATACTTCTATAGAATTTCCAGTATTACTTTTAGTATTAGAAAAAGGAATGTCGAGTTTTCAAGCGATAGTAGTGGTATACCGCTTGAATCTCTATGGGGCTCATTAATACAATCCTTGGAAGGATTTGATCCATAATAATTTAATATTATTGTGATCATAATTGACTATATGGTTTGTAAAAATCTAATGAAAATGATAAATATGTGAAAAAAATGAGGAATCTCAAAAGACATTACTATAGAGATTTTATTCATAGATTCCATAAGGGAAGATGGAAGGAGTAATAAAAGAATCAACATTTTGTCCAAAATCATCAAGAATAGGCTCAAACGATGTTGACTCAATCAAGTTGTATACCCTAGGGATTTGGTCAGAAAGCTGTGGAAGACCAAATATATAAAACTGTTTAGTGTCCTGCATATAGTGATTAGGTAAAATATATTATTTTTGGTATGTCAAATAAAATTTCAACATTTTTATTTTAATTTTTTAATACTGGTTTATCTCATTCCTTTGTATATATAGATGTTTTTTACCTCAATTAATACTAAATATTTCAACTGTTTTTTTCCCATTATAAAGTATTTACAATGAAGTTGGACCATTTAAATAATTACAAGGGTGTTATAGATTCATTTTTATTCTTTGAAATATGCTGGAAATGTTGATAATAATGGTGGATAAATTTGATGTAGTTTTTAAAATGGACTGGTTGACCATGTTTCAATTCCACATCCATTTCTATATGAGATTATATCATTTGATCAACCAAATGAGTAATATACATGATGAAGATAAAAGGGAATTTGGATCTGGATTAGGGGTTCCAGAAATGAACTATATTGTGACGATAATAGAGTATATTGTAGACTTGTCTATTTTAGTAGGTTCATCGATATCCCACTAACTTTTCCCCTATTTTGGATCTCTATCAGGATTTTATTTTAGATGAATTCATATGACCCCATGAAAGAATATTTTATTATGATATATAACTCATTATATATGTGAAACACATTTTGATATCCTTATATCATATGTCACTAACTATAATGAGTGGTCTTAAATAATATCTTAAGGATTGGAATTAGAATTGAATTATCCTGATGGGTACCTCACTACGGGGTGATCCATTCTTGTACAACAAGAAAGATGATTGTAATCTTCATATATTTATATATTATAAGAAGATAAATATAGTTAAGGGGTGGAAAATATATCTATTTCACGTGCAATTTTATCACATTGTTCTATTACAGGGATCCCAATAGTCCTTTATGATTGATATTTCATCGAGCAATCACTAGTTGTGGGTAAAAGTGGAAGCAATCCTAAATATAATTTTTAAATTAGGTACTGTATTTATGAGATCATTTTTCCTACTTATAAATGTTTTTATATTGGGAATATAATCATAACAAATAATATCCAATAGGAGTGTCAAAATAAGTGTGCAACAAGGCCCAATGTCTTGTACCAGAAGTCAGATGAGTTTAACTCATCCTAGTGGTTTTGAGTTTTACACCTATGTACATATATGTTAGAGTCCTATCCATATGTAGTTTACAGATATAGATATATTTTATTGTTAAAAAGATTCTATTTAATTTAAATAAATTTTAATTTTTTCATATATATAGTATTATCCCCAATTTTTTCTAGTGATTTATAATCCTAATCCAAAAAATAACAAAACATTTCTTTTGATACCACCTATAACAACCCTACCTATTACTACACATTAATTAATATTTTATTAAAAAAAATACATATAATAAAAACTAGAATATTATAATTCTAATATGTTTTAAAATTAGGTACATAGAATAACATCTTGAACATGGGATACAACAACATTATTGAATAACATCCATAACATGATTTTAAAATTTCATTGATTTTAAAACATGATGGTACAACCTTCAAACATGCATATGAAATGGGTGAGCTATTAATCATAGTATGATAATAAGCATGTAATATGATGATATGTTATACATTATAAATATAAATGGGAAATAAAATGTTTGTGAATCTAAATAATGTATAATAAGCTGTTGTATAACATGATAATCATTTCATGGTAAATGTTGAAACATCATAAAAAAATATATAATAAACATAGAAAAAAGATAACTGAAATGTAATCATGGTAGAAAAACTCCAATAAACGAAACATGTTCCCTCTATATCCCATAAGACATCTCATGACGCTAAACCTTATACAATTTATTGGTGCTCTATAAAATTTTGGTTGCACCAATCAAATTATTTTCATTATAATTCCTCAGTGTGGAACATAGATCCTAAGATAAGGAATCATTTATCCACACATTTTATTCATTTTAGAGTGGAATATAAACATGTTTTTACCAATTAGAAAAAGAATAATTGTATAAGGATGAAAACCCTTGATAGGTAATGGTTATTGTATTCACTCCACAATTTTTTTTCATAGAAAATCGCAGCTCAATTTCTACATCATTTCCTTATCCCGTAAAAATTCATAAATTTGAAATATTAGATAGAAAGAGGCATCTCATCATTTAGAAATAAAAAAAATATAAAATTAACATATAAACAGATAAACCAACAATAGGTATTTTAAATATAATGCAAAATGTAATAAAGAAACTTGAATAAAAAATAGATTTTGAGGATCCCTTATGATATTATGAAATCGAAACACGTGTACAAGATGGATCATGGGAATTATTTACTGATAGAAAATGTATTCTCTCATCAATATGAAATAAAATTGATAGTAAGGTTGATATCAAATACCATATCCAAACATGAAAAAATGGTATATAAAATTCATAACCTAAAAAAGCTTCTTGAATATAAAGGAGAGCGGGAGATCCATAACCTTGAGTGTGTGGCACCAAAATCTTGAGAGAGGCTTCATCATAGCTTGGGGGAACCATGGGAGGACCCCAATGATGGGAGGACCCCAATGATTGGAGGATAGAGTAATAACATAATACATGTATTTTTAATTATGATTAGTGGGAGCATGGGTGAATTTATATAGGAAATGATAGGTGAAGTCATTTTTTTCTCAAACATAGGTTCTAGACACTATATATTAAAATAACTGAAATAAAATCATATTATGGATTTTCCCATTGTTTTTATCAAGTGATAGTGTTTTATAATTATTGTATATATCAAATGTATGGACATAATCAAATAATACCCATTCATATGTAGATCTGAGTCTTACTCTTATGAGATTTCATTAAAATATTATCATATTTTAATAATTTTTGATTATTTAGAAAAGCATTATAAAATTAATAAAAAAATATTTCTTAAGGTAAAATAATATTTGGTCTTTTATACACTTTATTGTATTTATTAAATCACTTTTTCATCATTATGATTTCATAATAAATATCATTTATCTATATCATATTTATGTATTACACAAAAAAACATCTTTTTCAGAAAAATATGAATAATTAAACATTGGATAATCTCAAAAAAATTATTCCAAAAAATATTATTTTCATTATTTTTTTATAAAAAAATTTATTTACACTTTTAAAATAATAGTCAAATATTATGGAGATACTCTATGCATTTTGATAATAACATTTTTTGAACCCTAATAAAAATTACATTTGACATTATAAAAGTCATATGATCATTTCTATTTGATAAAACTTATTTAATAATTATATTTCGATAATATATTATTTTTTTCAAACGACCATTAAATCATAAAAAAAATTCGTAAATTGAGTTTGAATATTACCCACAAATTGTTTTTTATTGTACCAAAATATATTTTATGAAACTCAATACATAATCATTTAAAAAATAAAAAATAAAAATTAATAATTATAGTAATCATATTAATTAATATAAAATATAAATATCATGTTTAAATTGGTTCTATTCATTGATAAATTCTTTTTACATTTAATAAACAAATATCCATTTTACATTCCTGAAAAATATTTATTATATTTATGTTTCATATTTTTCAAATATTAAGTGGAACAAAATAAGTATTATTAATTATAATCATCAAATTTTTTATCCATTTTATCAAAACAAATTCATAGATTTGGATGAATTTAACTTAATATAGAAAATGCAACCCTACTAAGTTTCTATTTTTCAAAAAATTCATATTTTTAGGTAAATTGATTTAAGGCGAACTCTTTAACGAGTAATCTTAATTATATTAATTCCAATTCATAAAGATAGATATATAATATAAAAATTTAATTTACATAATTTATCAATAAGTGTTATTTTAATTAATTATAATGTAGATATACTATTCATTTTATAATAGTTTCCATATAAATGTTTTTTTAATCCTAAAAATAAACATATATTTATATCCAGTACATAGAAGATTATAATATAATTAATTTAATTAAATATTAATATATAATATTACTATTAACTTGAAATAAAATTTTCACATTACAATTAATTAATTTATAAAAGAAATTAATGTTTTAAATAAAAATTATTATTCTCACATTTCACTAAAAATCTATATTTTTTGAAAAATCCCAAAATTTTTCCCTATGTTAATTTTGAAGCGATGATATCAAAAATCGTGATCTTTTTTTCAAATTTTTTTTTAAATTTTCCATAATATAATTAGAAAATATTTCATCATAAAAATAAAAAATTTTGTTTTTGAAGAAATCATATTTTAGAGAACAAAAATACATTACCAATAAATATGTTTTTATTTAAAAATTATTTTTCAATAAATTTAGGATATATATATATATATTAATCTAATATATCTAATTAAAATTAATGAAAATTATAGAATAATCGTATATAAATAATAATTTTTTTTGGTATTGATGCCACGTATCACTTGTGTTATCGACCATTGTTTTCTATTTTTAAAACTCGTGGAGTTAAAAATATTATCAATTATGTATGCATACTATGGTATATTAAAATAGTAACTGATATTTTAATGGTAAAATAAATTATTAAATTGAGGTTGATGAATCGTAAGACTTGATTCATAATTCATATTGAAGGAATAAATTTTAAGGGAATATATGATAATGATTTTTAAGTGGGTTGAGAAGGATGTTGAATGACTTAACTGTGTATGTAATTGGATTAATGTATTATGTTGTATAATTTTTTCAATGATGATATTGTATTTATTAAATCATGAAAATATAATTATTTTTTCTTGCTAATTTTCATTAATGATATAAAAACGAATTTTGAATGGAAGTAATGGAAAACATAGGTGATTAACTCGTAAGGTTATATTTTTTGACATCAAATGATCAAGGTAATTATAAAACATAAATTGTTTATAAATTCTAGTAAATAGGGTTTCTTGGGATAATTATATGATTTACATTGATGGTATTTTTATCCTTTAAATTGTTTTTATATTTCATAAAATGTTATTTTGGTCACCTATTACAATGTTTATTTTATTTTTTGATTTATAGAATATGTTTAAAAAATTATTTTAGGATTAAGTATTTCATTAATTTAATAATGAATATATGTTTTCAAATGTGGATAAATTAAATTTTAATGATACAATAATGGTTTAATAATTTTAAGGATTATGATAGGCTCAAAATCATTATAAGAAACATTTAATGTTTTATGTGATGGTATAATGATACTTCGTTGAGGATTAAATATCCTTTAATGTAGGTATATTATTTAATGATAATTTATTTATAGATTAGTAGATATAAGGATATAGATAATCTTGAATAATTACAATTGTTTCATTGATGAGTCATTATTTTCCATGATATTTGTATTCATGTAATTGATTACCATTCGGGTCTCTATCTAAATTGGATCCATGATATATTTTTTAAAGTTCACAATATTAAAATATTATATACAAACTCATAATAGTGATTAATGATAGTTGAGAGATGTTTAGTTATGTTGAATTATATGTAAACCATTGGTTTCGTAATTGATTTAATAAGAAAGAATATTTTTAGGAGAATGAAATTAAATTTTTGATTATATATGCTCATCGGTATGATATATCCTTTCTGATTAAACTGTAACGTCCCAAACCCAGGTGAAATGCAATGGGTACCCCGAGCCCGGTTCACCACATGACCTCAAGAACATTTCCTCAAATTCCAGAGTCTGTCGACTAGCAGCGAGGTCCCAGGTCTGATAGTGGAGAATCTATGCCCTCATTTGTCAAAGTGTAGCGCAGCGGAATACAGAATAAATGTACAACGAAAGTGGAAGCAGTAAACATAAACAAATGAAAAAAAAACTACAGCAGTGGATATAACCAACAACATAGAAGTGATGATGCTACATGTTTAAAGTTATAAGAAAACAGCCAGAACATGTTATACATCAATACATTACAACAAAATACAGAGTACAAAAAAACAAGCAAAACATCTGGCAGCGGCATCGCAAGCCTAGGCTTGACCCCAGGCCCTCCTACTCCTCTACAACAGTCAAGTTCCTGTATAGGGGCACTTGCGCATATCTACACCTACGAAAACGTAATCTGTTTGGGCCGAAACACATGAACAAATCGGGTGTGAGAAATATATCTCAGTAGGCACCCACCAAAGGCCCGTGCCCAACTGCGTGTAAGCATGAAACAATAGTGTGCAGTATTAAAATTAAATAAAGTAATAAGTACTCAAAAGTCACTAATTACCAGTAATATTGCCATATTATTATTCATTTAATCCATTAAATATTAGAAATCACCACAGTGCATTTCAACGTAAATAGTCCACATCCTCAGAAAAGAAAAACATTACCCTCAGTTAAGTAGAACCCAACCCACAGGTAATTGCCCTTAGGCATAATTGAATTTTTCCCTCAGGCGTTGGTAGTGTCGCCCTCAGGCACAGAGTCTATGGACCTCAGGCACGGAAGAAGTTTCCCTCAGGCAGAAAATATCTATAGCCCTTGGGCTAAATAGTGTAGTGCCCACATGCTAATCACTACAACAACCTCAGGCTAAAAAAGTAACCGTGTCATTCCCAACATATCAAAATGCTGTAAACAAGGAATTCCTTTCAAGGAAATTCTACAATTACTACATTTAAGGCATACCCTTGGGTATCATGTCCAAACGGCTAAATAGTGAAACACACCCCCGAGGTGGTTCCAGATCCAAGAAACGATCCCAACCAGCATTTTATTATCACAATTTAATCACCTATGAAATTCTAGGCATTAAATATAGAAATGAACTCACCCACAAGTTACCCCATCATGGGTTCGTGGAACAAAAACGCACGACAGTTGTAAAATAAACACAATGCTGCCTACCTTATACGCCAACGAACGGTATACCCGAACGCCGACTCCATAAACGCCCAAGAACGGCATAGATCTGATGAAGAACAAAATCCATTCAAATGTAAATAACATCCCCTCGGGAAATAATTAGTAAGAACGGTACCAGGAGAGGAGAGGGCTTACCCGTGCGGTTCCAACGTGATCGTCCGAAGCCAAATCTGATTCTAGATGAACACCCAGTGGATCATCAAAGGTCCGAACTCCTCCTTTGGATCCAAATCGACTCAAGTGTCTCCTCTGCCAAATGAGGAGGCTACTGCCTGTTTTAAGCCGAAAAAACAAAATACACAGCATGTACTTCTGAGTACACGGTGTGTACTTCTTTTATTTAACTGTTCCTCTGGCAGCACCGCCACACTGTTCAACCATCAACATGAGTTCACGGCATGTACTCCCATGTACACAGCGTGTATTGTCACCCAACTAGTGGCAGCTCCACCACCCTACTTTTTAGGCCTACCGACTGACTACATGAGGTGTAAGGTTCCACTGCACGGCATGTAGTCGGTTCTCACACCCCTCGTCATTGACAAGTCTACATGCATCGTGTACTCATCCCCCCATGGCCATAAGTACACGAAATGTGGAAAAAGTACATGGCTTGTAGTTCCAAAATTTAGTATTTTTCTCTATTTTCCATATTTTCCCAAAAACAGTTAAATTAAAGGAATAAGAAGAAGCTCGTACCTCAAAAATAAGAACCGGGTTCTTACAAACTTCTCCCCTTATAGAAATTCGTCCCTGAATTTCCCTTACAAGGGTGGTGAAGATAATGCTCAGAACAGCTCTGGACACTGAGCACGTACGTCGGCCTCCCACTCCCAGGTCTCGTCCTGCAATCGACCATGCTTCCATGGCACCCGTACGAGAGGAACTGACCGGCCGTGGAGAACCTTCGTGCTCCTGTCAACGATACAGATCGTATGCTCCTCAAAGGACGCATCATACTGAAGCTCAACCTCCTCTGGATGAAAGGTGTGAGACATGTCTGAATGGTAGCGATGCAACTGAGGCATGTGGAAGACGTCGTGCATGGAACGGTACCGTTGCGTTAACTGCAACCGATAAGAAACCATCCCGACTCTCTATAGAATCTCGAATGGCCCCACATACCTCAGTGAAAGCTTACCCTTTCTCCTGATCCATTTGTGTGCCAGCCTCGGAGAAACATGCCAGGAATCCTGATCACCGACCACTAACTCCAATGGTTGTCTGCGGCGATCATCATATGACTTTTGACGAGACTGCGCGGTAGCCATCCGCTTCCGAATCAACTGGACCTACTCAGATGTCTCCTGTATGAGCTGTGGCCCCTATAAAGCTACCTCACCTGCCTCTAACTAGGACAAAGTTGATCTGCATGGCCTACAATATAAAGCCTCGTATGGTTCCATCTCAATAGTTGCCTTAAAACTATTGTTATAGGAAAACTCGACTAAGGGTATATGCTTCTCCCAAGAGACCCCAAAGTCTATGACGCATGCGCGCAGCATGTCCTCTAGCACCTGTATCGTCCGCTCTGAATGGACATCTGTCTGAGGGTGGTATTCTGTGCTCAGAAGCACCTGTGTACCCAGTGCCCTCTGAAAACTCTACCAGAAATGAGATGTAAAGCAGGCGTCCCAATCTCAAACGATAGAACAAGGGACCCCATGAAGATGTACGATCTATCGGATATACATCCTTCTGATCTCGTCTGCACCGAATGTATCCTTGATCGGAAAAACGTGAGCTAACTTCGTGAGTCTGTCCACAACAAATCACATGGCGTCATTGCCTCGAGGTGACCTCGACAATCCCATCACGAAATCCATCGCGACATCATCCCATTTTTACTCTGGAATGGGAAACTACTATAACAGCCCAGCTGGCCTTGGTGCTCTTCCTTCACCTGCTGACAAGTGGAACACCTCGTAACAAAACCAGTTATCTCTCTCTTCATACCCAACCACCAGTACTGACGCCTCAAGTCTCGGTACATCTTGGTAACCCCGGGATGAACTACCCAAGCTGAAGCATGAAACTCCCGTATCAGCTCCTCGTGTATATCCCCTGGAACCCATACACGACCATGGAAATGAAAAACCTCATCATCGCCTATCGTCCAACTGGAATGAGGGACCTCACTTGCCACCGACTCCCATAGATCTAGGCCTTCTAAAACAGATAGTTGTCACATCCTCACTCTGTATAGAAGGGTAGATGTCACAGCCAAAGAAGAAAGATAAGCCTGCCCCTGAATGTCGTGAAACTCCAGATGCATCTCAGAGAACAAAGCCATGATCTCCCACTCGCCACAAGCCTCCGGCACTGCCTATATCTGAGTCATCCTGCTTAGTGAATCAGCTACTGCATTACCATTACCAGGTGTATAGGCAATCTCAAAATCAAAAGACTGTAGGTACATGACCCACCTTCTCTGCCTCAGATTCAGGTCACGCTGAGTAAAGATATTCTTGAGAATTTTTTGGTTGGTGAAAACAAAAAAATTCTCTCCCAATATATAGTGTCTCCAATAGCGAAATGAATGAACAATTGCAGCCAACTCGAGATCATGTGTCGGGTAATTCTTCTCATGTGGCCTCAACTGTCGAGACCCTTACGCAATGACTCGATCGCCCTGCATCAACACTTCTCTCAACCCAATACCTGATGCATCACAGTAAACTGTATAGATTTTTCCCTGCTATGGGAGTATCAGGATCTGTGCTGATGTCAATCTTCCCTTCAGGTCCTGAAAAGTTATCACTCAAGATTCAGACCAAACGAACTTCACACCCTTCTTAGTCAGACCTGTCAATGGTGCTACTAAGCGGGAGAAGTCATGTATGAAGCGTTTATAGTAACCAGCCAGCCCTAAGAAACTCTGTATCTCAAACACATTCTTAGGATACTCCTAGGAAACTACTGCTCTCACATTCTCTGGTTCTACTAAAACACCTGCCTCTGAGATAATGTGACCTAGGAAGTGAATCTGGTCCAACCAAAAGTGGCTCTTTGAGAGAATATCATATAGCCGATGATCACTTAGTGTTCTCAATATAATCTCAATAAGGATGTCATGGTCGTGTCGAGTGTGAGAGTACACCAAGATGTCGTCCATGAATACAACCAAAAAGTAATCATGATACGGATGGAACACACAATTCATCAGAGCCATGAAATCTACTTGCGCATTCGTCAGTCCGAACGGCATAACCGTATACTAATATAGACCATACCTACTCTTGAATGTTGTGAGAGGTATATCAGATGGTCTAACGCACATCTGAAGATATCCGGATCTCAAGTCAATCTTCGATAACACTCGTTCTCCACGAAGATGATCAAATAGATCATCTATCCTCGATAAGGGATATTGGCTCATAACCATCAACTAGTTCAGCTTCTGATAATCTACGCATGGTATGAGGGTACCATACACATTCTTCACAAAAAGGACTGAAGAACCCCAAGGAGAAGTATTGGGTCAGATAAAACCCTTCGCCTAGAGCTCCTCTAACAGCCTCTTGAGATCCTGAAACTATATTGTGGCCATCCTATAAGGAGGAATAAACACCTTTGCTACTCCTACCACAAGCTAAATAGAGAAATCCACCACATGCACCAGAGGTAGACCGGAAAAGTTTTCCGGGAAGACATTCTTGAAATGATTGACAACTGGAGGGAAATCCATTTGACAAGTCCCATGATCATCCAGATTTAATCTCGCTATCTGGGTTGTGACTCCACCTTTCCCATGATGCTCTAGTCCAACTTGACTCGCTTGAACATCCCACTCACCCTTGTATAGAAACTCCCCGACCTCTGGTGACGTGAAACACACCCTATGATGGTAGCAGTCTATGAAGGCTCAGAAGGGAACCAACCAGTCCATCCTAAGAATGATGTCATAGCTCTTCATCTCCAAGACATAGAGGTCCCAAAGAAACTGACACCCACCAACCTCAAGGGGGCACTCCTTGCACTGACACACACCAGCCGTCCTAGTCCCCAATAGAGTGTCTAGAATCAAGATATCAGAAGAAGTAGAAACACAGAGCCCAAGGATCTCCACAACAGGTACAGATATGAAACTATGTGTATCACCTTTATCAAAAAGTACTGAAGATAAGACAGAAGCTACTAGAATAGTACCTTTGACTGTCGAAGGTCTGGGATCCTACTCTTGCTGGGTCTGTTGCACTGCATATGCCTACCCAGTGCCGTGTCCCTGTGACACAGCCTGGCTACCCAAAGCTGTCCAGCCCTGCTGCCTCTGAGATCCTGGCATTTGGCTACCACGACCACGACCACCATCCCTGCCTGCATGCCCTGACGCATTCTAGTTCCCTAACTGGTTAGAAGCCACTGGTCCTACTCCCGCCCGGGGAGTCTGCATAGAACCCCTCTCACAAGCCACTAGTAGAAACTCCCTACAAAAGTGCTACAGATGACCCATCTTGTCGCAATCTCGGAAGTCCATTGGGTCTCGTGGACACTGCAGTCTCTTGTGCCCCTTTCTTTCACACTGGTAGCACCTGACCGGACCACCTGAAGAAGCATCCTGGCTGGTAATTCCACCCTGAGAGAAGTCCATCTATCTCTTCCTCTTGCGAGCAGAAATAATACCAGTAACTGGTGCTAAACCACCCTGGCCCACACCACTGGATTCCCATAGGTTCCACTCTATAATCAGCGCCAGATTCAGAATTGCTTGTACAGTAGGAAACCTGAAAACATTTACCAGTGCTCGGATGTCATACAGAAGACCATTCTCAAAACGTCTGGCTCTCAACGTCTCATCACCCACTAGCACGGGTGCAAAACGCTGAAGCTCTGTAAAACGAGTAGAATAGTCCATCACCGACATGGAACCCTACTACATATTCATGAACTCTCAATCTCTATCTACCCTTAGCATCTTGAGAAAGAAAAAGTCATAGAAGACTGCCTGCAAATCTTCCTACGCCATGTCTCTATGATGCTCTGACTGGGTGGTAACATCCCACCACCTCTTGGTAGAATCACACAGCATGTAAGTCACATTTTTGACCCTTCTCCCTGGAGGCATCTCCAGATGCTTGAAAATAGTCTTCATCGATCTTAGCGAAGACTCTGCAGCCTGCAGTCCACCACCCCCTGAAAACATAGGTAGATGCTGCTGCTGGAAGATACGAGTCAGCTCAACCATAGATGTAGTAGCCTGCGGTGCTCCCTGAAAGGTCTGCATGAACCACATAAAGCCTTCACGGAACAACGCCTCCATGCCTGTGTCTGGTATAGCAGCTGGTGCCACATCTGGCTCTACTAGAAGATCAACTGGTATCCCATGGCCCACCATATCCGGAGTATAATTGTTGCCGTTATCCTGGAGAACAACTCACGGTCGTCTAGGCGGCATGACACTACAAGGTCAAAAACACGCCTCAGATTCAAGATTATTATGACCGAAAAGAGAAAGAACCACAAAGGAAACATGAGGAAGAAGGCATTCAAAATTTGAAAAACAAGACTACATGGCGTGTACAATGACTACACGATGTGTACTTGACTTCCCTTCCCCTGCCCGGGTCCTTCTACATGGCTAAGCCACGTGTCTTCCATTGAAAAAAACTATACAGCGCGTATAATATCTACACTGCATGTACGATGTTATTTTCCAACTACCCATGTCGTCTGTCACACGGCTGAATACTCGGCTTGACACTACACGGCGTGTTACACCCGCACAAGGCGTGTACACCACCCCGTTTCCCAGCCACACGGCTAACTCCACACATTCTATCCTCGGACCAGAATACACGGCGTGTACCACAGGTACACGACATATTTAGGGAGAGGTGACATCTTCTCGTGTTGTTAGTTACACGGCCGAGTCCCCTGTTCACACTACACGGCGTGTTCATAATTGACACGATGTTTTCTGTCAAGGAGTTCACCGACCGTGTTGTTAGTTACATGGCCAGACTCCGGGTCAACACTACACTGCGTATACAAAAACTACACGGAGTGTTTTACCCAAGCACTTCCCTACCCCGTATCGCCAGACACACAGTTTGTGACACGGGAAGAGACTACACGGCGTGTACTCAGGGTACACGGCGTGTACTCAAAAAGTTCATTTTTCTTCCCGAACAGAAAAACATACACAGTGTGTATAAAATACTACACGGTGGTTATACTGGGTTTCCGGACAATATGCCTCAGAAACTTCCCCGGAACCCAGAAAATACTAATACCAAAACCTATGTTTCTAATTCCGACCCGTGGGGGCCCATACTACCCACGAATCAATGTTTGACATCTTATATGTGTTATAACCAATAAATAGTAAATGATCCCCCAAATCCCGGTCAATGGGGGCCTATAATCCCCAAAAACTGAAGTTCGGCATCCATTCTATAAAGAAGCTCATACAAAGAATACCCTATCATAGAGAAGGTATTTTTATCAAGCAGCTATCACAACTGCAAGCTTCATTAGCAGAAAAACTATCACAACAACATGATATTTCTAATGAACCTACATGGCATGTAAACTATGCATGGCATGTGATGCCTAGAATGTGCCTATATGATGCATGAGACGGAATACCCTCATATCACTGGGTTTCAACTGAATAGAACCCGTAGATAAAATATATACTGCACAATCTCAAAGTGAGTCACCCAATGGTGAAAACATATCAACCGTAAAATTTCAAAATCAAAAGAATAGAAAATACGCAGTAGACTGGCTTTTCCCTATACAAGGGTTAGCTACGCCCAGGGATAGCTTATTACCGACTACCGTTCGTCCTATCCCTGACTACGGCTCCAAATAGAAAGTCAAAGAAAAGGAATCCCTCTGATACCACTATGTAAAGTTCCGGACCCAGGTGCCACGCAACGGGTGCCCTGATCCCGGTTCTCCACGTGACCTCAAGCGCATTTCCCCAAATGCCAGAGGCTGCCAACTAGCAGTGAGGGACCAGGTCTGATAGTGGGTAAACTATACCTCATTTTTCAAAGTGTAGAGTAGAGGAATACAGAATAAACATACAATGACAGCGGAAGCAGTAAACATACACAACTAAAATAAACTACAGCAATGGATATAACCAAGAATATAGAAGTGATGATGCTACATGTTTCAAGTTCTAAGAAAACAGCAAGAACATGTTATACATCAATACAGGACAAAAAAATACAGAGTACAAAAAAATAAGAAAAACAGCTGGAATCGGCATCGTGAGCCTAGGCTCGGTCCCATGCCCTCCTACTCCTCAGAAACAGTCATGTACTTGTATAGGGAATCTTGCCCCTATCTACACCTACAGAAACTTAACCTATTTGGGCCGAAAATCATGACCCACACAGGGTGTGAGAAATATATCTCAGTAGGCACCCACCAATGGTCCGTTCCCAAATGCGTGTAAGCAAGAAAAAATAGTGTGCAGTAGTAAAATGCAATAAAGTAATCCATACTCAAAATTCACTAATTTCCAGTTATATTACCATCTTATTATTCATTTAGTCCATTAAATATTAGAAATCACTACAGTGCATTTCTACGTAAACAGTCCACGTCCTCATACAAGAAAAACCTTACCCTCAGGTAAGAAGAACTCACACTGCAGGTAATTTCCCTCAGGCATAACAGAATTTTTCACTCTGGCGTAGGTAGTGTAGCCCTTAGGCACAGATTCAATGGCCCTTAGGCATGGAAGAAGTTTCCCTCAGGCCGAAAATATCTACAACCCTTGGGCTAAATAGTACAGTGCCCATAGGCTAATCACAACAACGCCCTCAGGCTAAACAGGTAACCGGGCCATGCCCAACATATCAAAATGCGGTAAACAAGAAATTAATCTCAAGGAAATTCTATAATTACTACATTTAAAGCATACCCTCGGGTATCCTAGCCAAATGGCTAAACAGTGAAACACACCACCGGGGTGGTTCCGGATCCAAGCAACGATCCCAACCAGCATTTTATTATCACAATTTAATCACCTATGCAATTCTTGGCATTAAATATAGAAACAGCCTCATCCACATGGAACCTCATCATGGGTTAGTGGCACAAAAACACACAAAAATGCACGAAAGTTGGAAAATGAACACAAAACCACCTACCTTATACGCCAACGAATGTTATACCCAAACACAGACTCCAGAAACTCCCAAGAACGGCGTAGATCTGACGAAGAACAAAAACCATTCAATCCTAAATAACATCGCCTCGGGAAATTATTGGTAAGAACGGTACCAGGAGAGGAGAGGGCTTACCCGTGTGGTTCCAACGAGATCGTCTAAAGCAGAATCGGATTCCAGACGAACACTCAGCTGATCATCAAAGGTCTGGCCTGCTCCTTTAGCTCCAAATCGGCACAAGTGTCTCATCTTCCAAATGTGGATGCTACTGCCTATTTTAATCCGAAAAAACAAATTACACGGCGTGTACTTCTAAGTACACGACGTGTACTTCTTTCATTTAATTGTTCCTCTGGCGGCACCACCACACTGTTCAACCATCGACATGAGTACACATCATGTACTCCCAAGTACACGGCGTGTACTTCCGCCCAGCTGGCGGCTGCTCCACCGCTTTACTTTTTAGGCATGCCGACTAACTACACGGCGTGTAAGGTACCACTACACGCTGTGTAGTTGGTTCCTACACCCCTCGTCACCGACAAGGCTGCACGCCCCGTGTACCTATCCCCACATGGCCTGAAGTACACGGCGTGTGGAAAAAGTTCACAGCATGTAGTGCCAAAATTTAGTATTTTTCCCTATTTTCCATATTTTCTCAAAAACACTTAAGGAAATGGAAAAATAAGAATCATGTACCTCAAAAATAAGAACCGAGTTCTTAAATATACAATTTTTTATTATTATGTATATAAAGTTAATATAGATTAGAATATTAATGCATTATTTTTTATATTAATGCATTTAAAATGTTTTATTTATATTGTGATACCCAATTTTTGGTTTGGATAATATCAAAATATTGGACTAATGTATGTATGTACCTTTTGAACAATTAGAAATTTATTTTAGTGCTTCAGGTATAAAAATTCACATATAATACATAATATTTGGAGAAAAAATTCTAAATTTTATTACAAATTTTTTAGTTCTTGACTGTAAACATATATAGTAATTATATTTTATTTTTTTATTTTTCAATATCAAAAATGAATACATTTACTCTAGTAAAACAATATAAAGATGGAAAGTGGTCTTATAACATTAAATTCTGATGAATTGATTGTATTTTAACCCCCCCCCCCCCAATAATACATGGTTTTGTGGTTGTTGACTTAATCTAAAAGATGTTATATATCACAATCTATTATTCCATGGGAATTGATTTATCTTCCATGTCTAGATTTTCACTTCCAATGATTATTTCCAAGTTGGAAACGTAGTTTATTTTTTACCTTCATACATAGCTTTCATTCATTCTAAGGGGATTTTTATTAACTATAGTTATGAATTGGGTTTAGAACAAAGCATTTTTTAAATGAAAATACATTAATTATATAGTAGAATATTATGTTCATATTAATAAATTTATTAAAATATGAGATAATTTAACCCCTTATATATTTGAAGCTATTTCTCATTAAATAATTTAATTTTTTTGACAACTTATATTAAACACAAATTTTTTTTTAAATAATAATTAATATACTACGATGTTATTATTATTTCGGATAGCTATAACCAAACCATTAATTTGAATGGTTTAAAATGGATTATAAATTTTATGAAATATATACCAATTTTTCACTCAATGTTTATTTATTTATAAAATCTTTTTAAATAATCGCTCAATTTTTTAAGTCATCTAATTCTACAAAAATATGACTTCATCAAAAACATGTTCTATTTCAGATAAAATATTATATTCAATATATATAAATTTTAGAAATTGAATTTGATACAATTAACATATTTTTTTATATAAAAATATAAAAATTATATTTTGATTCCATTTTGTGAATATTATGAAAACATTTATTTTTCAAAGAATAGTGAAAAATAATGTTTTTTAGTTTCAACTATATTTTTTTTGTTTCAACTATATTTTTTTTGTTTCAACTATTTTTTTTCATCAATATAAAATAGAAATTTTATTTAAAATAATATAAATTTAAATTTAGTTATCCAATATTTTATATAATATATGTATTATTATTTAACTAAATTCTAGGATTAAATTTTGTATAAAAACATTTTTTATACATAAAAAGAAATTTCCTGAAAAACTATTTATATTTTTGCAATGTGTTTTAATTTTAATAAATAAATTGATTACTATTGGTGATTTATTTAAAAAAATTATATATAATATAATATATCTAGTATTTTAACATAAATACACTACTTTTATAGAAATGGAATGATAATATGTATGTATTCTTGATAAATACAATATTTTTCACAAAGTGGTCTTCTTCATGTTTTGTCAACATATTTTATAATAACGTTCTTCCACTTATATGTGTATAATTTGATAATATCTAATATATATATATATATATATTATTTGGTTGTTTAAATTTCTTAAATATTAATCTTTTATTTTTTTTGTTGATATAAATTGTAAAATGTTTAAAATTTATCACATAGGTTAATGGAAAATTAATATAATCTAGGATAATTTAAGTGATATGGTCATATCTTTTCTAAATTCTCATTATAGTAATGGAATATTAAAAATATCACTTTAGACTAAAATTTTTTAGTGGAAATATTTCTATGAAAATTACATATATAATATATAATCCAGTAAAAGTTACTAAATGTCGCTCTGTTAGATTTAAATATCTCTTATATGTCCACATGGTGTAAAAAATGTGTTATGTAGGAATATATATTAATTTATTAATTTTAATGATATTAATTTCAAGAATTAAATTTATTTATAACTATTACAAAAAATATAATTACATTAAATTCTTTGGGAACACTAATATTGTAATTATTCAAATAATTTATAATTAAAATAAATGATTTTAAAAATAAGAAAAGAGATTTGATTTTAATGATCTATTATGTCCAATGAATTTAAATGATCTATTTGAAATATTATGGATGTTATAAAGAATGTTATTTTAAATTAACCTTTATCTAGATTTATTTAATGTCAAATTAAATGAATATAGTTTGAAAAAAAAAGATATTTTATAATAAAAATTATTTATTAAATAATATAATACCTATTTAAATATAATTTTTAAAATTGTTTTTTATATAGTTTTAAAAAGAATCCATGGTCTATTTTTTTCGGTCGTATGGAATTTTATTTTAACATTATTTGCCCATAAATAGTAGAAAACGTTAATATTAGATTAATATCTGAAATGGTTAAAAAAGTGTAAATGTAATAAGATAATAGTTAAAAGGTGGTCCAAAATTATCAAAATTATATTGGATTAGATTAATTCAACTACCCATCAACTTATATGTTAATAATTTCAATTTTAATTCATTTAGGATTAAAATTAATTTATAATATTTTATTATTTTAATATATTCCAATATTTCCTATATCCTCAATTATAAAAGGAATCTCATATTTTCCCTTATTCACACCACATTAAGACTATTATATCATAAAAACATTAAATATTTATACTTCACACCCCCTTATACACATTTAAGAAGTTACAGTCTTCCACAAAGACCAAACCTTTGTCCATTTAGTGGGGGTCTAATGGAGTTATTTTGATGAAGTTGTCTCCTTAACCAATTGATTTTTATATTATTCATATATCTCATCTAAATATTTTATATTCATTATAAAATAAAAAATTAATTATACTCAATAATATAAAACATTATTATAATTCTGTTACACCCTTTATTGAACCTATTTTCGTCAATTAGGAAGTGAAATTATTACAGAGGCCTATATACAACTTACCTTATCCATTCAAAGATTCAATTAGTTTATAATCACCATATTTTATTGATGATTATTATGATAGGATTAATGATTATAAATTATAATTATACTATTATTATACTTCTTTTATGATAAAATAAAATTTACATTATTTCGTTCCAAACTAATGGAAAAAGATAATGTCGATCACAAGTTTGTGCAGATTGCCACCTCCACGAAGCAATGTGATTTGTTTACATTTTATTCATATATATTGAAATAAATAATTATTTAATGAATATATATAATATATAATTTATAATAAAAAATCTAGAAAGGTTTTTTAATTTTTATTTTTCATAATTCCATCCATAAGAAAATATTAATACTTTTAATGCATTTGTATGTCCTACCATACTACTAAATGGTGTTAATAAATATTATGACTATATCTCTTATGAATGACTTTTAAAAAGGTATTAAATTAGGATAAATTATAAATATATCATTATTTTAATTCAATATATGATATAGTCATGATTAAATTACAATGACCAAAACTATGGAACCTTAACTTACATGAAAAACAATGTAGATAACCCCGAGAACATCAGTTTAAATAAACAAGTGTTACAATATGGTTGATAAGATATTATAAGTAAATAATATATTGTATGTTATATATATATAGAAGAAGATTTATATGTAATATATTTACATTAAATCTTTATTTAATTTTTTAGAAGTTCCATATATATATATATGAATATTTTAATGTAATATATTTACATTAAATCTATATTTATTATATTAAAGGTTCTAAAACGTATGAAGGAAGTCAGACCTATTGTATGAATTTTTGGTCTTTATTATATTTGAATGGGACACATGACTTATACACAATTTATTCTGTTCTGTATTACCTAACCATTAATGAATATTATGATTCATAATATGAAAATTATTGTTATATACATATACACTATTGTATATTTTTTTCATTTACATATGATTAAAAAATTATAAAGGCGGAAATGGTTTAATATTATAATATCATTGTTTATTAGTATTATATTTATTATGATTATGATGATGAAATTATATTGTATATCTATCAAGAAAAAAAATTAAATGTAATACTCTTTATTTATTTCAGGAAAATATGTCTTTTATATTGATTTTTTACACCTTAGGAAGTCATGAAATGGAAATACATTTTTATGACAAATTGACTTTATTTCACTTTTTAATAGTGAAAGATATTTATATGAAATCCATAGTGTATAAAATTATTTTCATAATTTGTTTTAATATTGTTTATTAAATATTTTTATTAATTTTTTCGCATATGTTAATTTTTATGATAAAAATTTATAATTAATTTATTATAAATTTTTTGAACTGGGTGATTTTTGAATTGGAGAATAATTTTAAGAGTACATGATCTTTTAACATAAATGGAATCAATATAATTCTTTTCTATAATGAGAGTATAGTACTATAAATCATAAATTATATGATTCTAGATATTCTCAAATTAACTTTTTTTCACAGTATATTGTGAATTTATAAAAAACATATTTTCAATGTGGAAACATTATTTTATTCGGGAATATTTTAATTATCCTGTATTGGTATTTATATTCATCAAGGATAATTACACATTATTTCTTATCTCTTGGACTAGGGATATGAGAAAATGATTCTTTTTTATTCTTTCTTTAAATAGTTTATTTTTATGATGGAATGATGTTTTAATAACTAATTCCATTTCCATGGGTTATGTTTTGATGATGTTATGAATTTTTTAAGAAAATTATTCATTTTCCATGGTTTCAACAATGATAAAAGCTTATGAAATCCATTTATTTTAATTTATTTAGATATGATTAATTCTTTGTGACATTATGGAACACATATGTTTTATTTTAATTATGTGATGTGTGGGATATATATCTCACACCAATGCATTAGGTAAATATTGATAGATAATGAGATAAATATGGTTGTAAAAGAGTGTAAATCAAATTATTAAAGGTCATTATCCAATATGATTGTCCTGGGTGTAAAATATGAAAACATCAATGGGTTGGAGAGTGAACATAAATAATCATTGATAGTATTTTCAATGAGACTTAAATACTATGAATTCATTTTCTGTGATTATGTGTATACTGAAAACATTATACTTATGCAAATGTTATTTTTTGGTGTCTCATATTCATAAATTCTTTTCATAATCATTTATTAGGAAGTGAAAAGTATTATTCTATGAATACATATTAAGATATATGATATATAGTTTATGATTTTTAATTGTTTTTATTCAGGTTATAATATCAATATATTCTTGTTATTATGACTGGATAATTGATATACACCATTTTTACCCATACAGAGTATATGAGAATTTTCATTCCTGTGTTTATTTTAAATATGTTATGAAGAAAGGTACTAAGTATGATATGTACAAATGGTGATATTTATGAATTAATTACTATGAAATGATGTATATTTTTTTAAAAAAATTTCATAATATTTCATGGTTTCCAAATGAACATGAATTGTTTGAATATATCTTGAAATTTTATGTTATGTAATAAATATTCATCAATTAATATATAATATCTATGAATGAAAATTACGGGCTTCTATATAAGAACATTCCACAGTAGATGGCATATTGGTTATTTATTATTGGTTGTATACTTATTTACTTTAGAAAATCATGGAACAATAAAATATACAAAATTTACTGGTTATATATGGGACCTTAATGGAGGTTAGTTTTAGAATTTTGTATATATTACCCACTTAGAACGATTCTACATGTTTGGACCAAAGTAAAAAATCATATGGTTAAAGACATAGGTTTGGATAAGTCCCAGGTGTAATCTTGTAGGATGAATTGAACGAGTACATTGATTTTGGAGGAATATTTCTGCTTATTTTTCTAGAAAAAAATGTTTTATTTTCATTATTTTATTATTTCTATTTGTTAATTCTAGTGGGATATCATTGTGGTATTTATGTAATTATTAAATGAGACATTTTCTATTTTATTTATTAATCATGAGGTTTATATTTATTTATTATATATTCAATGTATTTGTAATGGATGGTATTATTATTTTTTATTATATTTTTCACACTAATACATGGAGTATATCATTCACATGATACCTTCATAGACCCCCATAGCTAGTAGGCAGCTTTTGTAATTAGATATGGTATTCTTGAGGTCTTTTGGAACACATGGTCTGGAGAATAGGCTGATAGGCCTCCATGATAGGTCAATTACAAGGTAGTGTCCTAGGTGATTTTATTTTATTTAATTTTATTTTGATACATTTTATACTAGAGAAATAAGTTCTAGTTAGATCATGAGAGTGATATCAATCTATTTAATTGAGAACACATGTTCTATTGGATGACTAGGATACCCGTAACACCCTGCCCCTACCTCATTGGATTGAGGAGGCGGTGAGGGATACTTGGCCTCATGAAATGTTCCCAAGATGGCAAAGGCTGTCAATAAATGACGAGTTCTTAATGATTAAGTTCGGGAATTATTTTCCCTTAACACAAAACCAACCAAACCAACAGCTAATGATGAATTCACTTTCAAACCCAAACATGTATTCCCAAAACGCAACCAAGTTGTTCCACAATACATACAAAACCAATACAATCAACCATATTAGAGTACAATCAGAAACTAAACAATTAACACTACGAGGCATGAAATCACCATGGCTCCCCACCAAGCTCCAAGCTCCAAACTCCACTGAGACATCACAATACATCACTAACAGAGGGAGATACCTTACCTTTGCCAACGTTACGATATATAACATCTGAGAATACACCAATGTGACAAATCATGGGGTGATTACTAAAACTCGGTAGGTTTTCCCCAAATGACTTCCCTACACATGCCACTAGGATAAAACCGTTAGCACATTTATATAAAAAAGTTTATATAAAATAAATCACAAGTGCAACCATTTTCATAAGCCAAATGTGCCCTTACCAAGGCATCACATACAAATCAAGAAAACCAAGGGAAATCCTACCAAACATGACACAAGTCATATCATTAGTTACACATTATCACAACAATTCCATATTTCAAAGCAATGCACAACATGAAAATCATAACAACCAAACGGTGGAGCTACCGTCCAACCCATTCCCCCATTCACACCAAGCAGCACTTCCCATCTACTTAACCTTGATGGTGGCCCTTCCATCCACTATAAATCCCCATTTTATAGTGGTAATTCACATCACATCCACACAACATTCAAAACAATCCAATTCCATGCATATAATCCACCAAGGTCACAACCACACACAATCAACCAATTCCATCGCATTTTTATTCACTTCAATAAATCACCCATTTATTGAAAACCATTTTCCATGCAATACAAAATTTCAATAAAACAACACTTTTATTAAAAACCATTTCCATCAATCATTTTCCCAAATCAAACATAGCATCCCATTTTAAAATCGCAATTTTAAAATCAAAAAGAATAGCATTTCACCATAAAACCCTCGTTTTCCCAAAAATCCCCAAAACATCACCCAAGGGATTTCTAACCAATTTCTCACATAAAAACACAACTAATTTCAATCACAACAAATTAATTGTATCCCAAACCATTATATCTAACCAAGTGAAGTTGAGAGAGAATCCTCCAACCTTTAGGTTTCTTGAGAAATCGACCCACAAACAACCGAGCCTCAAATCCGGCGAACGCACCATCGTAACGTCTCTAGATCCCATTCCCTAGAATCCATCAGCCTTAAAACATCATCCAAGTCTACAAAAACTCTATATATACACACAAAAAGTGTAGATCATGAAAACCAAGAAATATAGGGATGTCGATCTAGATGAAAACACAAAGAAACCATGAGGAGAGACTTACTTTGGAGAAACCACCTTCAATCCTCCAAGAAACCTCTTCAAAATGCATCCAAAATGAGTGGGAAAGCTCCTCCACCCCCTGAGAACCGAAGAAAACGATTGAGCCATGAGTGGGAGGACGTTTGGAGTGAAATAGGTTACACCCGAGGGCTCCCAGAACATATAACCCTATTTTTAAGTGGTCGCACGGTTAGTCCGAATGGTTTGGAAAACCATGCGTTAACCATTCGCATGATACTTCCTCGAGAGCAACGGTCTGCACGGTTTCCTCGCATGGTTTCAAAAACAATGCATTGGCAGTGTGAAGCCTAGTGTCTCCCTTGCATGGTTTCTTGTAGAATCTGCACAGTTTCCACTAACCATGCTGAAACTGTGCACCCCTTTAAAAGTTCCAAAATCATGAAAACCCATTCCAAAATCTCCCAACCACTTCCCAACTCATACCATTCAATTTAAACACATAAAAATTCATAAAAAATTCCACATACATAAAACTTGGGGTAGTAAATTCTTCCCACCATTGGACTTTCTGTCCTCCGAAAGTAGTGAACCCATTGCCGAAAGAGCTCGGGCCACTACTCAACCATCTCTTCTCCCGCTCCCAAGTCTCCTCTTGAATCTGACCATGTTGCCACAAAAAACAAACTAATTTGATGCTTTTACCATGCATGACAATCACTTGCCTATCATCAACCCGCACTGGCACGTGCCCCAACGAAGAATCTGGTTCTATCTCAATATGATCCCATCGAATCACATGGTCACGATCCGGCTGATAATTTTTCAACTGTGACACATAAAACACATTGTGCACCGCACTAAACCTAGGTGGAAAATCTAAATGATATTCCACCTCACCAACCTGCTCATGAATTTCAAAATTTCCAATATACCTTGGAGATAACATTCCCTGCTTTCCAAACAGATGATGTCCCAACCTAGGAGAGATCCTCAAGAAAACATGACCACTCACCATGAATGACAATGGTCGTCGACGATGATCCACATAAGATTTCTGGAGACTCTGCGCCCTCTCCATTCCATTTGGGATCAACATGACCTTCTCCATAGTCTCTTGGATGAGGATCAGTCCAACCATGGAGGACTCACCCGTTTCTGCCCAATATAGTGGAGAACGACATGGCCTCCCATACAATGCTTCAAACGAATCCATATGTATGGATGCCAGATAACTGTTATTGTATGAAATCTCAACCAACGACAAGTGCTCCTCCCATGAGCCCCCAATATCCATAACACAACCCCGCAACATATCCTCCAGAGTTTGTATCGTCCTCTCATATTGACCATCCATTTGAGGGTGATACTCCATGCGCATAGTCAACTGTGTCCCAAGGGATTGCTATAAGGATTTACAGAAAAGATATGTAAACCTCAGAACTCTATCTGTTAAAATCGAAACTGGAACACCATGCCTCTTTACCACCACCCAGATAATGATTTTGGAAAAATCCTCCACCTTATGTGATTCACAAATCGGGATGAAATGGACCGACTTTGTTAGCCAATCCACTATCACCCAAATGAAATCGTTTTTTCTGACCATTCTTGGGAGACCTGTAATAGAATCCATCACTATCTTCTCCCACTTCCAAATAGGGATTGGTAAATACTGGAACATTCTTGGTGGCCTCTGATGCTCTTCCTTGGCTTGCTGACTAGTCAAGAATCTCTAAAAAAAGTCATCCACTATTCTTTTCATACCATCCCACCAGAACTGCGCTTTCAACACTTTATACATTTTATGAATTCCAGGATGAAATGTACACCTGGAATGATGATACGACCTGAGAAGATCCTCTTTTCAAACAACTTGTACATCCATCTGATTCTAAAAACAAAAAATTAAAACTCCATTCAGTTGACAACCCTCAATGGTCTTCCCACCATTGAGTCTCGACCCCATGGTCACACACTCAGAATTAGATATCATTTCCTATTTAACCAAGCCAACCATGTCAAGAATCAATAAAACCGAATATAAGACCGCTCTATCTCCCTGGTCCTCACATTCCAACCACATATCGGTTATAACCAACATCAACTACCACTGGTCTGATGCATGTTTTACCACCAGAGCATATTATTTTCTACATACTGAATCCACCACCGAATTTCCCTTTCCTTGTGTGTAAATTATTTCAAAATAAAAAATCTTGAGATATTTCATCCATATCCTTTTCATCAAGTTCCAATCCCTTTTTGAGAAAATCTGATTCAAGGTATTATGATCTGTATATACTGTGAATTTCTCTTCAAAGAGTTGATAATGCCATAGCTCCAAAGCATGGACCACTGCTGCCAACTCCAAATCATTAGTTGGGTAGTTCTTCTCATGCACCTTCAACACCCATGATCCATACACAACCACATGATTCCCTTGCATGAGAACGCACCCCAACCCTGATACCCATGCATCACAATACATCACGTACCCTTTTCTTGGTTCTGGAAAAACCAAGATTGTTGCGGATGTAAGGAGATCAATTAGCTCTTCAAAACACTGCAAACACTACTCATTCCACTTTAATGTAACATTATTCATGGTAAAATATATCATCGGCAAAGAAAAATGTGAAAAATCATGAACAAAACTCTGATAATACCTAGCTAGACAAAGAAAACTTCATATCTCAAACACATTCTTTAGGGGTTTCCACGAGATAATGGCCTCTATCTTTTCCAGATCCACAAAAACACCTCTTTCCGAAATCACATGGCCATGAAGATGAACTTCCTGTATCAAAAGGTCACACTTTGACAATTTGGCATACAACCGCTGATCCCTCAAGACTCCCCACACTATTGCCAAGTGCTGCTCATGCTCCTCCCTTGTCTTTGAATACACCATAATATCATCTAGAAACACCACCACAAATGAATCCATATATCTCTGAAATATTCGATTTATCAATTCCATAAACACTGATGGCGCATTCCTTAGACCATATGGAATAACCACATATTCATAATGTCCATATCGACTTCTGAAATCTTTTTTGGGAATATCGTCCATCCTCACCCGCAATTGATGATATCCAGACCTCAGGTCGATCTTGGAGAACCACTGGGCTCCCCTCAACTGATCGAACAAATCATTAATTCATGGAACTGGATATCTATTCTCTAGCATAACTTGGTTAAGTCTATGATAATCAAAACATATCCTCCAAGTTCCATCTTCTTTTTTCACAAAAAAAATCGGCACTTCCCACAGAGACGTGTTAGGCTGGATAAACCCTTTGTTTTCTACCTCTTCCAACTAGATTTTCAATTCCATCAATTCAGCTAGTGTCATCCGATAATGTGGACGTGAGATAGGACTGGTCCCCGGGAAGAGGTCAATCGTAAAATCCAATTCTCTTATGAGAGTTAACCTAGAGAATTTATCAGTAAAACAATCTTTGAACTGATCTACCACTGCCAGAAGAGTAGTCTGATCAACACTCACTACCAATTCCAACAACAAAACCATTAACTAATACGATAACATACTGACAGCTGGTTCCAACAAACCCGTTGCACCCTTCCTTTCATGCTTTTCTCATCTATTGAAATTTCTAATGCCATTGTGTGTGGTAAAACCATTATCCACACATTACAGTTGATGTGGGCCTTAAAAGACACCAGCCAATCCATTCCCAGGATTACATAATACCCATCTGTATCAAGCATTGAAAAATTACACATTAGCTCATCCTTGCCCACAACAATACAAAATTATCTACAAAAGAAGGCTTGACACTCTCTTCGACCCAGAGGAGTTTGGAGCTTCAAAACCGAGGGCATCATTTCTACCCTTAAAACCAGCAAATCAACCACACGTGAAGAAATAAAAGAGTGGTAAGCACCTTTATCAAACAACACTTGCATCAAGGTAGAATATAAAAGAATAGTACCTCACACCGTGGATGGTCTTGACTGATCATCCATCACAACCTGCTCAACTCCAAACACAAGTTTTCTTACCACACTCTGCTCTGTATTGCCCTGCTGAGGCGTCATGGTATTCTAAGAATCACCATGTCTTACTTTACTCCACTGACAAGGAGTTTGTTGTTGTCCCCATCCCATCAAAGCGCACGACGTCTGCGATCCCTGAGGAGTGTCACGTGCACCCGAATTTGGAGCATTCCGAAAATAATGTTGCAGATGCCCCATTTACTTACAATTATGACACGCTCGAGGTTGTGTCGTACAATCCTACTCGACATGGCTCCTAGAACCACACTGAAAACATCCCATCCTGTTATGGGGATTCAAAGGAAGATTTACCGATCCAGCTGTCGGATTATATTCCATATTCCCCCCTGGGAATAAGTGTCAATCCTTTACTTGAACCCAACGTCAGAGTTCCCGCTATTCCCCATGGGTACCACCTAGCTTCCTCCACCTCGAGCGCTCAACAAATCCCGCTCACCCACCAAGGCTCTATTCACCATCTCCGTGTAATCATCTATACACAGCACCGCTATCTTTGAATGGATTTCTTGCCTTAACCCCGATTCAATGATCCTTTCCATCAACCACGTGCTATCCTCCACCTCGGGTGCAAAACTAACTAATTTTATAAACATAGCTACATACTCCTTCACCGATATAAGATCTTGCTTCAAACTGAAGAAATCCATCGTACGCTGAATTATGAACATATGTGCATAGAATTGATTATTAAACAATTATTCAAAGCCTTCCCACATCATTCCATGGTCCGTCCCCGCTTGGAATACCAACTCCCACCATTGAAGGGAATGATCTTCCAGCATATACGTGGAAATATTCAATTTTAACTCTACTGGTGTTCCCAAGAACTCTAAGATCTTGTTCCGACTTTCAAGAGCTTGGAATGATTGCACTATACATTGCACTAGCTACTGGTTCACCTGAGGCTCAGGTGCTGCCACATTCTCAACAGCCTCCTTTGGTTGGTCTCTATGATGCCTAACCAGTGCCATTCCTATAAATAGAAAACAAACAACCATGAGTCTCACTTCCGTAGACATCATGAATTCCCATTTCAAATCGCATTACACAACACTATCACAATAAGGCATTCCACCTTTACCACTTGTGCCATGTTTCACCATTTTAAAAACCAAACCATTTTCAAAATAAAAATTTATTCGAAATACAATTTCACACATTCATATCACATCATAGATCATTCTACCACAATGAAATATGCATCCTAGTGGGAAGTAATTTCTACAATGCATTTAATTCTCATCTCATTGGATACACCCACGACAATGAGATATCCAATGCCTATAAGAGTCTCCAAAACACTTATGGACCCAACTCCCTAGTAACTTGAATTTCAGTATAAAAGGGTTAGCTATGTACTTTTATACTATACATTCCAAGTTCTGACAATCCTATGCCTTGCTACCATCCCGACTCAGGAATATACCACAATGAATGTCAACACCAAATCCGAGAATCAACTCCAAAAGACAGAACAAACTGATACCACATGTAACACCCCTCACCTGCCACATTGTCTTGAGGAGGTGGTGAGGGATACTTGGCCTTAAACGACATTACCAAGATGCCAAAGGCTAGAAATAAATGCTAAGGGCTTCAAGATTAAGATGGTGAACGATTTTTCCTTAATAAAAAACCAACCAAACCAACAACTAATAATGCATGCACTTTAAAACAGAAACATGCATTCCCAAAGGATAACCAAGTTGGTCCAGAATACAAACCAAACCAATAAAACCAGCCATATCAATGTACAAGCGGATAATAAACAACAAAAACTACGAGCCTTGACACCACTATAGCTACACACCAAGCTCCAAGCTCTTAGCTCCACCAAGACATCACAATGCACCACTAAAGGAGGGAGATGCCTTACCTTTTCCCACTTCACTATATACAATAACTACAAGGACACCAACGTGCTAAAGAAGGGGGTGAGTGCAAAAACATAGTAGGTTTTCCCCAAATGAAATCCCTACACACACCACTAGTATAAAACCATTAGCACATTTTTAAAAAACAGGGTATATCAGATAAATTACAAGTGCAACCATTTTCATAAGCCAAACGTGCCCTTACCAAGGCATCACATCCAAACCAAGAAACCAGGGGAAAGCCTACCAAACATGCCACACACCATCTCATTATTTAAACATTAGCACAACAATTCCATCTTTCAATGCAATTCACAAAAAGATAATCAAAACAACCATACGGTGGGGCAACCTTGCAACCCATTCACCGATTGACACCAAGTGGCACTTCCCGCCAACTTATCCTTGATGGTGGCCTTTCCTTCTACTATCCATCCCCTTTTTATAGTGGTAATTCTCACCACATGCACACAACATTAAAAACATGCCAATTCCAAGCATATAACCCACCAAGGTCACAACCACACGCAATCAACCAATTCCTTTTCATATCAATTCACATAAATAAATAACCGATTCATTGAAAACCATTTTTCATGCAAACAAAATTTCAATAAAACAAACCTTTTATTGAAAACCATTTCCTTCAATCATTTTCTCAAATCAAACATATAATCCCATTTTAAAATCTCCATTTTAAAATCCACAAGAATAGTATTTCACTATAAAACCTCCTTTTCCCGAAAAATCCCCAAAATAACACCAATGGGATTTCTAACCAATTTCGCATATAAAAACACAAATAATTTCAAGCAAAAAAAATTAATTGTATCTAAAACCATAAGCTCTAACAAAGTTGAGTTGAGAGAGAAGTCACCTACCGTTAGGGTTCCCGAGAAATCGACCCACGAACAACCACACATCAAATCCAGCAAACGCACCACTGAAACCTCTGTAGATCCCTTTCCCTAGCATCCATACGCCCGAAAAACATCATCCAATGCAACCACAACCCTAGATCTACACACAACAAGTGTAGATATATAAAAACAAGAAATATAAGGATGTAGATATAGTGGGAAACACAACGAAACCATTAGGAGAGACTTACCTAGGAGAAACCACCTTCAATCTACCAATAAACCTATTAAAAAATCTTCCAAAATTAGTGGGAAAGCTCATCCACCTACTTTTAACTGAAGAACACAAGTGATCCATGAGTGGGAGGAAGTTTAGAGTGAAATAGGTTAATCGTGAGGGAGCCTGGAGCTTATAACCCTATTTTTTAAGTGGCCGCACAGTTTGCCCGCACAGTTTGGAAAACCGTGCGCTAATTGTGTGAACACTACTGCCTCGAGAGCAAGGGTCCGCATGGTTTCCTCACACTGAATAGAAAGCCGTGCGTAGGCCGTGCAAATCCTACTGTCTCCCTTACACAGTTTTTTAGAGAATCCGCATGGTTTCCACTAACCACGCTCAAACCATGCACCCCTTTAAAAGTCTTGAATCTCACCCAAAACCATTCCAAACTCTCCCAACCTCCTCCAAACTCATCCGATGCACTTTAAACACATAAAAATGCATAAATACTTCAAACTGGGTGTAGTATAATACCAGTCATTTGAGAGTACAATTTTAGTTTCTGATGATACTATTGTATATGAATTTCACCTTAGGGAACACACATGTATGTTTGAGATTATTAGTATGTATTGTAACGCCCCGACCCCAGCTACCCAGAGTCGGTGCATTACTTCGTAACATTGGCATGATCACAAAAGATCAAGTCTCGAAAGACCGATTAGTTTAGTAGCCTTGGAAACACTAGATACATTCATAAGTCTTTCATTACATCAAAAAGTGAAAAACTACAATAACAAAGTCTCCATAGTCCACACTCATATCCTCTTCCGACTATCCCTGTAGGTCATTCATAAAATACTTCTTCACATCCTGGAAAATATTAAAACATTGAAAGGGGTGAGCTCAGATGCTCAGTAAGGATAACAATAATGCGGAAGCTTTCATAAATAAACATTAAAATTTAAGGCAATGTATAACTAAAACAAAAGCCTTTTAAACTTGAACTTCAACATAATATGGCAAAAGTAAAATGAGATAATGCCATTTACTTCTTCACATGGATATTCTACTGGTCGAATAATCACATGCAATATCAATAACCACTTTCATAATGAGGGAATGTATAATGCCGGACATTCTGAAACATTTTGTCAAGGCCTCGGCCAAGACATCTAAAATGATTAAGGCCTCGGCCAAAACCATAAATCAAATTGGGAAAGGGCCTCGGCCAATTCCACGTCTAGTTGTCTCATGAGACCTACCGATGCATCGAGGAGCTATAGCGGGCTCCACCCGTCACTTATTAAGTCCAATACATTCCTCATATGAATAGGTTTAAACATATCATAAACCATAACATAATCATATCACATAAAACATGCATAAAGGAAACATAACATTTCCACATTTCAATCACAAGATATCAATACAACACATTGTTATAATAATAACTCTTTCAAAACCATTTTTGATACCAAAATAAAAGAAAGTTAAAACTTTGTATTTATTTTTCATTAAAAAAAGATGGCTTGTAGAGGAAGCCGAAACTCAATTAATGGTCACGGCGGCGGAGAAGTCGTTGGCTCCGCATAAGTACGGAAAGAAAAACATTCCCTTTTGTCGTTTAGCAAAATGCTTTGTATAAAAAGATTCCATTTGAATAACCGTAAAAGTCAAAGGGGTTTATACACCGTATAAAAGAAATTTGTGTATAAAACAAAGTATGCCTCAATGAAAGGAGATTGAGACGAAGTCCTTAAAAAGATCATTTTCAAAATAAAATAGATCTATTATGTGTATTCACTATAAGTACACATAAATAATGTACAAATACAATATAGGACATAATAATATCATGACATAATTTGAAAGTAGGAGATTAACCCAAAGAATGGAAGTTGGGTTAAGGAGTTCCCTTACAAAGATCATTTATAAATAAAATATATCTATTATGTGTATTAACTATAAGTACACATAAAGAAAGTACAAATACAATATAATACATAACAATATCATGACATAATTTGAAAGTAGGAGATTAACCCAAAGAATGGAAGTTGGGTTAAGAAGTTCCCTTACCTCGTGTCTGACTTGACTCAACCGTTCTTTAACCTCCTAAATAATAAACTAGAGTTAATATATACCTTATAAAGAACCATTTTCAACTTCATTATCCTTATTATATCACTTATTACAATGATATGAACATTATGTAATTATTTAAGTTAATAATGTTCATTTTGTCGGTATTTGGTTCTTAAGTCAAAAATAGGCTTCTTACACTTACATGTTGTTAATTTGGTCAAAGGTTCATTATATCCAGAATGGTATTCATGATGTAGATATCATATATGTCATATATATCCTGTACATACATTCATTTATAATATTACATCACATTTAGAGGTAAGAAATGAAATGCACCGTTCATGGAGACGGTAAGCCGTACGTACGCATGAACGCTACTTTCATTTCAATTTCATATTTAATGGAAGTAAATCATAATGATATAAATGTATAATATAATTCCAGTATAATATAGTGTATAATACCATTTACTCCATCCTTTATACATCCCACATATGGCATTTACGATTCAAATCACTTTGAGGGGGCGGTAGTCCGCACTTCCTAAAATGAAATTATCGCGTTTTACCCATAATGGAAATCATAAAGTATGCCATAAATGAGAAATACAGAAGCATAAGTAAAACAAAAACATATTATATATCATATATAAAAATAGTGACATCTTAATGGCCACCTTTGAAGGTGTTATATGAGTGTTGAACAATCATCGCTTCGTGAGGCAGAAATTCGCCATCCACAGAAACCGTATGTTCTTTAACCATTAGATGTAGGTGTGTGTAAGTGTAGCTCGAATCCTTCTTATAACAACATCCTAGTATATTGAGGATACTGGTGTTGTTACAAAAGAAATGAATAAAAAGAGTTTAGGGGGTTGGAGAAGAAAAATAAAACAAAACAACATTATAAAAGACATTACCTCAAAATCGGGTAACTCTTTTTGATTTGAGCCAAAGGCTTCCTTGGGAAGAGTTCTGCCCAAAGTGAGGATTCTAGGAGTAAGAGAGGGATGTTGGGAGAGTATTTGGGCAGAGGTTGGCCGAGCCAAATGGCTTGAAGGTGTGAATAAGGTGGGAGAGGTGGGGGTCTTTTATAAGTGGAGAGGAGGGGCACTTTTGGAAAGTAATGAAATGTTACATTATTTCAAAATGCTTTTCGGATTCTAAAGGTCCCACATCTATATAATTCGAGGCTAAGGTGATAAGGTTTCGAAATATCTTCATCCAATAGGCTTTGGATAAGTGTAAGCCTCGGATTTTGCATTATCTTCTCATTTTATTTAAATCGTCAAATAATGATGTCATCGCTGCATCATTATTATGTCATAAATACTTTAATTTATTTAATGTCTAAAAATTATAAAACAAATACTATGATGTAGGAAATCTTTTTAGCTTTCCAATGACTATTTATAATCAAAATTTGGACTTGTATAACCCCAATTAAAAATTGTTTTAGTAGAACAATTTATGTTAGTGTCATTTTCACTTTAACATTAAATAAAAACTAATTTATGTCATTTCCCAACAAAAGTGGATCCATGGGGTCCCCAAGTTAGGCCATGGCTTGTCTTGGTCGGCCATGACTCAACCAATGAGGTTGGGACATGTGTCTAGGTCATTTAATATTATTAAAGTATTATCTATACCTTAAACTACACTAATTACCACTAATCGCGATTAAGAACTTAATAAGTTACTATTCACCAAAAAATTATTATAATCTCATTGAACCACATTTTACTTCTTAATGACAACCATGTATGTCGGATTTTTGAAAATCAAATCACAGAAGTGGTAATATTTCATTTAAACGAAAAATCAGTTATTTAACTACCACTTAGTGGTTTCACTATTCATCAAAAATTGAAGTTTCTCAGAAAAATACCAAAAATTCAACATAGGCTAATTTCGATATTACGAATACAAAAATGAAGTCCATTTTGACATATAAAATTTATAATATTTCAAAAAGAAGGTATTACTATTCATAACGGCTACTTTGATTAGTCGCGGTGTTTTAGAACTCGAAGTTGCGTACAATGCAAGCTATTGTATTACTGAATGAGAAACGTATCGTGGAAGCTCGGGGTGTTACATTCTCCCCTCCTTCAATAAATTGCGTCCTCGCAATTTGAAATTTTTCTTGGAAAATACAAGGTTGAAAAGAGAAAATACCTTTGAGGAAAACCCACATCGAAAATAAGGTTAATAAATATATAACATTAAAAGAAAGCAGGATAAGTACAAAGGTCACCCGATATAGCCCATTATAGGATTCTATGAAAATATGGATATGGAGGAGAAACAAACCATCAAGGTCTGATGGGGAGTTATAGAAAACAGGATTAGGAGAAAGTTTAACCACAAGAAAATCACAAACTTGTGATTGGTTAAACGGTCATTGAATCCCTAGTTGGAAAAGTTAACCGACAACATTTTTGTTTTAAGTTACCTTTTATAATGTTGAGGATTTTATTTAGGAGATTTACTAAGAACGTAAGGGAATATACATACTTGTTATGTATACTTTCATTCATTAATGAATTTTTACCACAAACCCATCTTTTACTCCAAATGGTAACAGAACTCAAAAATATTCTATTTATCCTAATTGTATAAGGTACCAAAGGTTAACACATACCATTTAGATTAGTAAAATTATTTTGTAATAACCAGGGACTTCCTGTAGGCTAGTGGTAGGAAATAAAGGCCTGTCGCACTTTGATTGTGGGTTCGATTCCTACAGCTTTGTCTGACGCGACGGTTTATGCCCCACCCTGCAGGTTGTCCTTTTCCTAAAACTATAGTATTATAATACTCCAAAAATAATCTTCATAAATTTTTTAACCTTAAACCATACTATCCAAAAATCAACTTAATCCACTCCAACCTTTATAGTTATCCAAAATACCTCTGTCCAGACTTTCTCTAAAAGGTCTCTTAATTCCAAAATCAATTTATCAGATTCCCCAAACAAAGAAATGTTTCTCTTATTGTCACATACCAAAAATATGATTACCTTAATCATATTAAAACCTTACTGAAATCAAAAAGTAATGCAGTACAATCCATATATATATATTACATTATTCTTATAACCAGAATATAATCCTTGAGTCCAAAAGCACCAATACATTAGTTATTCTGCTTCAACTGTAGTAATAGCATAAGATTGTCCTTGATCCCTTGTCCTTTTCTGAGGTAAGTTTCCTTGACGCTTAGGACATTCATTTGCATAATGACCCATTTCTCTACAATTGTAGCATTCAACTTTGACAGCCTCTTTCTTTCCCTTGCAATCACGTGCCTGGTGACCTTTTTCTCCACATTTATAACAGACTCCCATTCCTTTTAGGCAAGTACCAGGGTGATTCTTCCCACAATTATCACATAATGGAAAATCCTTCTTTCCCTTTTTCCCTTTATCTGTCTCTTGTTCCACCGTTCTCTTCTTCTCTTGATTTACTTTGTTGTCATAAGACTTAGAGAATTCCTTTTCTGTCTTGATAGCACATGAGACTATATCTTCGTATGTTGAGAAAGATTGTGACACTAGAGCTCGACGGAGAAATGGTTTTAACCCATCAAAGAAACGATCAATCTTACTTCTTGGGTTACGTATATAATCTGCAGCATGCCTCGCTAACCTTGTAAAGTTAGCCTCATACTTTGCGACATTCTCATCCTCCTTTTGTCTCAGACTCAAAAATTGCCTTTCCATATCCGCTCGATGGTCTCGAGGTAAGTATTTTTCTAAGAACAGTTCTTTGAACTCCTGCCATTCCATGTTTGTTAATTCATCATCTTCCTTTGTGTTTTGAATTAGTGACCACCATTGATCGGCATCTCCAGTGAGGCGGTAAACTGCCATGACAACCTTCTCCCTTTCACTACTCCCCAAGGCATGGAATATTTTCTCTAAGGAATTTATCCATTGCTCAGCTACTGTAGGATTTGTACTCCCATTGAAGGTTGGCGGTTGTTGCCTCATGAAACGGTCTAGCATTGATCCTCCACGTTGCGGATCAGGGTGCTCCATACGAGTAAGGTTGTTATTCATAACCTGCGTGAGTTGTCCCAGTATGGTAATAAGTTGATCAGCACCAGTTGTATCTTCAGGTCCACAATAATTATCTTGAGCAGGAGGGCAATCCCTACACGGAGTTCGTGCATTGATACAGTTTCCATTCCTTCTACTAGGCGCCATTTCTAAACAATGGCATAAACTAGATTAGTTTATGAATCAAAATACATAATTCCATACTTGTAAAATACTTAACATAAATTGAACTATTTATGGATATAATCCATAATCATAAAAAGGTTTTATTTGAGGAAGTATATACTCATAACCGTTCATAGTGGTTTGTAAAGAAAATGAGAATTATCCTAAGCGTATCCCCCGGGAGTGTCGTAACCAAGAGTGCAGCAAGGCCCGTTGTCGTGCTCCAGTTCCCGTTCGAGTCTAGCTCAAAGCGGTGTTTTCGGGTTTTACCCCTAGGTACATCTGTGCCAGAGCCGCCTCTACCTGCTCGTATCCAGACAGGGATGTATTGCTCGGAAAACTCATATCATCTCTATAATACCAAAATTCTAGGAAGTTCTTCTATACTAATCCTCGAAGCCTATCTTTGGGCTATGCGTTCTAATCAGAGTTTATCTACATCTAGCTTCCAAGGTTAGTACTAAACTGCCTCTGATACCAACTGTAACGCCCCGACCCCAGCTACCCAGAGTCGGTGCATTACTTCGTAACATTGGCATGATCACAAAAGATCAAGTCTCGAAAGACCGATTAGTTTAGTAGCCTTGGAAACACTAGATACATTCATAAGTCTTTCATTACATCAAAAAGTGAAAAACTACAATAACAAAGTCTCCATAGTCCACACTCATATCCTCTTCCGACTATCCCTGTAGGTCATTCATAAAATACTTCTTCACATCCTGGAAAATATTAAAACATTGAAAGGGGTGAGCTCAGATGCTCAGTAAGGATAACAATAATGCGGAAGCTTTCATAAATAAACATTAAAATTTAAGGCAATGTATAACTAAAACAAAAGCCTTTTAAACTTGAACTTCAACATAATATGGCAAAAGTAAAATGAGATAATGCCATTTACTTCTTCACATGGATATTCTACTGGTCGAATAATCACATGCAATATCAATAACCACTTTCATAATGAGGGAATGTATAATGCCGGACATTCTGAAACATTTTGTCAAGGCCTCGGCCAAGACATCTAAAATGATTAAGGCCTCGGCCAAAACCATAAATCAAATTGGGAAAGGGCCTCGGCCAATTCCACGTCTAGTTGTCTCATGAGACCTACCGATGCATCGAGGAGCTATAGCGGGCTCCACCCGTCACTTATTAAGTCCAATACATTCCTCATATGAATAGGTTTAAACATATCATAAACCATAACATAATCATATCACATAAAACATGCATAAAGGAAACATAACATTTCCACATTTCAATCACAAGATATCAATACAACACATTGTTATAATAATAACTCTTTCAAAACCATTTTTGATACCAAAATAAAAGAAAGTTAAAACTTTGTATTTATTTTTCATTAAAAAAAGATGGCTTGTAGAGGAAGCCGAAACTCAATTAATGGTCACGGCGGCGGAGAAGTCGTTGGCTCCGCATAAGTACGGAAAGAAAAACATTCCCTTTTGTCGTTTAGCAAAATGCTTTGTATAAAAAGATTCCATTTGAATAACCGTAAAAGTCAAAGGGGTTTATACACCGTATAAAAGAAATTTGTGTATAAAACAAAGTATGCCTCAATGAAAGGAGATTGAGACGAAGTCCTTAAAAAGATCATTTTCAAAATAAAATAGATCTATTATGTGTATTCACTATAAGTACACATAAATAATGTACAAATACAATATAGGACATAATAATATCATGACATAATTTGAAAGTAGGAGATTAACCCAAAGAATGGAAGTTGGGTTAAGGAGTTCCCTTACAAAGATCATTTATAAATAAAATATATCTATTATGTGTATTAACTATAAGTACACATAAAGAAAGTACAAATACAATATAATACATAACAATATCATGACATAATTTGAAAGTAGGAGATTAACCCAAAGAATGGAAGTTGGGTTAAGAAGTTCCCTTACCTCGTGTCTGACTTGACTCAACCGTTCTTTAACCTCCTGAATAATAAACTAGAGTTAATATATACCTTATAAAGAACCATTTTCAACTTCATTATCCTTATTATATCACTTATTACAATGATATGAACATTATGTAATTATTTAAGTTAATAATGTTCATTTTGTCGGTATTTGGTTCTTAAGTCAAAAATAGGCTTCTTACACTTACATGTTGTTAATTTGGTCAAAGGTTCATTATATCCAGAATGGTATTCATGATGTAGATATCATATATGTCATATATATCCTGTACATACATTCATTTATAATATTACATCACATTTAGAGGTAAGAAATGAAATGCACCGTTCATGGAGACGGTAAGCCGTACGTACGCATGAACGCTACTTTCATTTCAATTTCATATTTAATGGAAGTAAATCATAATGATATAAATGTATAATATAATTCCAGTATAATATAGTGTATAATACCATTTACTCCATCCTTTATACATCCCACATATGGCATTTACGATTCAAATCACTTTGAGGGGGCGGTAGTCCGCACTTCCTAAAATGAAATTATCGCGTTTTACCCATAATGGAAATCATAAAGTATGCCATAAATGAGAAATACAGAAGCATAAGTAAAACAAAAACATATTATATATCATATATAAAAATAGTGACATCTTAATGGCCACCTTTGAAGGTGTTATATGAGTGTTGAACAATCATCGCTTCGTGAGGCAGAAATTCGCCATCCACAGAAACCGTATGTTCTTTAACCATTAGATGTAGGTGTGTGTAAGTGTAGCTCGAATCCTTCTTATAACAACATCCTAGTATATTGAGGATACTGGTGTTGTTACAAAAGAAATGAATAAAAAGAGTTTAGGGGGTTGGAGAAAAAAAATAAAACAAAACAACATTATAAAAGACATTACCTCAAAATCGGGTAACTCTTTTTGATTTGAGCCAAAGGCTTCCTTGGGAAGAGTTCTGCCCAAAGTGAGGATTCTAGGAGTAAGAGAGGGATGTTGGGAGAGTATTTGGGCAGAGGTTGGCCGAGCCAAATGGCTTGAAGGTGTGAATAAGGTGGGAGAGGTGGGGGCCTTTTATAAGTGGAGAGGAGGGGCACTTTTGGAAAGTAATGAAATGTTACATTATTTCAAAATTCTTTTCGGATTCTAAAGGTCCCACATCTATATAATTCGAGGCTAAGGTGATAAGGTTTCGAAATATCTTCATCCAATAGGCTTTGGACAAGTGTAAGCCTCGGATTTTGCATTATCTTCTCATTTTATTTAAATCGTCAAATAATGATGTCATCGCTGCATCATTATTATGTCATAAATACTTTAATTTATTTAATGTCTAAAAATTATAAAACAAATACTATGATGTAGGAAATCTTTTTATCTTTCCAATGACTATTTATAATCAAAATTTGGACTTGTATAACCCCAATTAAAAATTGTTTTAGTAGAACAATTTATGTTAGTGTCATTTTCACTTTAACATTAAATAAAAACTAATTTATGTCATTTCCCAACAAAAGTGGATCCATGGGGTCCCCAAGTTAGGCCATGGCTTGTATTGGTCGGCCATGACTCAACCAATGAGGTTGGGACATGTGTCTAGGTCATTTAATATTATTAAAGTATTATCTATACCTTAAACTACACTAATTACCACTAATCGCGATTAAGAACTTAATAAGTTACTATTCACCAAAAAATTATTATAATCTCATTGAACCACATTTTACTTCTTAATGACAACCATGTATGTCGGATTTTTGAAAATCAAATCACAGAAGTGGTAATATTTCATTTAAACGAAAAATCAGTTATTTAACTACCACTTAGTGGTTTCACTATTCATCAAAAATTGAAGTTTCTCAGAACAATGCCAAAATTTCATCCTAAGCTATAATTGATATTCCGAATTCAAAAATGATGTCTATTTTACAAAATTCCAAACATATAAGTTGCATTAATTAATTTTATAATTAATTCCCGCTGTTACGACAAATAGCGTGTTTTCAAGAAACAATTTATATCAAAAGATTGGCAATTGTTTATGTCCAAATTCAATGTTAAATTAATTCTAATGACCACCATTGGATAAAATGGTAAAAATATATTCTAATTATAATTTAAAACCATCAAATATTATAATTTATCACTATAAATTATTTTGATTAAAAAAGTTGTTTTAAGTATTTTTCACTATTTATAAAATTTTAGAAGTTCTCAGAAAAATACCAAAAATTCAACATAGGCTAATTTCGATATTACGAATACAAAAATGAAGTCCATTTTGACATATAAAATTTATAATATTTCAAAAAGAAGGTATTACTATTCATAACGGCTACTTTGATTAGTCGCGGTGTTTTAGAACTCGAAGTTGCGTACAATGCAAGCTATTGTATTACTGAATGAGAAACGTATCGTGGAAGCTCGGGGTGTTACATGTATTCATTTTCAATCTCATGTCTCAATGAAATGTGGTATGTGATTTGATTTTTCTATAGTAATTTAGATACTAGAGGGGTATCTTACTTTATATAATGTAAGTTGGGTTCACATGATATATACTCCATATAATATTTTTAACCAAATATTTATTCATAGTTGTTTAAATTTTTAATAAATACTCCTTTACTATTTTCACATATATTTACATGGTGGAATAATACTACACTCTTCCAACATGTATTCATATTTCAATTAGACAAAATATCATATGGATCTATGGTGAGATTGTAAATGATGAATAATATGTCATCATTTAGTGTGTGGGATGTATAGTAACCTTAGGTGTTAATATAGGGAATTATATTCCTTAGTGACGAACCAATAGTTGGGAAATTCAATTTTGATTCTTGTCTATAATTGGAAATTTCTAGATTATTAAACATTTAAATAATGTGTTATATTTTGTTTCACTTTATAACCTGAAATATTATTATAAATAAATTACCCATGTGCCTAGGGTTATAAAATTAAAATCATTGTAGTGTGATGTAGTTACATATAGAATGATAAAATATATTTGTGATCCCCAACGGGTAAATAAGACATGAATTGGCCTGGTGAGGTTGAATTTGAAATTATATATTCTCAAGAGTGTAATAACGTAATAAATTACCCACTAAACACTTGTTCCCTTAATGGTGATTAGCTTGTAAATTATGCATTATATTTGGACCCATTGTGGGATGTTGATTTTGGTGATTATTTATTAAAATATACTAGATAAAATCCAAAGTGTGTTTTCCCATATAAATTAATTGGGAACTATATATTGTCATACCATGTCTTAGTTGTTCTCTAAATACATATCATTATAGGATGATAACTGTTAAATATATCTAGTATTTTTAATTAATTATTATTTTTGTAAAAAGTCATCAATTCCCTTACCTTATAGTTTGGAATGGAATTCAATATTAACAGACAAGAGTTTATAAATAGTTTACATTGGATCATGTTTAGTGATGTAATTAGGGGCTTATGACACTTCGTGATACCAGTTTTCTATGACAATGAGGAGGAACCTAGTGACCCCTGAGATATGAATCAAACCATAGTGATTCAATGGGTTTAATTAATGAGGGTAAAATTGGTGTGGTGTCATCCTAACATGTTGGTTTCAATCGATATTGATGCATGGGTAGGTTAATTAGAGAATATATATTTGTGAATGATGTAATAACATGTGTTTGACTTTGGTATGATATTTCATTGTAGTTTGGTGAATAAAAACACCTTTAGTTCTATATTATTTGTTATCATGGTTTTGTTTCAAGGGAAAGAATAGTTTAAATCATAACCAAATATTTTTTATGCACATTAATAGTAGGGTTAGATTATTAAGGGATAACAATGATGAAAATGATGTCTTTAGGATATTGAGCATATAAGAAGTTGATGAATTGAAATTCCATGTAGCATGTTCATGGGCTAGGGAGTATCAACCTAGTTCCGTGATGTGTGACTCATGGAAGAGTGAGTCATGACATGTGAATGTGTGTTACGAGATTGTACACTGCTTCCATTGGATATAATAATAATGGTATATGATGTGTTCACATGGTGCCAGTTTTTATTAGAATTTGTGAGGGGTTTGGTGTTATTTATGGAATAAAAGATCATGATAAAAATGTGATTATAGTATAAAATTAGTGATATCATTCCATATTATTTGAGAGAATATTTTTGTATTCGGTGTTATTTAATGTCCGATCAGGATAACTCCCTTTCAAGTATAGAAAACATTTCATGATCGAGACATGATAGAAATCATGGATGATTAAAGATGAAGCATATTCATTATTCATTCAAGGTATATTATGGAGGATGTCATATAGTGTGGAGACCATGATATTCTATTGGGAAAGGGAATTTAAGTTTAGATGAAATTTAGTTTGTACAAGGATGTCATTTTAGTGATTTTAATACATACCAAACTTGATGATTATGTTGATTCTAGATTACAAGAAGGATTATTGTGCCCTATAATTACATGTGATAATGTATAGTGTGGGGTATATAGAATAATGAATGTAATTTTAGGAGGTGCATTGGAATGTTTGGACTGGGAATTGGAAGATAATGATGGAATTTATATTCCCATGATTGGTGAATTTTATTTGTCTCAACCATTGTAAATATCATATTTGAGACTTGGATGAGTGAATTTAATGAGTCAGTGTGTTGGAATTGGTATAATGGACATTCATAATGATCCATTTTTATGTATAATAGGGAATCATGAAATTTTTTAAAACCTGAAACAACTTCCTAACATGTTTTCGGGGATGACCCTAGTTTTGACTCATGGTATAGTGGCTGAATCATGAAATTCAATGTTATGAAGGTGTCAATTAGTAAAAAACAATAGTAATATTCAGAATCTAGTATGGTTTTATACAAAAATATTATTTTTTATGAGGGGTATATTATGTGGTTTGGAAAAGGCCACTTTTGTAATTGCCATCTTATTAGCGCCCTATGCATGGGTGGGTTATCCATATATGATTTATTAGAGAATCATAACTATGTGGTAGGACCATATCAATGGACATTTTCTCATATGATTTTGGTCATGATGAGATAAAAACAACACTAAGTGTGTCATCATCACGCTAATAATTTCTTACTGTATATGATTCAACATGTGGGGAAGAAAATTTTAATCAAATAAGATGTGATAAGTTTTATTCTATGTTTTGAAAAAAAAATTAATGGAGAATATAATGATAAAATTTTGTCCTAAAAATTTTGGGTTCCATGGGGTGTCTTAAGGATCCATTAAGAAGATTATATAACACTTTTGATCAATGGTTATTCAAATTTGTATGCTTAATGATGTATGGGAAAAACAAATTATACATTCTTGAATTAAACATAATAAAATGAGAGTTGTTTTGTAATTTGATTAGGTCGATTGTCTAGATTGAATATTTGATGAGAATTATATTGGACACGAACAATACTTGTGGGGAGATTATGAAACCCTTTATCTTGGTGGGTTTTAATTTTCCGATAGAATGTAAATTTTATCAATATTATGGGATGTTTATTCATATAATAAATACTAAAACTAATTTATTGATATTTTAAAGTACAAAAAAAATCAAGTATCGTATGGTTTGGGTTTGTTCTAGGAGTTTAGGTGAATTTTATTGGATGTTTTAGTCTCACACTACTTACACATTCATCCACATGTAGTTCAATATTTTAATTGGTCATTGATTCCATGAATATGGTTTGTGGGTTGTTTCTAGAGAAATTTAGTGCACAAATATTTTTCTATGAATAATGATAATGATATTTATATAATGAATTATATGGCCTCATTGTGAAAGTTTCTAAGAACCATTATAAATGGAAAAGGGTCATTGGCCCCCTTTCATCATCAGATGAATGGGTTTCATGAGAAGGATTTGTCCAGATATCCATACCCTATTTTTCTTGTACATTTTAATATATTCTATGTAACATATAATTTTTTATTAGGTAATAATATTTATTTTCCACTGTTATATTTGACACCAATTTATTGTCACTATTTTTGGGTATTTCCATTTTTTAGTATTGTATTGGTTATACATTAGTAGTGTTGAATCAACCATTTTTTAAGGTCCATTTAACCAGCCAAACTAGAGGAGGACCTAAGAATAGTTACCCTTTTGTAATATCACCTCATTTTTGAAAATATATGTCACCATGTAATGTTTTTTGGTGTTTTTTTCATAAATTTGAAAATAAATTGGCAATTTAATCAGAAATTTTAATTGAGGATTTTTTAATACCTTGGTTATGGTGTGTGTTGGGAGTGGACCCCACAATGTTTTCATTGGATTTCACATTAAATACGAACTCGTGAAAATATTGGCATTATTCCTAATTATTTTAGTTTAGGAATTTATTTGAAATTTTTTATTTTAATAAAATTTGGATATAATTAATAAATTTAGAAATTTTAGTATGAGATAGGGACATGTATGGTTATATGATGGTCAATTGATAATGGGGAAAAATGTTAAAAGATGTCTATATGTTCTTAAAAGGGAAATGTGTTTTTTTACATAGATAGACCTTATGCATATACCCTATATAATTAGTCATTTTTAAGTATATTTATAATTATGTGACTAATGGGGTGGTAAGACACATTAAAAAATAATGAACGAGTTAGATGTTTAGGCCATCTTATGATTCATGAGAAAGGTAATGGTCTTAGGTCAATCTCCCTTCTACGACATTATGAAGTAGACACTGAGGCCATGATGAGACCTAGCGGACCCAAGTAGGTTTCCATGAGAAATTTGAACCTATTAAGAGGGTGGAATTAGGAATGGGTGGAGATAGTAGTTGGGGTCACCTTATAACCCATACCAATGGGTTATGCCTGAGGGGAATATGGTGATAAGGAATGGTATTAGGCTTCCATTCATTGCATTTTATGTTTTTGTTTTATTTTCACGTGGAACATGATTTACATAAATTCATGAAAATAGAATAATGGTGTTGCTAATAATTTTTATTATTTGGATTCTTCAGAAACACCTGTGAATATATATTAGACCCTAAGATACCTATTTTGTTCAGGATTAAATCTTATGGTATATTAGGGGTTGATTCATAGGTCAAATAACAACCAATGATTTGGTTGATGTGGGAGTTTATGTACAATGATTATAGTTGGATCCGACATTTGAGTGTGTGTTTAACCACGTAAATATGAATTCTAGAGATGGAATGGGTTAGATCGGTATTATGATACCATTGTGAATTCATATGTTATAGGAATTAGTTTGAGATACCAGCTGAACATTGTGAATTATCGTGACTCCCAATATTTTAATGGATGTGTGAGTTTTTGGTCGAGTATATATCCCCGAAAAATGATATTGGGAATAGAAAAAGTGACGTTTTTATTCCCCTTGGGAATACTAATATATTACCTAGTGTAACAGCCCATGATTTTATGATATATTTCTCTTCAATGAAATTTAATTTCATTAATATTATTCGATACATAGAACCTAGAGACTAAATTAACCATAATATATTATACTATTTTAATTTAGCCATAAAATATTTTATATTAATTGGAATAAAATTATTTTTTAAAACTATGTATAATTTATTATATGAAAAATTATATTGATAAATAAGTACATAATTTCTAATAATGTCATTATATGTTATAAAATGATTAATTTTCTTAAAAAATATTTTTACTTCTTCTATGAGAAAATTATCAAATTAATTTCTATTAATTTTATATATTATATTTGAAAAAAAGAAATTTAGTTTTGAAATAATTATTTAAATTTTTTATAGAGTAATTTGTTTGATATTGTTAGAAAATATTAATTATTGAATGAATTGGGATGTTTTGTATTTTTATTGAAAACTGTCTTTTAATTTAAATAAACATGAAATATATGTTAATAAATGGATTAAAAAGTAATATTAGTTTATTGATATTATTTATATTCTAATTAAGGTATATATTAATATATCTATATTGTATTTGGGTATAAAAAAGTTTTATAATTAAAAAACATCTTTTCTAGAAACTAAATGTTATCAAGTTTTTCTAGATTAAATTGAAATAAATATTGACATGTATATGATTTGAATATGATAAAATTGATTCTATATTTTTCATTATTATTTTAAGAAAATTATATAGTGATCTGTCATTTTTGTTCATAATAATTAGAATAATGAGTAACAAATTTCTTACCTTGATAAGGGTAAATTGGGTAAATCTGGGTTAATACTTTTGAACAAGGGTTTAAAATTTTTCTACAACATTAAATATTTTTATTTTTAGTTTTTTTCGGCCATAATCATCCAATTTTATAAAATAATTCAACAGGGTTCAATTTTCAATAGATTATATTCTTTATATTAGTTTATGAAGAGAAAAATTAAAAAAAATGTCACCCACTTTTTTTAATATATATATATATACTTACGTGAGGATAAAATGAGGATATGTATAGTTATAAATGATTATATGAAATGTGTTTTTTTATCTGGATAATTTAAATTTCATTTTTTATAATGAATTATTTAAAATAAATTCTCGCAGAATGTTTACATAGTGCTTTTGTATAGAGTTACAAAATCAATTCATATATTTTAAAAGCCATAAAATTAAATTACGTTGATTTATAGATATCCATTAATTTTATAGATAAATATAATGTATTTTTAATTTTTTTTAAAGGAGTATATTCAAATTTCATTACTATTAGAATGAAACTAAATTCAAGAAAATGAATAGTAGCAAAAATGAAATTAATTATATTTGGTAATAGAAATATTTTATAAAATGATTTAATTCTTATAAAAATTAATTAATAGTAACATTCAGTGTGATATGGTTGATAATATCATCCATTTTCCATTTATGATTCAATTTTTCTTTTTATGGTAATGTTTTGACACTTATAGAGCAAAATATTTTGAAATTTTAAAAATTTCAATAGAAAATATATGAGGTTAAATAATGATATTTGGGTTAACACATCATTTATACTTCATAAAATATTATTTTATTACTATAATTATACATATACTTATCCTACATTCAAAATTTATTGATTTTGTGACAATTGAACCCTATAATTAATTTGTGATAGCTTAATACCTCATGTAATTCCACGACTTCCCATTTACTAATTTATATTAGGAACGACTTATCCAATACATATAACATATTTTCATTCTTATATATTAGATAATATATGAAATAATACATTTATATCTTCCATCCACACATCCTTATCTTCTAGACTGTCCTTACATGGTATAAGGTCTACGGTAATAGTGGTTTCTAAATAAAGTTTTCTAACTCCTAACAAAGTGGTTTCAACATTATTTCATCTTATAAATAATATTAATATATGGTATTCATCATATAATATATATTACGTATCTTAAATATATTAATTTTTTGTTATGGTTCAACCATTATCCACACTCTATTTCATCGAATGGGGCTCATTTGTACCTCTCATGTGTGTCTATGGACTGCTGCCAACATGCATCATTAGAATTAATTTCCCATCACCAATGTTAATAGATGGTTAATATTAAATATTTTATGATTAAATATTCTATTAAATTAATAATTTTAATTAATTAATTATAATATCATAAATAGATACTTTAATTTAAATCCTTTGGAAATAATTACATCTTATGTGCATATGTGTGGACCCCAAATCTATAATGTGATCTGACTCAGTTTTCATTTATACATTACATGGAAGAAAATAAAGATATATTTAATAATAAAAGCATGATATATATGATATAATTATTCGGGCCACTTTGTGTATAATGAATGTATTTGTAGTCAGTAGTTGTCAATATCGGTCAAAGTGAAGAAGGACTCCAATGTTAATGGAGATCAACTAAAGTGAAGATGCCTGGAGAATTTTTATGAAAGCAAATCATTGAATGTCAAAATTGGCCAATTCTCTATGATGTAAATTCAGACGATTGTTGATTTGATCCTATGTTCAAATCACGTGTATAAAATGTGATACATTGTCTACAACAAGGAAGAATGGTGATTAAACTAGATGATTCATTATTGATATGTATTTCACAAATATCATAAGTTAGGATAACTTGTGATGCTTTTTATATAAAGTTACGGGGGAGAAATGATGATAACATTCATATATAGTTTTTATTAGAAGGAATGATGCTTCTGGAAGATATGGATGTTTCAGTACATTCCCTTTCTTCTATGACGGTGCTAAATATGGTCTACCAAAGGATATATATCACGATAGCGGTGTTTGTGATAAAAGACGAAGAATAGTTATGGGAAGCAGTGAAGAGAGCAATGAAAATGGAATGGACAATTTTGAGTCGGCTCAATAGTACAGTCTATGGTGCTGTCGTTTTCCAGTGTTTTCCAAATTTTAGGGCCTGAATTTCAGGAGAAAATGAAATGTGTTTTTGGAAAATAATATTGCACGCATGTTTGAAGATGGATTTTGATTTTTGCGTGCATGTCATGATTCAATGTCAAAACATCAATAAATATAAATGGCCTTGATTGCAGGGAAAATTAGGAAATGTGTGGGAAAAATAAAGGCTCTGTTAAATATTGGCATGGTGCAAGAAACATAGGAATGTCAATTTTCAAGAATGATGTGTTGTGAGATCAAAATATCAAAAATTGGAAAAGGCATGAGGTGCGCTAAAAATTAGAGCATTGCGCGAAATATGATCTTGCGTGAAAAATATTTACGTGCAAGAAGAGGGTTTTACGTGCGGATTAGTGTTTTTTACGCAGGAATAAAAATGACAATAAATAAAAGGTGACCCCATCTCATTTTTTTACGATTTCCACTTAGACAAATACTGAGCTCTAATGTGTGGAAAAAAATTAAGTGTTGAATAGTGCACGAAAATTAGAATTGGATTTCAAAAAAGAAACTGTTGTGTGAAAAATAAAGTGATTCACAAAAAAGTGAGTGGCACGCAAAATATAGGGATACGAGAAACAAAATTGAGTTGCATGAAAAAACGAAGTGTTGTGTGAAAAGCCAGTGCTGCATGAAAAAGTAGAGTTGAGCAAAAATATTTTTTCACGCAAGAAGGTGTTTTTACACGAAAGGATTGAATTTTCTGTGAAAGTTACCTAGAAGAGTGAATGAAAACATTTGAGGGTACCACATTCTTTAAACAAGTTCTATTCAATCCTGAATTGTATTATGATGACGGAGAACCACACCCACTATGCAATGAAGAAAGCACAAACAAGTAACTATTTTTTCTCAATCTCTCGCTGTGTGTTGTGAAGGAAATCCCATGAGTACACAGCCAGTGAATACTCACCTGTGTAGTATATCATATAGACATATCCATGAATCAAACCTAGTTCTATGAAGAATAATCACACGTCCTCTACATGAAAAAGAAGACCAGTGGATTCCTCTTCTTGCATGTAGGTGAACACTCTATGGTGGCATGATTTATATACACTATTTGCAGGGGTGTTTTTGCTTCTGTGATAAGGAGATAGATGTGAAACCAAATTCATAGCTACACAACGGATGAATAAAGTAGTCTGATACACTTATGTATTGGTATTGATAATTGAAGAAAGACATTAATACACTGCAATACTATTCCTTATTATTCAGTGTGAAAGAAAAAGATGAGAAGAAAAAGACAAAAAGAGTATGCACAACTAAAGGATGAAAATTATTCAGGGCAGTTTAATTCAGATGATTCTATGTGAGCTGATCCTTAGTGTTTGAATAATCACATTGGTGTATGTGATTATAACTAAATAAAGAAAAAGTTTAGGGTAGTTGGTTGTTGCACTAAGAAGAAGAGATAAGAAGTCTATTAAAGTTAGTGTTTCACTAGAGAAGAAGAGAAACAATGAATGAAGAATTGATTTCCTATTTCTTTTCATGTAATCTATTAAATATCACAAAAGAAGATGAAGAGAATAACCTACCTTATCAAGAAGGAAGAAGATTGTCTCTATAGGCAGTATAAAGAACCAGATAAAGGTTGCAAGTTGGACATGGCTATTACAAGTCATGTGAAATGGATTGTTTCACCCCCCCCCCTCCAAAGTGTAAGGACTCACACTAGAGAGAGGATTTTTTTCCTAGATACTCCATTGTAATATAATATCACATTATAGAAGATAATCCATGCACTAGTCATACCCATTCCTGGCAAGGAAGTAGCAACTCCTATTGAGTAGTGAACCTTGTAAAAATATTGTCTGCCTATTTTTACTACTTTATATTATTTCATTCGACCTGGAAATGAAAATGAGATAATCAAGATCCTAACAGGTCAAGAGGTACAAGGATAAAAAATTGGAATTGGGTTTAAAAGTCTGCATCCTTGATTCAACCCCTCCCCTCTCAATGTTAGTTCTATACCAAACTGGTCAGCTAAATAAAAATGATTATTTAATTATTAATTTTTTTTACATTTCTTTTATATCATCCATCAAATAATGGAAGCAGTTTTTATGCATACGTATGATATAGTGTCATCATGAATAATGTAATTTATTTTTATTTCACTATTTTTTGAAAGACTATATATATAATTAATATATATTATATTTATATTATAATTAAAACTATATAGATGGTGTAATAATGATAAAAGTAAAAGAACCAGAACTGTTGAAATAAATAATCCATGAAGAAAAAAATATATAATACCCAAAAACAATGATTTTAAAAGGTAATTATTTATTAATGTTTCATTAATTGTTATAAGTGGAAATATAATGACCTAGACCTCCTGTGTCCATTAAAATTTGAAAATACTGTGTTTGAGTTGTTCTTAGAGTTAACGGTGACATAATTCCACACTTTACATATTTTACAGTTTTTCCAACGATAGGTGCTGACAGTAGGTCACAACGATGAATCATGAAGATGAGTCAGGACGAGTGAATCAAAATGTTGACACACACTAGTTAATCTCAATGGTGATTCAAGACTGGTGAGTTAGGACCAGTGAGTATGATTTTTGACATTCATGGATGACATGCAATGGAGAATCGCGAGAGTGAGTCACTGACAGTAGGTCGTGACAATTGGTCCTGACAATAGGTCACTAGTGGCAAGTCATAAATTGTAGCTCATCCAAAAAGGACTTATACAATGGTTTGTCACCCAACTGTGACTCGTACACTACTATCTCATCCAATGGTTAGTCACACTGGTCACTCCTAGAGATGACTCACCATAAAGTGAGTCATTTCCATTAGTTTTTCAAAATTCTATTCTAACTCTAGATTTTTTTTTTTACATTGGACTTTTCCTTGGATTATAAATTGGTTTTAATACATTATTAAATATTTCATGGGGCTATTTCAAATCATATCTATCTTCTAAAAACTGGAATCTTTCTTTTACTCACATACTGCATGGTCTTGGTCATGATCCCCCTTTATTGGATTTCAAAAGAAGATTCTCTCAATGATTTTGGATCTGGAAATTCTAAATCCATTATCCTCAATTCCTTGTGAGCACATATTTTCTATTGGTCGGCATTGAACCCTTCTTACCATAGGAGACATGAATTTTGGTTTCACCTTTTTAGATGGTGATTCCCCTTGGGTATTTTCCTACATAGAAACCCCCTAGTACGGCACAATAAGTTAGCGGTAGTCCTTATTTCTTCAAAAAATGTATTCCTTCATCCCTGTTTTATTTAGGAATCATGTGATTAGGGTGTATTAATTCCTTCCTTGTGAAAATAGAAGAACACTAAATAAATAAATATAACTGAATTTGGTTTAACGAATATAATTACACCTTCTCAGATCAATATGTAGGGGCTGGGGAAAAGTGATGTATGATCTTCTTGTTAGTTTTTTGTTTTTTATTGTGAATTGTATGGGATATATGACTACATAAAATAGTTGTAGTTGGGTGTCGTTGTTGGTGTTAGTAATATTTTCTAGAATGCATGTTTTTTGTTTTCATGTCGAACAATATTATGAATTTAGTTAACTACATACCCTCCAAAAAAATGGATGAACTAGGATCAAACTGTTTATATAATAACCCTGGATTTTTACTTGTGTAATTAATGAAAAAATAATTGTTAAATATGAATATGTTTTATTTGGTTTGTGTAGCGGTATAGACGATGGAATTTCAATGTGATGTGGGGTGATTCGGGTGGCGTAATGGAATCACAGGTTGAGATATTCTATTATTATAGAATGAATGGGTTTTAAACGATGTGTAATTTTATGATAGTTTACATATATGGATATTGAACTTCTAATATGACATTAGTTGTGCTTCCTATTTTGTGATTATGTATTTTAGTTTCCTGGATAGTAATGGAATTAATAGATAAATAATTATTAGAGAATATGAATATGGTCAAAGATAAATAATTAAATGAATTAGTGTTAAGCCTAAGTGATTTGTGAAGAAGATTTATTTTATCAATGTTCGAAGTGACTGTTGCTAATCCGTGTAAATGCATTTTGAGGTAATAATAGAGTTGGTATCATGAGTTGGCTGTTGCTGAAAAAACCCATATGTTTGGATTAAGAATTTGGTATTATATATATATACATGTATTTTTCCCTTTTTAATTATTATACTCATCACACCCTAGTTGATACCTACTTCCCAGATATCCCATTCTCATGGGGTAGGATATATTTCCCAAACATCGGAATGGGAGGATGGATTGGAAACCCACTCTATGTTGCTCCATCATCCAGGTAATGATAGCCCATGATTATTTATGAAGGTGGTGGCTCATGAGACCAAGGTGTGCGAGGCTGATTTGTGCTTCCCATGTGTCTTTGTGATGAGTTGTTTGGTGATTTCTAGGTGTCTTCATGATGTCGTGTGGTTGTCTACCAAGTCTCTTTGGGTGGGATATTTTTTGGTTGTGGCCATCGTGTGTGCAGGAGTGATATTCTTTATTATCTATCAGAGGTGTGTAAGGGTGGGATGTGTTGTGGTATGTGGCCTAGGAGTGTGTGGGTGTGTTGTGACGTGGTTCTTTCGAAAGAAGTGGGAGCACTATGACATTTTCCATCAGGTTATGGGAGTGTCTAATTAGTGGGATAATGGAGTGGGGTACCCTATAATCAATGTTCTTATTATATTACTTTAAATGACCTATGATATTTGGTGAGGGTGCCTTGGTGAGGTGGGGATGTCTAACATACCTTGTTATGTGTTTTTAGGTTTTATGTTTTGTGATGGGAAAATTAGTATGCTCCTCATACTTTTTCCCTATAGACATTGGTTTTTCCTACTGTGTATATCTATATGTCCATCCTATGTTTTAAAACTATTATCAACTTTTTATGTTGACTCTGGGCACCATGCTGGGAATTACTAGCAAAAACTCTAGGATAGTGGTTGTGTCACATCATAGTTTTACATTTTGTACATACATTGCATGTTTATTGAATTTGAAACAATTTTTTTATACAAGCATGCATGATGGGTTTATAATTTATTTTATCAATGTCATGGAGATTTTCTGAGGTTAGTACATCTTATCTCCCAAATATGTTTTCTTCTAATGGTCAATGCATACCATATTTTGAGATATTTGTACCATCATTGCTAGTTGTCACCCCATCACCTAATGAAGGCGTGACTCAAGGGTCATTATCTCTTTCCATCATTTTCATATTTGGAGGGGAAACTTTAGAGGTATGGGGACATTAATGAATGGAATAAAAGGTGATGTTAGAGAGATATAAAAGATGTTGGAGTTAGGAACAATGTTGTTTTCATGGGTTTGTATGGATATAGTGTTAGGTTATCTTGGTGTGTGACATATACCAGGGAAGAACAGCTATGAAATAGATCATTAGGGGCCTCTATGATCCAATATAAGGAATCTGAGCCAACTAAAAAACAAAGTGAACGTACATTGTTTTTATGATGGAGACCCTTGAAGAGTAACATGCATCATTTTGAGTCGTGTTCTTGTTTGATAGTTTTTTTGGAAATATTAAACGAACAATAAGTTAAATGAGTTATAACGAATTTTAGTAAAATTCAATACTATTTGGGATTATGGATTCCATGATTATGTTTTCATATATGGAACCCGGTCTTCATTTTCATGTGACTTGGGCAGTTGAGGCCTAGAAGGCCAATCTGATTTATCGGCGGAGGGTTGATCCAGTGGAGGCGGAAGACTAGTGACAGAGAACATTTTGTTATTTCTAGTAATAGGCTTTGTAAAAGTACGAGGGATGTGTTTCAGACATATAGATAGAGAGATAGCATGAGGAGCATGAAATCCCCTTCATTTCGATAAAGGCTATAAAAGAGTACTAAATTCCTTCAGTGGTGAGCCAGATGTGGGGAGCTTCCTATCATGGGTGGACACTATATCTGGGGGCGAAGAAAGAGATGGACAAGTTATGGGTCTACTATATAAAGGTGTTCTGGGAGGAGATCCTTTCATCGACTATGAAGGATGATAAGAGGAAAACGATTATATCAATTCTATATGAGTTTATTTTATTGAGGGAGAAAAGTATTAAGTTATAGTATATCCTTACTATTCCCCCATATATCTTACTAGTTGAGGAGTCTCATGCAGGATTCTTAGATGAAGAACATTATCCTTTTATCTGGTATGTGGCTACCCCGGTTAAATTTCCGGCGTACATGGTGGTTCAAAAGAAGGTTTATGAGATTTATAGGATTCTCTAGATAGGTAGATTTTCCCTGAGAGGGGAGCTAGTAGGTTTCTTTGAAAGGAATTCTTACCTATAGTAGGTCTCAGGCTCTATGGCCATTATGGTTTTCACCGGTAGGGAGTTGAACTCCAATGTTTATGATTCGACCAACAAGTCCCCATAAAATTTCAATAGTCATAGGGTCTATGTGTTTCCTTTTATGGGGTTATGGAAATCTCTATAATTATTATCAAAAGGAAATTCGAGCTTATAATGGAGGAAGTGGATAGGTTTCGCGCCATCCTCTGCAGTAGTTACCAACTAGGACATTTCAGTAGCATGTATAGAAGGACCATACTCCACTAAGGCAAGATGAAGTATGTAGAGGTAAATCATAGGGTGTTACTTAGAGACCTTGACCTGGGGATGGTCATGGGGATGGTTTTCAGTAGAGGGGAAAATGCGTCAGGCATGGTCAGGTCCAAATAGTAGAGGTAGTAGTGATGGTCGGACCAGAGATTGTTAGAGGTACGATCAACTGGTTTAGTATCCTTTCTTGTTCTTTGCTATATTTGGGTGCATAAAACAATATTTTTTCTCGCAATCTATCCCATTTTCTTGTACTATATATATATAGGCTTCTTGTGACCCTAGAAATGAATATGCCAGTAAGAGGATAGATCATCTTGTTTGATGTGTGCTAGGAATATTGACTGATAGAGGGACCACAATAGCCTTATGGGGATATTTTATTTCTGTTGATGCAGCCAAACTATGTTTTAATCAGAACAATCTAGTATTAATCCCTAAAATCTGTTATCATATGCATCTGTTGGAGAGACATGTTTTTATAAGTGGATGTCTACTGCGTGGTTTTCATCGGTGAGAATTGTTGTCAAGTGCGCAGTCGGTGTGTAGAGCCTCTCCTTTCCATCTGGGCTGATCTATCTCTAGAATCAACAGATGTTGGTATGGTGTGGGTTCCCAAGTAGTTGGGGAGGTCCTGTATTTCTATTTGAGGATTTTATGACTCTACCCCCCTTGTCTTTATGTTGAGTTCATGATAGACTTTCATCATAGTGATTCTCTGATTTCTATGGATCATTATCAAATGTCCAATTTTGAGTTGCGGGATTTCAGAATTCATATTAATATCCTAAGGAAGATGGGATAAACTGGAATATTGCCTCACTATGGGGGAGGTCAAGTGTTGTTTAAAATGAATGTGGGTGGTGGTGTATGGTTGTACGTAGAATGATGGAGGTATAACATGGACAAAATCAATAAATATTACCCCCTTTCGAGGATAGATGATATTTTTGACTATAAGATTGGGGAATGTTGGTTTTATATAATATATATATGATAAAGATATCACCAGTTGATGGTGATAGAGGGAGATATCCTAATGAATTCATTAAAATGTAGGTATAGACTATTCGAGTTTTTAGTCATGTCATCCGGTGTTACGAACTCACTAGCTATGTTCATTGGGAAAATGAATTAATTCATTCATGAGTTACTATATAGGTTTTCATTAAATTCATTAATGATATATTGATCTACTTGAAGTCAGAGGAGGAGCCTGTCGGGCATCTCAAAATAATCCTATAGGTTCTTCGACAAAACCATATCTATAGAATGTTACCTATGTGCATGTTCTGGATACAAGAGTATTATTATCTTGTTCACGTGGTGTCTGAGAATGGTATTAAAGTGAACCCATCAATGGAAGAAGATGTTTTGTCTTTAGAATCACCCTAGAATGTTGAATAGTTTTACAACCTTCGTGTTCTTCTTAACAATTATCATAGGCTCATGCCTAATTTCTCTAAAGTAGGGTATCCTTTAAAATCCCTAAATTATAGGGACCATGATTTTGTTTGGAGTTATAAGTGCTAGAAATAAATCTGTAATCTATTATGGAAGTGGGTTAGTTTTTAAGATATCCATTTTCAAGAGGAATGTGTTATGTTATAGGTGTTTTTTGAAGCTTCCCATATGGTCATGGGATGCGTGCTGATGCAGTAGCAAGGAGTTCCCTAATATGGGTCTAGGCCGTTATGTCCCCTTGATTGAAAAAATACCACCCATGATATAGAGCTAGCATCAATTGTGTTTTCAATTAATTTCATGATGCATTACCTTATTTTGGAGATCTTTGTGGTCTTCATGGATCACAAGTGATTGAGGTATATCTTTTCCCAGTTAGATCTAAAAATTTTACAATGGAGGATGATTGAGTTTCATTAGGACTATGATTCCAAGATCTCCTCTAACTTAGGGAAAAGAAATGTTGTGGAAGATGTCTTCAGTTGGAAGTCAAAGATGAAGTATGTTCTTGAAAATTTTGATGATTGGAATGAGATGGAAGAGTTATCATCCTTGCACATGGATTTAAGAGTGGATGGAAGTTGAGCCTTTTTGTTTAAGATGAAAATGTAGTTTTCTATGGTACATGAGGTTGAGGAGTCCCAAAGGGGAGACTCGAAGGTAGATGTGTTTCATGATGAAGTTGACTATGGTGATGTAGCGAAAGGATGTTCAGAAGAATGTAAAAAATGGATTTTATTGAAAAGAAGGTTGATTTTTTTAGTGGGGATGTGCGAAAGTGTACTATAAAAGTTTCATATCACCCACCTATAGGTACATTTTGATGCTTCCACGATTTACCGTGGAATGACGGTGTAGATTTGGTGACTAGAGATGAAACAAATAGTGGAGAAGATTGTGGAGATGTGCTTATTCTACCAGCAGGTGAAGGCTAAGCACCGTGTTCCTGGTGGGTTTTTATCCCACAAACATTCTCGACTGTATGTGGAATAACATCTCGATGGATTTCATCATAGGATTACCCAAGTCTCAGTGGGGCTATGAATCAATCTGGGTAATAGTGGACCTGCAAATGAAATTGGTCTAGTTCTTGGTGATCATGGACTAAGGTAGAGTTGATTATTTAAAAAATCATTATGTGGATGGGGTTACATGTATACATGGTGTTTTGAGATCCATTGTCTCGTATTGGGATACATTATTTACCTCACTGTTCTTAACTGGCTTTCAATAATATTTCAACACTCAGTTACTGCACATCGATGCATTCCACCCTTATAGAGATGGGAAGACATAACAAACAATCAATACACTAGAATATATATTGTGATAATCCATCATTGAACTTGGTGGATCTTGGTTGTGATACTTACTCCTAGATTATTTTTCTTATAATAACTGGTATCATTATCCCATTGGCATAGATCCATTTAATTCATTGTAAAAAAAGACCATCTTATTCACCATTATGGTAGATAGAGTGTTATACCATGAGATTATATGAGAATTAATCCTTTTAATTTCATTGATGTCTTGTGTTGTATGCTACACCAAGATTATCTTGTACTATATGCAACACCATGTTATCTTACAGTATATGCAACACTATTCTTGGCTCGTGTTACACACAATTTCAAGTTCGTTTTTTTGAAAATTATTTTACGCAACATTAATTTTAGATTTTGTTTAATGTATAAATGAAATAAGTTTTGATTATGTTATATGAAACACCAAACAAAGCTTTCACTACACGCGGACCTGACTTGGCTTGCATTACACGCAATCAAGACCTTCCTCGATAGTGTGTGTAGTACGCAATACCGAGTTTCACTAAACGAGATATTATTATAATATTATTATCAACTAGCCGTTATGAATAGTATTACCCACTTTTTGAAATTGTATAAATTTTATCATTCAAAATGGACTTCATTTTTGGATTCGGAATATCGAAATAATCCTACAGTTATTTTTTGGTATTTTTTTTAAAAATTAGAATTTCTGATGAATAGTTAAAACACTAGGTTACTATTTAAAAACAGACTATTTATTGAAATAATTATTTATTTTATTTAAATTTATTTTATGTAAAAATTAATACATAATACCTATATATATTCAGTGTAATTTATTGGAGTCATTTTATAATTATTTTACACATTTAAAATTTTTATTGAACATTTCACCGTCTATTACCCACCTCCTAGGAGAATTTGAAATTTTACATAAAACATAATTTTACCGCTTTTGTGAGTGAAATTTTGAAAATCCGATTGACACGGTTAATATCAAGGAGTAAAATTTCATTCAATAGGATAAAAATAATTTTTGGTGAATAGTAACTTTTTACATTTATTTACCAAGGTTACAAGTAAATAGGGTAATTAAGGGTAAAATCGATATTATTATTACCCTAACACATGTATTAATTCTATTGTATAAGTGTAATTTGACAAAAAAACCTTAGGAATAAAATATTATTATTTATTCCCACTTGGATTAGATTAAGACACATATTATTATTTTATTTAAAGAAGAGTTAAAAGAGTTAAAATCAAAGTTTTACAACTAAAACATTTTTAATATTGGGTTATACATAAGATAAACTCGACTATAAATATTAATTAGAAAAATAAAAATATTTCCTACATAATGGTATTTTATTTATAATTTTTAGACATTAAATAATTCATTTTATTTATGACACAATGATGATGCAGTAATTACCTTATTAATAAAATATTAAGATAATTGTTGTTATAAACACCCAAATAAATGTAATTTTATGATTTTTATAAATTAAAATAATTTTTTGGATTAATATGATATGTTAGTATTGATTTAATTAACTTATTTCTAACTAATAATGTTGTTATGATTTTCACAATAATCAATTACCAAATAGTGTCAAAATTGACAGAAAATAGTTATTAAAAAAATACTATATTATTAATGGTTATTATATTCATTAAAATCTAAGGATCGGAAAAATGACTTAAATCAGGTCATATATATTAATAAAGAACCAATTGGGGTTTGTTTGGCTTGTTATTGTAGGTTTACTAACCATATAGTGTAAGAAAACAAGAAGACAATATAAAAGTTAAATCTAAATGATAAGTTTAAAATAATAACCTAAACTTGTCTGAAACCTATTGGTTGAGATTCATGCGACCCATATCCACTTTAGCTTCGAAATAAATAAATTTGGAGCTATTATTAAACGAATATGACTTTATTATAAAATAATATTTTATGTTTTTCATAAGGAGCCCCTCCCCTCCCTTATAAAAGGGAACCTTCTCCCTCTTCTCTTTAAACAATTTTGTGCCATCAATCTCTTCCAATACCTGACCATTTCCCTTCTTAAATTCACTATAAACATTATAGAGGTTCTAGTATCCTCAAAAGTCAAACTCTTGTGCCTTAAGAGGAAGCTTAAAAGATGTGTGTTGAAGAAGAGGTAATCTCTTCTACCGATTCTTTCAAGTTTCATTCTTCTTTAATATCTTCTTATTTAGTTGTTTCATTATAAAGTAATAACATCACTATCACTAATATACTGATATGATATTATAAATATTAAACAACCCCATTTGACCTTCAATCCATCCTACGGGAAAAAAATCAACGTGCTTGCGTATGTACGGAATACCGTCTCCACGCCGTGGTGTAGTCAGTTTAACCCCCCCCCCCCACCATACCTGGATGGGTATAATGGTGTAAATAATAACTGTATATAGTTATTATAACATCATAATAATTCTGATATATTATATCATCCACTCCAATTAAATTCAATAATTATGTGAACGATATCATCGCTCGTGCGTACGTTCGGATTACCGTCTCCACGACGCGATTAGATTCATTCTCCATGTTAACCACTCAAGAATGATTATAAAATATATATAATGAATAATATTGAAATATATGACTTGATAAATCTACTCTATTTATGTCTATATATATATTTATATATGTAATCTACTTACTTCCATTCTAGTCAATATGTAAATGAAAACAACGTTCATGTGTGTGTACGACATACCGTCTCCATGAACGATGGATTTCACATCATTTATCTATCTATTATATATATATACTAAATATAAATGAAATATAAATCATGATTTAAATTCTAGACGTAATTAAATAATGATATTATTAATAATAATATCAAGGACAATAAGTCCAAACACGTACGATAAATAAAACTATTTTACCCAAAACGCTGCTTTAACATGGAATTTACAAAAGAACAGGTAATATAAAGTCATAAGTGAACCATATATGATATCATAACAATGAATATGATTCTTTAATAAGTCAATGACATTTTTAAAATCATTATATAGGACTTTCATATACGTATGAAGAATATCAGACCTTAGGTAAGGGATAACCTTTCCAATCTTGTTTTTATCTGAGATTGTTTATTCGTAAGTATTTACTAGGGTTATATTTATCATCCATGCACCTATTTTCTAAAAATGGATTCTTGTATGTCTAATGTCCTTTTTACCCATTTTTGACTTTTAATACATGGTATGTAAGGAATCTTTCTTTTTTTACGTTACAAGGTACTTTTTTTACTTTTCCAGCAAAAGTATGAGAAGAATGTTTTCTAACTCATACAACATGAAGAGATTTTTACGGTTTCATAACACCTTATTTTAATGAAGAATACTCTATAATATTTAATGACTATTTTCAACAAAATCATTTTCTTTTAAAATTTCATGGTATTTTGTGAAAAGAAAATGATTTTGGAGAAGAATGGATATTTTCCTCAAGAATTCATTTGAAGTGTTTTATCAAAACTGTTTTCCATATAAGATGGAATTATTTCATATGTGTATGTTTCAGGTATAATGTCTCTATTATTTCAATGGTTTCACTTTTCTTATGATGAAATTATATCCATTTTTTATATGGATTATGTTATGATGGGATGATGTTTATGAAACCCATTTTTTACTTTGGGTAATAATGAATGATTTATGTTCATGTTGTGGAACACGTAATAATGATTTCATTATGAGATGGTGGGACCTATATCTCCTTCCAATGAATTGGGTAAAGATTTATATATCATTAGATAGACATGGATGGAATGGTAAGCTAATCAGGTTCAGTGATACAGGACTAGAACGAGGAGTGAACTAGATTCAGAAAGGGACTTTGTCCACTAAGATGGTCTTGGCAGTAATGCCTTGGCTACTATAGAACTCATATCATGTGATTAATGGTTTTCCACAATTAAATGATTCATTACCATTCTATTTTATCATGATTGATGTTCCTTTATGATCTATTCCTTACAAACATCCATGATTTATTTCACAAATCAATATTTGATGTTTAAACATTATGTACACGTTTTGAAGTTCAAATGTATATGGTTTGTTTTATTTTCTCCATGATTACCCTTAATGAGAAATTGAGCTCACCCTTTATATGTTTTCTTTTCCCCAGGATATAAAGAAAGTTTTTAGGTTAAAAAAATAAGATCTTTATGGGAGATGTTGGAGATCTCTCATCACGATTAGAAGATTATGATCTGAATTTCCAAAGACACTAAACTATCATGGTCCTTTGGTGTTTTTTTTGTTATGTTTTAACTATTCTGAAAAAGTAATGTAATGTCTATGTACATCATGTTTGGGGTCTCTACAGTTGGTATCAGAGGAAAGGTTTAGTTAACCTTTGGAAACTAGGATGGAAAAACATTAGTGAAATCCCTAGAGTTATTTCTAAGGTATGTCTAGGGATGTCCCTAAGGATAAGTATACGTATAGGTTATAGTCCTAGAATTATGGTAACGATATTAGAATAAATCCTAAGATGTTATATATTTTAAGTAATCCCCCATTATTAATCTGTTTTCCTAGAATGAGTTTTTCCTCTCACATTATTCTTTTTCGGCTTTAGATGATTGCTGGAACCCAAAGGAACCATGTTGATCAATGTAATGGACAATGCAATGATTTTCCTCCTGAAAAAAACATCGTTATGGGAGATGGAGTGAAAAATCTTATTTATATACTTACACAAGCTATGAATCATTCTGTACTTCCAATTGATGAGAGAAAGGAACAATATTCTATTGAGTCTTTCATGAGGCAACATCCAACTTCTTTCAGTGGGTCTGCTGATCCACTTTTTGCTTAAATATGGATTAGTACCCTTGAAAATATATTTTGGATACATCACTTTTTAGAACATGAAAAAGTCATTCTGGATATTTACCGTTTAGAAGGTGAAGCAGAAAAATGGTGGAGTCTAATTAAGAATACGAGGCCCCGAGATGAAATTGAATCCATGGAATGGGATGAGTTTAAGAACTTATTCTTTAATAAGTACATCCCTCGTATTATTCGAACAAAGATTGAAAAGGATTTCCTTGAGCTAATGAAAAAGTATGATGAATATGTTGGTATATTCGAATCGAATTTTACAAGGCTGGTAAGGTATGCATCTGGATTTATCATCCAACCTAAAAGTAAAGTTTATCGATTCTTCAGTGGCTTAAAACCAAGCCTTCTAAGGGCATTAGCTATAAAAGACATTTGTAGCTATGAAGAAATTCTGCGTTGTGATATCAAGGTAGAAATTGAAGTTGGTGTTACATATTAATCTCATGGTTTTGACAAGAAATGAAAGATGGAGTTCAAGGAGAAATCTCAGAATAATGGTGAAAAGAAGAATAATGTTTCTTTATGCTCAAAGTGTGGAAAGAATCACGATGGAGATTGTTTAAAAGGGACTAGAAAATGTTTTAAGTGTTGAAAAGAAGGACATCGAGTAGCTGAGTGTCGAAGTAATGGAAAAAGGGTTTCTAATAATGTGAATAAAGAAAAGACTGTCGAGAACGCTCCACCAACACTTCAATGCCTCATCTGCAAGGAAATGGGGCATTATTCCAATCAATGCCCTAATCCAATGGTTAATGATGATCGACATGAGAAACCACATAAGGAAACAGAAAAAGGGGAGTCACATGCGATCACTATTGGAGATGTCGAATATGCCAACGATGTTTTGGAATGATTAAGTGTTTATGTAATGGGATTCCAAAATAATGTTTTATATAGTATCATGGAATATTGGAATATTTATATATTAGTCTATTGTGGTTTTCAATAATTTTATGGTACCGGTAACCATGAAAAGTGATTGAAATATTCTGGAAAGCAGATGATATGCATATAAGGAATGGATAAGGAGAAAATAATATGTTTGATAGTATTCATGATCTCATGATTGATATAAGGACTAAGTGATATCATGGTTTGAGTATATAGAAATTTTGGGATTTTGGTATGTGGAAAGAGTTAAATTTTGATAGCATTAATGTTTTCACTAAGGTTCAATGGGTATTCATTTTTAAAGAGAATACATGATTAAGGTATTCACATGATTGAATGAGACCAACAAGATATATCGTATGATATATGGGGGATAAATGATGTTAATTATGTGCTTGTTATGTGAACATTCAAGTAATCATTTTCTTTATACTATGAGCTTATATCGAAGTATTTTGGATAAGACTAAAGATTTGAATGAATTATGTTAGACAGAGGATATTATTATTTAAGGCGAGACGTTTTTTGGATATTATTATAGGAATGTTATAATAATGTATTTTTTGAAAAAAGGACAACCCATAGGAGGAGCGACAACCCATCGCGTCGGACAAGGCTGTGGGAATCAAACCCACAACCGAAGTGCGACATGCCTTTATCTCCTACCAATGGTCAACAGGAAGTCCCTATTTAGTAGAAATTAATTTTAATTTATTAAGTGGTATGATAATGAAGTATTAGTCGATTTTAGGAACCATATATGATTAATCTCACTATATAAGGACTTATGTATATTTAATAACTTTTGATAATATTTTGTTTGAGACAGATGGAATGTCCTATCATTCTATCGCATGATCTACTAACACTTCACGGAAGACAAAATTCATCTTCATTTCTTTAAGAGATGAAGTGGAAATTGTCCAAGGCAAAAACAACAGTGATATTGTACCAAAATCAAGTAAGTATTTCTTCTAATTCAAAATTTTAAACTTTAGTAAAATGATATTGAAAACCAAAAGTGTCGTCCTAGTGCTCTTATATCTGATGAATCAGATGGTACCTTAGATCATCACAAATTTATGTCTTTGTGATTATTGGCTATTTCATAGCCATGTTATCTATCACTCTCCATTAGATATTGATGGTTATATTTCTCTTCCATTTTCATATTTCACTTACGTTCTCCTATGTGGAAAGCCAGTTATTAGTTAATTTGGGTAACCGTTATATTTCATACTTTAGTTTTTAAAGTTATGTATTGGTATTACTTTTTATGATGTGGGTTTCTATTAAAAAATCATTCATGTAGTAAACCATTTATAACCCCGACGAATTTCGAGGGTGAAATTCATTTTAAGGGTGGTAGAATGTAACACCCTGAGATTTTATGAGAATTAGTATTTTTAATTTCATTGATGTCTTGTGTTGTATGATACTCCAATATTAGTTTGTACTATATGAAACACCGTATTATATTGCAGTATATGCAACACTATGCTTGGCTCATGATACACACAATTTCATGTTCGTTTTTCTAAAATTATTCTACACAACATTAAGTATAGATTTTTTTAAATGTATAAATGAAATAAGTTTTGATTATGTTATACACAACACCAAATGGAGCTTTCACTACACACATCCTTGACATGGCTTGAATTACACAGAATCAAGACCTTCCTCGATAGCGTGTGTAGTACGCAATACCAAGATTCACTAAATGAGATATTATTATAATATTATTATGAACTAGCTGTTATGAATACTAATACCCATATTTTGAAATTTTATAAATTTTATCATTCAAAATGGACTTCATTTTTTGATTCGGAATACCGATATAAGTTTAGGGTGAATTTATTTTATTTTTCTGAAAAATTTCAATTTTTGATTAATAGTGAAAACATTGGGATACTATTTAGAAACAGACTTTTTATTTACATAATTATTTATTTTATTTAAATTTATTTTAGTTCAAAATTCAAACAAAATACCTATATAATTGCAATGTAAATCATTGGAGTAATTTTATAATAATTTTAGATATATAAAAATTTAATTGAAAATTTCACCGTCGTTTACCCACCTCCTAGGAGAATTTGAAAATTTACATAAATCATAATTTTACCACTTTTGTGAGTGGAATTTAAAAAATCCTAGAGATGCAGTTAATATCAAGGAGTAAAATGTTGATCAATATGATAAAAATAATTTTTGGTGAATAGTAACTTTTTACTTTTATTTACCACGGTTAAAAGTAAATAGGGTAATTAATGGTAAAAATGATATTATTATTACCCTAAAAAATGACCTAATTCTATTGGATAAGTGTAATTAGACCAAAAAAACCTTAGAAATAAAATATTATCATTTAGGTCCACTTGGATTATATTAGGACACTTATTATAATTTTATTTAAAGAAGAGTTAAAAGAGTTTAAATCAACATTTAATTACTAAATTTTTTTAATATATGGATATACAAAAGATAAATTAGAATATAAATATTCATTTGAAAGATAAAAAGATTTCTTACATAATTCTATTTTATTTATAAATTTTAGATATAAATAATTTAATTTATTTATGACACAATGATGATGCCGTAATTACCTTATTAATTAAATATTAACATAATTGATGTTATAAACACAAAAATAAATATAATTTTAGAATTTTTATAAAATAAAATAATTTTTTAGGTTAATATGACATGTTAGTATTTATTTAATTAACTTTATTCTAACTAATATTTTTGTTATGATTTTCACAAAAATCTATTACCAAATAGTGTTCAAATTCACATAAAATAGTTTTTAAAACAAATATTATATTATTAAATGTTATTCTATTCCTAAAAATCTATGTTTCGTCCAAATGACTTAGATAAGGTTATATATATTAATAATGACCCACTTGGGGTTCTTTGCGCTTTTTATAGTAATTTTATTAACCATATAGTGTAATAAAACAAGAAGACACGGTAAAAGTTAAATTATATAACATAGAGTTCAATCTAAATGATAAGGTTAAAATAATAACCTAAACTTGTCTAAAACCTATTGGTTGAGCTTATTTTGACCCATCCACACTTTATCTTCTAAATAAATCAATTTGGAGCTATTATAAACCGAATATGACTTTATTATAAAATAATATTTTAATTTTTTCCTAAGGCGCCCTCTCCTCCCTTATAAAAGGGCACCTCCTCCCTCTTCTCATTACACAATTTTTATCCTTCAAGCTTGGAATTATCCTGCCCATTTCCCTTCTAAAAGACCCTATAAACATTATAGAGTTTCTGGGCTCCTAAAAAGTCCAAATATAGTGCCTTAAAAGGATGCTTAAAAGAGGTGCGTCGAAAAAGAGGTAATCACTTCAACCGATTCATTCAAGTTTCGTTCTTCTTGAACTTCTTCTTCATTAGTTGATTCATTATAAAGTAAAATCATCAGTATCACTAATATAATGATATGTTATTATAAATATTAAACAACCACATTTCACCTTTTATCCATCCTATGGAAAAACAAATCACCGTGCATGCGTACGTACGGAATACTGTCTCTACACCGTGGTGTAGTCTGTTTTTCCACCACCACCTTACTTGGATGGGTATAATGGTGTAATGAATAATTATATATAGTTATTATAACATCATACTTATTATGAGATATTATATAATCCAATCCACTCCCATTCAATAATTATGGGAATGATATCATCACTCTTGCGTACGTACAGATTACCGTCTCCACGACGCGATGAGATTCATTCTCCATGTTAACCACTCAAGAATGATTATAAAGTATATATAATGAATAATAATGAAATATATGACATGATAAATATAATTTATTTATTTCTATATATATATATATATCATCTACTTACTTCTATTCACGTCAATACGGAAAGGAAAACAGCGTTCATGCGTACGTATGGCCAACCGTCGCTATGAACTATGTATTTAATTTCATTTATCTATCTTATATATATATATATAATGAATATATATGATATATAAATCATTATTCACATTCTGTAAGTAATTAAATCATGATATAATTAATAATAAAATCTTGAACAATAAGTCCAAACACGTACAATAAATAAAACGATTTTACCCAAAACGATTCTTTAACATGGAATTTACTAAAGAAAGGGAAATATAACATAAGTGAACCATATATGATATCATAATAATTAATATGATTCTGTAATAATTCAATGACATTATTTAAATCATTATACAAGAGGTTCAGATAGGTACGAAGCATATCGGACCTAAGGTAAAGGATAACCTTTCCAATCTTGTTTTTATCCGAGATTGTTTATTCATAAGAATATACTGGGGTTATATTTATCATCCATGTCCATGTTTTCTAAAAATGGTTTCATGTATGTTTAATTTCCATTTTACCCATTGTGACTTTTATGACATGGTATGTAAGGAATCTTTCTTTTTTTTATGTTACGAGGTACTTTTTTGACTTTTTAGGGAAAAGTACAAGAAGACTGTTTTTAACTCATACGAAATGAGCAGATTTTTACAGTTTTGTAACGCCTTATTTTCATGAGTCTTACTCTACAATATTTAATGACTATTTTCAACAAAATCCTTTTCTTTTAAAATTTCCAGGTATTTTGTGAAAAGAAAATGATTTTGAAGTAGAAGGGATATTTTCCTCATGAATTCATTTCAAATGTTTTATCAAAACCATTTTCCATATAAGATGGAATTATTTGATATGTGTATGTTTCAAGTATAATGTCTCTAAGATTTAAATGGTTACAATTTTCTTATGATGAAATGATTTTCATTTGATTATCAGGATTATGTTATGATTGGATGATGTTTATGAAACCCATTTTATTCTTTGGGTAATTATGAATGATTTATGTTCATGTTGTGGCACACGTAAGAAGGATTTCATTATGAGATGGGTGGGAACTATATCATCCTCAAATGAATTGGGTAAATATTTATATCTCATGAGATACGCATGGCTGGAATGGTAAGGTAATCTGGTTCAGTGATACAATACTGGAACGAGGAGTGAACTCGATTCCAAAAGGGACTTTTTCCACTAACATGGTCTTGGCAGTAATGCCTTGGCTACTATGGAAATCATATCATGTGATTAATGGTTTTCAAAAATTAATTGTTTCATTTCCATGCTATTTTATCATGATTTATGTTCCATTATGATCATTTCCTTACGAACTGCAATGTTTTATTTCGAAAATCAAGATCGGATGTTTAAAATTTATATTCATGTTTTGAAGTTCGAATGTATATGGTTGTTATATTTTCTCAATGCTTACCCATACTGGGAATTTGAGCTCACCATTTATATGTTTTCCTTTCCCCAGGATATAAAGAAAGGTTTTAGGTAAAAAACATGATCTTTATGGGAGATGTTGAAGATCTCTCACCAAGATTAGAATATTATGTTCCATGTTTCCAAAGACACTACACTATCACTGTACTATGGTGTCTGTTTTTATTATATATTAAGTATTCCAAAAAAGAAATGTAATATCCATATATGTCAATTTTGGGGTCTCTACATAGAGTTTGAGGAGAAAATTGTACTTTGTTCTAAGGAAGTGTGTAGCACAATTGAGAATGATCATCTTATTCGTGAGAGGATGAATGAAAAAATGAAATGAATGAAGTTTTGTGCCAATAATAAGAAGATTCCCCTGGAGTTCGAGGTAGGAAACCACGTGTTCCTGAAGGTTTCTAGTTGACATGGGCTTTAGAGGATTGGAAAGTGAGATAATATTTCATCCCATGTTCAGAGGACCCTTCAAGGTGTTCAGAAGAGTTGGAATTGAGGCATAATAGTTGTATCCTCAATCATAGTTAGATTGGATCCACATCATAATTCACATCACTCATATTCATTGATATCTATGAGATGACTCCCATGTTATCTACTAGGGAGAGTGGGATATCAAGGATGAACCAACATTCTGGTAGTGACTAGTGAAGATCCACGGTCATCAGATGAAGGTGTTGTATGGATGGACCATTCCCTTGAATCATTTGTTCTTGAGACATTTTGTCCTGGAGGAAGGTACTTGGGAGTGAAAAGTGCAGACGTGTGCCTAGTACCCGGAGTTGTTTTGATTTTTTCCAGGTTTTTTGTAGTAATGTGATTTATGATGATTTTTTTCTATTAGATGGGTTTTATCCTTTATCTGTAATGTTTTATGAATCCTTGGCACGTAAAAAAAGGAGTATAAGATTCCTAATCAAGATTCATTAACAGATATTTGATTAAACCTATTCAAGCATGTCAGTGCCACCCAAAGTGGATAATATCTTGACATGGAATATAGAATTACCAGATTTGTGTGTTTGGGATAGCATGGTTGTTGTGATTTTATGGTGTTCCATGTAGAGGGTTGGGTTAATAGATGTCATAGGTGGTGTTCTTGGATTTTGAGGTTCCACTATAGCTTTGAAAAAAATATAGGGTTGTTTATCATTGAAAATTGATGTGTTTAGTTGGTAGAGGAGTTTAATTTATAAGGAAATCTTGTAGAGGTATCTCATGAGGTGATTTTATAGACCCCCCATTCTTTTGTAAATGGTTTTCTATTATATTGGATGAGATTAGTTTAAAAAGTATTTGAATTAATGGGTTATACCCCATAAATCAATTACTTTCTGAAAACCTATATTTTGAGGTGTTCTTTTAGGTCAAGGTAACATAATCCGACACATGGAAAAGTTTCCAATTTTTTCAATGGTTTTTGGTGATGATTTTTTTAATGTAGAATATTGATAGTGAATTAGGACTGATGAAGCATAATAGTGACTTGCACTAGTGTCTTTATACCCCATGTCAAGAAAGGTGAGTAAGGAAATATGACTCAGAATGGTGACATGCACAGGTGAATTACAATAGTGAGTCACGGTGGTAAGTCACTGATGATAGGTCACGATGATAGGTCCCAAAAAATAATTTTCTTGATGGTGGCTCATCCAATGGTGACTAATCATATGGTTATTCAACTAATGGTGACTCATACCATGGTAGGTCATCCAACAGTGAGTCTCACGAATGAGATTGGTGACTCCCATTAGTGATGTTCCTAATGGTAATTCATTTCCCACAGTAAGTCAAAATTCCAATTTTTCTAGATTTTTTTGGATGTTCTCCCCTTTGACTTTCCCTTTTAATATATATGATTTCAATTCTATATTTAACATTTTTTGGATCTGTTTCAAATCATATCTTTCTTATAAAAAATTAATGATTCCATGGTTTCCCAAACCAGAAGGCCTTGTTTAATATTCTTCTTTAATGGATTTTAAAATATTTTCCCCCATTAATTTAGGATATGGACTTTCTAAAGGCGAGATCCACTCTTCCTTATGCACTCAGGTTTTCTATTGGTTCTCCATGAATGTTTGTTCTCGACAAGTGAAGAATTTTCGTTTCACCTTTTAGGATCATGTTTTCTTTATAGTATTTTCCTACATGCGTACCCACTTCCTTGTAAGAATAAAGAGGTGTTGATAGTTCATTATTCCAAATAGGGATCCCATCATCTCTATTTTATTTGGGTATCATGCAGGGTGGGTGTATGAATGTATCCCTTATGAAGATTGAAGAATAATATCTAAATAAATATAATAGAAATCATAATAAAAAAGATAATTAAACCATATAAGATAAATATATATGGGATGGGGAAAAGTGATGTATGATCTACTTGTTATTTTTTTGGTTGTTAATGTGGATTTTATACGATATATGCTTATTTAAAATAAAGTTCATTGGGGGTATTTCTTTGTGCACCAAATATATTCTGGAATGCATGCAATTTGTATTCTATTCATACAATTGTTATGATATCAGTGGACCACATACACACAGTTAATAAATGGATTCCCCATTATCAAAATGATTATTTGATAACCCATAATGATAAAAAGTTTAATTAAATAATCGATCTCTTTTAAATCTAAATATGGCAGGGTTGGTTTGTGTGATGGTATGGTCATCATCATGGATAGGTGATGTGTGGTGGTTCGGGTGGTGTAATGAAATCCAATGCTTATTTATTTTTGATTGTGGAATGAATGGGAGTTAAATTGAGAGTAATGAAAAACTAATCTAAATTTATATATCTTTTTTCTTTCTGAGATGACCTTGGTCGTAATGAATGTTGTGTCTAGTAATTTCTCAGGTAGTGATAAAATGAATAAAATAATTTTTAATAGAAAATGATAATTTGATTGAAGAAAAATAATAAATTGATTGGGTGTGAAGCAAAATATCATTGTGAAGCTGCTTTAATTTATCAATAGTGGATGTGACTGTTGCTGATACAAATTAATTCATTTAGGGGTAGCAGTAGAGGTTGTGTCATGACATTCGTGTTGGAGGAAAAAACACTTAGGTTTGGCTTAATGTTTTGGTAATATATATAAATATATATATTTACATCTATTTTTTATGTGTGATTTCTATACACACCCCGACATAGATTAACACTATGTGTTGAACACCCCCATTTTCATGGGGGTTGGTGTCTTTAGAAAACAACCATGTGGGAGAATGGATGGTTGGACACCCAACCTTCCATACTCCCTATTCAAGGTTTTTATAAGAAAATTATCTTCTAGAATGGAGGGGTTTATTATGCCTATATGTGTTCATTAAATTTGTTCTTTTGAGGTGTCTTGTGGATGTGAAGTATTGTGCTTACCAGGTGTCTTTGAGATACAGAGTTGTTGTGGGATAAGAGTTTTTTGGAGGAAGGTGTATCAGTTGTGGCCTAGGTGAGCACATGTGGGATGTGATGTGGTTTGTGGCCCAGTTGTGTGTGCGCATTCTATGATGTGGTTCTTTCAGAAGTGATGGGGGCCCCATGATATATTTAATTAGGGTGTGAGAGTGGATAATCAGTGGGAAACTGGTGCAGGCACCCAATCATCATTGTTCATTCTATAATACATTACATGACATTCTATATTAGTTGTGTATGCCTTGTTGTGGTGGGGATGGATTACATAACACGGTAGGTGTTGTTTTGTTCTAATATTTTCTGATGCGAGAATTTCTATGATTATCTCACTTGTGGAAGAGAGACTTGTATTGATAATGAGTATATTTGTGTTCTAATCCAATTTTATAAAACCGTTTTTCGTTTATTGGACTATAGGGACCATGATGGGTGTTACTTTCTTAGACTATGGTACAGTTGTTGTCTCACTAATTATCACTACTTTTGGTACTTACCTTGGATTTTTATTACATTTGTAACAATTTTGTTTTGAATCGTGCACGTGAGATGGATATTTGGTTTCTTTTTTAAATTTCATGGAGTTATTTGGAGGTAGATACATCTTATCTCCCATTAGATTTTTATTATAATGGGTAATGATTCCCATATTATAAGATCATTGGTACATTGGTGCTTGTAGCCACACCGGGGCCTACTGAAGGTCAGACTCGAGGGTTAATATATCTCTTCCTTCATTGACCTCTCAAGATTTGAATCTATAGCGGGAGGCGGTTGTGACTGGAACATATATTATATTTCATGTATTTAAATAATATTTTATAGTGGTATTATAAATTTGAAAATATTATATATGATCATTGATTTCATTTGATAAAATTCTAACTTGAGGTATGAGATCATTTTTATAATATCAATATTTTTAAAGATAGTTTTTATTATGTTTCTAATGAGGAAATTCTATAGAATATCTCTGAATAAACTCATGAATTTTCATCATAGTTTTTATCTATAGATATCAAATATTTCCCTTTAAATTTACTCTCGTTAGGTTCTAAAGAGACTGAAAGAATATTTTCATGAAAAACTAACCTTATTTATATCTTCATTCAAATTTTCTTCACCTTTTCAATCCAAGACACCTAAAAATGACTTCTAGAAGCTTTAAAAATTTCGAATATTGCTTTCAAATTAATTTTTACCCATGATTTATTTTTTACGAAAAATATTAAAATTAATATTCTTATTATTTTGAGGACAATATACTATTGGATTTTTTAATTAAAATATGAATTGAATCATTGTTTTATCATAAAAAACATGAAAATAATTGTATATATCCATGAATGATAAATTGTTTTAAATAATCTATTTAATGTATCAAATGATCCTTTTAAATAAAATATTTTCCATAATACTTGAATTTTTTGAAACAATATCATTAATTACACAATGAAAATTATATTTTGACTTATTTATATTTTTGTGATATTTTAATGTCTATTTTCATTTTTTATATCCTTATATGTTGTAACTTATGATCCATTGGAAATATGGTACTATGATACCATCCAATTTCATTATATTAAGGTATTATGAAGATTATTATTAATGGATAAATCTCTATACACAATTTTTCCTATTGGATTATCATATAATGATGAATATTTTGTTGAACTAATTTCATTTAAACATGTTATCCGATGATAAAATGAAGAATTATTTTTGGAAACAATTTCATTTCCAAATGAGGCACTATGATGAATGTTTTATGATATTATGGAAGAAATATTTATGATTATCAATTTTTGATTTGTTTATAATGAAACCGGTATTTATAGAATAATACCTTGTTTCTTTTCTATTAATACTTATGAATAAGATATTATTTTTTACATTAATGAGGATGGATTTTCTGAAATCATACACACCTCAAAACAACGAGTTTTTCTAAATTATTACATCGCACACAATTTTGTGTTATAACGAAAAATAATATAATAATATTATTTTTTTAAATGGTAGATATTTCCTAGACATTATATTAGTAGGAATGAACATAAAAAAAATACAATATGATTATTAAATTTCTATATTTATCTGATAAATAATAGAGGCTTAAAATATAAATGAAATTGATTTTAAGCATGGAATACTCTAATAATTCTAAAATGTCATTTGACTACCTTTTGATGGTGAACCCTTTTTAAATATATTTTTCTCAAATTTTTATGTTATATTAGAAAAAATTAAATTATTCCTTATAATAGAGGTATAAAAATTTATTTTGGATGAAATTTTGGTATTTTTATGAAAATGTTCATTTTTAAATGAATAGGAAAAATACTTAATTTTAATTCAAAACTACCTTTTCATAAAATTTATTTATATTGTTAGATTTTCCTTGTAAATGGTTTTAATGTATAATTTTAAAATATTCTTATCTATTAATTAATGTATTTTCATTATATTTAATTTCACATTTTAATTGGACATAAACACGTGTCAATCTTTTGATAGTTATTTATTCTTTAAACCATGATTTTTGTTTTTGAAAATATGTATTAATTTTAAAATAATTACTGAAACTTATGTGTTTTGAATTTTGAGAAATAAATTTCATATTCCGGATCATGTGATAAAATTTTTCTAAATATGTAATTTCATTTTTAGACATTTTGAATAGTAAATTAATTAATTATTATATATACAATGGTTAATGTGTAAATATGGAAAATAAGGGTAAAAAATATTATAATAATATTCAACTACCCTAACATAGGTACTAATACTATTAGAATAGATATGCGTGACCATGGGCATCCTTGGGTATATTTTGGAACTATATGGATCCACATTGATGTGAAAAAGACATTTTATAATAATTAATTTAATGTAAAGAAAAATGTAACATAAACATGTCTTTTTTTATAAATCAATTTTTATAAGTGGTAATATAAGTGATATATTAGAGTATAAATGATAATTTGAAATCTAGAAATATTTCAACATCCTAATATTTTATTAATAAAATTTACACCTCCAATAAATAAATTTTCTATGACATAATGATGATGTAATAATTTTCTTATTAATGAACGATTTAAATAAATGAGATTATAAATATTAAAATAAATTTATTTTTAAATTTCTTATTCTATAAAAGAATTTTATGCATGATTATGACTTTTTATTATTGAATTAATTAATTTTTTTCAAATGAATCAAGTTGTAATGGATTTTTAAAATTTCATGATATGAATTGTATAAAAATTGGAAAAAATGTGTTTTTAAAACAAATATAATTTTATTAAATGATATAATAGTCGTAAAAATATATGACTTGGACTAATGATATAGATAAGGTTGAAAACTTTATTAATGAATCACCTTATATTATTTTGTAATTTTATTTTATTGTAATTAAACATTTTGTATGAATATTCCAGAATAAAGGGTAAGAGTTATATTAGTTATGTAAGGTTTAAAGCTAAAAGATACGGTTATATTTGTGACCAAGGCATATATAAAACCTATTGGTTAAGTATGTTTTTTAAAACAATATTTTCTATGAAATAAATGACTGTGGGGTCGTTTTAAATATATAATCATCTTATAATACTTCAAAATATTCCAAAAGTGCTTATCCTCCCTCCAAAAAAAGGGTATCAACCCTACACATTTAATCACACCTCTCAATCCACTTGGATCAACCATAATCTGCCCAAATAATATTTTAACATCTCTATCTTACACCAAGAATATATACATTATGTATAAGGGTATTCAATAAATCCCTTTGGCTCAAATCAATGAGAGTTACTCGTTTAATGAGGTAGCGTCTTCTCTAATGTTTTATGCCACTGTTTTACTTCTTCACTCCATATTCTATTCTTATTGATTTATTACATAAAAAAATATAATTAATATTCTAGGATGTTTTTAAAATAATAATAAGAGCTACACTTCCTCAAGAATCCATCTAATAGATATGAACATTTTGTATCTATGGACGACAAACTACTACCTCACGAAATGATGATTGTTAAATTTTTACCAACCACCTCTCATGGTTGACATTATGATTGAACAATATTTATATATGATATATATTATATTAATATTTTTACTATGCTTATGTTCTTTATTTAAATCATTACTTTTTATATTTCCATATGATGTAAATACAATAATTTCATTTGAGAAAGTGGGGTCCACTACCCCCTAAAAGTGATATGATTCGTTCTTCTCATACATGGAATGTATAAAGGATGGAGTTAGTGAACTTTTGTAACATATATAAAATATTATATGATATTATAATTATATTATACATATGTATCATTTAGTTTTCATTCGTTTAAATATGAAAAATAAATGAAAGTATCTTTCATGCCTACGCACGACATACCATCTCCATAAATGGTGCATTTCATTTTCTATCTACAAATGTTAGGTAATATTATAAATAAATTTATATAATGGATATAAATGATATTTAAATTAATAATATAATTCTGGAGATAATTTTATTTTGACCACATGGACAATTTGTAATTATAACAACTTAATTTTTGACTCAAGTATCGAATATCGAAAAAACAACCAATATTAACATAAATAATTATATAATTTTTATAACGTGTTAATAAGGGATATAATAAGAATAATAAACATTAAAAAAGGATCTGAATCAATTAGAAATTAACATATTTTTATTATTTAGGAATAAAAAAGAACATATGTGACGATTCAAATAGATTATATGGGAACCTTTCACCCTCTTATTTTATTCAAACAATTATTTTATGTTACGTGTTTTAATATCAATTTTATTATGTTGTTAAATACTCTTATATTTCTGTATATATTATTTATAGGTGATGGTCTATCCTTTTCTCTCTCATTAACACATTTTCTAAAATTTTAATTGACGTTGTTAGGCTACCGAATTTTGGTAAGGTAATTTCTAAAATTAATTTCCACTCACTAGGTTTTTTGCATTCATTATTGAGATTATGTGTGGAATAACTATTTATTTATCAATTTTATAATTTTCACTTCCCCATTATTTTGATATACTATTTCAACACATAGTCATCCCATTGACAAATCCTTACAACATTTATATGATCATTGTAAGGGAAATCATATATCAATCTCCATTCAATGAGTTTAATATTCATGTCATTTGTTTTTTTATACATTACATTCTGTGAATAAAAAATGATATTTTTACACATATATCCAATTATATTATATATATTTATATTATTCACACATAATTATTCCATTGAAATATTCTTATTCTAAGGATAAGATCTTCGTAATAGATTTCGTCTTAATTTACATTTTACTGAGGTTTATATGTTTTCATGAACCAATTCACATTATATGGTTTATATATTTACCTCTGAAATATTATATCATGAATTATTTTATTTTCATGATATTAGAAGTTTTTTTATGTTGTTATTTAATTATTTTTGTTCAATTATTTTCTCAAGAGGTAAGAGACTCTTTAACTAAAACATTTTTTTTAAATATTTCAAATATTTACTCATCAAAATAATTTCATTAGTGTACATGATTTCAAAATGGTTTTAAGGATTTATTAATATTTAAATATATTTTTGATAATTTAATTTAATTATTTCTTTTAAAAGTTTCAAAGTGGTAGGAGATAAATTTATTAAAAAATATTATATCTAAATGTTTTAAATGTGCCTTTTAAATTGAATTGATTATCTCAATATTTTGAAATGATATCTAGTGATTGTAATTTGGAAATCATATCTTTCCTTTATATTTATTTTATGTGTTATGTCTATATTATGTTTATTGTACATTTTATACATATATAGGTGGTTTTCTCATAAACCATGGGCGGTTGAGCCCGAGATATCTCTCGAATGCATTGGGTAATTTGACAGAGGTAACTGTTAATATCTCTCCTAATAGATTTCAGGGATATACTATAATTTGTCTTACAAAATGTATCTCCCTATGTAGCAGTGAAAGATACATTGTATGTATGTCAGGGATTCCATAAGTTACCTTTATAATATATGATTTATGTTTGTTATTCATAAATATTATGATTTCAGGATGTTTGTTAGAGAACATATTTTTTATGATTGAAAAGTATGGTTTCATTGATTTTTTTGTATTGATTGAATAATTTTTTCATTCCTTATGGTGTATCCCATAATGAACATATTTTAACATCCATTGTTTTTGAAATGTTTTTCACATGGTATGAGGAACTTTAACCGAAAAGAATAATTCATGAATATTTATTTCAAGAAAATAATTCTTGTTTTATTTTAAAGATTTTTATTTTGTTTTCAAAAATTGTGGATAGAGAATAAGTGTCTACTCTGTAATTTTTGTGATGAAATGTAATAGTTATGGCCAAATTCTCTAAAAATATAAGCCTAAAAATATCCTCACTGTGAATTCTAGACTTAAGTCTAAATTATGTGATGTTTAAGGCTGCGTACTTATTTTTAGTATTTGAGGTCTTTTTAGATAAATTTAGATGTTAGGGTTTTATATGGGTGTTTATTGTGGATTTCATATAACTATGATGGTTATTATCATATGGAAACGTTCAAGGGTTATGATAAAATTAGTAGATTTGGTAAAAACCTAAATAATGGAGATATAAGGAGGTTGATGGATTAGTGCAATATAATTGTATTTATGTAATTTCTAACCTATAGAACATTATTTTTTTATAATAATAATTCCTTTCATGTTTATGTTTTGATTCTTTTCATCATATTAAGGATCATTAGTCAAGTTGGAAGAAAAGTGATCTTTCACAACCTTTTTATCCCTCCTCTATCATATGATAATAACTATTATGGAAAAATCATTTTAGAATTTGTTTTAATAGTTTCTTGAGTAATAAAATCACATAAAAGAATAATTTTGAGTTATCCAACACCTACAAATTAGTAAAATAATTTTATTTGTCATGGAATCTTTTTCATATGATTTCAAGATCTCGCCATTTCCAACTCTATATAAAAGTGAAATTATAGGAGTGGACTGAATACTTACTTTTTAAAAGTATAAAATCATACCAAAAAAAGATAGGGAAAATCTGGAAGATCATGATATCTATATTCAAGGTATGATTTATTTTCTTTTCCATAAATAATGAAGCATCTTTAGATTAATATTTATAATCGATGGGGATGTTAAATCTTCATGAAATATGTATTAATAAATAAGGTGTAAAGTCATAGTTAATGGATATGGAAGACTATCAAATGAGTATGAAGTCAGCATACATGGGATTCAAGAGTTTTTGGGGATTGTAGGATGAAGATATTTTTAAAAGTATTGAGGTTATATTGATGATACTAATACTTTAGAAGACCTTTTCATGTATGAGTAATGCAGATGTTTGATATGTGAAAATTTCATTCAAGAAAGAATTGGTTTTTCATGTGGGGACATAATGGATAACCGTAGGGGTTCATATGATATTTGGTTTTTGACATGATAAATGGTTATTAAATTTTGGGATGCAAAATGAAGGGTATTAGATAACCTTTGAGGATAATATATGCTATGGTTATTGTTGATTACATTATCCTATTTTTGAGAATTTTATAATAAAGATATGTCTTGGGAACATGGACAAACTGTGGGATGGTTGATGACCCATCATGTCTGATAAGGCTGCAAGAATTGAAACCATAACTGATGGGAAACAAGGGTGCATTGCATACCGTTAGCCTACGTGATGTCCATGGTTAGTATAACGTAATCTTTTTAGTTAAATAATTTTACTGATCATGAATAAGTTTATTTTTGATCATAGGTTTTATCAAATGGGTTTATTTATAATAGGAAAATGACTTTCTAATTAATTGGTAAATGCTATTTTGGAAGACAGACACTCTTTTGGGAAAACATTATGCCTATGGAAAATAGTATATTATGGGATTTCATTTGTGGAGTAATGGTAGGAATATTATTTTGTATGAATATATGTTATTATTGTGGGCATTTGGTTATTTTATTTATTTATCAAAATGATTAACCAATCATATTTAATACGTGATTAGGTTAATTACTTTTCAGCATGAGACTTTAATAAGAGTCGATGTTATTTGGAGATAAATGTTAAGATTTATCATGGATGATTATATGATCTAATCCATCATAATTTTTTGGTATCATAAAAATATGGCTTATTTTGAAGAATTTTAAGTACAATTGTGTATTGAATGGTCATTATTGATTTATGGGTATTGTTTGTTAAATTTTAGAGATTAATAGAAATATTAATTTTTATAATGGATTATCCTTTTTAGGGATTATTTGATCTCGTTCTAACCATTCTGGTATTGGTTGATTTCTAAAGATAGGGGAAATATATTGTTTATATTTTTTGGATTATTTTATTCTATATAAGATTATTTCTGCACTCCATGTGTGACCGTGTAATCTTGAATACTCATCAATTGGAGAAAAGATGAGTTTTTGGAATAAATTTATTAAAGCATGAAACTCTACTTGAAAAGTAAGTATATTTCTTTATGTTGTTATTCAATATCATAAATATATTCTCTAACATTATGAAATAGAAATTAATACAAAAAACTATTTTTAGTTGATTTTTCTTACTGGGTAATCAAGGACTGTTTTACCTATCATAGGTTTGTGATTTTCTAGTGGTTAACATTCTCTTGATCATGTTTTCTATCACTCTCCACCATAACACGATGGTTAGTTTTTCATCCATATCCTTGTTTTCTTACAATGAATCCTAGTATAGGTTATCTTGGGAGACCTTGGTTATTCTATTTCATTATTTTAAATTGTTATATTTTTTTCTCTTTTTCCAATGTGGGACATAAAATGAAGTTTCCAAGACTAATTTTTAAAATTCAAGGATGCAATTTCCAAAAGGGGGAAGCATGTGACGACCAATGTAGTTTTAGAAAAATACGTTATTTTCATTTCTATTAATAATTTTTAATATGATATTATTTATATATTAAAGGGTAATCTTTTTCCTATAATGTATTGTACATGAATCAATGTGTTTCTTCGAAATCATACATCGCACATAACATTGAGTTATAATGAAAAATATTATAATAATATTACTAATTTAAATAGTAGATAATGTATAACCATTATATTGGTAGAAATTAACATAAATATCTAAAATATTATTATGAAATTACTTTACATTTATCCAATAAATGTCAGTATCTTAAAATATGAATGAATATGATTTTAAGCATTAAATACTTTAAAAAATTTACAAGGTAATTTTACTGCCTTTTGATGGATAAGCCTTTTTATATCAAGTTTTTCTTCACATTTAAATATTCAATTTAATAAAATAATATATTTTTGAGATACAGGAAATCAAAATTTACTTGGATTACTTTTTTTATTTTTTTTGATAAAGTTCCATTATTGTTAATAGTGATTAGTACTGCATTTTAATCCAAAACTACATTTTACTCTAATTTATTTATATTGTAATATTATACATTTTATTGGTTTTAAAGAATAATTGGAGTATATTTTTATAATTTAATCCAATTATGTTCATTTTATGTAATTTAACATTTTAATTGGACATAATCACTTCTCAATATTCTGATTTTTATTAGTCCCTCTTTTGGTTTTCACAACAAATATTTATTTTATATTAATTACTGAAACATCTATGTTTTGAATTTCGATAAATTGATTCCATATTTGGAATCAGGAGGTCCAAATTGTTTAAATAGGTTCCTTTAATTTATTTTCATTATGAATAGTATGTTTAGTAATTATTTTATTTACCATGGTTATTAGGTAAATCTAGTAAATAATGGTAAAAAAATAATATTATAATATTACTAACTACCCTAACATGTGTTATAATATTATTGGATGAGATATGTCTGACCATGGGAATCCTTGGGTCTATTTAGGGAACCCATGAAGCCAATATGATGTGAAAATGACCTTTTATAACAACTTATTTAATGTAATGAATAATGTAACAAAAACATGTCTTTTTATCTAAAACAACATATATATAGGGTTATATAGAAGATATATTTTACTATAAATAATTATTTGAAATATAAAAATATTTCATATTTCATTGTATTTTATTTAGCATTTGTAAACAAAAAATAAATAAATTTATTAATGACATAATGATGATGTAATAATTTCTTTATTAATGGATGATTTAAATAAGTGAAATTATAAATATTAAAATAAATTTATTTTGAAAATTTTTATGTCATCCATGATTTTTATGGATGATTATTACTTTTTATCATATAACTAATGAATATTATTCTAAATATTCAAGTTGTTATGGATTTTTAAAAATTCCTGAAATGAATAGTATAAAAATTGCCAAAAATGATTATTTAAATGAAATACAATTTAGCTAAATGATACATTAGTCAAAATAGTTTATTATTAGGCCAAATGACTTAGATAATGTTGAAAATTTCATTAATGAATCATTTGAGTTTCTATTGGTATTTTATTGTAGTTCTATTAACAATATAGTATAAATATACAAGAAGACATGGTAAGAGTAAAATCAGTTAACTAAAAGTTATAGCTCAAATAGAAGGTTAAATTTGTGACCTAGAATTTTCAAAAACCAACTGGTTGAGAGGTTCCCAACCCAACATCATATTAGATTTGAAATAAATGACATTGGAACATTTTGAAACTAAAAGTCATTTTATAATACTTCAAAACGTTCTTAATGTACCCCTCCTCCCCCTTATAAAAGGGAATCAAACCTACCCATTTAATCACACATCTCATGCCCCTTGGATTTTCCTAACACTAACCATATAATCTCCCAAATTCCATGTCTTTCTCATAGAATCATTATCATAGTCAGAAAGAGATTCAATAAGTCCATTAGGCTTAATGCAAAGGGAATTACACGTTTTAAAACGTAGGGTATTCTTTAAAGTTCATTTTATTTATTTTACTTCTTAACTGTCTATTCTTATATTATTATTTGATTACATAACAAAAAACAACATCAATATACTAGGATGTTGCTCTGATAATGTATATAAATACATTTACCCAAACCTACAACTATTGGATATGAATATATTGTTCTTGTGGAAGACGAAGTACTACCTCACGAAATGACGATTGTTTAATTTTCCCATAACACCTCTCATGGTGGACATTATGGAGGAAATATATTTATATATTATATATATTCTATATATATATTGTCTATATGATTCATTTTTAAATTTAAATCATACTATTATTCTCTTAATAATGTTTAAATATGATAATTTCATTGGAGGAAGTGGTGACTACCTCCCCCTCAAATTGATATGACCCATTCTTTCCATACATGGAATGTATAAAGGATGGTGTTAATGAACTTATGTAAAATATATAAAATATGAAATTATAAATTAATTATAATAAAAATATGTATCATTTAGTTTTCATTGTATTTAATATGAAAAAATGAATGTATCATTCATGTGTACATACGGCTTACCGTCTCCACAGATAGTGCATTTTATTTCTTATATCCAACTTATTTGTACTATTGTATATATATATATATATTCGATATATATTATATTTAAAGCATGAACATCCTTATAGAGATAAAATAATTTGGACCACATAGACAACTAGTAATTATAACATGTTAGTTTTTGACTCAAGTACTAAATATCAATAAAATGACTAATATTAACTTAAATTATTATGTAGTGATTATAATGTTGAAACAAGTGATATAAAACGAATAATAAAATTGAAAAATAATTTTATTTAATTATAAATTAATATTTTTTATTATTCAAGAAGAAAATGTATCACATGTGATGAGTCAGACTCAAGGTAAGAGAACCATTCACCCTCCCCTTTTAGTCAAAAACTTATATTATGTCATGTATTATAATTAAAAATATCATATATTGAAATAGATTATTCTATAGTTGTAAATTTTATTTTAAAAGGATGAAAGACATTTTTCTATATCATCAACTCATTTTATGAAATTTTATGTGACATCGTTAGGCTGTCGAATTTTCGTAAGGGAATTTCTTAACTCAATTTCCACTCGTTGGGTTTTATGCATTCATCATTGAGATTATGTGTGGAATAAATATTTGTTTATAAATGTTATAATTGACACATAAAATTTTGTTTATATATTATTTATAAACATATTCACCCCATTGATAATTTCTTTTATAATTTATACGAATATTTTTTGGGGAAATATTAGTTCAATCTCCACTCAATGAGTAAAATTTCCAGGTCATTGGTTTTGTTTTTATAAGACTATGTGTGAATGAAATATGATTGTTTTACAATTAATATCTACTTATGTTGGGTGAATTTATATTTTTCACCCATTACTTGGTTATTTTATTTCCTTTAATCTATGTATATGATAATCGTTATAGATTTATTCTCAATTTGTATTCCATTGAGATTTATTTTCTCTTATGCACGAATTTACTTTATATGGTGTACATACTACCCATTGACATATTATATCATGAATTATTTTATTTTCATGATATTATATGTTTTTATTTTTTATTTAAAATTTTTTATTCTATTATTTTCTAAAGTGGTAAGGGAATATCTAACTAAAACCTTGCTTTAAATTTATATATATTTATTATTAAAAATAATTTCATTAATTTACCTGTATTCAAAATGGGTTTTAAGATTTATTTATGTAGGACCCCATGAAACCATGAGAAAGGAGGGGTGAATCATGGTGTGAAATTATTCTTTTAAAATCAAGGATCTTGTTCCCACATTGGTAGGAACTAGTTAAATCAGTATGATGGTTATGATCACCAATGAAACATTCCAATTCAAAGAGATGGCACAAAAATTTTCATATGGTTCACCACTATGGGCTACATCCAAGGAGAATACGCCATCAAGTTTCTGGTCATACCAAATTCCACTAATCTTCACTAGTTGTGGATTAAAATGGTTCGGGAACAGTCACATTTCCCCAGGCTCACTACCTTTACAAAGGTTCAGAGATAGATCACTGCTTCCCTTGGGTCACTCCCGATGTCTCTCCCTGGGTTACTGCCCTTGGTGAAGTCCCACTCAGTGTATAGACGTGAAGATCTCTTAATCATTGAAAAATAATGTATCCTCTATTGAATGTATATGCTCTATTGAAGTCCAACTTTTACTTGTAAACTAATCCCACATTGCACAGAAAGTATCAGGAAATCTTCTAGTTTTCGTGCACCTCCAGAAGGTCTGGCGTACAACAACCTCACCTTGCGAACTTCTCCAAGACCGGAAGGTAAGTTTCAATAATTGTGTGCAAGTCACTTGTGCTGTACACAATCGTCGCGCAGGTGACACCAGCACACTTGCGCGACACTGCATCTTTCAACTCCAAACTTGCGCGACTCTCCACCTTTAACTCCCAAACTGCCTTGGTCACACAGCCAACAACTGGGGTGCATCCTCTACTTGCGTGACCCAAAAACCACTTGCGCGAATCATCAAATTACATAAAGAGAGCTCGAATAATTTATAATTCTTTAACTTCATTACAAATGAGGAGGGGTGGTCCTCTATTTATAGGAAAACTGGACCCCCTGCGTGGTGTAGCGCAAGTGTCCTAATGGCGCGCAAGTTCCGGCCATCAACTCCAACTGCCCTATCAACTGTCATGTAACTCACTTTTGCGACCAAACCAATACATTCGCGACCCTCTTACCTTTTACATATTTTGATATTATAATCATAAAGAACAATAGGAGCGCAACTTTCCATCCTCCTTGGCATTGGCGTGCATGTCCTTTCTCAACACGTAAGTCACTTGCACGACCATCCCAAAACTTTTGCGGCCTTTATCCCTTATCCATTTTTCCATGTTCTAATCATGAAAAACACATGGAATGCAATTTTCCACTCCTTCAAGTACATGGCACGCAAGTTTCTTTTCCAAAATCACTTTTCTCCACTTGTCGATTTTCAGGCCCAAAAATAATCCAAACACTGGGAAATAGCACCACCTTCAATACTATTTTCTGCTTGAACTGTATGATCACTTTGTTAGTACACATTCTGAACATCCACTGAGGATTGACAAAAAAACACATACCATACTCCATGTCAGGCATAGAGGAACATGGTTCCAACAATTTATATAGACATATATGTTTTAAAATTTGAATTCATTAATTTATTTTTAATTTTCAATGTGGTATCAGACACATTGATTCTAAATTGTTATTTTTAAATGTTTTAAATGTGTCTTTTAAATTGTATTGATTATGTAAATATCTTGAAATGATATCTTGTGATTGTACTATGTAAATTTTATATTTCCTTTATTATTTTTTATGTGTTATTAGAATGTTATTGTTCTTATCCATTATTTATATATACGGGTGGTTATATGATAAACCGAGGGTGAGTGATCAAGATATTTCTTTCCAATTCATTGGTTAACGTGACAGATGTAAATTTTATTGTTTATCTTAAGTGACTTTTGTAATTTAACACGATGAGTATTACAATCCTAACTCTTAATGTATCTATAAATTCTATAATGAATCGATGTTATGGATGAAAAATGTTATATTTTTGATTTAGTATTTTTGGGTGTTATCTATAAATCATATGATTTCATGAAGTTTATTAAAGAACTTAAGTTTTATGATTGAAAAGTATGGATTCATTGATTTTTATGTATTGTTGGTGTAATATTTTATTTTTTTTCTTTCATACCTCTTACTGATATTTTTTTCTCATCCCAAGTCTTTCAAATGTTTTTCACAGGGTATAAGGAAGGGATAAAGAATTGAGGAATTCAAGAATATTTATATAAATAAAATCATTCTTGTTTTATTTTAAGGATTTTTTTAATTTTTTCAAAAAATTTGGATAGAGAATAAGTGTCTACATTGTAATTTTTGAGATGTAGTGTAATTTTTATGACGTTATTTTCTTAAACTCTAACCCTAAAAATATCATCAATTTGAATTATTTACTAAACCCAATATTAGGTGATGTTTAAGGATATGGTCTTATATTTGGTATCATAGTTTGGTTGAGATAACATTAGAGGATATGGTGCTATATGAGTGTAGGAAATGGATCTCATATAATTAAGATGGTTATTTTGTCATGGAAAATTTTAGAGGTTTAATGTAAAATAGGTTGATTTGGTAAAAACTGAATAGTGGAGATATAAAGCGGTTTTTGAATTATAGTAATATAATTTTTTTAATTTTATTTTTACCTTATAAAGGATTTGTTTTTTAATAATAATAATTTGTTTCATGTTTATGTGTTTACTCATTTTAGTAGATTAGGGATCATTTGTCAAGATGGAAGGAAATATATCTTTTACAACCTTCTTGTCCCTCCTTGAGTATTTAATCATCCCTACTATGTAAAAATAATTTTTGAATGATTTTCACATATTCTTGAGTATTTAAATCACCTACATAAAATAGTTTCATTTATCCAACACCTACACATTTAAAATACAAATTTATGAGACATGGAATATTTTTCATATGTTTTCAAGATCTCAACTTGTACAACTCTTTAGAAAAACCTTTACTTTTTGAAAGTATGACAACATCTGGAAGTAAAAAAAACATCCCGAAGATCATGATATCTGGATTCAAGGTATGATTTATTGTCATATCCATAACGAAATGAATCATCATTGGATTGATATTTATAAGTGATAAGGATATTCTATTTTTAGGAATGATGTATTAATAAATAAGGTGGAAATATATATTTAATGGATCATGAAGAATGCCAAATTAATAAAAAGTCTACATATATTGGATTCATGTGTTATAGTAGATTGTAGGATGATGAAATGATTTAATGTATTAATTATATTACAATGATGGGATTACAATGGAAGACATTTTCTAGTATGTGTAACCCTGATGTTTGATATGTGGGAATGTTAATCAAGAATTATTTATCTTTTCTTATGTGGATATAATGTATAACCTTAGGGGTTCATATGATATTTTTTCTGAGGTGATAAATGATTATTACATTTTGGGATGCAAAATGAATGTTATTAGCAAACCATTGATGATAAAATATGTTATGGTTAATCATGGGTAAATAATCTTATTTTTTTGATTTTTTTAAAAATGATATTGTTTTTGAAAAAGAAAAACATGTAGGATGGGTGACAACCTATCGTGTCTGGAAAAGCTACATGAATAACACTCACAACAAAATGGAAATAATGGTGCATCACCTACCACTGGACTATGTGACATACCTGGTTATTATGACTTATTCATTTTAGTTAAATGATTTTATGTATCATGATTAAGGTGATTTTGGAACGTATGTTTTGTCAAATAGAAATCCATAGTATTAAAAAATTCTTGTTGATTAAGTGATAAATGCAACTTTGGAATAATTTATCTCTTTTATGAACAAATTATTCCTGAGGAAAAAATAATACTATTGGATTTCATTTTTGGAATAAGGTTTGAAATTTTATTTTTGAAGAATCTATGTTTTTATGGTGGATATATGGATATTTAGGTTACTTATGGAAATAATTAACCAATCATAGAGAATATTTTATTAGGTTAATTACATTCTAGTATAAGACATTAAATGTAGTTGATGTTATTTTGGGATATATTTTAATATTTATCATGGTAGACTATGTGATCAAATCCTTATAAATTTTGTGTTTTAATAATAGTAGGATTATATTGAAGATTTTAATTTTCAATTGTATAATGAATGTCTTAGTTGAACATTGGGTATTGTTTGTTCAATTCTTGAGAATACGAGTATTATTTCATTTTATAAATCATTATCCTTTTTTGGGATTATCTGATCTCATACGAACCATTTTGGTATTGTGTAATGTATAAAGTTAGGGGGAATATATAGTTCATCATTTTTGTATTATTTGATTCTCTAGAAGTTTATTATATCACATCATGTGTGATTATGAAATATTGAATACTAATCATTTAGAGAAAATATGATATTGGGGTAGAAATTTCTTTAAGGATTAAACACTACTTAAAAAGTAAGTATAATTCCTTATTTTCATATTCAATATCATAAATAAATTCTAAATTTTTTTTAAATTCAACTAAAAACAAAAAAATTACGTTTACATTTCCTAAACGATAATCAAATACTGTATAACATATCACATGTTTTTTATTTTCTGGTTATTATCTTTCTCTTGATCATGATTTCTATCACTCGACATTAGAACATGATGGTTAGTTTCTCTTCCATATACAAATTTTCCTACATGGAATCCTAGTAAGGTTTATATTGAATGAAATTTTTTACTTCCCTTTATATCTATTTAAATGATATTTTTATAGACACTTTTTCTAATATGGTACTTTCAATAATGTTTCCATGAAAATTCTAAAATTATGAGAATCCAATTTCTAAAAGGAGTAAGGATGTAACAACCTAGGTATTTATAGAATAATACTTTATTTTCATATATATTAATATTTATGAATAAAATATTATTTTTACATAAAATGGGTTTATTTTTCTAATAGCATACTCAACACGCAACAACGGGTTTCATGGAAATCTTAAGTTACCACATCTTTGAGTTATACCAGCAGATAATATAATAATATTATTATTTTAAATAGTAGTTAATTTATATTCATATTTTTTGAGGGAATGAACATGACTCACTAAACTATGTTTATTAAATGTCTTTACAATTAACCAATAAATTTTTGAGGATTAAAATTAGAATGAATATGATTTTACGCATGAAATACTCTTATATTTTTAAAATTTTTGTTTACTACCTTTTGATGAAGAACCATTTTTAAATAATTTTTTTTTCAATATAATATGATCTATTTGAAAAAATAAGATACAAATTTAAAACATGGGCATCATATTTTACATTGGAAGAAATTATGGTATTTTTTGTGATAAAGATCGCTTTTCTTGATTAGGGGAAAATACTACATTTTAATTCAAAACTCCCTTTTCATATAATTTATATTATATCCATATTATATTTTTAACTATTTTTGAAGTATAAATGGAATATATTTTTTTAAATCAATACAATTATGATCATTGGATGTAATTTCACATTTTAATTTGACCTAATCACATGTCAATCTTTTGATAATTATTACTTCTTATAAACATGCATTTTGGTTTTGACAATGGGAATTAATTTTAAATAAATACTGAAAATTTTGGGTTTTGAATACAGATAAATGGATTCCATATTATGAATCATTAGGTAATATTTTTTTAAATAGGTACCTTTTATTTTATTCCTTTATGAACAATAAATTCTTAATTATTTAATATACCATGGTTAATGGGTAAATCAGGTATATAAGGGCAAGAAATAAAATTATAATAATATTTATGTACACTAACACTAGTACTAATCTTATTTCATGAGATATGTCCGACCATGGGAATTTGTGGGTTGATTTTGGGAGACCATGGTGCCACATTGATGTGAACATGACATTTTGTAATAATTAATTTAAAATAAAGAAAAATATAACATAAACAAGTATTTTTTAACAAAAAAACACTTTTATATGGAGTTATATATGTGATCTATTCTACAATAATTAGACATTAGTAATATAAAAATATCTCATACATCTTATAATTTTATTAATAATTTTTACACCTCAAATAAATAATATTATTTAATACAAAATGATGATGTAGTGATTTCATTATTAATGCATGATTTAAATAAAAGAGATTATAAATATGAATATAAATTTATTTTGAAACTTTTTAGGCCATCCACTTTTTTAGGGATGATTTTGACTTTTTATCTTATTATTATTTATTTTTATTCAAATAAATAATGTTGTTACGTATTTTTTAACAGAAATGATATGAATAATCTAAAAATTTACATAATTGAGTATTAAAAAAATACAATTTTATTAAATGATATAATAGTTCTAAAAATATATGAGTTGGAAAAATTACAAATATAATGTTGAAAATGTCATTAATAAATCACATGTGGTTCTATTGGTATTTTATTGTAACTTCATAAACAATATATTATAAACATAAAAGAATACGTTGTAAGAGTTAAATTAGTTAACTAAGGGTTAAAGCTAAAATATAATATTAAATTTGTGATCTATACATGTCTAAAACTTATTTTATGAGTTTTGTTTTGACAAAAAATCATTTTATCTTTGAAATAAATTACATTCGGTCCTTTTGAAACCAAAAAACCAGTTTATAATACATATAAACATTCCTAAAGTTCCCCTCCCTCATCTTATAAACGAGAATCAAACCTACACATTTAATCACACCTCTCATGTACCTTGGATCATCAATCCTCTGCCAAAAAAATCTCACAACATCCCCATTTTTTCTTAGAACCCCTAACATAGAAAGTAGGAAATTCAAGAAATCCTATTGGCTAAAATCAAAAGGTGTTACCAGTTTTAAGAGGTAACATCTTCTCCAATGTTTCATTACATTATTTTACTTATTCACTACCTATTATATTATTATTACATGACAAAATAACAACACCAGTATCCTCAATATACTATGATTTGGTAATGATATGTATTCTAACAACAATTACACCCATCACAATCTAGTGGATATGAACATATTATTTTTTTGGACGGCGAAGTATTGGTTCCCAAAATGATGATTGTTCAATTTTCCTCTACCACTTCTCATGGAGTAATTATGATGGAACAATATTTATATATGATATATATTATAATTATAATGCTTCTATTCATTGATTTTTTAAATCATACATTTATGCTTTCCATAAGTTTTAAATAAGATAACTTCATTTGAAGAAGTGCAGACTACGGCCCCTCAAAGTGATATGAATCATTTTTTCCATACATGGAATGTATAATAGATGGAATTAATAGACATATGTAACATATATAAAATATGATATTATACAGTAATTATAATATACCTAGGTATCATTTAGTTTTCATTACATTAAATATTTAATGGAAATGAATGTAGTGTTCATGCATACGTATGGATTACCATCTTCATAAATTGTGTGTTTCATTTCATATCTAAAAATTTAATGTAAAATTATATATAAAAATATATTCTATATATATAAGGTAATTAAATCAGGAATATAAATATAAATATAATGAAATTTTCACCACATGGACAACAAGTAATTTTAGAAAGTTCATTTTTTACTCAAGGGTAGAATATTAACCAAATAACTGATATTAACATGAATAATTATTTAATATTCAAAATGTTGTAATAAGTGATATAATAAGAATAATAATCATGAAAAATGTTCTAATGAAAGAAAAAATTAACCTAATTTTATTACTCAATATGAACAAGTAACATACGTGACGAGTCAGACTCAATGTAATGGAACCTTTCACCATCATCTTTTAGTCAAAGAAATATTTTATGTTATGTCATTTAACTTCCATTTATTTAGGTAGGGATATGTTCTTATATTTATGTAAATTTTATGTCAATGTGTTGAGAGACCCATTTCTCTCTCATAGACTCATTTTCTGAAATTTTATGTGACATCGTTTGGCTGCAGAATTTTAATTAGAGAATTTCTAAACTCAAATTCCACTCAATGGGTTTTACGCATACTTTGTTGAGTTTATTTATAGAATCAATTTTTATTTATTAATTTTATAATTTAAACATTCCCATTGTGTTGATGTAGTATTTCTACTCATTTTTACCCAATTGATAAATTCTTACGTAATTTATACAAACATTTTAAGGGAAATCTCTGCTCAATATCCATTCATTAATTTAAACATTCAAGTCATTTGTTTTGGTTTTCTAAGAATATGTGTGAATGATCACTGAATTATTTACAAATTATATCAACTTATATTGGGTGTATTTATATTTTCACACATAATCTTGTCATTGATTTATCCTTAATCTAACTATTTGATCTTCTTAATATATTTCCTCTCAATTTACATTCAATGGAGATTTACTTTATTTAGTGAACCAATTTTCTTTATATAGTGTATATTCATCCCGTTTACATATTATATCATGAATCACGTTTTTCTCATTATATTATATGTTTTTAATATTGTTATTTAATTATTTTTATTCATGTATTTTCTCAAGTGGTAAGAGGCTATTTAACTAAAACATTATTTGAAATGATTTAAATATTTATTCTCCAAAATCATTTCATTTATGTACATGTTTCAAAAATGTTCTTAAGGATTTATTAATATAGTAATATATGTATTAAAATGTTAACTAATTAATTTATTTTTATAGTTTCACTGTTTTAGGGGACACATTGATTAAAAATATTTTTTTGAATGTTTTAAATGTACCTTCTAAATTGGATTTATTATGTCAACATATTGAACTTATATTTTGTTATTGTTATGTGAAAATGTTATCCTTCCTATATTATTGTTTTATGTGTTAGTATTATGTTATGGTTCATGAAAATTGTTTACATATACAGGTCGTTCCATGATAAATTGAGGGCGAGTGTGCCAGAGGGAGTTCTTCAATGAATTTGGTAACGTGATTGAGGTAAATGTTGATGTTTCTCCTATGAGATTTAGGAAATATACGATGATGGGTATTCCAAACGTAACTCCCTATGTAGATGTGAATGCTACACTGTAAGTATGTTATAGTTTCCACAAGTTACCTTTATGATTTCTGATTTATGTGTGTTATTAATAAATCTTATTATTTCATGATGTATGTTAAAGATATTATGTTTTATGATTGAAAATTATTATTCAATTGATTTTTATGTATTTATTAACTAATGTTTCATTTCCTTATAATATATCCATTACTGATGTTTTTTTACTCGTCTAATGTTTTTGAAATATTTTTCGCAGGGTATAAGGAATTGTTTTAGAAAAAAATGAATTCATAAATATTTATATCAATAAAATAATTCTAGATTTATTTTAAAGAGTTTTAATTATTTTTTAAAATACATTTGACAGTGAAGAAGTGTCTACTTTGTATTATTTGAGATGTAGTGTAATAGTTATGACCATATTATCTAAATCCCTATGCCTGAAAATATCCTCAATATGAATTCTTGACTCAACTCAAAATTATGCGATGTTTAATGCTGGGCCATATAGTTGGTATTAGAGTTCATTTTAGATATCATTAGAGGTTAGGGTGTTATCTGGATGTAGTTAATGGATATCATATAACTAATAGAGTTTTTATCATATGGAATATTTTGTAGGGTTATGTTAATATAGGTTGGTTAGATAAAAACACTTAACAATGTAGATATAAACTAGTTTCTGGATTAGAGTAATATAATATTTTTTATGTAATATATACCTTATAGAGGATTATTTTAATAATAATAATAATTCATTTCATGATTATGTGTGGATATTTTTCTGAAGATTGAGGATAAATTTACAAGATGGATGGAATGATATCTTTTAAAAACATCGTATCCCTCCCAGATTATTTGATCATCATTATTATAGAAAATTACTATTCAAATGATTTTGATAGCTTCCTGAGTAGTCAAATCAGCTACAAGAAATTTTTAGGGTTATCTAACATCTACTCATTTATAAAACAATTTTCTGGTTTATGGTATCTTTTTCATATTATTTAAATATATCAAAATTTTCTACTATATTAAAATGTGAAATTATCAAAGTGGAGTGAACATTACTTTTTTAATGTATGAAAATATGCCGAAAGAGAAAAGGAACATCCCAATGATCATGATTCTAGGATTCAAGGTATGATTTATTTTCTTATACAAAATTAATGAAGCATATTTGGATTTATATTTATAAATGACGGGGAAATACGATCAAATATAATTATTTACGAACAAATAAGGTGGAAATGAAAAGTTAATGGATCATGAAGAACTCTGAATGAGTTTGAAGTGAACATATAAGGGATTCAAGAGTTATGATAGATTATAGGATGATGAAATTCATAAATGTATTAAGGATTTTTTAATTATGGGATTACTTGGGAAAACTTTTTCTAATATGTGTAACACCAAAGTATGATATAGAAACATTTTACTCATTAAAGGGTTATCAGATTTTGCGTGTCATAATGGATAAATAGAGGGGTTCAAGTGATAGTTTTTAGGTGATAATTGATTACTAAATTTTGGGATGTAAAATGAAAGGTAATTGATAAGATTTTATGATAAAATAGGTTATGGTAATATTTTAAGAAATAATCTTATTTTTTAGAATACTATAATAATTATATGGTTTTAGAAAATTGAAAACCCATAGGATGGGTGGAAACCCCTTGCATCTGATAAGGAACAAGAAATAGAACCCACAACTGAATGGAAACAAGGGTGCATCTCCAACCACTAGCCTACATGAAGTCCATGGTTAGTATGACTTATTCTTTTTAGTTAAACTATTCTAATGATCAATAATAATTTGATTTTGGAACTTATTTTATATCAAATGGATATATATAGTATAAGAAAATGACTTTTTGATTATGAGATAAATTTTATTTTAGAAGGTGGTCTCTCTTTTGGGAACAAATTAAGCCTAAGGTAAATCGAATAATATGGTATTATATATTTGGAGTAATATTTGAAATTTTATTTTGGGAGAATCTATGTATTTATTTTGATCATATGGGGATTTGAGTTATTTATGGAAATGATAAACATATCATAAAGATTATTTGATTTGGTTAATTACTTCTTAGTAAGAGACTTTATGAGTATTCAATGTTATTTGGAGAAAAATTATAGGATTTATCCTAGAATACTATGTGATCAAATACTTTTGAAAATTGGGTTTTAATCGTTGTTGGATTGTGTTGAAGACTGTTATGTTCAATTGTGTATTGGATGACCTTTGTTGAAACTTGGATATTTTTTTCAATTATGGAGATTATGAGTAGTATTAGTTTTTATCAAGAATTTTTCTTTTGGGATTATCTGATATTGTACTATCCATTTTTTTATTGGATAATGTCTAAAGACATGGGAAATATATAGTTAATCTTTTGTGAATTGTGTGATTCTATAAAGGTTGATTCTAGCACTTCCGGTGTGACCATGTCATCTTGAATATTCATTCTTTGGAAAAATATGAGATTGTTTACGAAATTTCTTAATTAATGAAAATTTACTTGGAATGTTATTATATTTCCTTATGTTATTAGTCAAACTCCTATAAAAATTATTCAAATTTATTAAATATAACTTCAAACAAAAAAATTTGGTCGTTTACTTTTCCTACTGGGGAATCAATGACTGTTTAACCTATAACAGGTTAATGATTTTCAGTTGGTTGACATTCTATTTATCTAGCTTTCTCTCACTCTTCATCTGAACATAATGGTTAGTTTCTATTTCATATCCTTGTTTTCTAGATGAAATCCTAGTTTACATTATTTTTGGTGAACAATGTAATTCGATTTCTTTCTTTTTAAAGTGATTGTTTTATTGACTCTTTTTCTAATGTGGTACATTCCATGATGTTTCTGTGCTCAATTTTAAAATTTCAAGGATGAAATTTCTAAAATGGGCGAAGGATGTAATGACCCAGGTATATATATAATTTTATTTTATTTTCATTTATATTAATATTAATTAATAAAAAATTATTTTCACATTAATGGGGATTCCTTTTCCGATATATTACTCAACGTGCAGCAATAGGATTCTTTGAAATCATAGGTTGCACACAATGTTGAGTTATATAGAAAAATAATGTAATAATATTATTATTTTAAATTGATGTTAATTACTAGATGTTTTATTAAATAGAATGAACAAAACTAATAAAAATATTATTCTTAAATGTCTTTATACTTATCCAATTAATTTTATTGTCTTAAAATAAGAATGAATTCAATTTTAAGAAAAAAATACTCTAATATTTTTAAAATGTCATTTTACCACATTTTTATGCAGAACACTTTTTAAATATATTTTTTTTTCATTTTTATGTGTTCTATTTGAAAAAATAAAATTCCTCTTTAGAATAGGGACTTAAAAATTTACGTTGGATGAAATTTTGTATTTTTTAGATAAATTTCATTTATTAATGAATAGTGAGAAACACTGCATTTTAATTCAAAACTACATTTTTATCTAATTTATATATATAGTTAGTTTGTGTTTTTAATTGCTTTCAATGTATAATTGTATTATATTTTTTTCATTTAATCCAATTATGATCATTGGATGTAATTTCACATTTTAATTAGACATAAACACATGTCAATATTCTGATAGTTATTATTTCTTTAAAACCCAATTATTGGTTTTAAAAATGAGAATTAATTTTAAATTAATTTCTGAAACATCTATTTTTTGAATTTGGAAAAATGGATTAAATATTTGAAATCAGGACTTCCAAATTTTTTTAATAGGTACCTTTTATTTTTAGACATTATAAATAGTAACTTTAGTAATTATTTAATTTACTATGTTTAAAGATTAAATCCAGTAAAGAAGGGTAAAACTAATAATATTATAATATTAAACTACCCTAAAACGTTTCATAATCATTTTGGCTGAGAAATGTTCGACCATGGGAATCCTTGGGTCGATTTTGGAACCCCATGGAGGCACTTTTAAGGGAAAATGACATTTTATTATAATTAAATTAAATAAATAAAATGTAACATAAACGAGTCTTTTTTATCAATGAAATTTTTATATGGGGTTATATAACTTATATATTCGACTATAAATTGTAATTACAAGGATAAATAGATTTACTAAATCATGGTATTTAATTTATAATTTTTATATATCAAATAAATGATTATATTTATTACATAATGATGATGAGGTGTTTTATTTATTAATGAATGATTAAAATAATTGAGATCATAAATATTAAAATAATTTAATTTTAAGACGTTTTTTGACATCCAAAAATTTTAGGGGTGATTATGACTTTTTTATATTTTAATTAATGATGTATTTATGAATGAATCAACTTCGAATGGATTTTTATAATGTCCTGATATGAATAATATAAAAATTTATATAAATGTGTATTTTAGACAATATTTATTTATTAAATCATATAATTGTCCAAAAAATAAATGATTAATCCAAATAACTTAGATAATGTTGAAAATGTCATTAATAAATCACTTGAGGTTCTATTGGTATTTTATAGTAACTGTATTGGCCTAATATTATTTATATACAAGAAGACATGGAAAGAGTTAAATAAGTTAACTAAGGGTTAAAGCTAAAGGATAAGGTTAAATTTGTGACCAAGACGTGTCTAACTACTATTTTTGAGAGTTTATAGACCTATATGAATCTTATCATTGAAATAAATTAAAATGGCACCTTTTTATATCTAAAATCATTTTATAATTCATTGAAATATTCCAAAAGTCCCTCACCCCCTCTTATAAAAGGGAATCAAACCTACCCATTTAATCACACAACTAAAGCCCCTTGCCTTGTCTAACCTCTGCCTAAATATTCTCCAAACATAACTCTCTTCCCCTTAATTCTTTATCTTGGGATGAATGAAATTCAAGAAATTTATTTGGCTCAAATCATTGGGTGTTTTACATTTTAAGAGAAAGCATCTTATCTAAATATCATTTCTATTATATTACATAATCACTCCCTATTATATTTTTATTATATTATTACATAAAAACAATATTTTATTCAGTATTCTAGGATTTTTTTATGAGAATGATTCAAACTACACTTACACACCCCTTCATCTAATGGATGCAAACATATTGTTTATGTGGACGACAAACTTCCACCTCACGAAATGATGATTGTTCAATTCTCCCCTGAAAATTTTCATGGGGTCCATTATGATGGATATATATTTTTATATGATATATATTATATTTATATTGTAACTATGATTATTTTTTTTATTTAAAGAATACCTCTATGCATTCCATGAGGTGTAAATAAGATGATTTCATATGAGGAAGTGCAGACTACCACCCACTCAAAGGGATATGAATCGTTCTTTATATTTATGGAATGTATAAAGGATTGGTTTAATGAAATTATGTAAAATATATAAAATATTATATTTTATTGTATTTATAATATACCTATGTATTATTTAGTTTTAATTCATTTAAATATGAATAATAAATGAAAGTAGTGTTCATTAGTACGTAGCTCTTACAGTATCCCATAATGGTGCATTCCATTTCATATCTCGAAATGTTAAGTACTATTATAAATACATAAATATATATATATAATGGATATATATTATATTTAAATCATGAAGATCATAATGTATATAATTATATTTTTACAACATGGACAAATTTAAATTATAACATGTTCATTTTTTACTCAAGTATCGAATATCGACAAAACCACTGATATTAACTAAAATAATTATGTAATGTTTATAATGTAGTAATAAGTGATATAAAAGGAAAAATAAAAATGAAAATGGTTATTAGAAAAGTATAAATATACTTATGTTGATTATTCAGTTAGAATAAGGAACATACGTGACGAGTCAGACTCAAGGTAAAGGAACCTTTCAACCTCCGCTTTTAAACAAAGACTTATTTTATGGTATGTCTTTCAATTTCCATTTTCTAATGTTGGTAAATGTTCTTAAATTTATGTAAATTTAATTTCCATGTATTGATATAGTCTTTTCTCTCTCAACAACTCATATGTGGAAATTTTCAGTGACGCCGTTAGTTTGTAAAATTTTCGTAAGTGCATTTTGAAACAAAATTTCCACTCATTAGGTTTTACGAAAACATTGTTGAGTTTATGTGTAGAACAATTTATATTTATTAAAGTTATAATTTCCACTTCCAACTTTTTTGGATATACTATTTCTGCACATAGTCCTCCCATTTATAAAATCATACATAATTTACATGATCATTGTAAAAAAATCATAGCTCAATATTCATTCATTGAGTTAAATATCGATGTCATTTAATTTTATTTTCCAATAATATGTGTGAATGAACTCTTATTTTTTTACAATTAATATACAAAAAAAATTGAGTACTTATATATATAACACATAATTATGTCGTTTATTTATACTTAATATAAGGATACGATATTCGGAATAAACTTCATCTTAATTAACATACCATTGAGATTTATTTTCTATTATGTCCCATTTCCGTTGGTATAGTGTATATAATTCCCCTTGATATATTATATCATGAATCAATTTATTCACATTATATTATATGTTTGTCTTAATGATGTTATTTAATTATTTATATTCAAATATTTTGTTATGTGGTCGGAGACTCTTTAACAAAAACATTGTTTTAAATGTTTTGACGATTTATTCTTCAAAATAATTTCATCAATATCCTTGTTTTCAGAATAGATTTAAGTTTTTCTTTATATGGACATATATTTTTGAAAAATTTTAATCATTTATTTATTTTTATTGTTTAAATGTGTTATGGGACACTTTAATTAAAAAATAATCCATTTAAATGTTTTAAATGCACCTTTTTAATTTGTTTGATTATGTCAAAATCATACATTTTTACCTTATGATTGAAGTGTTGAAATATTATCTTTACTCTATGCTGTTTTAATGTTTTATGAATATTATATGGTTCTTGAGAATTGTTTAGGTATATGGGAGGTTTCGTGATAAATAGAGGGTGAAAAAACCGGGCATGGCTCCCTAATGAATTGGGTAACTAGACCGAGGTAAACATAAATGTTTCTCCTGAGAGAGTATGGAAATGTATTGTGATGGGTATTCCAAATTTAACTCCCTATATACCTATAAAAGTAACAATATAATCATGTTATGGATACAACATTTTACCATTTTGATTTATTATTTGTGTGTATTATCAATTAATCTTATGATTTCATGAAGTTTGTTAATGAAATTATGTTTTATTGTTAAAAAGTATGGTTTCATTGATATGTATGTATTGATGGACTAATGTTTTATTTATTTATTTTTTATCCCTTAATAATATTTATTTCCTCAAACCTTGTTTTTGAAATGTTTTTCACATGGTATAAGGAAGGGTAGGGGAAATGAATTATTCAATAAGATTTATATGATGAAATGAATTCTTGTTTTATTTTTAATATTTTTATTGTTTTGTCAAAACAATTGATAGAGAAGATGTCTCTACTATGTAATTTTTTAGATGCAATGTAATAGTAATGCCCTAATTATCTCATAATCTAATCCTCAAAACATCCTCAATGTAAATTTTTGACATAACTCATGATTATGAGAGGCTTAAGGATATGGCCTTATAATAGGTATTAGAGGTCAGTTTAGGTAACATTAAAGGTTACGAGATTATTTGGGTGTAGGTAATGGACCTCATATAATGAAGTGGGTTATTATCATATGAAATCATTAGTATGTATATGGTAAAATTGATTGATTGGATAAAAATATAAACAATGTAGATATAAGGATGTTAATGGATGAGAGTAATACTAATGTTTTTATGTAATATTTACCCTATATAGGATTATTATTATAATAATAATAATTAGTTCCAAGATTAAGTGTTGATCCATTTTAGAATATTATAGATAATTTTTCAAGATGGAAGGAAAGAGAACATTCACTAACTTTTTATCCCTCCCTGATGATTTGATCAACAAAGTTATGGAAAAAAGACGGTTCGAATGATTTTGACAGCTTCTTGAGTATTCAAATCCCCTTCAAGAAATTGTTTGAGTTATATAACGTCAAATCATATCTAGAAAAATTTTATGGGTCATTGAATCTATTTCATTTGATTTCAAGAACACATCTTTTCTAAATCTATAAAAAATTGAAATTGTCGATGGTGAGTGAATATTTACTCTTTGGAAGTCTGACAACAAACCAAATGTGTATGGGAACCTCCTAAAGATCATGATATCTAGATTTAAGGTATGATTTACTTTATTATCCATAAAGAATAAGTCATATTTTATTGATATTTATAAATTATTAGGATATTAAACATACAAGTAAAATGAATTGAGAAATTAGGTGAATATTAAAAACTAATTGATCATGATGAACATTGAATGAGTAAGAAGTCAATATATAAGGAATTCAATTGTTATAGTATATTTTAGGATTATTAAATTCTTAAAATTATTAATTCTCATTGTTGATGGTATTACTTCGAAAAAATTGATTCTTGTATGTGTATCAATGATGTTTGATATAATAAAATGTTATTCAAGAAAGAATTATCATTTTGCTTATAGACATAATGGATAACCTAAGGGGTTCATATGATCTTTTTAGGGGATAAATTGATATTACATTTTGTGATGAAAAATTAATGAAATTTTATATCCTTTGAGGAGAACATAGTTTATGGTTTTTTTGAAAATAATCTTATTTTTGAGAATGCTAAAATAATGATATAGTTTTAGAATAACGACAACCTATATGATGGGTGAAAACCCATCACATACGGAAAGGACACATGAATCAAACCCAAACCGAAGGGAAACGGGGGTCCATCACCTACCACTAGCCTACATGAAGTCCCTGTTTATTATGACTTATTAATTTTAGGTAAATGATTTTATTAATCAAGAAAAATTTGACCATGGATGTTATGTTTTATCTAATGAATATCCATTGTACAGGAAAATGTCTTGTTGATTAAGTGATAACTATTATTATGGAAGACAAACACTCTTTTGGGAAAACTTTATGACAAAAGAAAATAGAATAATATTGGATTTAATTTGTGGATTAATGGATAAATTTTTATTTTTGAAGAATCTATGTTTTTATTATGGACATATAGATATTTGGATTATTTATTGAACTGATTAACTTATAATAGATAATATGTGATTTGGTAAATTAATTTTCTGTGCGAGACTTTAAGAGTCATCAATGCTATTTAGAGATAAATGTTAAGATTTATCATGGAAGAATATGTGATCAAATATTTTTTAAATTTCAGATTCAATCTTATTTGAACTATTTTGAATAATTTTATGTACAATTGAGTTATGAATAATCATTTTGATCATTGGGTATTTTTTGTTCATTTTTTGAGATTAAGAGTAGTATTTATTTTAATTAAGGATTATCCTTTTCGGGTATTATATGATCTCATACTAAAAATTTGGTTATTGTTTAATGTCTATATATAGGGGAAATTTATTACAGGATAAAACATTATTTTAAAAGTAAGTATATTTAGTCAGGTTCTATGTCAATATCATAAATATATTCTGTGACATTATGAAATGGAAAATAATACAAAGAAACATTGTCCATTTACATTTCATGCTGGTTAATTGAAGACTGTTTAATATATCACACGTTTGTGATTTTCATGGGGTTAACATTCTCGTGAGCAAGTTTTCTGTCACTCCCAATCTGAGAATGATGGATAGTTTATCTTCCATATCCATGCTCTCTAACATTTAATCCTATAATAGGTTATCTTGGGTGACATTTTTACTTCTCTTTATTTCTATTAATGTGATAGTTTTATTGACTCTTTTTTTGATGTGGGACTTTCAATGAAATTTCCAAGACCAATTTTAACAGTGCATGGACCAAATTTACAAAAGGAGGGAAGTATAGAAAAACTAAGTTATTTATAGAATATTAATATTTTTTCATTTCTGTTAATATTTTTTAATATGATATTTTTATACATTAAAGACTATTCTTTTTCTGATAGTTTACTCAGCATGAAACAATGGGTGTCTTTGAAATATTACATTGCATACAACTTTGAGTTAGACCAAATAATAATAATATATTATTATTATTTTATATAGTATTTACCGATTAATCATTATATTGAAAGGGATGAAAATAAATAACTAAAATAATATTATTAATTGTCTTTACATTTATCCAATAAATTTTAGAGGCTTAAAATAAGAATCAATCTGATTTTTAGAATTAAATACTCTAATATTTTTAAATTGATGTTTTACCAAATTTTGAGCATAAACCTTATTTAAATCTAGTTATTGTCACTTTTATATGTTATATTTGACAAAATATATATTTTTTCTAGAAGAGGGACATAAATATTTACTTTACATTAAATAATTGTTTTTTATAATAATGCTTATTTTATAATGAATAGAGAAAATTACTGCATTTTAATTCATAAATTCATTTTAATTTAAATTTTGTATATAGTTAGATTATCCATTTAATTGATCATAAAGAATAATTCAAATATATATTTTCTATTTATCCCAATAATGAACATCATATGTAATCTCAATTTTTAATAGGTCATAAACACATGTCAATATTTTGATAGTTATTATTTTTTAGAAACCCACATTTTGGTTTTGACAACTAGAATTATTTTTAAATTAATTAAAGAAACCTCTATTATTTTAATTTGGATAAATTTATTCCATATTTGGATTCATGAGCTCCAAATTGTGTAAATAGTTACCATTTATTTTTAGATATTATGAATTGTAACTTCAGTAATTATTTTATTTAAAATAGTTAAAGGGAAAATCTAGTAAATAAGGGTAAAATATAATTTTATAATAATATTAAAATATCCTAAGAATTTTCCTAATCCTATTTTGAAATATTTCCTTTCATGGTCTTCTTTGGGTTGATTTTGGGACCCCATAGAGCCACTTTGACGTGAAAATGACATTGTATAATAATTAATTTAAAGTAAGGAAAAATGTATCATAAACTTTTATTTTTTAATAGAAAAATTTTATATGGGTTTATATAAGTTATCTCATTAACTATAAATAGTAATTAGAAATATAAAATTATTTTTTAAATCATGTTATTCTATGTATAATTTTTACAAATCATATAAATAAATTAGTCTATTGCACTGTAATGATGTAGTGATTTCCTTATTAATGAATTATTTAAATAAATGAAATTATAAATATTGAAATAAATTTATTTTAAAAAATTTCTTGACATTACTAAATTTTATGAATTATTATGACATTTTATCTTTGAATTAATTGTATTTTTCAAAATAATCAAGTTGTAATGGATTTTTAAAAAGGCTGCATATGAATAGATTAATAATTGACAATTTTTTTTTAAAACAAATAGTATTTTGATAAAGGATATAATAGTCCTAAAAATATATGACTTGGATAAATGAATTATATAATGTTTAAAATGTCATTAATTAATCTCTTGAGGTTCGATTGACATTTTATTGTAAATTTATTTACCATATAGTATATATATACAAGAAGACATGGAAAGAGTTAAATTATATATCTAAGGGTAAAAGCTAAAATATAAGGTCACAATTGAGATCTAAACTTTTCCAAAACATATTTTTAAGTGTGTTTCGACCCAATAGAATCAGAGCTTTGAAATAAATGGAATATTTTCTTTTTCAAATAGAAAATCATATTATAATACTTCAAAACATTCCTAAAGTTTCCCTCCTCCCTCTTATAAAAGGGAATCACCCCTGTCCACTCAATAACACCTATCGTTCCCCTCAGATTGTCTAATCTATGACCAAATAATCTCACAACGTCCCTTACTTCCTCCTAGATGACTATACATAGGAAAAAGGAAATTAATGAAATCCATTTGGCTCTAATCAATAGAAGTTACACATTTTAAGAGGTAGCATATTCTCTAAGGTTCCTTTCCATTATTTCACTTCAACACTCCATATTATATTATTATTCATTGATTACATAAGAGAACCAATATCATAAATATTCTAGGATGTTTTTATTGAATGTATTCGAATCACACTTATACACACCTCCATTTAATGGATATGGACATATTGTTTTGTGGACGACGAACTACTACCTCACAAATCAATGATCGTTTAATTTTCTCCTACCACATATCATGGTGACCATTATGATAAATTTATATTTATATATGATATATATTATACTTATATTGTCTCTATTATTCTTTTTTTTCTTTAAATCATACCATTATGCTTTACATAAGTTGTAAATATGATAATTTTATTTTTGGAATTGTGAACTACCGCACTATAACAACCATGCTCTTTATTTCACACTTAAACATAAATTATTACATAAAATCTTCACATATTAAAAAATATAATATCTATACGTATGGTGTATTTTGGGATTAGGAACATTACACAATACTTAAAACATGAAATACACATCTTTATAGAAAACTTCTTCTACATGACCACACGCATTATTTTGTAATTAGCACTACATGGGATTACCAGAGGAAATGAATAAGAAAAGGGTGAGATATAAATCTCATTAAGGGAGTAAACAAGATAGAAAATTAATAATACAATAGTTTTTTGTAAAAAGTAATATCAATAGATCATAAGAGATCCATGAACATAATTTCATGATATCACATGATTATCATAACATGGAAATGTGGCATCAACATTTAACATGATATTATCACGAGAAATGGATCACTGCACATGAAGCATGAGTAAACCCTCATTTTATATTAATTAGAAAGATTAAACCATAATTTTCCTTAATTTATCATGATACTAATATTAACCCAATGCATTGTAGTGCTATCAGGGAGGACCCTTTTTAATCATTTAATTTCTTGAATATGTGTGCCACATGGATCATACAACATGTAATCATTATACATAATCATTTATTCCGTGATAATGAATTTTTTTTAATAAATACATGAAAAAATATAAACAATATATAAAGATGTGTAAATGTGAATACCCTTGTTGGTGAAATGGGCATGGTATTACCATAACAATAACATTGGGTTTGGAAATCGCGGTGCAATTTAAATAGTATAAAATTGTAACATAAGAAATAAAAATATGTTAGATGAGAGAGAAAGGGGTATAATATAGTGAAATGGATTGTAAAAGGGTCATATATATACATGTCCCATAATATGTAATGGAATTTAGATACATAATTTAAACGGATTTCTTGAATTTATATTAGAAGACAGAAATCCCTAACAGAATTTTGGCATGGTAACATGTGAACATGGGAGAAATTAATAAGATATAATGGGGTCTCTCATTATTCAAACCTAAATAGGAATATACAGGATATGTGAGAAATCCTACCCCAACATTTTTAATTGAAATTAAAATGGAAAATCAGCATAATGAAATATGTGAAAAATGTGTAAGGAAGAAATATCTTACTATGAAGAGTGATCTTAAAGGAAAGGGAGGGGCTTGGGAGGGGCTTATCTAGAGCATGGGGATCCTTGAAGAGATTATAGAGAGATGAGGGTATAGTTTGGTTGAGATCCATGGGAATTGAGTGAAGTGTATGTGGGATCATGTGTGGGTTTGTACAGGAAAGGAGAGGGAATTGTTTATTATTTAGGTTTTGGACACCACACATTAAACTAATAAAAACAACAAATCAATCCATCATTTTTTCCATGAGTTTTTTCCAAAAGGTATTTTAAAACATTATATTATAAGGCCAATGGCCAATCATCTAAAAATATAAGGATTTCTTGTCTGGAGGTGAGTCAATCTCTCAAGGAAATCATTTTAAAAAGTTAAAAAAATTTTATAAGTCATGGAGGGTCCACTAATGCATCATAAAATTAATAAAAAAATCTAAAATCACATTATTTTATAGTAAAAACATATATTAGTCGAACAACACTTTTATTGTATTTTATTACATCAGTATTAGGCCACAATGATGTCAAAAAAGACACTGTATGTTTAATTTTTTTATTTTAACCCAAAAATTGAATTATGTTAGAAAATTATGAAAAAATAACCTTAGGAAAATATTGAAATCTGGATTCCCAAAATAATATTCATTTTAACTAAATAATTTTATAAATATGTGTATTTTAAATTTTAAAATAAAAACCAACATTTATTGAAAACTAATGGGTTTGGACAAGAACAGCTTTCCAACATTATCAAAAATTATAATAGTATTCATAAACATTTTACGATCATTTATATTAAATATAAATTAATTAATTTATTATATTTTATTAAAATATTATTTAATTCCAAAAATATATTAATTAATCAAAACAGATTTCGTAATTGAATATTAACAAAAAAAATACTTTTTTTGCTTTAAAACACATTCACAATGTAACAATAAATAAATGAATGTATATTCAGAAATCTATAAAACATTCACATTATCATAGTGATATGATCTTGTTACATAACCCCTTATAACACCCACATATGACATAAGGTTAAGGTGTATGATGGTGACAAACTCTTGTGGTGGCTCAAATAACATGGCTCAGGTGGTAATCTCTACCAGCTTCCACTTCTCCTATAAGCAGTTCTATTTGAGCTAAATACATTGAAGCTTGGCTTGGGCAACGTCAAGAATGATGCCCAGTGATGCTACCTCCTTTCTGAGCACCGAAAAATTGGAATCATATGGAGAAATTCTACAGGATGAGGATATCTATTTCTTTATCTGAGTAAAATGGATTTGTTAAAGCCCAATATTTATACTAATCATGGGATAATTTTTCAATGACTATATTAGCAATGATATCAATTATTAACTGTATTTGAAAATCCAAAAAACATAAAACCAAGGTGTTTCATATGATTTATATATTCATTTTACATAATAAGTCATTTAATTAGTTCAAGAGGAATTTTTATTTTTAAAATTTTGGGTCACTACAATGTTTCCCCCTGAAGAAATTTATCCCACCCAATTTCATTTTCCCATACTAAAACTAATGCAGGTAGCAATGCTTCATCAATTCCTCTAATTCCCTTGTTGTCTCTTCAAACATGGCATTTCACCACAAATCCTTTATTAGGGTAATTGTATTATTTCATAATCATTTCCCTACTATATAATATCATCACCTGATTAGATTAATAGGAGAAGTCATTCCCTAATGGTACAACCTCTAGATTGAGTACATGCAATGGGCCTGGTATATACATCCTGAACAGTGGTACATGGAATACATCAAGTACATCAAGTAGGTTCGGTTGGTGAGCTAGTCAATTGGCCACTACTCCAATGTGATCAAGGATCTCAAAATGGTTGATGTACCTTGGACTAAGCATTCCCATCATCCCAAATTTCATAACACTCTTCCACATTGAAATGCATAGGAATAACATGTATCTGACATCCAACTCAAGGTCTCATCGACGATTATTAGCATAACTGTTTTTTCAACTCTAAGTAGCCTTAATTGGATGTTTTATGGTCTTAACCATATCCGTCATTTCATCAACCATTTTAAGAAGTAGGAATTTTCATTCCCTAACTACATCCCAACATGCTAGTGTTCTACACCACTTCCCCAAAAGGGCTTCATAATGAGCCATTTAGATGCTTGAGTGGAAAATTTTTTCATAAGAGAACTCAACTGCAAGAATATGTTGATCCCATCATCTTTTGAAGTACATTTAGAATGCTCTCAATATGTCCTCATGTTTTTGGATAGTTTTGTCATATTATCCATCAGTTTGAGGATGATAAGACGTACTGAATTTCAACTCAGTATTGAGAGAATGTTAAATCCTCTCCCTATACAAAGAGGTGAATCTTGGATCTCAATAAAATATAATAGAAAGTGGTACTCCTTGCATCCTTACCAAATGAAAAATGCTCTCAAATTTCAATGATGTGTGCATTCTTTTTTAGATGTTCCACAATAAACTAGATATCATTGTTTCCATTGGATGTATTTTGTATTCTGGTGACAAAGTACTTGGTGATGTTCACCCATTTCCATGCTGGTATGGGTAATGGTTTCTTCATCCACTTATAATTATACCTCTCAGATATCACATGTTGACATAACAGGCATTTTAGGTATACTCGGTGATCTCCTTCATCATGTTATCCCACCAATAATAGTCTCAAAGATCATGATACATCATTGTTTTTCCGGGGTGAATAGAGAAATTCAAACTATGGGCATCGTCCAGAAGTTCATTCTTTAACTCTGGATTTTTTGGACCACATAGTCTTGTCACAAAACTCACTATTATTTATTCATTAAAATTGAACACTAAGGCTTTCCATTTTATAATAGTTTCCACTTTCTTTTAAATTCCGACATCATCCATTTGGTCAATCCATTAACCATTCCTAAGGATACTGTTTAGAAAATCATTTTTGAAAGGATTGATGATGTTCCCTACTTTATGAATCTAATGTACATCTTCATTAAATCAATGAATATTGAATCCTTTTCAATTCTAATCAATGATAAAATCCCAGGATCCATTGTACTTATAGCAACTACCACATTGTTCTCTTTCCCAGGTTGGTGATGGATTGAGTATTTAGAGTCTTTGATCAGATCTATCCATATTCGTTGGCACATGTGCAACTCTTTTTATTTTAATATATACTTGAGTCTTTTGTGATCTGTAAATGTTTCAATGTTTTCTCTAAAGTGGTAACTCCTCAAAATAATCAATGAAAATATTATGGAATCCAACTCCAAATCAGTTGTTGGATATTTTTTCTCACGAACATTCAATTTCATTGAATCATACTCAATGTCATAGTTATTTTTCATCAAACCCAACCAAAGACCTTATTCAAAGCATCATTTAATACCACACAATGTTCTCCACTTATGGGTAATGTGATCACGAGTTCATTGAGAAGCATCACTTTTAACTCCATGATTCTATCTTTCCATTCATTGCATTAATAAAACATGACTCCCTTCCATGTTATTTGGGTTTGAGGGTTGGAAAACTGTGAGAAATTTTTGGCAAATGGTGATAATATCTAACTAACACAAGGAAGCTACAGATATCCATTACAGATGTTAGTCTCGTCCATCCCTCAACTGTAGTTTTCCTGGAGTGATTCACATATATCCCATTGATTTTGATGATATGACCCCAGAATGAGACCTCCTTCACCTAGAACTCACAATTTTTGTGCTTTTAAAAGATCTTATCCCTTCATAAGGTCTCTAGTACAGTGCTTATATGCTCATCATACACCTCCTTAGTTTTATAGTACATTAGATTACTGTCTATAAAGACTACATACTATTTTTTGAGGCATTCTATATAGAATCTATTCATAAATTCCATAAATATTTCTGGAGTAATAGTGAGTCCAAAATAATTGCTATGAATTCATAGTGCCTGTATACTGTACGAAAAGCATTCTTGGGGATATCCTCCCTAGTGCAGAAAATATTTTTAATGTCACCATTTTTTACATTGGTTTTATATAACCGACATGAAAATCTTTGATATGTGGCTTTTTACATCAGTTATTTTATAACCGACGTAAAAAAACAGATAGTAAATTTTTTACGTCGGTTATGTTAATAACCGACGTCAAAAATCCAGCACGTTCATTTTTTACATCGGTTATAAAATAAACGATGTAAAACACCAAAGAAAGGAATTTTTTACGTATGTTATTTAATAACCGATGTAAGAAACAAGGTATCTAGGAATTTTTTACGTCGGTTATAAAATAACCGACTAAATAAATGTGTAATTTGAGGCCTTTTTGACGTCGGTTATTAAAGAACTGATGTAAAAACCCAACCCGCCGAATTTTTCACGTCGGTTATGTTATAACCGATGTCAAAAACTAACAAATGGCAGTTTTTTATGTTGGATATAAAATAACTGACGTAAAAACTATGGTTTATGATTTTTTTTGACATCAGTTGTAGAATAACCGACGTAAAAAACCAACACGTGGCTTTTTTTACATCGATTATAAAATAACCAACGTAAAAAATGTGTTATCTGAAACATTTATAATGTCGGTTATTATAATAACTGATGTTATAAATATAATAAAAATAGTTTATAACATCGGTTATTAAATAATTGACGTTATAAAACATTTAAAAAATTAACACGCCCCATAGATTGTAATTGCTGATTTTTTGATCGACAGACTGGCAACTCGTCTCTCTCACACGAAAAACCATAATCGACTCTTCTGTCTTGTTTCGTTAAAATAATTTTTCCATCACCGTTTATCATCTTTACTCTCCTCGGATCTATCATCTCCACTCGCAACACTCAGGTAAGCCTCCCACGATTTTGTTTTGTTCTTTATTTTCCCAGATAGTCTATATTTACGTTTTGAGATTTTTTTGTTTAAACTAGGTACGATTATTCGATTTCGAACCTTATTACCTCATTTTTTCATCATCATCTTATTTATTATAATAATATCAATTAGATCAACTCGCAATATTCACATAAGCCTCACCTACTTCTATTTCGTTTGTTTTTGTTTTGCAGATGCCTGACATAGATGGTAATTTTTGTTTTCATTGACAACTAATGATCTCATTCACCTATATTACTAAAATATATATGTAAATAATTGTGATACACCCATTCCATGTACCATTGTGATTTACTTTATAATTATATATGGTTTTTCATGGTGGAATATTTGTTTTCGATCCTTGGTTGTTTCTATTTTGGGTATCACTATTTGTAGTTCCGTAATCTATTTACGTCGCTTATTTTCGTGGACTATTATAACTCTTCATATGCTATTAAAACCCGACTCACTGCACAATAGATAATTTTAGACTAGTAGGAGATACAATTCATGGTTCTCATTTTGAGTAATGGAATGATACCAAAACTAGTACCTTGAGGTTAAAATCCCAAGAGATGCCAAAAATAGTAGCTTGAGGTTAAAATCACATGCTTCTGGGGGGATGTCACGAGGGTTGGTGGCTTTCCAGCAGGTTGGGGGTTGTCCAAAGGGTTGGGGGCTGTCCATGGCGTCCATGGAGGAGGGGGGGGGGGGGGGTAGTCTAGGTGTGTGTGTGGGGGGGGGGGTCTAAGGGGGTGGGGGCATGTCCAAAGGGTTTGGAGGGTTGTCTGGGGGTGGGGGTTTTCCAGAGGGTTGGGGGTATCCAGGGGTAGGGTGTGGGGATGGTGTCCAGGAGGGGTGGGGGTGCTGTCTAGAGGGGTGGGGGATGTACAGGTGGTGGGGGGATTTCTAGAGGGGTGGGGGATCTCCAAAGGGGTGGTGGTGTACAAGGGGTGTCCAAGGGGGTGGGGGTGGTGTTCAGAGGGTTTTGGGGGGCTGTAAAGAGGGTTTGGGGTTTTACAAGGTGTCCATGGAGGTAGGGTCAGTCCATGGGTGTGTGTGTGGGGGGGGGTCCAAGAGGGTTGGGGTGTTGAAGAGGGAGGGATCTGTCCAAGGGGGCGGGTGGGTTGGGGTATGTCTAAGGGGGTGGGGGCCTATCCAAGGGGTTTGGGGGGTTGTCCCGGGGGTGGGGCTTTCCATAGCGTTGGTGGTGTCTAGGGGGGGGGGGGTGTTCAATGGGGTAGGGGTGGGGGTGGTGTCTAGGATGGGTGAGGTTGTTGTCTAGAGGGGTGGGGGCTCTCCAGGGGGTGGGGGCTGTCCAGAAGATGTGGGGGCTGTGCAGAGGGTTGGGGGTTGTCCAGGGGGGTGTCCAATGGGGTAGGGGTGGGGGTGGTGTCAATTAGGGGTGGGTGTGCCATCTAGAGGGGTGGGGGTGCTATCTAGAAAGATGGGGGGATGTCCAGGGGTGGGGACTATCTAGATGGGTGGGGGCTGCCCATGGGGGTGGTTGTGTCCAGGTGGTGTCCAAGGGGATGGTGGTGGTGTTAAGAGGGTTCAGGGTGATGTCCAGAGGGTTGGCGGTGTCCAGGGTGTCCATGGAGGTCGGGGGGGTGGGGGTCCAAGGGGGGATGACCCCATTGTGCCGTGATAATTGGATTTGCATTGTGCTTATCTCCATTTGAGTTTTTATTTTAATTTAGATTTTATTCTCAGGTTTAATCCATTTCTCCAATTTTTTATCAACCATTGCAGGCCCAATGGTTTTCTATGATTCAATGGAATTTAAAACTATTATATCCCACTATATTTTCTTTTTAAAATCATATTCAAGAATTTTTTATAATACGCATAGATTTGTTTTATATTTCCAAATTGTTTTACATTCAAAATATGATTTTGTCCATATAAACATATATTTGTCTTATCATTAAAAGATGTATAATTTTGGTATTTCTTATAGGTAATAATGAGTCAAAATTGGATTATGTAACATCGAATGAGAAATGAATATGAGGAAGGTGTTGATGCCTTTTTGGAATTTTCTAAACGAAATGTTACAAGTACTAACATTTTTCTTTCTGTCCATGCCTGAAATGTTTGAATATAAAGAAGTTGAAAAGTAGAGAGATAAAAGATCATCTGATTTTTCATGGTTTTAATTTGAGTTACAGCCCTTGGATTTGGCATGGTGAAACTGGAAAGAATGTCCCTAATGATGATGATTCACAAGATGCTAACTCCGATGGAATTGAAGAAATGATTCGCGATATTGCAGCAGAAAAAATTGAGATAGAACCGACAGTTTCACATCTATATGGTGATGCTGAAAAACCATTATATCATGGTTGTATAGATTTTACGGTTTTTTCATTGGTGTTAAGATTGATTAACCTGATGGCGAAACATGGATGGAGTGATATAAGTTTAACAGAGCTGCTACAATTGATAAAATACATTCTTTCAAAAGATAACGATCTTCCAGATTCCCATTATAAGGCCATGAAAATATTATGCCAAATGGGATTGGGATATAAGAAAATACATGTCTTTCCGAATGACTGTATTATATATTGGAAGCAATATGAAATTCTGTCAGTGTAACCTAAATGTGGTACATCACGGTATAAGGTGAAATAAATATCACAGGCTGATATAGATATTACAAAGATCCCTTCAATGGTATTTTGGTATCTTCTTATAATTCATCATTTCAAACGTTTATTTGCTAATTCACATGATTAAAAATGGTTAAGATGGCATGCAGATGAGCAGTTATGTGATGGAAAAATATGTCATCTATCTGATTGTCCACATTGGAAGAAACTTTTTGAGCAGTTTTCTACATTTTGAAATTGAATTAGAAATTCCATATTACAGTTCTGCACAGATGGAATAAATCCATACCGAACCCTCAGTAGCACACATAGTTCATGGCCTATTTTATTTCTAATTTACAACCTCTCTCCTAAAGTTTGTATGAAGCACAAATATGTCATGTTGAGTATAATGATCTCTAGTTTGAAAAAACCCGACAATGATATTGATGTTTACTTGTCACCGTTGATTGATGATTTGAATATTTTATTGGCTTATGGTATTATGGTGTATGATTATTATAAAATGGAATATTTTGAACTACATGTAGTTCTTTTGTTCACTATAAATGACTTCCCAGCATATGGATGTTTTTCTGCATACAGTGTTAAAGGGAACAAAGCTTGTCCAATTTGCAAACAGTAGACGTCATATTGTCACTTGCATCATGGGAGGAAAATAGTGTACATTGCTCATCAAAAGTTTTTGCCTATAGATCACCCTTATTGAAGACTAAAAAAGGCATTAAATGGCTCACATAAATTTGATATTGCTTCAAAACCTTTATCCCCTAATCTATATTTTGAGAGGGTGAGAAACCATGATGTGACATTGGGAAAGACACAGAAATATGTTAATGATAGACATATTTGGAAGAAAAGGTCAATATTTTTTGAGCTTCCATATTGGAGATATCATGAATTTAATCATAATATTGATTTCATTCATGTGGAGAAGAATATCTATGATTTTTTTTATTAGAACATTGTTAGATATTAAAGGAAAGAAAAAAGATCGGTTGAATGAATGATTAGGCTTACTATCAATGGGAATACGTTTGGAGTTAGCCCCCACTCCTAAAGGAAGAAAAAAATTTCATCCCTCAGCTTGTCATAAATTATCGAAGAGGGAGAATTTTTTTTTCAATGTCTTCATGATATCAATGTGCCTTAAGATTATTATTAAAATGTAAAAAATTTTGTCTCCTTGAAGGAATTGAAGTTGATATGTAGGAAATCACATGATTGTCACATCGTGATGCAACAAATTCTACCAGTTTAATTGTGTGGAATATTTCCCATCCATGTCAGAAAGACTATAATGAAGTTGTGTTATTTTTTCAATTATATTTTTGATAAGGTGATTGGTGTGAATGCTTTGAAAATTTTGGGAAAAGATGCAATTTTCATAATTTTTCATTTGGAAATGTATTTTCCACCAACTTTTTTTGATATAATGGTGAATTTAATGATTCATCTGGTTTGAGAAATAAAGATTTTTAGACTTATATATCTTCGTTTGATGTATCCTTTTGAAAGGTATATGAAAATATTGAAGGGGTATGTTAAGAATCCATATCGACCTGAAGCCTCCATTATTGAAATGTATATCTATGAGGAGGTTGCAGAGTTTTGTAAGAGCTATTTGGCTGTGACGCAACCCATAGGTTTGCCTCCATCTCGCCATAAACGAGTTAATGATGAGGGAATTTGGATTCATGGATTGAAAGTCACATCATTGTCAGCTGAACAAATGAAGAATATAGAATCATACATCTTGAATAACATAGCTGATGCTCAGCCATATATCACATTGCATATTAATGAGTTAAAACAATGTCATACAAAGATGAAAGAAATGTGGACTTTGAATGAGCACATAATTTTTTTTGTCATGGTATAAAATGACCTTTCATGGTAGATTAGATGTATTAGAGACATTAAAATGGATAGTTGGTGGTCTATGTGTAAATGTGATAACATGGACCAGTTATGACATTAATGGATATACATCTCATAAAAAAACTCAGGCCAACAGAAGTGAAGTTCAAAATAGTGGTGTATTGGTGCTTGCAGAAGCAATGCATTTTTCGATTGCTAAGGACAAAAACCCAATATATGAATCAAGTGAATATTATGGAGTGATTGAAGAAATATAGGAGGTTTATTACATCAAAATTAATGTTCCTATTTTTAATTGTAAATGGTTTATCAGTAACAACAGTGTTAGACACGATGGATTTGGAATGACACTTGTTAATCTGAAGAGATTGGAAGACACGACTGATTCTTTTGTAATGGAAACACATGCAATAAAAATCCTATGTATTAAATCAATCAGATATGCAGTGGGATGTTGTTTTAAAAGGGAAAAAACAATACGTAGGTGAGGATAAACTTGATGAAGATGCTGATTTATGTGAGATCCCTACTTCCATTTAAAGATTAACAGAACATAATGATGAGCATGTTGAAGACATTGTTTGTGACATAAGGAACGATCACGATGAAGGAATTTGGGAAAACATTCCATTTGTACATTCCTAAAATTACAGATAACATATGTTTATTTGTCTTGTTTACATTTATTTCTTTCATAAAATGTTAGATATTGTAAGTTTTTTCTTTATTAAAACATGTATTAAAACAACATATGTATATGTTTTTGTTTGTTTTATGTTTTTTTAGTTTCTTTATCATGTTTACCATTACATGAATTATATATCTATTATTTTGGTTCAGTGAAAATTACTTTACCATGTTCACCAGGTTTACCAGGTTTACAATGCTTAACATGTTTACCATCTTTACCATATTTACCATTGTTTAACATGCTTACCATATTAACGATGTTTACTATTACGTAAATTAGTACAATTTTCTATTTTCTGATTTTAGTAGTATTAAAATATTTGAATTTTTATATTTGTGAACTAATGTTTGTTTTTTTTATTTGAAGGATAATGATAGATCATTCAGTTGATCAACTACATGATTCTGGAGATGAGAATATTGGTCATACCTATGAGGAGGAACATTCACATGATCCTCTTAATGTTCCCCAATCTTCCTCATGTGATCCTATTACGACAAAGAGTTCAAGATTTGGTAAACATGGGTGCAGATGTTTAACAAAATTATCACTTTCCCTTAAGTAGTATTAGAGGATATTCGTTTATTTTGATGATGACGATATTCTTGGAGGTCCAAAAGAAAATTATTTAAAGAGTTTTGTATCAACTCGGGCTAAGAAAAAATAAGCATTTTGTATGATGAATGGAGAAGTGTAGATAAAGCGATAATCTCTCAGTTGTGGGAGACAATTTTGGTAAGATCGTTTTCTATTGTTTGACTATTCTTTAAATGTTTCTAGTATATATAATATGTTTAAACACTTCTTCATCAAATGACATTTGATATTCCTAACACTGTAGGATTCAGGAAGAAATTCTTATCGATGGATGCCAAGAGATGGAGGGATTTCAAATCAACCCTCTCATATGATTTCATTTTTGTTCATAAAGGTCATGATAATCCATGTCGTATATATCATGTTATAGACGAAGACACATGGAGACAGTTTGTTAAAAGTAGAAGAAAAGAGTCATTTTTGGTAAGGGAAATGTAAAATTTTATAAACATTCTTATAAAAATGATTTTATTAATGTTTTGTTAATGATTTATTATTATTAATTTACATCAAACAAGGAAATCTCATCAGAAGATCCAATCTAAAAAATGTATACCCTCATAGTTTATCTCAGGGTGGGTATGAATTTTTAGATGAACAGATGATGGCAGGAAAATTTCAAAAAATAAGTGTTCAGACTTCAAGCTCTGGAGTGGTGTCCCCACCATCCCCTCCATGTAGACATCAAAAATGGAAGAGAGCTCAGATGGAAAAAAAGGGCAATATCTTTAGAAAGAATCGAGAATCGTAGCTAAGAAGATTTTAAGATATCTATTTTATTTATTTAAGTTAACTATTTTATTCATATAATTTAAATCATTATAGAAAAGTTCAATTAATTAATACAGGACTCTCTTGAGGAGCAGAGCTCATAGTGGGAATTTATAGATTCTGGGAGGCAAGATATTTTATCTGTAGCATTGGGAAAGTCCCAACATCCTGGTCGTGTAAGAGGATATCTGGTAGGTTTATAGGTAAGAAAATTGTTTCCACCTTCTTTAACTTCTAATGTTGAGGATGTTTATAAAAAAATAGAATCATTGGAGGCTGAAGATCATAATATGAAAGCGACAATGGAGGAAAATATTAGAGCGTCGGTACTATCTATGTTTGCAGACATGCAAAGGCAATTTCCAACTGTAGATCACACTCCTCCACCTCCCCTTGTAGACCCCATTATTTATCCTCCACCTCCTCCAGTAGCTCCCACTCCCCCACCTCAGCCTGCAGACCCCATTTTTTATCCTAATCCTCCACTACAGCTTCTTAATTATTGCATGTTGTATGATGATGATCTTCAACATCATAAAGTTTCATATGGGTTGGTATATTGTATAGGAGATACAGTTCATCATCAACAATTAGAGATAGAGAATCAGAGGGTGACTGTGCAGGATATTATAGATTGATCAGCTCAAATACCATTACCTACAGATAAGGTGATGACAATTGGACATAGTATTTTCCATTTTTTTATTTGGCCATCCAGACTTCTTCGACTCATTACCATTGAGGTATGAATGTTATATCATTTTTTTAAGTTGTTTTATCATTTGAAAACTAATATATTTTTCTATTTATTTTTACATGAATACTTCAAAGGTAAAGAAATACTGTATAGACAATAACAAAGACAAATGACTATGACATCAGATACATATTCTAGTAGTCCTGACAGACTGTCAAGATATTCACATTTTTTGGTGGGTCATTATGAGTTTCCAATGTAAGCTCATGTTTGTGGATGTGCAATAACAGTGGGGATTATGAAAACTGGTATCATGGAGCCTATTACTGGAGATAAGTTGGGCATCAACATGGTGCAAATTTTTTCCATGTAAGTCTTAACACCTTTTCCCAGCGTTATATTTATTAAAAATTTATACTTATGTCTATTTTGTATTAGGTATATTAATAAAATTTGTGAGAGGAATGAGGTGACAGATGTATATGGATTCATGGACCCACAATTGATTTCCCCTAAATCATGTGCATTGGATGCGGAACAAATAATGCTTTATATTGCTAAAAGTCTTGAACAGAATATTGTCAAACAATGTTGGATGATTCCTTTTTGTGAGAGGTATGAAACACATCTCTCTCAATGAGTTCATTATATTTTACCATAAAAAACCAGTAACCTTATATTTTCTTTTATCAGTGATCATTGGATGTTATGGGTTTTTGCACAAGGGAGAAAACACTTTATTGGATATGCTCTGTCCATGATGATGTGCGGGAATGTTTTATGAATATATTGGAAAAGTAAGTTTAAATTTATCAATAGTTTTATATATTATAATGAATTTTAAATCAACCGCATTCGTATTATTTTCTAGAAGGGTATGGGTCTACATTCAAAAAAACACAAAGAAAAGAAGTGGAAAGATCAAATATGTACATGTGAATGTAAATATCCATTTATAATTTGTACCTTTTGATTTATTAAATAAAAATAATATATTGAATTTACACTCATTCAAACAGAATTGTCATGAACAAGAAGGTGTCATCCAATGTGGATATACTATGTTAAGATTTATGTATGAAATAATAACAACTGGGACAGTAGTGAACTTTGACATGGTAAGATTTCCTTTTAAACATTTCCATAATATTTCAATTTGATTTATTCATTATACACGTTAACTAATATCATTTTTATTTGTATATAATCGATGACCCTTAACCCAATACTACTCAATAAATCAAACACATAAAAGTGGAGTGGTCAAATTATATTACAGGTTTGATTGAATTTTAGTTGTTTGTAGTGTAAAATGTAATTTTGAATATTGCCGTTGTAAATGTGTATTTGGTAGTCGTTTAGGTTGGATTTAGTTTTTTTTTATGTTTACAGTGTATTTTTTGAATTTCATGTATGTGAATGTTTAATTTTTCTCTACTTCTTGTTTTGTTCTACTTATGATGGTTTTTCTGGTATGGATTATGGTCTAGGGGGAGGGGTTCCAATGGTCTGTGGGGGGGGGGGGTGTTTAGTGGGGTGGGAGTGTCTATGGGTGTGGGAGGGAAATCTGGTGGGGTGAGGGGGGGGGGGGGTCCTTGGTGTCCATGAGAGTGGGGAGGGACGTCCAGGGGGTGGGACCATTTCTAGGAGGGTAGAAGGGCTGTCCAGGGGAGTGGGAGGCTATCTAGGGGGTTTCCAGGGGTGTGGGGGTGTCCTATGGGGTGAGGGGGGTTTCCCGGGGTGTGGGAGGGCTACTCTGGGGGGGGGGGGGGGTTCAGGGTGTCCATGGGGATGGGGGGGGGGTGTGTAGTCTAGGGGGGGGGGAGAGGAGGCGCTGCCATCCCTTTGGGTGGGGGGGGGGGTTGAACGCTGCTGGAATGTATTTATCACTCCCACATGTGAAACATTTTGAGAGCTCAACATTCGCATGTGGGAGTGATGAGTACCTTCCAGCGGCGTGCCCCATGAGGGGGTGTCTAGGAGGGTGTGGGGGGTTGTCCATGGGTGTTTAGGGCTGTTCAAGGGTGTGGGAGGGTTGTCTAAGGGTGTGGGAGTGTTGTCCAGGGGGTGGGGGTATACATGAGGGTGTGGGGTTGTCTAGTGGTGCTTGGGGATGTCCAGGGGGTCGGGGGGCAGTCCAGGGGTGTGGTGGGGGTTGTTCAATTGGGTGGGGGTGGGAGGTTTGTCCAGGGGTGAGGGAGTGCTATCAAGGGTGTGTGGGGGTATACATGAGGGTGGGGGTTTTCCCAGGGAGTTTGTGGTTGTCCAGGGGGTCAGGGAGCTACCCAGGGGTGTGGTGGGGGATGTTCATGGGGTGGTGGGGGGCTGTCCCATGGGGTATGTTTTAAATGTCATCAATGTAAATGCTTAATGTTTCTTTGGATCTTGTTTTGTTCTACTTCGGTTTTTGTCGTAAAAATTCTTGATTTGGTTTCTTGTTGTTTCTGGGGAGAGAAGAGTACTTCATTCCATTTAAAAAAAAATTACTTTCATGTCGGTTATTTGAATAACCGACATGATAAACACCTTTGTAATGGTTTATCAAGTTGTTTATTTCATAATCAACATGATACCCCCCAGACTTGTTTATAACATCAGTTATTACATAACCAATGTGATAAACCATTTCCCAGGCATTTTATCATGTCGGTTAATTAATTACTGACGTGATGAAACCCCCCGGACATGTTTATGACATCAGTTATTATATAACCGACGTGATAAACCATTTACCTGGGGGTTATAACGTCGTTTATTAAGTAACTGACGTGATAAACATCCCCCAGAATGCATTATCAAGTCAGTTATATAATAACTGACGTGATAAAGCTGCCCCTGGTTCATCATGTCGGTTATTATATAACTGACATGATAAACACCCATGCACTATTTAATCACATCGGTTATCTAATAACAGACATGATAAACCCCCTTGGTTTTTTGCATGTCGGTTAATTAATAACCGATGTGATAAACACCACGGTGTTATATTTTTTACGTCAGTTTTTAAATAACCGATGTAGAAAACACTATTTATAACATAGTCCGTATTAACATCGGCTAAAAATTATATAAAAATGAAAAATAACCGATGTAAAAAACTTTTTCTCCACTAGTACCTCCTTCATCACTCGTACATGGTAATATCCCAATGTCAAATCCACCTTGGAGAACTATTGTTATCCATGCAGAGGATCAAATAAATCATCAATTCATGTTATATGATACATATTTTTATCGTTATTTGGTTGAGCTCATGATAATTAATGAAAAGGTGCATTTACCCATCATTCTTCTTTTAGAAGAGGACTCGTGCACCCCATGGTGATGAACATGAGCGTATAAACCCTTTATAAATATTCTCCTATAGTTGTCTCTTTTACACCTCATGATCCAAAATATCCATTATATATGATGTCTTGTCTATTGGAAACACCCTAGGTATAAGATCAATTGAGATTTCAAAATCTATTCTAGGAGTAAGACCATGGAATTTCGCGGGAAAAACATCAGCAAATTCCCTCATAATAGGCATATATTCAAGGATTGATTCTTCCTTTGACTCAATAATTTGAGCCATATATTCAAGATCTTAGGGAAATAGTATCCACGCTTATGATGATCGTGAAAAAGAAGATTCATCCTCCTCCTTGCACTTGTATAGAATCAGGGGTTGATCCTCCATATAAAGAGTGATTTCCCAGTCATGGAAATTTATGTTGGATATATATCATTAAATATAATCCATGCCATGAATTTCATAAAATTACACCAAATGGATTATGATGATATTCTTTAGGATGTTAAATCTAAAAATTGTGACAGGAGAGGAGTTATATTCATGGGACGCAATGATTTTCCATTTTTCATTCTCACTGACATCCTAACTTCCATTAATTTTGGTGGTGTTGGATTGTTTAACTAAAATTTACAGATATAAAAGAATGCTTAGAACCAGAATAAAAAATTATGTATTCTATTCTTTAATGAATATCTATCATACATATCCCCACTTTGTTATAGGGGTTCATTTTGGCGATAGTGGGGGAAAATGTTCACCCTTTCTACCTTGGAGGTTGTTAGCATCTAGTAAAAAACCCATGGCTTAGGGAACTGGTATGAAAAGTGCCCTGGTTTATTGTTGTTGAATCAATGAACAATGCATTGAGGGTAGAACAGATCATTCCTCTCCTTTTTCATAGCTGGGAGTTTTTCTTGTTAGCAATTAATAGCCAAGTTCCCTTCTCTTCCACACCTAAATAATTTCTTCTTCCCCATCAGAAAATATCTGGACTACTTCTTTTGATACCTTTGGCGACTGGGGTGATGTAAATTTTTAGAACTATTTGATTTATCCATCGGACATCCATAATTGAAGTCCAGGTTAGTATTCAATTACCCATGATACCCTTGAGACACACTGATCCCCATTTTGACTTTGAAGGAACATTGGACTATATCCTCATAGCTCTCGAAGTCATGGATCACTAGGGATTTCTGTAGTATAGGTTTTAGGCCACCAAAAATCTATTAACCTTGCATTTGGGAGTAACAAAGAATCCAGAGGCATCTCATGCAAGTCTTTTTATTGTTTCCTCATATGCTCCGTTGGATTCCTCATCCGTTTTTTATGGTAAAAAAAGTACCTTTCCTTCTAAAGATGGACGGTGCAGTAAAGTATTTGTTGAAAATCATTTTTGGAAAATAATTGCATTCCAACACCTCTATATCTTCCATAGTCTACATATTTTTGATCAATTTACAACAATTATCAGATTCAACCTCCATATAATAAGCAGAAAAAGCACATTCTCTTGCTCATAACATTAATGTTTGGATAATATTTTCTTAGTGGAGTAGATTTATTGTTCGGAAATTGAGGGATCAAATGATACCTCTAAATTAAGAGGCCATTATCCCATTAAACTCATGATAGTGACATTAACTTTCATAGGGTAGTTGAATGTTCTAAATGAACTATTTAGCTATTCCAATCATGATTTAACTGAGAGTGTATTGTGACAAAGTTTCCAATTCCCGCTCACATCATATTGGAAATCTCATTAGAATAATCATCACATTGATCATCGCATCAGTTACAAGCATGAGTCCTCCTATTACTGGAAATTGGATAGAATTAAATAAAATTATGTGGTAACACAAAAAGTGTAACCCAATGAAAAAAATATATTGCTTATAAAATACATTTATTTCCAAAACCTATGAATTTATAGGCTTTAATCTATGTTATCCAGGATCTACTTCCAAACATATATTCTTATGAGAATTTTTTTATTATGTTATTAGTGGATCATACTAAGATTATGAATTTACTAAAGACTATCCTCTGTCAGTGTCGTAACCATGAGTTCCTCAAGGCTCATTGTTGTTCACCAGTTCTTGTTTGAGTTTAGCTCAAAGAGATGTTTTTGGGGTTTACCCATAGATACATCTTTTCTAGAGCCGCCTCTACACACTCTTATCTAGGAAGGAATATATTTTCATGACTAACCACTTACTAAATACTAACTAAAATTTAGGTATTTTTTTCTTATACATAGTCTTATCCCTATGGCTTTTACTAGGGTTTTATAATCCAAACCCCAAAAATAACGACACTTATACTTTATTACAAACTATAACAACCATGCTCATTATTTGACACTAAAAATAACTTATCACATAAACAATTCACTTTTTAAAACATATATGATTGAGAGGACTATTGTATTAAGGTAACTGGAACATTACATAACAACATAAAACCTAAAATACACATCTTTATTGAAAACATATTTTTCATGAACACACCCTTTCTTTCGTACTTTGCATTACATGGGATATCCTGAGAACATGAATAAGAAAATGATGAGATATAAATACCAATAAGGTTGTAAAGAGGCATAAACTGAAGAATACAATACATGTTATGAAATAGGAATCTCATTTTATCATAATAGAAACATGAACATATTGGAATGATATAGAATTATTATCATAACATAGAAATGTGGCATCAATATTTAACATGATATTTGCATGACCCAAGCCTCATTGAAGATGGAGCATGATTAAACCATCATTGAACATGAATTAACTTCTATAAATACTCATTAAACATGACATATTAGGGTAATAATAATTACCAAATTCATTGAGCACTATCAAGGAACACCCTTCATAATGATTTCATTTCATCCATAAGTGTGACACATGGTTCATACAACATGGAATCATTCAACATCATCATGTATTCAATGATAAATTAATATGGAATAAATTAATAAAACTATATAATCTATAAGTAAATTTTCATAACAGTGAATACCCTTGATTGAGAAATGGGCTTCGTTTTTACTACTTAATGACTTTGAAATGGAAAATCACAGTGCAATTTCGGTAGTATAACGATGTGAGATAAGAATTTCAAAAACTGGTTGATGAGAGAGAAAGGGGTATATGACCATGAAATGGAATGTATGTGGTTAATATAGATACATTTACCAATATATGTAATGGAATCTAGATACATAATATAAAATAATTGCTTGAATGTAAATCATGTTAGAGAATTTTGTTTCGAAATTTAGGCATCGTAAAGGGTGTATATGTGAGTCATTAATGGTAGAAAAAAGGTAATCTTATCACTCAAAATAAGGAGGGAAGTATAGGGGAGGTTTGAAATCATACCCCAAAATTTTTAATTGTAATAAATGGCATAACAACATAAAGAAATTTGGACAAAATGAGAAAAAAAATCAAATCCTTTACTTGGAAGAGTGATCCTAAAAGAATGGTAGGGGAATTAGATAGGCTTATCGGGAGATTGGGGTGCCTTGTAAGGATTCTGAAGAGAGGAGGGTAGTTTTTGGTTTAGATCTAAATGATTTTAGTGAAAATTAAGTGCGATCATGGGTGGGATTATATAGGAAAATATATGGAAATATATATTATTTAGGTATTGGACACCTCACATTAAACTTATCAATACTACAAACCACCCCATGGGATTTTCCCATGGTTTTTTCCAAATGAGAGTGGAAAACAGTATTTTAAAAGTCATGTTTCTGAGATCCATAAAATATTAGGCTGGATTATGTGGAGGTGAGTCATGCTCTCTTGGAAATCATTTTAAAAAGATAAAATATTTTATAATTATTGGAGGGTCCTCTATGGCATCATAAAATTAATCAAATAAATCTATAATCACATTATTTTATTGTAAACAACTTTATTGGCTGTAAATAACTTTTATTCTATTTTAATACATCACAATTGGGTCATTATGATTACATAAAACGCATTATATATATATGTGGTATTTAAGTTTTACCCAAAAATTATGATTTGTTAGAAAATTATGAAAAATTCACTGTTAGGAAATTATGATGTCCTGATTCAAAAAATAATATCCATTTTATCAAAATTATTTTTTAAATTTGTGAATTTTAACTTTTAAAATAAAATCCAAAATTTATTGAAAAATCATGGGTTTTGACAAAAACATCATTCAATCATTAATTAAAATTATAATTGTATTCATAAAAATTATATGATCATTTATATTTAATAAAAATTAATTTAGTAATAATATTTTCAGAAAATATTATTTAATTTAAAATATCCATTAATTCGCCAAAATATATTTTTTAATTTAATATTAACTAAAAATACTATTTGTTCTTTTAAACCCTTTTAAAAAGTAGAAAAATGAATATACATTCATCATTCAAGGAAAAAAATAATACACATAATAATAGTGCATAGGTATTGTTACATAACCCTGGACAACACCAACATATAAACTAAGGGTAAGATTTGCGATGGTGACAGAATCTTGGGGTGTCACAATTAACATCTCTTGGGTGTTAATCTGTATCAACTTCCACATCTCATGACGGTGGTTCCATACAACCTTAACGTGTTAAAGCTCAGCATGGGATTGGTCAATAGAGAAGCCCAGTGACACTGCCTCCTTTTTGAGCTCTAAAAAAGGGCTTTGTATGGTACAATTCTAATGGATGAGGTTATCACTTCCTTTGTCTAAGTAAATTAGATTTGTTAAAGCCCTATATTTATACTAATCATGTTATCATTTTTCAATGACAATATTATTAATAGTAACAATTCCTAATTATATTTTAAAATAAAAAAACATATCACTATGTAAGTGCATATATTTTATATAACCATTTTACATAACAATACATTTAATAATATCAATATGATTTATCGTTGATAAATGATTGGGTCATTTCATGCCCCCTCGAAGTGATATGGCATGTTCATTACATACATAGAACGTATAAATGATGTCATTAATGAAATTATGTAATGTATTTAAAATATTATAACATACTACAATTTTAATATACCTATTTTATCCTTTATTTTTTATCAATTAAATATGAAAAAGAAATGAAAGTAGTGTTCATGCATACATACAACTTACCGTCTCCATGAGCGGTGCATTTCATTTCTTATCTCTAAATGATCTATACTATTATTAATATATATATATACCAGATAAATCTGATATTTAAATAATTAATATCATTAAATATATATTTTATTTTTGACCACATTAACAATTTTTAATTATAAATGATTCATTATTGACTCAAGTACCAAATATCTACAGAACGACCAATATTAACTTAAATAATTATGTAATATTTATAACATTGTAATAAGTGATATAAAATGAATAATAAACATGGAAAGGATCTAAATAAAAAATAATCTAACTTTTGTTTATTATTTTGGAATAATAAATAACATATATGACGAGTTAGACTCATGGTATGGGAACCTTTCAACCTCATATTTTTGTCAAATACTTAATTAATGTTTTTTCTTTTTAATTTCCATTTTCTTATGTCGGGATATTTTATTATATTTCTGTAAATTTTATGTCCAAGCTATGAGATACCATTTTCACTATCATCAACTCATTTTTTGAAATTTAATGTGTCTCCGTTAAGTTTTTGAATTATCATACGGGAATTTCTAAACCTAATTTGCTCTCATTGGGTTTGAGGCATACTTCGTTGAGATTATGTGTTGATTAAAAATTTACTTGTTAATGTTTTAATTTAAACTTACTTATTTTGTGGATATACTATTTCTACACATTGTCACCTAATTTATAAAATCTTATGTCATTTATACAAACATTGTAAAGGAAATATTTGCTCAATCTCCATTCATTGAGTAAAATATCCATATCATTGATTTTTTTTCCATGAATATCTGTAAATGGCCATTGTTTGTTTTAAAATTAATATAAAATTATATTGGGTGTATTTATATTTTTCACAAATAATTATTTCATGTAGTTATAATTCATATAAGGATACGATCTTCATATTATATTTTGTCTCAATTTACATTCCATTGAGATTTATTTTCTATTATGCATCAATTGAAATTTTATGTTTTATATAATTCCTTATTACATATTATATCATGAATAACTTTATTATCAGAATATTATAATATTTTTTAGTGTTGTTCTTTAAATATTTTTTTTCATTTATTTTCTCAATATGTAAGAGACTATTTAACTAAAACGTAGTTTTTAAATGTTTTAACAATTTATTCATCAAAATAATTTCATTAATTTCCATGTTTTGAAAATGTTTTTAAGGAATTATTTATATGGAAATATATATTTTAATATTTTAATTTATTAATTTATATTAAAATTTTTAAAATGGTATGGAAAACTTTGATTCAAACATATTCTTTTTAAATGTTTTAAATGTGTCTTTTAAATTGGATTTATTCATTCAATATGTTGAACAAATATCTTGTGATTGGAATGTGGAAATGTTATCATTACATTATGTTTGTTTGATTTTTTATGACTATTTAATGGTTCTTGGGAATTGTTTACATATATGGGTGGGTGTGTGATACCCCGCGGGTGGGTGATCCCAAGATAGCGCTCCAATTCATCAGGTAACGTGAAAGAGGTAAGCTTTAATGTTTCTTCTACAATATTTAGGGAAAATACTATGATGGGAAATCAAAATGTAAATCCCTATATGGGAGTGAAAGCTAAAATGTATGTATGATATGGATTCCATAAGTTAACATTATGATTCATGATTTGCAGGGGTTATTCTTAAATATTTTGATTTCATGAAGTTTGTTAAAGAAAAAAAGTTTTATGATTAAAAAGTATGGATTCATTGATTTGTATGTATTGATGGAATGATGTTTTATTTATTTATTTTATATCCCTTTCTATGTTTTTTTCTCATTCCATTTTTTTGGATTGTTTTTCAGAGGATATAAGGAAGGTAAAGAGAAAGTAATAATTACTTGTGATTTATATCATGAAAATAATTCATCATTTTTTAAGGAGTTTTATTTTTTGGTCAAAATATGATTATACATAGTAAATGTCTGGTTTGTAATTTTTGAGATGTAATGTAATAGTATTGTCCTAATTCTCTAAAACTCAAAACCTGAAAAAATTGTCCTTATGAATTCTTTACTTAACTCATGATTATGTGATGTTTATAGTAGGCGCCTTATAGTGTTGGAACATGATTATATTTCTCACCAATCAATTGGGTAATGAAATATATCTCATGAGATAATTATTACTGGAATAGAGGGTGATCAATTTTCAATCACAATCACTACAAACAATTATTGTCTTGGTAGTGAACTATGATAAAGAATTTCGATGGAATGTGGAGTGAATTCAATCTACAATGATCAAATTTTATATGATATTCACAAAATAAATGATATTATATACATATCTAGAAGCCAAAAATTATGTATTATGAAATTATTATATTTTCATGGCTCTAGATATCTGATTCAATTAAGATTTCTATATTATAAACATCCATGAATTTTTTTCATAACTCAATAGTATGATCTATGATATGTTGGGTACTATTTTCAAATGTTAACCTAATTTCCCCTTAAGTTTATTGTCATTTTATGACCATTGACATCACCATTTTTTACCATTACCGTGAATCTATTTTCACCCTTTCTTATGTTTCTATTCCCATTGATAAGAAAACAAATTTAACGATAAGATGACTAAAAATGATTATATTTATGATCTACTCTGTGAAAGATGGTGTAGACCACTTACGAACATGTTTTTTACATATCAAATTATACAATAACACTAAAAATATATAATTCTATTAGGGATCATATTATTAATTATTGAAAATCAATCTATAAATATTTAATATTTATGAATGAGATACATGGATCACTATATTTGTAATCAGAGAGAATCCAAAATACATTTGTAAACTAAGATGAGAATGATTTAGTATGAACCATGAGGACATGTTTATTATAAGATAATATCCTAATATTTTGGTAAGTTAAAGATAATGTGATTTTACCATATGATTATTTTTTTTCCACACTATTATTTTGGTTTTCTGTAACGAAATGGATATTAAAAAATACTGTTCAGGTGGTAATAGGCATACTAGTATATTGTAGAATCTTATTTGAACATTATTAAATGAACTCCATTATATCATGAAACTTATCTAGGGATGCTTCTTCATTACCAAAATGGATAGATGTTTACATAGAAGTTATGAAATCATAATGGTATGACGATCACTTGAAATTTTTATGACTCACCATTGATGTAAATTTATGAAATACAATTCCTAAAATTCTAATGATTCATCTTGTAGTTGAATTTGATATTATCTAAATCAAATAATGGTTATCTTTACATTAAGACCATATTTATTTCCTTGAATGGTATGAATTGTTTTACATTAAGAACCAAATTATGATGATTTATTAGTGAAGTGATAAATAAGAATATACAATAGAATGTGAATCGTTCGTATGGGTTCTGATTCCAATTAAAAATGTGTTATTATCTCATACTATTAGGAGAAACACAACATTTATTATATATGTATGATATGATTGTTTTTTTTGTGTATTTAGAAAATATATTCTTAATCCTTTCCCAAATAAAAAAGATTATTTTTAAATAGAAACCAATCATAGTTCCAATACTATTTCAAATAACCATATATAACGGAACTGATTGTGTTGCATGTATTAAATAATCAACTAGTGGTGAATATAGAAAATTTATTCTTTTATCCATGTTTTTCACCTTGGGGTAAATATGATATTTGAAAAATTAATAAATATGGGTTAACACATTTTCACATTGATTATTAATAACTGAACAAGATCACTACCAAGAACAAGTACCCTCTACACAATTTCATTGATTTGTTAATAAATTAATATATCTCAATACATTTACAAAATTTAGCATTGTTATGGATATCACTACTTGATAGTTATAAAAAGGGATAAACCCATGATTTCATTTTGTATGAGCTATGGACACTAAGAATTTATAGTGATGTCATCTGGTCTTTGTAATGTCAAAAAATAATTATTTATTTAATTCAAAGAATATTTGTAGATTCTCTTGATCATTTAGTGGTTGTAATTATTGATGACATTTTTATATATTCAACGAGGTAGTAATATAATGATGTCCACTGAAGGATTATAATAATTATTAGAAGTAATAATACGTTTCATGAAAAAAAATCAATTGTGAATTTTGGATGGGTAATAATTCATTCGTGGGACATATATTATCAAGTGATGGTATACCAGTGGATCCTCCAAAGATGGATATTATTGAATAATGTACTATAAAAACCATGGTAACTAAATTTTTTGTTTTATTTTTTTGGAAAAGTTTTATATATTATTTTTATTGATTTTATCAGGATGATATAGTCCACTCAGAATTTTAACTCATACTGGAGTCATTTCCCAATAAACAGATGAATGTTTGGGAAATTTTGAAGAACTAAAGAGAAGATTATTCAATGAACCTATTACTATTTTAAACTACAGAGAAGAAGTGGTTGTGATAAATATTTATGACTTAACGATAGTAATGATAAATTTAATTATTTTTCAGGATGTTGTTAAATATTTCACCCGAAGAAAATTCTTTTCACATGATAAAAATTACCAAAAATTATTTTAGGGTTAATCATGATAGTTTATGAATTTATGAAATGGTTGAATTCTATTAATTATGAAAAGTGGGATAAATTTATATGAATCATAAATATTTTTACACTATATGCAATAAGAAATATAAATATGTACCAATAATGATGGATGCAATTTATTAATGATTATGAATTATAAATATATTACCAACAATGGAAATTGATCAATGAGAAAGATTCAATGAGTTGGATGGTAAATAAATTGTTACTATTATTAGGATCACAAGATATAATATATATATATATATATATTTGTATTTATTGAAGGTAGACAGTAAAATGATGAATGAAAGGGATAAATAATATTTTGATAAAATGAGCATTCAACCATCTTTTCATATAATGATGAAAGAGGTGAAAAAGAAATATATAGTGATACCATTGAAGGTGAGAAATGTTCCTGAGTTTAAGTATTATTATGATGCAATAACATGGATTATTAATTGATTTTTTGTCCCACCAATAACATTAACGATAAATGATAAATTTTTTGGAACTAATTTTTCATCATTTTCTATTCATCAAACAATTTCAAATATTTATAGAGATCTTAAAGAATATTTCTAGTTCTGTAACATGTAAATGGGTATGGAACAGTACACAAGTCAATTTCTATTATACTAGTAAGATAAGGATGAAAAAAAGTCTAAATGGATGTTACCACCACTACCCATACTAGAATTGAAATGGTAAAACATCACCATATTTTTTTTATCAGAATCCCCAAAACAACTAAAAGGAAAACATTTTTTTATTTTGTCACACACTATAAAACCTTGAAGAAACATCATTTTAAGGACATAATATATCTCTCTAAAACTTATTTTGGGGATATATATTAATGAGGTTGTTATATTTTATGGTTTTCTGTAGACTATTTTATATTCCCATGCTTCTAGGATCACTTAAATGTTATGGAGATGTTTCAGTATGCTCTAGATTTAGGGTTTTTTAGAACCTCTCAAAATACATTGAAGTATGGTCAATATAATTTCACCAAGTAAACACTATAGAATCTGATGAGTTAACTTTTTATGTATATAAAATGTTATTGGGGTCAATACAGTCTTATGTTAAAATTTTCTTACAAAAATAGAATGATTTTGAGCCTTAAAATGGTTTTTTTTGAAGCCTGATATGGAAAGTAGTGGACATCTTCAATGTTATGGGATGATGTTGGATAATTAGTGATTCTATTAAATAATCTATATTGGTAAATTATAATGTTGGGAATAACTACTCTACAAAAAATAATGGTATATCACAATCAATGTATTAATTATAAAGAAAATCATTAGAAAAATATAGAATTCAATGTCGGTGAGATGGTATTACTATGAATATATACATGGAAAAAGGATAGTATATTTGAAATGAATAAAAAGGTAATCCCAATAAATATTAGACTCAATAATATTTTTGATTGAGTATGGAATTTTTTTTATCACTTTCTGCCTCCACCAATCCACTCTCATGTGAAATATGTCTTCCAAGCATATCTCATAAAGAATTATATTAATAATCAGTTTCATTTATTGAATTCATATTTTTTACCACTATAAAATTATGTTTTTTTATGAAATTACTTTTGATATATTGGAGCCTAAATATAATGTGTTATGAAATAAAACTAATTTTATGGTTAATGTATTATGGATGAATAAAGAATTATAAGAATAAACATTGGAACTAGAGGATATGATGAAACCATGATATCCTCTTTTACCTGAACCAATTAAATTAAATTTGTATGGATAAACTCGTTTTAATGGGAATATAATTTAGTGGTCCAATATTTTATAACATATTTATCTTCAAATATTATTTTGATATATTTTGATACACATAATAAATAGCCTAAATAAACATTAATATATTTTACTATTATTACCTATTTATTAAATTAGTGATACTAATATGAATAAATTCATTTTTAAACTATGTATAATAGATTTTGATGATTAAAATATATAGATAACTACGTTCTCAATTTTTATTTTAGTCATTATGATTTCAAAATACAACATTCTCCACAAACTGTTTTGATTACATTAGTAGTAAAATAATATAAATAATTTCATCAACCTTTAGAAAATATATTTTAAATAAATATCTTCATAATTAAAATAATAATTTAAAAATTATCTTAGAGAGAAGTTTTTATAATTTTTTATCATATGGTGAAAAATAAGGGTTTATACATGAATAAATATTTTCATTAAAAGTAATTACAATGTTAAATAGTTATCAATTATTTTAGAAGTATAATTTGTTCATTTATAATATGAACAATCCAACTAATTTCACTATATGTAATTCTATGATGAATTTTTTTAAAAATTCTTTTATACATTGAAAATATTTTTTCTATAGGACTGGTTATCTTCATGTTTTGTAGGTTTAATTTAAAAGTTAATTCTTCATATTTTATTAATTGAATTTAACATAAAGGATTCTATACTTATAATCATAATTTAAAATTTATTAATTGTTTTATATTCATTTATGTTCATCATGTATAGTATAAATAGTAAAAAACATACCTCACTAACTGTTGAATAGGTAAAACTTGGTTAAATTTTTTGGATAAAGAATTAATTTTTATAATACTTTTCTTTATCATATTATATTGGTGGGGTTTCCCCATACTTATATATTATTTGAAAATGTGGATACATTGCACCATTTTATATGATTAAAACTATAGATTAATAAATGATCTGATTAAATAAAAAATGCCACTCTATTAAATTAAAACATTTATAAATTTCATTATAGAAGGATAAAAAGAGGATAATTTCAGTTATAAAAGAGTATTTTAAATATTAGTAAAAATTACTTATCCTGATTATTTTTTTATTTTAATATTAAAATGTTTACCTTAAATTCTTATTCAATTCCAATACAATGCCTATGTAACTAGTAGATTATGTTTTTAAATGATTATTAAAACTATACAATTATTTTATTAGGGTGTTTTAGTGACCAATATATTTCATAAAAAATATAAAACATATTGAATAATTTTATTGTTTATACTCAAATAACATTACAATCGTAAATACATTAAAGGCAGTGTAAATTAATTATTTAAAAAATAAAATTAATGATGTTTTACAAAATGCCATATTTTAATAAATGTTTTAACATTAATTAATGTTATATGTTTTTCAATGATAAAATTATATGGTTTATGATATTAACTATGGTCCATCTATGTGTAACTTTTAATTTTATGTTTACATTCATGACTCTTATATGGTAAACATCATTTATATTGTGGTAATTCTCAAAATGGAATAATAGGCAATCAAAACAATGATATGAGGGTTAAAACATAACATACAAATATATAAATAGTTATTTATGATAAAATTAATAATTATACTCATAATATAATATAAATATATATATATATATGTGGATACACTTTAACATGAATATATATATATATTTGTAATATATATAGCAATTCTAGGAGTGCGCCTTTCATCACATATAAAAGGGAACATGATATCCTATATTAAAAATAAATTTTTATCGTTTTATTTAACCCATTCCATACAATAAAACATTCCTTGTAACATTTACCATGTTTTAGTGATTAGGACCATCCTTCCATGGTTTTGAGTGTTTTCTAAAACTGTTTTCAAAACAAAGAAGAAAAAATATTAAAATTGTACATTCATTTTTATTTCATATTATACCTCCAATATTTTTTTTATATTTTGGTTAAAATAATAAAACTAGTATCATAAATAGATGAAAATTATATTATTATTTTTATATACCATTATCCACCATATATTCCACAAAATCTGATGTGATAGTATATACCGTGTGAACATGTGGACTATAACATCAACATTGCAATACAATTGATTTGGCATCAACAAAATTCAAGGTTGTTTGTTATGATGGGTATAAATCATATATAATTTTATTATGTTGTAATTTAATTTTTATAAATATAATGTCAAAACTACCTTCTTACATTTAAATATATTGGAAAATATTAATGTCGCTTCTGTGTACGTGTGGACTAGAACTTTAGTGATTTGATGTTTTTTTTTCATCTTTGATTTACAATTATGGTAATAAGGAAGTAATTTATTCAAATATATGAAATATATGATATATTTATGAATTTAACATTTTTAATTTTTTTATATTTCATTCTATTTGTTCGTTGAAAAAAGGAAACAACGTTCATGGGTATGTGTGACCGACTATCCACACAAACGTTGTAACTTATTTTTATGTATCAACCATTTTATGGATGATACTATATATATATCATATATACTATATTTTTATCATAATTCAAATTCTGGATAAGATGTTACTATGATCAATATTCATGGTCTTGTAATAGCTAGTCTGAAAATCAATAAAAAATTAAACTATTAATACCTAGAAAAGACAATTTTTATACGAAATTAATGATAAAATAATATTCAAATATTATAAGAGTTACACATATGATATTATATGTTTGAACATGATTATTTTATAGGATTATAATAAAATTAAATTTATTATATTTGATTTTATATTAATTTCTAATATACTCATACGTGATGTATTTTATTTGTGTAGTAATTTCATAATATATCATGATTGTTTATGATTATATTTTACATGATGATATTTTACCAAATATCTACCAATAATATCATTAATTTCATTTGATTTTTTTATTTCTATATATTTCATGTTTTCTTTTATTTTAACCTCTTTTCACACTCAAGGGACCAAAAGATTATTATAATGTAAAACTAGCATTATTTCATTCATTGATTGAAAAACCTCTTTTGCACATGTCTATGTTTAAAAAAATAATTTTTAGGTAGTTTTTTTTTCTATTGTGATATTTATTTGGAACTGAATTTTTACACATTATTTAATTTTTAAAAAACCATTTAAAATAAAACATATAATCAATTTTTCAATGAGGTTGTTTAGACTAATTTACCTAAAAATTGATGGAATCATTATCTTAATGTACATGACATGAAAAAAATTGCATGCATTCATGATAGATCAATGATTTAAATATTACCATAAATGTATCCTTGTAAATTTTTGAAGATATTTTTTTGTTAATATTTAAAAAATATTATAAATTTTAAATATGTGAATTTGAAGTGAAATTTTATTTTCCTTAATAAATATTCCTGTGATTTTCGAAAACATTTCTCTTCTATAATAACTTCCTTGTTACATATTATGATTTAGTAGTGATATGATCCAATTATTATCATCCAAATTCATAATATTTATAGATAATGATTAATATTATTTAATAATTTCCATATTCCGTAGTTGTTCATATTTATGATGAAATCATCCTGATACCTATTTCTTTTCTAGGGGTTATTCTATTATTAAATGATGATATGTTTATGAATCAAATTTAATTTCAATTTGTTATGCTATGAAGATTTTTTATGATATTATGTAACACATATATATGATATTCATTTTCAGATATGTATTTCCATAGTTATATAAACCACTAATATATTGGGTAATATTTATATCTAATGAGATAATACGGACTAGAATAAGGAGTGAATCATGGTCAGTAAGGTAATCCATAAAATATTATATTATAGCAGTGAACTATAATAAATACATGATGTAATGTTGATTTAAATTAGTAAACTATGATAGTATTCAATGTGATCCTTTTCTAATGAAATTATTTTCTATACTTATTTTTATCCAAAACACATAATTAATTCCAATTTTATGATATCATAGCTCATTTTATTTGATTCCATTAAGATTCTTGTATTTTGAATTTCCCAGATTTTTTTAATTACTCTATATTAGGATATATGATATAACGATAATTGTTTTCAAATGTTCTTCTCATGTTCTAATACACTTAAAAAAGTGTTATGATCATATATATCTCCATTCATTACCCTTATATGGAATTCTGGATCACCATTTATTATGTTTTATTTCCCCATGATATGGAGAATGATATTATGATTGATATTACATAGATTTGTGATAGATTTTAATAACTAATTAATAGATGTTATATATCTATTATAACAAAATTATGTATGGTTGTTTCCAAAAACACATCACCTTTATGATTATATCATTGACTATAATGTTATGTATTGAATATTCATCTAATAAGATGAAATATTTCTGTATTAAAGGCTTGTGTAGTCATAGTTTGTATAAATGTATGGTATAGTTAACTATAGGTAATAGGATGAGAAAACACTAGTGAAATACAAAGGTAAATTTTGTGAATAAGATAAAATCCTAATGTTTTTTATTGTATTGACAATGTTGTATTATAAAATGATTATTTTCTCTCACTAAATGATTTTTGGTTTTAAAAATTGAATGATGAAAAGAAATTGGTGTTGTGGTGGGGATAGACATGATAAAATATTCATGTATATTATTTGATTTTATTCATAGGAATTTTTTTATATTATAAATTATATCTTGGTATATTCATTCATAAGATTAATGATTAGATGTTGTGTTCATTAGTAAAATCTTCTATTGGAAAAATTATCTCATATTATGGTTATATATCCCATATGATAGATTTTTATGGTAATTTTCGTCCTAATAATATAGTGATTATTCTTCCAGTTAAAATTTATGTTACCCAATACATGGATTGAATTTCATTAAATAAGCCCCTCATCAATTACCAAAGAAGGAAATTCAAGATTGATATTATGAAGAAAACTATGATCATCTATTTTAACCTAGAAATATGATAATTTTACGGAAACTGAATCCATATTATTAGTCATGATTTATATTAAAAATGAGTTTTTATTTCACATGGTTTTGGATAAACTCATATTCAATGATATGCATATTCCTTGAGAATTTTTTGTAGTATATCTGAATTAATTCTCTAGAAATATTTTGAATCGATATTTTTATTATTCAATAAAACTCATAATGAGTGTTACAAATAATTCAATGAGTATGTATAGAATTAAAATAAACAAGATGAATGAATTCATGAATAAAGTATACGATAATATTACACGGGGTTTATTCTAACAGGTGTGTTCCCTTAGGCTACACCTATTCATTTAGTAATGAATAATGATTGGTGATTGCATATTTTATTTTATTATCTGGAAAATAACAAGATAAATATCACCAATAAGTATCATATACCTAATTTAGATGATATTTTATGTCAATTATAAGGAGATAAATAATTTTCAATGATTTATGTTTCTTTTTGGAAATCTTAAATTTAGAATTATGTATGAGGATATACCAAAGAGAACCTTCCATATGGGGTATCAATGCTATGAGTTTATAATGATTCAGTATTTTCATAGTAATTCCCTTAATATTAGCATGCATATTTCTAATAGATTCATTATATATGTCATTGATTTTTTGAGGTATTCTTTTTATGTGATATTCCAATATAATACCATAGTATGAAAGAGAGTGAACATTAATTAAGGACTGTCCCAAATACCCAAGGGAAATATATTATGTAGGAATAATTTACCAAATGTGAATTTTGGAAAGGAATATTCTTATTCATAGCTTATATAATCTTAATTGAATATATATAAGTCCATATTTCAATGAAGGATGTTATTGTTCAATGGATTAAACTATACATGTTAACCAAAATTTGTAGTTTTTTTTCAGAATTTTATCAACTATTGTTGCAGAATTACTCATTGATATTTAATACAATATCTAAATTAATATAGAAGGGATCCATGTTCTAATTAATGGATTAATGTGAGGTAAATTTCAGGGAACTGAAGATAATATTTTTTTACACACCTGTTATTTCACCAATATGCGGTGGAGTAGTGTTTGTGATATATAATAATTGATCGAATAATGGACATGGATTTTTACTCATGTTAAATAATATGGTATTAGCTTATGCATTAGGAAAATTAAATGTCCATGTGAAAAAAATAACACAGATCATGATTTAGAGTTAAATATGGTAATTTTTTCATTAATGATACAGATGCATGATCTTTATAGTGGATGGTTAGAAAATTGTATTTATAATATATAGCTAAAGAATATATTCAATCAGAATGAGTTGAATTTTTCAAAAAATATGGCTGTATTTTATTATTTATTATGAATATTAAATACATTACTACCCTAATAATGGTAAAAGGTGGTTGATTCATTTTGTAAAAGGTTCATTAAATATTATCTGTGATGGGGATAAAAAATATCCAATATTTATTGTCTTACAAAAGATATAAGAGAAAGTATTTAAGGGGATAAATTATATATTTTTCAAATACGTGTTCAACAATAAATATATGTTATTATGTAAGATGCATTGAGGGAAAATTCAATGCTATAAAATATGGTGAGAAATTTCCTTGAGTTATAAATTGATCCTGAAGTAATGATAAAAAATGTGAACCATGTTTATGTCGCATTACTTTCATAATTGTATAAAGAACCATTATATTAATCATAAAATTCTTTATACAAAAATGATTATAGACATACAATGATAAATATATAAGTAAAAAATATTATTTCTTTTGGGACAACATGAAAATGGATTTTCCATGTTTTTATTACTATTCAAGATATATCATTATGATAATTCTAAGAGATAATTATAAATGGGTTTTACAAAAATAACCCATATGATTATTGAAATGGGAAAACATCACCATTTATTTTTTCATCAACCACCGAAAAACATATAAAGGTCACAGTGTTATTAATTTAGTACTCGAGACCCTTAAAAATTACATACACATAATATCTATTTGTGATTATTAATCTCTTGATCATTTTTTGTGGATATATACTAAAGGAGTGGTGAGATTACTTGTAGTAAGACATTATTGATTACCTGAATGACATCCATGATTTACCTCAATGATCTAGTAAAATCATTATCATTATTTTTATTTAGACATTGGTTATAATACATATTATCATTCTCATATATAAGTTTTGTTTTAGAGAACTATTTAAGCCCCAAAGGATATGATGAGAACTATGTATATGGAACTCAAAGGTAGTTGGAACAAACAGCTTCTCATAGTCATTATTTCCAACAAAAATAACTCTTAAATGAGAATTTTTATGTACAATTATGAATCCGTTTATTTAAATCAGTATTAAACCCAAAAATCATTTTATGAGGATGGGAAAATAAATATTTTAGGACCTCAAGTTGCTATAGAAATGGTAGAGAAGGACAGTGCCATCCGGTAGCACATCAAGGAATATAAAAGTTGACTGAAACTTTATGTTTACAGTCATGGATGATATAAAAATTCCACATATGTTGAGTATATATTCTTATGAATTTACCCATTGAAAATAGTTAAATTATTTATTGGTAAGTTAAATATAATTCATATGTATATTGGATGATTCTTGATTTTTGATCGAATAAAGACAATAGCTCTTGGTGATTCAATTGAACCTCTAAAAAATCCACATTTTGTTCCATGTATATTTCCTAAATAAGTGAATACATATTCCCTGAAATTTATTGAAATTAAATGATATATCATTGGACTATACACATTCATGTAAATAAAAACAAGTAGAAGTCACTAACCATATAGGTAAAGTGTTATGGATCAAGGAAACTCATATAGTTAATGTTCTCTAGATGAAATAAAAAATTCAACAAAGAACCATGAGAAAACATGTATATGATAAAATTTTTATATCAACTGTTATTGTATCTAAATGTAAAATAAATATAAGGAAATTAATTTTAAGGGGGTACAATGTAAGAATATAAGATTTTATGATATATTTATCTTCAACTAAATTTTATTTTTTTGACAGGTTATGATACACATAACCCAATGTCTAAATGATCCACAATATAGTATACCATAATAACATAGGATTAAAATTTTTGACATGAATAATAAACCCCACAGTTTAAAAAATATATTTTATGGTTTATATTTAACTCAAATAAATTAACATATAAGTACAGAATTTTTTGTAAATTAATTATATAATTCAATATATATTTCTATCTCAAATATGGGTTTCATTACTATTTTGATAAAATAATATAATTATTTTCTACCAATTTTAGGAAAAAATTTGAAAAAAGGAATATCATTTTTTCAATTTTACTTAAAAATTATCTTAATTTTATTTTTAGATAAATTAATGAAAATATAAATACTTCTATGAATAGGTGAAATACATTTTTTTATTGTAAAATGAATTTTCCTTTTTTCCATTAAAATGATTCATTTTCATAAAAGAAATATTTGAAAGTAGATTAATATCATTTATTTTTTTAGTGATCTAAATAATGACATTACAAAAAAATATGTTGTATTTTGATATAAAATCTTCTTATACATAACAAAACATTATTTCTAGAAAAATAATTTTTTACCAACTTAATATGTTTAAATTTAAATTATAACTTAACAATTCTATTAAATGAATTTAATATAATGAATTCTTTAATTTTAATAATATTTTAAAATTATTAAAAATATTCTTCATAAATTTTTGTTCATAATTAATAGTAGAAATATTAAAAAAATAACTTTATATGGGTAAAAGGGGTGAAATAGAATGAAAACATTGGGACAAGGAATGAATATTTTTCAAGAAATGAAATTATCTAATTTTATGATTTTTGTTTAGAATAATCATCCATATTCCTCAAATATGGTAATTTGGTGGCATTTTTATTGGATTATGAACATTATAAAATATTACAAACTCGATATTTTGTATAATGCAAGCCAAGTCGGTGTTGCGTGAAATTTAAGCAATAAAATTACATTATAGTGATAATGTAATATGTAATCATGGGGATTAATATATTTAATTAATATAATTATTTAATTGAAATCAATTAAATTTATTAATATAAAAGTACTCATCATTAACAAAAATTCTCTCAGAAAAACTTCTTTAAAATTAATGGATTTCATCCTTATTAATATGAATATAATAATAATTAAAATAATATTTATTAATATATTTAGATAAATTAAAAACATGTCAGTTAAATTTATTAATAAAAATTAATTAAACTTAACAATTATATAAAATCATTTAATATATAATAAAAACTATTTTCTAAATAATTTTTTTCATTAAAATGAAATATTATTTTAATATTACCCATAGAAACATAATTTTTCATGGATGTTAATTATTTTTAAATAATTTTTTCTTTAATTATATCATAAAATTTTATTCATATCATTATTTAATTTTAGTGAATAAATAAATACTCAAGAACAACAAATTTTAAGAGTCAATGATATTTTTCTAACATCAAGGGTATATCTAGGTGGTATTCTCCTCTCTAGTGAAACGTATTATTTGTAAAAGGCCAATTAACCTCATAGATTACTTTCCAGCTCATTTGTATCTTAGTAATACACATCAAGTTCAAAGCTGTAGGAACACATGGTAAACATGCCTAAACACTAAAGGCCTCTTTACCAATTTAGCATTACACTTCTCAAGACTTTTTATTTCCTTAATCCACTCCTAGATGATATTCTACTTTTCCAGCATAGCTCATACCAAAATCTAGCCCATGAGTTCAGACTCCCCTTTGCTAGGCCATCAATGTGGTGACCTCCATGGTCGCCGGTACAATGCCATCAATTTTTTGATGCCAATGGTGGAATGGTAAGTGTTGTTGTACATAAACTCCACCAGTGTTATGTGATCCTCCCAACTATGACCAAACTCTAACATGCCTGCTCATAGAATTTCCTCATGAACATGAATGGTGCCCTCACTTTGTCATTCACTTTTTAGGTGAAACACTGTTCTCTAGCTTAAATGTGTTCCAAACACCTTATTAAATATCTTCCAAAGATTTTAGGTAATGTGATACTCTTGATAAAAAATAATCATCAATGGGACTCTATGGTTTTGGAATATATCATAAACATAGAGGCATCTCATTATCTATACTAAATTATGCTCTTGGATTGCTAGGAAGTAGCCTGACTTGATGAGTGATTCTACGATCAGCCAAGTGGAATATTTTCCCTTGGACGTATGTGGTAATACGGTCATCACATACATAGATACACTACAAAAAATTTAGTCTATAACCTGAAGGGGGTTAGCTAACAATGCTGGAACCTCGTGCTCGCCCTTATCCTTTTGACAAGTACGGTATCAAGAGACAAACTATGCAACTCCTTTCCTCATCCCAATCCACAAAAACTGTCTTCGGAGGTCCTAGTTCATTTTTTACACACTCGGATGTTCCCTCAAAGGGGATGTTTGAGACTCCCTTGGTACGTCATCTTATAATATCACTAGTATCATTTTTCATCCTCTAAAAAATGGAATACTCCACACCATTAGAAAATCCATTAGTTGCATGTCCTGTGGATATTTTATAACAAAGGGGTCACAGTCGGTATCCCCAATATGTGACTCTCTAACTCTTTATTAGATTGAAGTTGTGACTACCATTTACTAGAGGTAATATTCTCAATCTCTGTCAACAAAGGATAACTGCAGTGCGGCTAACAGATCCAATGCCTTGTTCAACTATAGAAAAACAATATCTTCTGATGATATAATATGCGTCTACATTCTACTTCCCAGTAGTATAGATAATTTCAATGTCATAATCCTATAGGAACACCAACAAGAACCGCTATATCATGGTGAGATCCTTATGTGTGAAGTTATACTTTAGACTCATGAGATTAGAGTATATCATATACCGCTTTCCCATCAGATAGTGTCACCACTTGTTCAGAGCCATGACTACCACTAATAACTTATATATTATGTCATGTAGTTATACTCATGTGTTCATTACTAGAATGAACGATATGTAATCACTACATTCCTCTACATCAAGACAAAACCAAGACTTGTTCATGAGGCATTAAATAACACTACGTACTCAAAACCTTTTTATGAAAATATCATGATTAAGGAACTTGTCAAACAAATCCTCAACAACTGAAAATTCTGAGGTCACTTCTTTGTACACATGAATGAATAACCATTTATAGTCATAGCTTTAATGGGTGATGATATCATTGATAAATCAGGTATGAATATACGACAACAGCATCCCCACCCATGGAACCTCTAAACCTCAATCATTCTCTTACGTGGTTCCCATGATAATCCTTCCTCGACCATGGATGGGATGACATCTACTCCATTTACTGAGAAAACATTTCCTAGAAAGTGGAATTTATGAATCTAGACCTGAAACTTCTAGAGAATTCCCTATATCTAATGATATCTATATATGTCCAGAACTATACATCAGAGTCTTCCATGCGCCTATTGGTCATCTGAGTACATAATTACATTGTCGATGAAGAATACCAAGAACCAATATAAAAAGGAGGGAAAATATAGTAATTGAGGGAAATGAACACTATTGGGGAATTTTTCAGGGCAATGGGAACCACCAAGTACTCATAGTAACCATAGAAACATTGGAATTTTTTTTGTATATACTCATATCATAATCGCAACATGCAATAGCTTGATTTGAGGCCGGTATTTGAAACCCATCATGCCCTTATAAACTGATCAAAGAGTTTATATATCCATGAAATTTGATACTTTTTATTCACAGACACCTAGTTCAAGTGTCAGTAGTCCACACACAACTTCAATCTCTTGTATTCCTTCTTGAAAAAAATATGGGCTTTCCAAGGGTGAAACAATAGGTATCATATATCCATTCCTCCAATATTCCTCTAATTAAACCCTCATATCACATAGATCTTTGTGATCCATCTGATTTGTAGGTTCAAATATCTATTTCATTTAGGGGTATCGATCAAATTACATGTTTATCTCTCAATGGGGAGGTAAACATGGAAAATCATAAGAAAATATGTCCTCATACTCCACTGCAACTATGAGTGATTGGGAACTCACAACAACTATTAAAATAAGGTCTAGGCTAGGTAAATTATGGGAAATATGTTGCACCTTCATATGCATGATTCCATTTTGCACTGCTCGGGATACCTTTTCCCTGAAAAAAGAAATCTTATTTCCTTCACTATAGACAAACGACACCCTTCACCTAAAATAGTCAATATGGTTGTCAACTATAGATAACCAATCAATGGAAATAACGACACCATAAGAACTTATTGCTTCTACTAAGAGATTCTAATGTAAACTATCACATCCATAAGTCAGGTCACATTTTTAACATAATTGTGTGGTCCATGAGTCTATTGTAGAAGTATTATATATGTTTAAGGCTCGAGTATATGGTTTAACTGAAATATCTATGTCTCATAAAAGGTTTGTGTCCAGAAAGGAATGGAAGAGTACCTTGTCCACTACAACTAATGTAGTAAAGACGCATATCATACCTCAAACCATTTTTGTATTCCCTATGTAATAATCCTCGACCACCTATAGTGTTCCACACCCTTTTCCTCTACCTCAATAATCCATGCATGGAAAACATAGTGGTGGTGATGGTAACAAGTCCTAAGTTCAAAATCCTCCCCCTACTATCCAAGATCCTATACCACGTCTTCCACCATAGGTATCTTCCTACTCCTTCCACACTCTATACCTTGGTTTCCCATCCATAGTATCACTTCCATCTATTCCACTGGATGGAAAATCTCGAGTGAGATTTCACCTACCATCAAATGAATATAACTACCTCCATATAGTATAATTGTACCCACCCCGCTAGAAATTAACTAAATATCCTATATCCTTTGACCACCTCCTACTTTTTACACATCCTGGTCCATGAGACCTGATTCGATTCCCTGGTGCCATGGTCCCTATCATGCATGCCCATTTCTCAATATCACCATCTGTATCTACTCATCCATGAAGCATCCAACCCCAAAAAACTTCTCAAAATCCACATGATATGCAGGTGTGTGTAGAGGGATAACAATGTATTTGATGTCTATCTATAGAAATCACTTCAATGTACAAGCCCTAAAGTACCAATCTCAAACCATATCAATCGAGCTCCTAGACTGGTTGGTGAACCTTGATATATAACCAACCACTGAAACGCTACCCTAAAATAGATTAAAAATCTTTTAGATACACACCTAATTTTGTATAATTAGTAAGAACATGTCTTTAAAGTATTTATTGAATGCTATTAATGGAATATTCAGCTCGTCGTATGTTGGGGTAAAAAATTCAACTATCATCATACTAAGTTATGAGTAAATCCCACAACCAAGACAACCATCTGATCTTCTAGTGTCTTAAATAGATAGAATACTTAGGTAACCTACTCAATCCCATCCTCGACCGAAAATTAGTGAATATTACACTAGAACCTGAGGGTATCTACCATTAAAACACATAAAGAGCTTAGCATACTCCTCATCATCTAGTATTGTGGGTCACATGTATAACTTTACAGGTGGTGGTATGGATGGTCCACCACCTATAGGTAGAATCTCAAGAAATGGTATTTTATTGAAGCCTCATCACTAATGGGTTAATCATCCTGATTAAGATATTGAATCCAAGCTAGCATATGTAATTTTGTCTTCCAGAAAGATAAAAAAAGTACCATGGTAAATGAGTATATATAGAGGAATGACTCATGAACGACATGGAAACCTCAAATAATTCCTATATTGTGTATGGACCATTATTTTCCATGAATCCAATGATTTCATTCACTAAGTGTAAAAAAGATGATTAGAGTCCTATTGTATGTATATGTTGGTTGACACACCAATACAAGATTCCCTGGACTAGAATCAAAAGTTAAAACACTTAACCCTCATACCCCAAAATAATTTCATAGACTCCATATTCAAATCAATATTCAACCACTGGATTTGATTCCATCTCTCTTGACCCATCAATGTGGAGAACATTTTGAGATTCCCCAATCCCATATATAATCAGCCAAGGCTAGTGATTGGAATCATGTAATCATATCACTATCATGGGAGGACTTTCCTATATACCTATTCACACACACCCAAATCTAGATGGCCAAAAAATGTTGAAATGTAAAAAAAACAATGAAACCAATGGATTCATCCATCTATATCCCATAACAAGAGTATAATAGGATGTAATGGAATTTAAACTAGGATAAAAAAATCCCACCACAATGATTCTATAACACATGTCCTACAGTAAAAGAAAAATGTACTAGGACTGTTGTTTGAAAGCTGTAGGAACAAAACATGGATTATATGGTCTCACTTAGAACCTTCGGGTCCTGTTCTTCCTAAGAAAACAAACAATTCCCAATAGAATACATAATACATGACATGTTCTTGAAAATCCAATATATGGGTGAGTATAAAAATACTCATTAAGACATCATGAATCTATAATTCATATAACAATGGAAATAATAGACAAATCGACAAAGGTATATATCTACAACACATATAACAATAATTTCTAGATACACTCAATAAATTCACACATTCTTGGATTAAGAAACAACCATACTATACCAACCTAGGATTTTAGTTCTAAGATTCCATGAAGTACTCATCTATGATTACACATTCTTGAGTCTAATAGAACTAATGATGTCCGTCTGAGATGTACTAATCATCGGTCTCTCCATGAGAGAGATTCACTAATTTATCTTAAGGGAATAGAATTCCCAGATAAGGGTCAAAACTATATCCATAGTGGGGACTCTAAAAACTCATTCTTGATTAACCCATTTTGTAGAGGATCAATTCACATGTAGTGTTGGCTATATCAAGACTAAAAACTCTACCATAGGAATGGAGTTGAATAGAGGATCCGACATCAATCATATAGAGGGTACAATAACTTTATCTAGGATGTCCAACGAAATTGATCATATTCCTAGTATTACAAAATAATTTATAACAACATTTAGTAAATGGAAAATGGAATGAACACTAATGAAACATTTCCATGATATGGAGGACATGATATCTGAGCCATTTAAATTATGGTACACATTGAGTATTATGGGTACACATTGTGTCCCTACACTCAACGTACTGCTCATGTAAAATGGCTAATTTCATGAATCTTATATTGTATAAAAAATTTCACAACATGTAGAATGGTTACACACAGTGTACCTGTATTTGGGGACCACCCATCTACTACAGTCGTGTGCCAGTACACGTCATCAAACAATGTATCCATGCTCATGTACCAGAACATGGGGTATACCAAGTATAAGGTATAGTCCATGAAATGTGGGGGATTACCAACTATTTACGAAACCCATATAATCCACCTCATTTCTGTGTACTCTTTTCAGTAAAAGTCGATTCGTTCAGGGGGGGGGGGCTAAACATTGTGTAGTCAAGGAATACACATTGTGTCAATCAGGATTTTCTTGTACCCATATTCTTCCACCTACTCAGACCATTATTGATTATGGAATTCACTCTGGATGTTTTTTCTCCTTAAATCTCATGACCAAGGGACATCGAGTCATGGAATTTCCAAATAAATGGTTTTAATCTTCTAATCCTACCCCAATATAGAAAAAATCATTATTCATTATTTCATACCAAATAAAAATGAAGAATGTGAATTCAAGGACCAATGTAGTATGAATCACTCCATATCTATTGGTGTACCTCCTTTGTTTCATTTCAATCCCTAGTCTCTGATATCAGATAGTTGTGCCTTGAATCAGGTGAGTAATGATCAATTGATTGGGATGTGTCGAGTTAGGGGCCCAGGGAAGAACGTCGATGACTAACAATGAATGAGGGGAGAGACACATAAGAACCAAAGAGATGAATTATTCTCAATAAATGTCTGTATAGATCTTGATTAATAACCCTTATAAGGGAAATATAATATTAAAATTATCTCAATGATTAATCTCCCATCAAAACTCTATATAAATAACATATCCCAGAAATACGATCGAATTGAGGATCAATCTAATCATTTATTGTACTTTTTTCATCATGGAACTATAGAATAGTTAAATACAAAAGTAAATAAATTTATTTACCTTGATCTAGATCCATTACTAGTGAAGAATGAATCAATATTTCATTCATTGGAAATATCCTTCAAAATTGGTGTGTGTTGATCATCGATCTACGATTCAGTCATCATTCCCAATAAAAGAATCTTCGTTGATGTCTCTCTAAATATTAATCATTTATAAGATCTAGGGGTATGTATCTAACCCAATTAACATCAAAATAAGATAAATTTATAAAATAATTAACTCGTTGTATCTCTATAATAGATTAAAAAAATTATTAAATATTTTTATACATTTTATTCCCACAAAATCATTCCACAAAAGACCCTCACTGACCAATGTTAGGTATCACCTAGGGTAATACCACCATTATAAATTCAATTGATCCATCACATATTTGAATCATGAACCCATATAGCTGGTATTTCACTTTTTATGAAAACCATTTGCTTTTGCTATGTGATATTTAATTCTATTCCAAACATTGGTTCCAAGTACAACATTCCTCATAATATCATGCCATATCAGTTCCAGGTCACAAAATTAATCAATATAATATTCAAACATAAACATCTAGATCATTTAGAACATTACTAATTTCAAAGGGAAATTATTAATGACTATATTTATAGTCTATGATTGCTGATGTAGTTTGGTTTGGTTTCTATTTTAGAATTTGACTAAGGACAAATTAGGTGTTGTATGTTTTCATATGTATTTCAAAGCACTTAATTGGGTGTGTTAAAGATTCATTTTTATGGAAATCTTGAGTATTGGATTAGATACCCTTAAAATAAATAAACACATGGATGTACATGGTGGAGTAAGTTGGGATGTAACTAAGATCAATTTTATGAATTTTTTAGCTATATTTAAATATTATAATACTTTAAATGATAATTAGGGGTTATTTTTTAGGATTATAAATGAAAATTGGATTCTTTATTGGATTAATTGTCTTGATTTGTGGTTTCAACAAAGTTAAATAATTACTCCCCCTAATAATTTATTATGGTAATTATAATCAAGAGTTTAATTTTTTTTCTAAACTCATAAATAAAATAAAATATTATTTAAATTTTAAATCTAAAATGGACTTTGAATGTTTAATTAATCTGTATATATAGGATTGGATGTCATAGGGATTATAATATTTTAAACAAATGAGGTTTTTATTATTAATTTTAAATAATGTATGTTTAGAAAGGGGTGTTGGGATGGGTCATATTAGCACTAAATTGTAGAATGTCTCTCTCCATACACTTTATCTTTTTTCTAATACATATATTTCTATCATAGACAAAGGTTAAACTAATTGTTGGAATAATTAGGTGTCTACAGAAAAATATTTATAATGGTGATGTATATATATTACATATTTTATTTTGGTGCCTCCCTTTTACTTTTTTTCAGAGTCCAACTATAATGTCTTTGGTTCTACTAATATATATGTATTATATTGGTTGATCATATAGTCCATAGTATTTTTTTAATGTGATACATTTTGGTAAGATATAGTATTTATTAACCATTTTCATTAATTTTTTCATTTTCCAAGTGTTAGTTTTTGATTTGGTAAGATAAATGATATTATGGACCCTAAAGAATACCCTTGGATATTTAAATTTAATAATTAAATTCATGTTGTATGAGTTTCCAAATTTTACCACTTCGATTAAAATTTTCAAATATGAGCATCATTATTTCCAAGTAATATATTCTAGAAAATTTCTGAAATAGTGTTTACATATGCATATTACATGCAATGAAAATTAGTAAGTAAAACACTAATATCATTTTGGATAAAATTATTATTCTTATATAATAAATTGTTTTTGGTGGTTTAAAATTATATTAATAAAATAGATTTATTGGGAATTTTTCTAAAATGTATCCTGAAAGATTATTTCTACTATCTCCTCCAATGGCCTAAAGGCCTTTAAATTTTATTGATTTTGGATAATCCACCATTCAAGGGATGAGGTGGAACTCTTTTAAGGACCATAAAAATTAGTATTACATGGCCCATAGGCCTTAGAGAAATTTATTACCTATAGGCTTCAAGCATTACATATAACCTGATTAACTACTTGGAACTACTCCCCCTCCCCCCATCATCTTCGTCATGAAATCAGCTCCCCAGCATCGTATGGTTGTTTGGATAGTCTTTCTCGTGCATGCATAGGCTATTCCTGATGGCAGATGTCATACCCTCTCATTATTGTAATCAGTTTAGCTTCTACTATGGTGTAATCTCATTGTTCATCCTCCTTCGGAAGCTTGTTCCTTGTAGGTTTTCCAGTTTTCATCTACTCTTAAGGTGGCATGAAGGCCTTACTGACCTGAAGGTCTGGGGGTCCCAAAGGCCTTAATGGACTGGGGGACCAAATCGGTGGCCCAAAGGCCCAAACGGGGGAATATTCTTGGTTTCTATATTTTCAAACAGTGCCTCCTATAGTTCCCACTACTGTTTCTGCTACAGTACAACATAGTTCCTATGACAATCCTGCTACAGTACTCTACAGTTCCTACTACAGTACCTTCTACAGTACCCAGAAATTATCCTCTGCCTGGATTTGATCCCAGGAATCCTATATGCCCTTAATGAGTCCTCAACAAATGGTCTAAGGCTCATGTGAAAATTATAAAGAAATCCATATCATCTCATGAGTCCAAAATTGTATTAATATAAAATGAAACATTATTAAAGGATAACATATGATGAACACATAAATTTTGTCTATAGTTATTTTTTAAATAGTATAATATATTTAATATTTCAAATTTATATTCATATATATGAGCATAATAGTTCATATTCATCATTATATGAAATGGATACCTATTATGATGCATATATATATTTCAAATCCCTCCTATATTTGGATATGTAAAACCCTCTCTATTAATAAATTAAGAGATGTTTTATGTGAATATGTAATTTTTTAATAAAAATAACACAATAAATGAATTAATGTGTTTGTGTAAGGTTAAAAGATCTGTTAAATAATTGGAATATTCTATGGAATATTTTTAGAGAAATTAAATGAGTTAGGATGGGAATTTTATGCTTATTAATCCCATGTATTTATATAATAAAAATTCTAAAAATTATTAAAAATATCGGCATGATTTTTCAAAAAAAAATTATATATCTCTAAAATGGTGTCTCCTTTGAGAAATAGGATTCCACTTTTTGGTTTTTGATGTGGGTTTCAACCTATTAATAACATAACATTTGTGTGCATTTGTTTTTTTAACATTACATGTGAATATAATTTAGTTAATGTATTTATTATATTATTTATGGAAAAGTAATTATCTCCATAATGGTGTCCTATATTGGAAATCCATGACCATAATTAAATATGGATTATGGGTTTCTCCTTCGGAATGATACAACCATTGTTAACATTGGGTTGTATCTTTATATCACATGTAAATATAATAATCGTTATATTTTTTTCTTGTTGTTTTTAATGAAAAAATAACATGTTTAATTAAATTCACTATATTGTTGAGCGATATTTTCCCATTTTCAATAATTATTTGGAGGTTAGGTAATAACAGTGATATTATATCCTCGTGCTAAATAAATGAATTGTTATCTTAATAATAATTTATTTAATATTATCGACATTTAATGGAAGTCCTATTTGAAATGCTAATTGTGGAAAATAACAGAAATATTAAATAATAATAATAATTTTAGATGTTCCTATAATTGTTATTAATTTTTTTTAAAATAATTATTTATATATATGTGAATATATATATAACATCTTTATATATATGGAATAAATATATATGTATATATATACATGGGCTTGTGTATATACAGATTTATATGTATATAATATGTTTGTATATATGTTATATATATAAATGCATGTGTATATATGTATATGAAAATATGTGAATATATTTAATGTGTATAAATTAATGCATTCATGTGACCATATATATTTATATTGGGATGTAATTTATTATATTTTAAAAATTAATTACTAAATTTGGGTTAATGGGGGGGTGGTTAGAAAAAAATTGTACGCCTAATAGTTGGGTGCCCCATTAATTTATGTGGAGATGGATATTAATGAAATAAAATTTTTAATAAGTGATATAAATAAATAATGGATGAAAAAAATTAAAATAATAATAAAAAGGGAATCTATAGAGAGGTATTTCACAACACATACGATGAAGTTACCCACACGTCCCACTCCTCTCTTCAACACTCCCACATCTATATTATTTTATTTCATTTTATTGCTTCATACTTTATCTATAATGTCTCCTTAATTATTAATCAGATTGAGTAACCATTGTTTCCATTGAGAGCATCAATATGAGAAAAATCTAAATCCAGTTTTTGTTTTTGAATATTGTTTGGTTTTTTAATATGATTTTACCCATTTTAAATAAAAAATTTAATATAATTATCTAAATATATTTTGAAAAGTTATTTTATAAGATATTATAAAAATATAATTAATTAATGATAATTTATAAAAAATTATCAAAAAAAATTGTCCTTTGAAGGAAAATGTATAACGAATATGTTTTCTAAAATTGATAATTAGTAAATAATCTTGAAGATAGAAAGTTATGTCACATGTAATATTTTATTTATTATGGTAATAATATTTGTGTATTTTGTTCTTTGAGTCATTGGCATGCGATCATATTCAGGTTCATATCCGAATATGATTTGGGTGATAACACCTTCGAACGACATTTCTATTGATATCAATGAATTAGAGGTTGGATGTTCATTACAATTTGGGGAAATTTATATGGTGTTTGGATGATATGTGATTTATACTAGACTAACCCAATAATTTTATGGGATGCATGTGTGTGAATGTGTGGCCAAGCATCTTGGTTTATTGATATAAAATGATTATTGATTTGGATGTTCTTTATATTGTGTAAGGTTTCTCATATGTGTGCATGTATTACTTTGATAAAACGCATGATATGTCATAAATAGTGACTCTATATCCTTGTGATGTTATTTGTATATTGAATTTCATTGTATTATGCATTTTAAAAATGTTACAGGTGGTCCCATTTTCATTTTGTAGCTCATGAGGGGGAGACTGTTCAAACATAGAATGTGACTTGATGACAAGACCCTGATATATTATGGGGTCATGTTGGCATAGTTTTCCATGATTATCATGCCTGATCAAACCTTTATGGGATTAATTTAGGTAATGGTGACAATCTGTGACCATGAATATGTGGGAATAGTTGTCTTTGATGGACATGTGACCTAACATAAAAATAGTGATGATGTGTAATTACCTAATTTGTTTTTAACTAGAGGAATGGGCTCTTACTACTTTAGATAAGCTTGAGGGTTTTCTTTAACTTTTAAACCTTAAAATTATTTTTATATTGTTTCCCAACATGGTGCCAAAGAAGGTCTAGTTAGGGTTTTTAGAGGCCAGGTTAGTGCATGATGCTCGGATGGATTTTTTCATCTATGAAAATTAATTTATTATTATGGTATACAATCTTATAATTTTTCATATTTTTTGAGACACATTGGTGGTGTCATATTTAGTCATTTTATAAAAATCCTACGTTGTAATTTCGGTGCACTTGTAGATTTCATGGATCAATATTTGGTGAAGGGAAATGGCCCTATGTGGGACTTCTGAGTAGAGGTCCATAAAGTTTGTTTGCAATTGAGATGTAATCTGGAGGAACCAAATTTTATTTATTTAAATTTTTATAAAAATTTGACAGTAGAAAGGATAGCCGCATTGTAAAATACTATAGAATTAATGTTATAATAAAAACAAAATTTTTGTTATATTATGAACATATGATGATTTCAGAAAAAAAAATTAATATAACCTAAATGATGCCTCGTATGATAAATCTATTATAAATATTAGGCCTATAAATGGGGTTTACCAAAGGAGGGAGATAAATGTTATGTGGACCAGGTGTTTGGTAACATCACAAGGGAATATATTTTGTATAATATTTTTATAATATATTAACAAAAACATTATTTATAACTTAAATGGTGTATCAGATAGGAAATCTAATACTTCCATTAAATTCGGATTGTCGGTTTTTCCATAGACCTAATATAATCATTGTTCGCATTGGGTGATTCCATTCATCTAATGTAAGGATAATAACAAATATATTGTTATTTTTTCTATGTTAAAGAAAATTATAGAAATTCCATTCATAATTAAATTCTCTTAATTTATTGGTGACATTTCTCCAGTAGTGAATATTTATTTTGAGGTCAGGTAATAATGGTGATAATATTTAATTATGCAAAACAAATCAAAATGTGTTGTCAATCTAAAATTATTTACTATTATCAACTTTTGGAAAAAGATATATTTGAAACACTAATCTTGGAAATCAAGGACATTTATAATAATAATAATAATTTTCATTGTCAATATTATTATTACTAAATTTTGAAAAATAAATTCGGAATTATTATGTATATATATAATGTTTATATATATATATATATGACATAAATATATGTTTATATACATTCATGTGAGTGTGTATCTATAGTTATATATATATTGTATATATATATATATATATTATATACAGATGTATATGGGTATATGAAGGTGTGTATATATATAATGTGTATAAATGTATGTGTGTGTGTGTGTATATATATATATATAATTTAAAATAATTTTGAAATGAATGATTTAATATTTTTCAATGGGGGTTTATAGAAAAATGTGTATTAGTAATAGTGGGATATTCCTTGAATATAATATGAAATAGATAATAATTAAAAAATAATTTTCTAAATATGATAAATAATTTATTGATGATATATAATAACAAATGAAATAAATAGTGGGATTTCTAAGTATGCAATATGAAACACATAATATTATGTCTCATAAATTTCCAATTCCATTATTTAACTCTCCACCACTTTTATATTGATTTTATTTTATATTAATCTTTCAATCATATCACATTAACATCTCTCTCATTAATACTGAAAATTATTAGTTTTTGTGTCTTTTGGTTAATCTTACAAAAACATAAGCTAATTTGAAAAAAAATTAAAGGAAAAAAATATGATTTCAGTATAATTATACACATTTTATATTTACTATTTCAAATAATATTTCGAAATATAATTGAAAAATTGAAATTTATAAGAATTTATAAAGAGATAATTTTAAAATTATTATTTACAGAAAATTATAAATAGATAATTATTCATTGGGGATAAACATATAATGCATGTATCGGCCAAAGATGATAGTTTAGAAATTACCCAATAGAGAGATTACCTTATCATGTTTTATTTCATATGGAAATAAAATAGGGGTATTTGGTTTTATTAGTCCTGAGAACATGATCATATCTAAGTTAGTGTGTGAAAGTGATTGGGGAGATGCAAAATAGTTGGTAATATTTGTCGTCATCAATGACATTGAGGTAGGTTGGTCTTTACCATTTTAGGTCACGCATATTATGTTAGAATTATTTGTGATTTATATAGGAATAATCCTTTCATGTTAAGTGATGTAGGTGGTTTCAAGTTTATCCACGAGGCTTTCTTAGGGACACAATATTTTTATGATAGTTGATTTTCTTGAGACACTATTGGATTGATCAGATGTGGGTATATATGGATTTAATTTCACTAATGATATTTTATGTATAATTAATTTTTTCCTTCTGATATTTATGGTATATTTTATTTTAGTATTTCATGTAGGGTACCAAATAGATAGGTGTTCCCGTCATGGATCTTTATGGACAACCAATATGGATGTTCAATCATGGTGGCCTTTTATAGGCTAACCTCAAGGCATGCCGACCTTCAATTAACAAACGTATATGTGATTACCATGGGTCATGACGATCACGAGTGATCAAAACTATGTTACAATAGAGTGGAGTGATAGTATATTTGATCAAAACTTGGGAAATCAATGGAGCATGATGACATAGTGTGGGTTAGTCTACAATCTTATTCAAATATGTTAACTGAGAAATTTCAGGAAAGCTCGATATTTTAGAATTTACCCAGATTGTTCTAGTTTTATCAAGCATTGTTCAAAAAAAGGTATATGTGGGGATTTTGGTTGTTTGAATTGTTCTTGATCTCTTATAATTGTTATTATCTGTGTTCACATTAATTTATTATTATGTTATACATTATCAAATATTTTTATACATGTTAAGGATACATTGGAAAAGTCTTATGTATTATTTGTACTCACATCATGTATGAGAACTTCGAGGAAATTTTACATTTCATTTCCCATGATCCAGTAAAGGGGGAGTACACTATGGTGGATATCATACTTGAGGATCATTGAGATATTTTCTATATTAGAATAACTCTGAAGGACCAAATATTATATATATATTATCTACTACATTGTAGAGTATATAGGATAGTAACATTTGGTTCTATTATATTTATATGTTATGTTATTCATTTTTTTACCTCTAAAATACAACCCTAATTATTTATTTTTATTATTTTTTATATATTACTATGTTTTGACTCCTTAAATATGGTATAGACTCCTCACTATTCGACATAAACTCTCACTGTTAGTAGGCATCATATAGCATATGGGGAGGCTTTTCAGAAGTCAAGTGACATTCCATCTTGGACCTAGTAGTTCGGGTTGATATGTAGCATATATGATGAAATTTTTTTATTCATTAGTCATCCCCAGGGATTATATCATTTATAATGTTTTATTTAATTTTTTATTCATAATAAATTATGAAATAGATACTCTAAAGTTAAATTTTATATTGAATCACATAATAAGAGTATGTGATATATGTTACAACAATATCCTGATTATGGTATTAATTTGGATGATTTCTATTTTATTTCACATTAACTCTATCTCCATTGTGTCATTGATCAGTTGGTCCTCATTTTATTTCCCTTAAATTATATTTCTTCAATGGAATGATATTATACATCCATTTGGTTAATCATCTATAATGAAAACATGACAAGGTATATATCACATAGTTTATTAGCTATTATAGATATATAATTTGACTATGGAGTCAATTGTTTATCGGAGATTTTTATTATCTACTTGGAGGTATTGTAAAGAAATGGTATTGGATATAAAAAAATTGGAGACATTTTTAGATTGATTCTTGAAATTTAACATAATGAGGTATATGAGGATCCGATGTTGATCTAAGATATAATTGTCATGAAACGTAAAATTGATTACCTTTGAAAATATTTTTTATATTAAAGGGAAGGATTGAGTCATCTTTTAATGATATTTGGATGTTTAAAGAAATTATTTTTAATAATGATTACTAAAAGGGGGATATGGTTTTAAAAAAAATTCTACAAATAAACTAACATAATTAATGACTTTAATAGTCGATATATAATGGTGGGGTTTTATGAATTATGATATATGGAGTTTATTGAAAGATCACTAAACAACTTGTTTACATTATTGTCTAGAAAATTACACATTTTTTAATGGAATCCTTTATTTGGGAGAAATAATGAGAGAAATCCCACTAATTTCCATTAAAATGATACACAAAGAGGCTACCCTAAACACAAAACTAATTTAATCAGTGTTTGAATATATAATAAAGAATATGGGACACACAAGAATATATAGATATTATGAATGTGTGGTAGGAATAGGATTCATGTGCTCTACAATTATAAAAAACAATGATTCCCCAAAAAATATTTACCCAATAATTTCTGAAATGAAATGTATTACACAATTTTTCCAAAAATAATTCAATTAAAATGAGGTTAAATTTAAGATAACACTTACATAAAATGTTTTACAGAGACATTGCAGCAAACTATCTGATGAACTTGTTTCAGAAAACCATTTATAATATGAGTATCTCTCTTGAAATTATTTTCACCATTTCTCTTGCCTCCAAGAAGAGGTGGAGGATCAGGTGGAACATAACATTCATCCATCATTTCCCTAAGAGGATAGGGGCCCACAAATCTTCTTGGATGAGGTTAAGAATCCATTGTATTTTGGAAATAATATATCCATTCTCTTTTTTAAGGTTAAAAATTTAGTTCCCATGGTTATATTTTATTAGTAATGTGGAAGGTAGTTTTGGGACCATCGGTTTATTAAAACCACATAAACCATGTTCTTCCACATCCAGACAGTCTTATAATGAATTGGAGAAGGCTAAAAGGGTTTTAACCCATCTCTGTAATATCTCCACACAAATTTTGGCATTATTTGGAAGTTGAAATATCAATATATGGAGGAAATATAGAACGTAAGTTTTGTAATTGGGATGTTTTAGTTCCTTGGATAGATTAGTTTGATTGGCCCCCTTAATTGACGAATTGTATGTGGGTGTCTTTCAACGAGTTATAGGAAAATGAATTTCGGATAATCTATCAAAAATTTACCCCTATTAAATGTATGGATAAACTTCAATGACTATTTATTTTTATTGGGGTTCATTAAATCTTGAACATTTTTGCGCATTTTTTTAACTTCATATTAGGCCCCCAAATCATATCAAACTAAATTAAAAACAAAGAAATTTGGAATATGAATTTTTAATAATGATTAACATTACATTATTAAATAAAACATGAAGTGAAATGTTTTATAATATTTTGAATTTAATTTTTTTTTATTCAATGGTGTGAGGTGAAATAAAACAATGAATCATGTTGGGATAACACACACCATAACTACACATTTTCACACTAGGGGAATGTCAAATTTACAAAAAATTATGAAAGGATTTATTCCCAATATCATGAAGATTTATCATTCGATGAAAATTAAATTCTTTATATAAATGTGATAAAATTAAAAATCACATCAAGGAGTTTTTATCAGTAATCATGGATAAAGTTGTCTCATTAACTTAATTAGGACAAAATTATAGGTGATGGAGAATACCAATTTGGGATAATAATTTAATTACTATAAATTTAACTATCTATATGTATTTTTGAAAACAATTAAATTATATTCTTTCCTCTTTCAAAAATTATAATATAGGTTATTTTAAAAATTATCATCTTATATGAGTCATTAAAATAATCCTACCCTACACCCATTGTAGTCTAATTTCACGACCCACCCACATAAGAATTCCTAGAATTAAAAACTTAATCATTGTACATATATAATACCATATGTATTATATTTCACCACTACAGTAAATTTTTTGTTTTTTGTTTTTTTGTTTTTTAGGGTGTACACTTATTGCACAAAAGGATGACAGAATTATGCCAATATGGAATGTTATGAGATAGATAAACTACAGAACCAATATATGGAAAATCATTTTATGATATAGAAGAATTGAAATCAGTTTGTAAATAAATGGAGGTTCATATGGGTGAATGGTACATGGGATAGGTGTCTTGCACATAAGATTGTCACATACATTGTTCCATTGTTTAATGATGGAAAATGGCACACACACAGAGGATTATATGAAAATGATAGGGAGTGCATGAAATAGGTGCACAAATGGGAAAAGGAATAAGAAAGAAGATGGTTTTCACAGAAAAATGTGGTGAGCGCACAATTTGATGAGGTTTTACACACAAGTGGTTGAGGTTTGCATGCATGTAAATTGACTTAAATGGAATTGGAAAAATAACAAAGGACCTAGGCGAGAGTCAGTCCATATGGATTTTCAGTGAAAGTGGACCTCAGGGAGACCTTTCATGCAAAATCCTGTACCTAAAATCCCTCTTTTGTGTGTAGAAAAGGTGTATTGCGTGTCGGGGAGATGGTTTGAATTCTTTCACCCGGAAGTGAGGGGTGGACATATATTTATTGGAGACTGGGAGCCATTGTAGGTGCACAAAATTTGGCCTGTGTAGAAAACATAACACATCAATTGGCCATGTGGAACCGTCCTCGCAGTGCGTAAAAATTAATTTGGATGGCAAGACTTGCTCTCCGTCTGGGCAGCTTTACGTGCACCCCTTAGATCTTCTACACATCCTTTAGTCCTATACCATAACACTTCTCTCTGTTGAAGATTGCCTTCCATTTTCCCAAAATATCAGTATGAGGCCTTAGTTAGATTTTTTCCTCTACAATTCCAAAATTTTGTTACGGAATATATTTTATAGTATTATAGAATATTGGAATATCTATTTATTTGTATAATGTGGTTTTCCATAATTATATGGTGCCGGTAACCATGAAATGTGATTGAAATATTTTTGAAATGCACATGATATGCATATAACGATGGGATTATAAGATAATGTGTTGTTTGATAGTATTTATATTATGATGGTTGATATAAGGACCAAGTGATATTTTGGTTTGATTATAAATAATATTTGGTGTTTTGTGTGTGTGGAAAGTGTAAATTTTGACAGAATTAATGTTTTCACTAATGTTCTATGACAATTCATGTTTCAAAAAAATACATTATTATAGTATTCACATGTTTGGAATAGGATAAACAAGAACAACCAAAAACGATATGGGTGACAATTGTTCTTCCAATTTTTTAGACCTCATTCTAATGTCTTATATTATTAGTTTTGGACGGATTTTAATGCTATCCATATATGGATAGTATACAATATATTCTGATACTATGTTCATTGTATTAATGTATTATAGTAGGACTTATGCATATTTGATAACCCATTCTAACATTTTTGTTGAGACAGATGGAAAGACCTATCATTCTATCACATGATATAGTAACACTTAATGAATGAATAATTCAACGTCATTTCATTATATAAGATATTATGTGAAAGTGGTTTTGGGAATGATCAATAGTACTGATATCAAGTAAGTATTTCTTTTGATGAAAAAAATATTCTTCAACATTTGGAAAAGTATCTTGAAAACTGTAAATGTTATTCTAGTACCTTATTATTTGATAAATCATATATCCCCTTAAATCAAAACATATATATGGTTTTTTGGTAGTTAACTTTCACCAAACCATGTCCTCAATCAGTATCCATCTGAACATGATGGTTAGATTTTTATTCCATATTCATGTTTTCACTTCCCATATATGTTCTCCTCATTGGAAACACAATGATGATTTACATTGGGTAATCTTTATGTTTCTATCATTTATTTTTAAAATGAAGTACAAGTATTCCTTTTTACGATGTGGGTTTCCATGAAAGAAACATTCATGAAGTAAACCATTGATACTGAATTTTGAGGGAGAAATTAATTTTATTGGGGTATAAAGTTACATGCTGAGATTTTATGGGATATATTATTTTCATATTCATGGATCAATTGTTTTGTAAGCTACACTATGATTGTCATTCCCTATACACAACACCTTATTTTTTAGTAGTATACACAACACTATTTTTTGCATGTGTTACACATAATTTCATGTTCTTTTGATGCAATTCATTTCATGAAACATTGAGTATATATTTTGTTCGATGTATAAAATAACTATGTTTGGATTATGTTATACAAAACACTAATGTAAGCTTGCCCTACATGAATCACTAACTTGTCTTATGTTACACGTAATAGTGACCTTCTTCAAAATCTTGCATTGTACGTATTACTAAGTTTAACCATACAAGGGAATATTAAAATATTATTATTTTATATGATATAAACAAGACATTATGAATTGTATTAGTGAAATTTTAAATTTTATATAACATTATTATTCATCTTACACATTTTCAAGAACATGATATTAGAACCTAATCAATTTTTCAAATAAAATATGTAATTTAAAAAAAATGTAGTTTTATCACCTTTTGGGGGAACGTCTATTTCAAATATAGTTTTTAACAATTCTATAAGTTAAATTTGGAAAAAATAAACTTATTCTATGGATTTGGGACTTATAAATATAACTTTTTGTTGATTTTTTTTGTATTTTTCTGAAAAAAATCAAATTTTTAGTAATAGTGAAAAATAATTCATTTTAATTTAAAATGAATTTTCCAACTAATTATTTATTTAGATAGATCTTAGTTATATTTGGTTTTAATGTGTAATTAGATTATTCTTTTATAACTTAACCCAGTTTTTTTCATTTGAAGTAATTTCACATTTAAAATAGAGTTACACATAAAGAAATATTTTGATAATTATTACTTTTTATAGACCTGCTTGTTTTTTTTGATAAGGTGAATTAATTTTAAATTAATTACTGCAACTTATATGTTTTTTATTTGTAAAAATGGATTGAATATTTGGAATCAGAAGGTTCATATTGTGTAAATAGGTACCTTTAATTTTTGAGTATTATGAATAGTAACATTAGTAAATATTTTTTTACCATCGTTAAAAGATATATCTGGTAAATGAAGTTAAAAAATAATATTATAATAATACTAAAATAATGTAAAACATATCCAAAACCTATTGTATTACATATTTCAGAACATGGGAATACTTATGTTGATTTTAGGACCCTAGAGATTTACTTGGATGTAAAAATGACATTTTATTATAATTAATTTTATGTAATGATAATTATAATATTAACATATAACTTTTACTAAATATATTTTAATATAGGGTTATATAACATATATATATATTTATATACATAGTCATTAAAAATATAAAAATATATCCAACATTATGATATTTTATTTTTAATTTTTATAAATTAAGTCAATAATTTTAATAATGACACAATGATGAGGTTGTGGTTGCTTCATTAATAAAGGGTTCCAATAAATGATAATATTAATTTTAAAATTAATGTTATTTGGTTTTTTGATTTCATAAACTAATTTTATAGATGATAAGGAAAATTTTGATTTGAATTAATTCATTAGGTTTTAAATAATAAGGTGTTATGAATTTTAAAATAATATTCAAGTATGAATAGTTCAAAAAATTGACATAATTTGTAATTTAAAACATAAAATATATTATTAAATTATATTAAATTCATAAAAATATATTATTTTATAAAATTTTATCTATAAATCAAAATATGCCTAAAATAATTATTTTTTCATGTTTGGAATGATATGGTAATTAATATAACCCATAATGTGTAATAACATGATATCGTGGTAAGATAAAAAGGGTAAAATAAGGGTTAATCATAAAAGATAAGGATAAATAAATATGTAAAACTAGTCTAAAAATTACTGTATGGTTGGAATTCCATCCAACGTCATATTACCTATGAATTAAAAAATTATTTGAACATTTTTAATTGAAATTTAATTAATAATAAATTAATACTTTGAGTGTTTCCTAAAGTGACACATCTTCCCTTATAAAGGACACCTCTTCTCTCTAGGATTCTCTTAATTTTTGGCCATTAATTGTGACCAAACCCTGAACATTTCTCTTCTAAAATTCCCTAGTTTCATTCTAGATGTTCTGGTCTTCTCAACAGACCAACTCTAGTGCCTTAATAGGAAAAGTAAAGGAGGGATGTTGATGAAGAGGTAATATCTTTTACCGATTCTTTCAATTTTCTATCATCTTCAACATCATATTCATTTTTTGTTTCATTATAAAGTTACAAAATCTATATCAATAATATTATGATATATTATTATAAATTTGGAGCAACACTATTTCACCTTTAATCCATCTAACAAAAAATGAAATCACCATCCATACGTACGTACAACTTACCATCTCCACGCCAGGGTATAATCTGTTTTAACCACCACCATAAATAGATTTTTATAATAGTTGAGATAAAAACTATATATAATTATTATAACATTATATTAATTCTATGATATTATACACCATACAGCTCAATACCATCCAACAATTATTTGAATGATATCGTCCCTCGTGCGTAGGTACTTCTTACCATCTCCACAACGTGATGAGATTCATTTTCCACATTAACCATTCATTAATGATTATAATGTATATATAATAAATAATCATTAAATATTATGTAATTAATATGATACATTATTTATGTTTGTGTTCATATATATTTCATTTACATACTTCAATTCAATTTAGTAGGAAAAAAACATCATTTATCCATACGTACAGCCTACCATATCCATGAATAGTGTATTCCATTTATTTTATCTTTATATTATACATATAATGAATATATAAAATATATAAATCATATTTGAAATTATGAAAGTCTTTAAATAATTATATATTTAATAATATCAATAATTACAAATCAAAACAACTATGATAAATAAAACAGTTACTAACCAAAACATTGATTTAACGTGGAGTTGACAAAGGAACAGGTAATATAAGGTCATAAGTGAATCATATATAATATCATAAATATTATTATGGTTCATTTACTAGTTGATAAAATGTTTAAACCCCTTATAGTGAAGTTTCAGACATACACAAAAGATATTAGTCCTATGGTAAGGGATAATTTGTTTATCTCATTTTTATCTAAGATTGTTTATACATTAGTATTTACTAGAGTTAATTTTTCATCCAATTCCATGTTTTGTAAAACTGTTTTCAAGAAATTTATTATTATTATTATATGTATTTTTGATGTAATTTCTACCCAATTTTTACTTTTACTACAATGTATGGAAGGAATCTTTCTTTTTTTAACATATGTGGTACTTTTTAACTTTTCGTTAAAAGTATACGGATAATGTTTATTAACTTATACGACATGAACAAGATTTTAAATCTTCATACCTATTTCTTTACATGAGTATACCTCCAAATTTTTTAATTTTTAGTTAAAAATAACTTATTTTCTTTTAAAATTTCAACTCATGTTGAGAAAAGAAAACATGTTTGGAAATGAATGTATATTTTCCTCAAAAATAATGTTCATGTGTTTTACCAATACTATTTTTCATCTCTAACAATTCTCTTTAAATAAGATTATGTTTCTATACATATTATAACTATTATTTGATTGTTTTAATAATGTAAAGATGTTTTACATGGATTATGTTTTGATAAAATAATGTTTACGAATACCAATTTTATTTATTGGGTTATGCTATGATGAATTTGTGTTGTTTTTGTAAAACATGTAAGAATGATTTCATTATGAGATGGATGGGACATATATCTCATTAAAATGCATTGGGTAATGATCCATATCTCATGAGATATACATGACTGAAATAGAACGTAAATCTGTTTTAGTAATACATTGTTTGAACGGAACAAAAACCTGTTTAAGAATGGACATTGTCCACTATGAAGGTCTTGGCAGTAATACCATAACTATTATAGAAATCATATTACTTGATTATTAGTTTTTCAAAATTACATGTTTTATTCCAATGCTATTCTATCATGGTTAATTTTAATTTATGATATATTCCTTATGTACTTCCAAGATTTATTTCCTAACTCATGATTTTTATATCAAAACACTGTGTTCATGTTTTTACATTAAATTGTTTGTTGTTGTTTTATATTCTCAATGTTTACCGTTATTGGACATTTGTGGTCACCCGTTTTATGTTTTTCTCCCAAGTTATAAAGAAAGGTTTTAGGTAGTAAAGAGGGATGATATTTATTGGAGATATTGAATATTTTTCAACAAGTTATAAGATTATGTTCTAATAATCAAACGACACTAAACTAATACGAACATTTAGCATCTGTCTGTGTCATGTATTAAGGTATTCATCAAATGAAATTAAAATTACATGTATGTCATTCTTGGGTATCTAGAGTTAGTATATGATATATATGATATTTATTATTTCATTATTCTTATTTTGTTCTTTTATAACACATAACTATATGAATTCCATTTTTTGTAAAAAAAAGAACAACATTGTGGAAGTATAAATTTCCGCAACATTATTATGAGGTGGCTCATTCACAATATACATGGAACTTATAAAGGTTGGATTAAATTATAAAAATTTAACATAAATGAAATATATATAATATTACTGAAATTATTACCCTTTGGAAACATAATATTCCATTTTCTTTATTACCCTTTTCACATAATAAATTTTAATAATGTCAGTAGTGGATGTGTGGAGTACCACCTCCCTGACACAATTTGATTCATTTTATATGAATATAATTCTATGTATAATTATATAAGATTAAAAAAATATTTATTTATGATATAATGATTATTATAGAAATATATGTTTTTACATACTTTTTTTCTATTGTGATAATTAAAAAATGGGAATATTCCTCATGTGTATGTACAACATAAATTATTCATGATTGTGACACTGTTTCATTTTTCATAACAACATTTCTTGATTTTTTAGTGGATAATTCATTTATAAATATGATTATTATGTCATTATTTTTATTATAGATATGTTTATTTAATGAACCCTTTGAATATAGTTGAGCTAATAATGTAATTTTCGATATATAAATATTATATTTTCAAAACCCCAAGGGTAAACATGATTGTTTAATTAGTTGTTTATATCATTGAGATAATTGAAATAAATGAAATGAAAATGAAAATAAAATTGTTTTGAATAATTTAATTTATTAACATATGTTTATAATTCAGAAATTTAAAGACACCCATGTTAAGTAAAGATCATGGGAAATGATTTCATCAAAATTTACATGATATTAATAATAATATATTAATTTTAACCAATTTAATTTTATGTGTTGTATATACTTCCCTTAGTCATGTTATATCACTAATAATTTAATTATCAATATATAATAATTTTCATTTAAATTTTTCCCATCATGTAGATTATGATATAAATGATTAAATGTGGTATGGGGAAATATTGAATGTTTAATGATTAATATCATTAGGAATTTTTTAATGATCTTTAAATGTTAACTCCGTTCATTAAAATCAACAACTATTGTTGTTAATTATCCTCCAAAATGGTATTATTTAAAATATTGTATTATTTACTCAATTTTGATATTTTAGGATAATTTTCATTGTTTAATGAAGGAATTTTTATTCCACACATGGAGAATGAATTTGTTGTATTTTGTTATGGTGGGGTCACATTATAGCCACTCAACGCATCAGTAGATTTCATGGAACATACTGGATATAGTTTTTATAAAGGCCTTATCCATTTATTAGATTCTTATCATGAAGACTTGACATTATTAGATTATTTTAATGAGTCCTTGAGAGTATTAGATTCTTGTAATTATTCCAATATATTATTATATTCTTAGCATTAAGCCTCGATGATATGTTTTAGATATTTATCATTAGGAATTCCATCTTGATATTTTCAGTTATTGTTATCACATGTGATTATTAAAGTAGTTATAATAACCATTGTTAAACTTCATTACCATATTATTGATTAAATAGAATTTGAATTAGTTGTCTACCATTCCATATTTATTATTCCATATCATATTATTTGAATGGACTATGTTATCAGTTATTTACCTGGACATGTTTATTTATTCTAATTGATTCATTATTTAATTTTCATATATTAACCTTACTAATAATGTTAGCTCCATCTTTTTATGTTCCCTTTCCACTTTTTCTGATGAATAATTAATTGAATAATATTTCAAGGAAATCGTTAATTCCATTTTTTATGTATCAGGTTATATTATGAATTTTAAAAAAAATTGGGTATCATGTTCCAAAATTGATAAAATGATCAGTACTTCATGATCTTTCTCATTTTAATAGTTCTAATCTAAAATAAATACTGCACAGGATCTGGGCTTCTAGGGTAATGAAATTATAGTTGGTGTCAAAGGATGTTTAGTAGAAACCTTGGAAACTAGATTTTTTATAAATTGATTAGTGAATATAAACCTAATGTAGAAATTGAGGATATATAGAAAATAATATCCTCGTATTTTGGTAAGGTAGTTTATTTGGGTGTTACTATAAATTCACCACTAACTAGATAATACAAGTAGATGTTGTTAAAAAATATATATACATAGGAGTAACAACACCCACAATTTATATCAAGATAAACTCAGTGTGAACTAGTATATGATAACAGGACATACCATGAACATGGATTTACAGTCCCAAAGATATGAATATGATAATTAATTTTTTATTGACAAATCATTTAGTAATATTTAAGGACATCCCTAAATAAATCATCCTTTATGAAAATATTTTATTTATTCAATAGTTTTTCCATTTATGTTAAGTGATTTTCTATATTTAAAATTATAAAAATATCTTAAATTTTGTGGACCTATATATTATATTACATTTTATATAAGTATAACATAGAATAAATAATTATATGAATTTTTTTTTTCAATGTAGTTGTTTACCATTTGTGAAAGTCAATATAGCTGGTATATGAATAGGAGAAGTTATTGAAATATTAGGGTAATCCTAATAAGGTTATGAAACATAACCATTCTTGGATGGAGAATATGATTCCATGATGAGACTCAAATATGGGATCACATTATGTGAAGGAGGACCCATCCATTAGAGAGACTACTCATCCAAATATAGTTATTAAATGGAGTAATTAATTGGAGAGGATATTTGTGGTGTGGGGATGTATTGAAAAGGAAGATGTTATAATTGCATTGTAATTTCCATGATATGATTCCAATCAATGGTGGTCATTGATCTAGAATACTAGGTAATAATATGAGATATAAATCAGGGAATATAAATATATAAGGGTATATACTTTTATTAATACATTACTTGTAGGAATAAATTGAGGTAAAGATAATTTTCCTTAGATAAACGGAAAAGGATAATGAATGTTTTACAGGGAATGAATCAACCCTTAAAAGGTTTTCAAGGTATTATACTTATTTCATACAGAGTATGGAATGAATCATTAAATTTTTTTAATTTTCTTAATTCATGTCTTTGAAGGGAATTGGTGTGAAATAAATTTCCCTCATATTATGAAATGATTTTATGTGATATAAAGATAGAAAAATAATTATCCAAGTCTTATGTAATTAAAAGGATGCAAGAGAATAACAGTAAAGTAATGAAATGCTGTGATAAATAAAAAAAGGTGAAAAAGAATTTTCATAGAGGTGATAATTCTGGAAATAAACACCATTGTTCATTATTAAAATAGAAATGACTATGAATGAAGTGTATATAAAAAGTCCCCATGAGCTAGATTATAAGGGTATGAAATAATTTTATAATTTTAAATTCTTTAACTGTAAGGATATAAGGAACTATAGAAATTAATTACACAATATCCAAGAGAAGTTTCCCTAGAAGAAGCTAATAGATCATGATCAATAATTAGTTAGTAAGAGAATTGAATTGGAATGTCTAATTTAATTCTTTATTTGACTCTAATAAATATGTTGTAATAGTAATTTGTTGATGATGTTATCATCATAGGATTAAGGAGTAATATAATTAATTTATTGTAGCAATATTTTAATAAATATTAGAGATCAAATGTATAATAGAAACATAAAAAATGAATTTTTTATGTTACTTTTTTGGAAAACACATGGTTGAGGGAAAGATAAAATTTGATATATTTATTATGTGAATGCAGTAAATTTTGGATAATGATATGATTGATATGGAGGATTTAAATGGATACTACTAACTACAATGGAACTGATTTTAATGTTTCAGATTCTGATCTTTTGGAATGGTTATCCATTTATAAAATTCTTATAATTTTAACAATGGATGTGGTTTTAGATGATAATGTATTTCATAACCATATTATGAAACTTTTTATAAGATATATTTTAAAAATAGTCCAAGGATCAATCAAATTATTTTATTTTGTTTATTGAAATGTAAAGGTTCTTATATATTTAAAGAGTGAAAAAATCTCTCAACTCTAGAAAAGTGGTCTTAAAATAATTTTTTTCCAATTATCATCATTTTTTAAGATATTAATGAACTTTTTTACATATCTATTTTATCATTTTGGGGATTACAAATTTCAAATGAACATCTTCTCAAGAACTCTACTTTAGTGCATGATTGTTATATTTTGCTTTTCTGTCAATGATTCAATTTACCACATATGTTATATGATTAGAGAACCTAGGTTCCTGACCATTGTAATATATATTTTATCATTTTTGAGAAGATTTATTAATAATCATATTCATGATATTCGATTTTAAATAAAATATTATTTTCATATATCAATTCCATGATTACTAAGACTGAGTTTCAATTGTGAGGATACAATTCATTTATTGTGAGAATAATGAAACACATAAATTCATTTAAATATTTTCATTTTATATGTAATTTAATTTTATTCCAATATTTCCTTATATATATTACCAATTTATGCTTATAAAAATTAGTTTCCTCTAAACAGACAACTAAGGACAACTTTTGTTACATGCCAGAGTGAGTGTTACCAATCAATAATATATCATTAAAAATATTATAATTTAATATCATATGATATAAACTATAAATTAGATTTATTATTATAGTATGAAATAACATATAATAATGTATGTATTAATTCATTGGTTACAAATAAATTAGAAATCAATATTATAACCAATTCAATATAAGGCGAATTATTTTATAAAAAATAATTTTTATCCTTTCAATGATATTTAATCATCATAAATTATACTAATAAGAATTTTTGAGTGATATTAATGTAATATATATATATATATATGATATTAAATGAAAATATTTTTTTAATATACAATATTCTATAATCCTATCATAATAATAATCCCATTATTTTATATAAAATAAAATAAATTTTAAAGGAACTTTTTTCTCCATTTAATGGAGAACCAATTTCAAATACAATTTTTAGTAGTAATATAAATATTATATTAATAAATAACCTTTATTTCTTAAATAGATACAAAAAAAATATGGTGTTTATGGTAATTTTTTTCATTCATCATTTTTAAATAAACCGTGAATAAAAAATTTAATTCAAAATAGCGTTTTCATCTATTTTATGAATAAGGATAAATTGTATTTTTAAAAATTTTAAAACATCAATTAGATTAATATTTAATAAATTAATAATTATTGGTAATTGAAATGAATTTCACAATGAAATTAAATATAAAAAAATCGGAAATGTTTGAATGGTTTTACTTTAAATCTCGCATTTTCATCCCATTTATGAGATTATATTTAAATTAATTACATCCACTTATGTGATTGTAAATTTGGAAAATGGATTAAATATTTATAATAAAAATAGTTATAATTTATAATAATGTCAATCTAGTTTTTATGAAAAAAAATTGTGAACTAAATTAAAATTAATTACATCGATTAAGGTAAAATTATTGTTAATAAGGGACTAAACCTCAGTCATATCATGAAATACACCGATAAACATGACCAAAAACAATTTGATGTCAATATTTCAGACATGAATGATATATGGATACAAAATATACAATTTTTTTACATTGGGGACATAGGGGAAGACACAATTCTTTTCAAAAATACCAAGTGTGTCCTTTCCCTCCACTATAGAAAGGCACTCACACCTCCCACTTTCGTACACCTCTCATGAAAAATTTTCAAGACAAATATATTCCAATGAATATTTTATAAATCAATAAAATACTATTATAATCTACACCTTGGGAAGAAATCTACACAAATAACCCCTTTGGTGTGAACTAAAAGGAATTTCCTAAAAAATAGTTAACATTCTTCCTCAAGATCAATATTTTTGTTTCTATTTTGGATATTTTAATTATTATTACTCCTGGATTATATAAAATAACCAGTAATATAAATTTAGAGAAATTTATTTAGTTTAGTGGATCTACCTAAAAATTAAACACACATACATCTAATGTGTACTGAATATTTCTTTCTTTTGTACAGAAAACTACCTCCTCACAAAGCGATGTTGTTCAATTAAAAAATACCATCTCATAATGGTTGGAATTATGAGGAAAAAACTACTAATATATGAAATATATGATAAATATTCGTACTTTATTATTCAATAACTCTTTTATAACAAATACCTTTTTGAATTTCATTTTTTCGTAAATAATATAACATCAGTTATTTTAGTGTGAACTATTTCCCCCTGCAAATAGTAAATACACAATTAATGGAACATATAAAAATTGATTTTAATGAAAAATAATTAACATATTTTAATTATATATTATTTTAATGAAATAATTACATTTCTGGAAATATAATATATCATTTTTAGTATTACCTTTTCTTACACATAAATGACAAAATGTCTGTTGTGGATGTGTGGACTACCACCTCCCTAACAAAATGTGATTCCTTTTACATAAAAATAATTATATGTATGAGTATATATTTATAAAATAACATGGTATCTATGGTATTATTTTTATTTTGTAAAGACATAGTGTTGTTTACCTTCATTTTATTACAATCATTGAAGAATACGAACATTACCCATGCGTATGTATGACCTATAGTCTCTAAGATTGTAATAATAGATCATTTTTCATTACCATATCTTATTGTTTTTTAAAAAGTATAATTTTTGTATAAATATTAATATTATTCCAGGATTATTATTTAGGATATGTTAATATAATGAACCTTTTGACTAAAGTTGTCATTTTAAAGTAATTTTTAAAGCACATCACAATTATAGTCAAATCACCCATTGTAAACATGATTGTTTAAGTGGTTTCATACAACATTGAAATTATTATATGATTCATGTAAATAATTGAAATAATATTTTTTAGGAAAATAAAGACACATGTGACAAGATGAACACAATGTAAGGGATTTCATCTCAATTTACAATATATTGAGACTTGTTTTTAATAAGCACCAACACCAATTTATATGGTGTTTATACATCCCATTGACTTATTATATGGTGAACCTACATATTCTCATGATATTATATGTATCATTAAATGGTAATAATTTAAGGGGACTATGATTCAGATATTTCAAATTGTTATGGGACACATTGTAATGTTTAATGATTTTCCACAATAATGTTTTAAGGGTCTTTAAATGGTATATCCATTCCTAAAACTCAATAACCCTAGTTTCTACTTATAATCCATCGGGGAATTGATGATAAAGTAATATTATTAAATCAATATGCATATTTGATGATAAGGAACATTTTTTATTAATTCATTTGATTATTATGCATATGTGGAATACATTGGAGTTTGTATGTGACGGGTTGGCCCCCCTAGAGCCCCTCGATGCATTGGTAGGTTTTATAGGAAAAACTAGATATGGTTTGAATCAGGACATTACCCATTTATTAGATCCGTTGAATAAATCCTTCAAATTATACGATTTATGGCACAAATACTTTATAATAATATATGGTCATCATGAATCCTTGAGATTTTTATATTATTGGAATGATGCATCGATGATATGTTTTAGATTCAAATCATTATGAATTAAATTATTATGTATTTCTTTATTATTATTTCATTGTATAATTATATTTGTTATAATATCTAAAGTTAATATTTATTTTCATATTATTTATTAAATGGATTGTGTTTCATTTATCTACCTTTCTATTTTCATTATTCCATATCATTTTATTTGAATGGAATGTGTTTTGAGTTATTTACATTTCCATGTTGATTTGTTATCATTGATTAATTTTTACTTCCACTTTACACACCATTATTGATCATTTTATCTCATCCTTAATATGTTTCAATTCCCTAGTTTATAAAGTGGAATATTTTGAATATTCATTCTAGGAGGTTGTTCATTTCATTATCTTATGTATGGTGTTTTATTCTCTATTTCCCAACATAAAATGGGTATCAAGTATATAATCTGGATTTCCAAAAATACTGAACCGGTCTTTCCATTGTGATTTTATTCTTTTTAATCATGCTAATGTAATACAATTATACATCACCTCCTAGCTTCTGGGGTGAGGGAATTAAATTTATTTTATTAACAAAATTTTTTATATAATTTTTATTTTTATAACTAAATACTAAAATTAATAGTATATGGAATTATAAAATAAAATTAATATTATTTAGGTATTTAAATTAGCATCATATAACCTAAAATGAGTATTTTTTACATTAGTGGTCAAGGTTGATGGGAATAATATTGAAAATCAATTAGGAAATTAAATTATGAATCATGTCATAAATAATGAAAATTATGAATACCATTTGATCAATAAACATCATATGTGATTTAAAATTATTAAAATTATAATTTATGTGAGAAACAAAATTTATTATCTACTAAAAATGATATTTCTAGCCATAATAATCCTATCGAAGAAGCAACAAAAATACCCCCCAATTGGGAAAGTAACTTTTCACCACCCATGATTTAATTCAAGGCTATCATATTTTTTATTACTAATTTCAATAAAAATAATTGAATATGATACAATAATATTGGTTGGTTTTATTTATTAAAACCATTGATAGTATCAAAATCATTAACTATAACTAAAGATATCATATTTTATAAAATATTTTATAACGATGATATGATTATACCATACAATATTGTTGAATATTTTCATATGATAAGTAGTCATTGTACACCAATCACTAATCAGATAGTGAAGATATCTACTGGTACAAAAAATTAACCAATAATTATCCAATATATTAATTATGTTAGATGAAATTGTCTTGGGTTATATAATATAGGAATCATAGGTCATCACATATTAAAATTTGATATTAGATGTTTTTATTATAACATATATAGTGACAATCATTTATTTATAAGCATGATTCACATGGAAATATTATCACCATATACAATAATCTCATATTTGATCGATGAAAATATTGTGAATAGAATTAGGTCTCTATAACAATTATTTTATCACTTTATTATAAAATACTAAACAAATATGGTAAATAAAATCATAAATGCCAATATATAGGAAGTCCATTGTTGGAAAATATATTTATCAGTTCCTTCCATGATGAAGGATTTATAGGGTGGTATAACATTACAAAGAATGATTGAATAATCATGAATAATATGTTATTAAATAATAAGATAAAAAATTTAGGTGAATTACAATCTAGGACTCTAAATCCCATGATATATCTTAAATTTTCCATTTTATTATTTTCACTCAATAATTAACATGTGTTTATAATTTGTTTTTTTTCTTTATATCATTGATGAAACACCCGTACACCATAGATACCGGAATTCGATTAAATTAACCTATTGTTTTTTATATCTTTCACCATACAAAACGATGAACAAAATTGAAACTGAGATATATGTTGTTAAATTAAAAAAATTAATTTGGGAATTAAAACCTAAATTATAAATTAGTAGAAATTAATATAAATAACTGTATTAGGAATTATATGTATACATAAAATATAGTGTTAATTTTTTAATGAAAATAAATTACTTTGCATACAATATTAAACAATATTATTTAATATTTAATGAATTTTTTTAGAAAGTTATTTTTATGTAATATTCATTCGTATTTTAATACACAAAATATAAATGATTGTAATTTATCTTTTATGTTAATATTTTAATCACAAAAATTTCATTTCTAAATGATATTATAGAATAACAGTAGTTGTTAATATTTCAAAATTCAATTTTCAAATAAAAATGGGGTTGTATTATATTTTATGACTTTATTCATAAATTAAATTCATAAATTTTAGAATTATAATTTTCATAAAGGACATAGTTTATTTATTTAGAATAATAATAATATATTTATGTTGAAATATATTGTTTTTTCTAAAATGAAATATTTTTAGTCAAAATATACAGTTTTAATGAAAATAATTTTTTTTATGATAATAGATTTATGTAATGATATCCAATAAGATATAAAACCCTTTTATGTAATTAAATATGTATTTGAGACATAAAATTAAAAATTTAAATAGATATTACTTCAACTTATAAATAAAAAGTCCAATATTATAAGTACAAAATTAAAATATTAGTGTTTTAAAAAATAGTATTCAACCTTTTATTTGAATCTAGTTTTTTTAAGGTGATATATATTTTTACAATTATAATAATGAATCATAAAATTTAATTTTTAAATAATAAACCAAATATTTCATGGTAATTTAAAATTTTAAAAAATATTGATTATACCTAAATTTTATGATAAAATATTTTTTTTATAATACTACTTTTATCCATATTTAACCCATTAAATACTTATTTGAAATAAAATATTTACAATTTTTAAAAATAAAGGTTTTAAATTAATTTATTTTTTATTTGTTAATTTTTTCATTAACACTATTTAATATGGTTAAAAATTAATGACCAAGGTAAATATAAATAGGGTTAAAGTTAAAAAAAAGATATAACATAGGCCTTAAAATACCTGAGTTTCCCCCAAATATTTGTTTTAAGTGATTTAATACAAAAAATAACTTCCATTATAATATTTTACATTTAGAGATGATGACATTGGAATCCTATCATTACATTATTAAATAATTTAAGTGTCCAGTCAAAAGTGCCCTTCTCTTAACTTATAAAACTGTAACAACTCCTCAAATTCATGAATCACCATACCAAATAATGTATCCTTAAATACATATCTTATTAATCTTCATAAAACCCAAAACCAAATCCCAAATCCACTATTCAATATTAGGTATAATATGTACTTCATTTTAATTGATAATTTTATGAAAATATTCAAGTCCTTGATGTGTAGTATCCACATCATCATAGTATTATTGCGTAATTTTTTTACTATCATAAACTACAATAATATTATGAATATAATGAATTAAATAAATTATCACTCATAAAATCCATTATATCACTTAAAAATTACTCTTTCCATTCGATCAACTAAGATAACCCCTAACATCGACTGTGTATACGTGCATATTGATTCCTCTATGAAGAGAAGTGGTTATATTTTCAACACCCCCATTCAATTTTGGCATGAAAAAAATATTTTATAGATAAATATTTTTTGGTGGTATGAGTAGAATGATTAAATATTTATTTTTAATATACCATTATTCCATCCATTCACTGAGAAATAGAATCTTTAATCATGTGTATGATAAACAATCATCACCAAGAAATATTAATTTCATTTGTTATCAAAAAACATAATTGTGGGTTATAATAATATATATACATAGGATATATGATAATTATTAATTGAATAATATTATATATTATCATGTTAAAATTAAATAAAATTATTCTTTTACTGATGAAAGCATTATAAATAATTTTTTTGGTTTTTTATTCCACCTACAATAAGAATGTAATAATGATTATGTTCTAAATAATTAAAGATTATTATATAATGATAGTATTAGTAAATAATAATTAATTTTTATTTATTATTTATTATTGTAGTTTTTTATTAATATTCCAAATATTTATTTATATATCACTTTTTAATAATTAATTATATAGCAAATTTTTTTCCATGCTTTCTATTTTCAAAATCCATATAAATTTATTTCACCTAATGAAAATGGTTCATCTGTAATCATTTGACAAAATAGTTAGTATATATTTAATTATATGGGATTTATTAACAATAAAGAACATATGGTGAATCCATCCCATCTTTATGAAATTTATAGATGGTTAGAAAATTATTTTTCTAACCCACAATATTGAAAATAAATTATAATCAGGTAAGAATTTGTAGTATATGTTTATAAAATAATTATATCATAGAGGCTATGTTAATATATTTATTCCTAGTTTTGAAATTGAGATATGTATTTTCATTAGATATATTGTTATTGTAAATACTCTATTTTCAAATATATTATATAGTTTTCAAATATCATCAATGACATTCATATAGTGTTTGAGGAAGTATAACCCTAAGATGCCTTGGTATGGATATAATAAAAATAAAAAAATTATAATATCACAGTATATAGTTTTTTAGTTATAATTGTTTATCACAAAACTATGTATGAAGGGAGAAATCTAAAACCACCATTAATAATTGAACATGGGTTTTATGATAATCCACAGAAAAAATCATTTCAATCACCGAGTGTATCTTTTAATTGATGTCATGTGTGAAATAAAGGACGAAAAAATTAATTAAATAATTTTTTAGCAATTAATAACTAGATATGATAACCAACATTATATTATCGTTATAATATAAATATACTATTTTCATCCACAAAATATGAGAGATTGTAATATATGGTTGTGTAGTAGTGGCTTGGAGTATGATTACGAAATTTAGGAATGAACGTCGGAATAAAATCGATATTTTCAACATAAAAAGAGGTTTATATCTATAAAATGTAAATGATGCCAGATTATTATCAATCAAATATCATTGAAATATTAATTTAGTATATTCTCTATTTTATTATTCAATATTCTCGAATTATTAATGAAAAAGTTAATTAATTATTTTACAAATTTTCATAGTTGTCTTTTTTTATTGAATTGTATTTTGTTCTATTTTATTAATAGAATGAAGAACTATTGGATTTATGAATCTTATAACCACATATATATTTATATATCAAAGAAAATAATCTATCCTGTATAATTATCAAATTCCATTTCTCACATTTTTGATTCTTGGTTTTCCCTTTCATTTATCCAACATTAACCCTCTATATTATGTTTGATAGATGGATTTAATAGACCTTGAAACTTGTCTTTGTGAAATTATTTGGTGAATCATACATTTGTTTTGCGTTCAGATTCAGAATTGAAGTTCCATAGCTAGTTATTTATTATTAACGGACATTAGTGTCAGATAGATTGAGTTTTTTTCAATGGTTTTCTCATTTAGGAGATGAGGAGCTAAGAGGGGTCACTTTAGAGAAAATGGGTGCCAAGAATCTGGCCCTAACAGACGGATTACCCTCAATAATTCGTGGATCCATACATTTTTACATTATTAATTATTGTATATATTCATATTGTGATAAGGGAATATACCCATGAAAGGCATAATGTTATAAAAAACCTATTCTACATGACATTTGGTAAAGAAGAGAATACATGTTGTGGACCTCACTACACATTGGATAGGGATTACATATGACCTTAATTTTTATAGAACCATAAGACTTATCAAAATGTATTATGCAACATATGTCATTTCCCTAGTGTGTACCACAACTTAACCTCTTATTATCATGTGCAATGTCTATGGGAAATACTAGAGTATTGAGGCACATTTCTTTGAGCACACGTATAGACACAAGACAGAACAAACAAAATGAGACATACAATGTGTACCTAATATACATTGTATAAAATATATAGGGTAATTTGAAGTCCTTTATTCTATATTACAAATTTTATTGTTCGATTTGGTGTGTTCATAAAGTCCATCCCTATGAATATGTAGTGTGTAATCCCTTCCACAGAAGAGGATATGGTATTGTAAAATATTGATATTTTAAAATTATACTATGTTTTATACTATATACAACACAAAAAATATTCCCTAAATAAAAAATAATATATTAACATTCATATGTTATAGTTATATCTTATCCATTTAATGTACAAATATGTGTATAATTAAGCTCACTATCAAATATATATAAAGTTGACACATAATACAATTGTATTGACTACAATGATTTCATATATTCCCAGTAAATAATAGGATTATTTTTTGGATATTTTAGATAAATTATTTGATAATAAATATATTATTTTTAATTAAATATGTTAAAATTAAAATAATATTATATTTTTAGATTTTTGTGAATTTTTAATTTTTATAGTGAACGTTGAAATAAACGTCTTTTTATTGAAAAAAGAATTATTGTTTAAAGAATTAAAAAGGATCAATATTATTTTATAATGGTTAAAAATTAAAATTAATTATCTAATATTAATATAACCCAAATTTCTCTTTGGAATAAATTTTATGGTTGAATTTGTTAAAGAAGCCTTTTTACATGAAAGACATTTGTTTGAAAAACTAGTTTTCATTGAATACTGTGTTTAATTGTTAAATTATTGTATAAATATTTTAGAAGTTGAATTGTAAAATATATATTAAATATTGGGAACCAAGAGGTCGAAATTAGGTAATTTAGTACCTTTTATTTTTTAACAATTTTTAAAACATCAATAGTAAAATTTTAAGACCATGATTAATGAGAAATTAGTAATTTATGGAAAATAATAAAATTATAAGGATATAAATTCATTAAAACACTTGAATTTTATTTCATACTATGAGTCTATTACATCCATAATCATCCAAACATAGAAAATATTACATTTCTTCCATTTATTATTTACTTTCACAATTATATTATCAATGTAAATGTAATGTCTGAAATGAGATTTCATTTCTTTGAATATGAATAATATTTTTTAAAATGAATAAAAACATATTAAGGATATGCATTATTATTTAAATTATATATTAATTTTCCTATCATTGATTTTTTATGAAATAATATCCTTATATTCTTACATAATGTTGAAATATTATTTATGAAAAAAGAACAAAAATCCCAAAAATTATTTTAAATACCATAATAAGAATATTTTGGATTAACTATGGTGTCCAATTAATTTAGTTGATAAATATATTAGATTTGAGATTTCTAAAAGGTATTGAATATATTTCTATTTATATAATGTAGCATTCAATGTCAAATCATCAGAAATGTTCTTGATATGATATAACTGTTATTTTATGTCAAATATAATATATTTATTTATTATAAAATTATAAAATTCATGTGATTATAATATTAGGATTAAAAATATATTCTATATGATATTAATTATATAATTATCAACTTATAAGTAAAATTACAATTCTGTAATATTGAAATATACAATACCACAAATAATGATAATTTTTTTAACCATGGGTTAAAAAATATCAGGTTTAAAATAAATGATAAACTAGGAGAAACATTATTTGGTGAATTTAATAATAAAATATAAAAATTATAACAAATTTTATAATATTTTGGAACCATTACTAAATTATTGGAAAATGTTATTTTATAAAATTGTGGTATTTCCAAAATTGGAAGTATTTATATTTTATAAAAATAAAAATTTTATTAAATGATTTAACATTAATTAAAATATTAAATTCACAAATAATATTAATATATTGTTTAAAATATCATCCATGCTCTATTTATGGGTTAATATTACATTTTTAGTTACTTTATTGACCACTAAATAAAAATAAAATTGATATCATGGTGATTCTAAAAAGGTATAACTTGTGGTAAAAATAAATCGATAAAGCTGAAAACCTCACCTATACCAATAAAAATTTTATTTTCTAATTGTATAGTCAGTCCTAATTGACTTATATTTTTTATATATTGTATTTTGGGCCATTTTTTGAACATTAATTTACATTAATTTTATACTTTTGGTAATTTCAAATTCCGCCCCCTATCGTTTATAAAAGGATACACCTACTCCTATCTAATAAATACTTAATGTTCCATTCAGATTACAAATGAAGTAAAAATATACATTACTAACATCACTACACACATTCTTGAGGACTTATTTATAGAATAATATAGAATTCATGTGGACTAAAATTTAAATTAAATGAGGATGTTCGAATAATAGGTATAATTTTTTATAGTATGTTATAGGGTGGTTTATTATTCTAAATCCCTAAAAACATATTTAAATAAGATTAAATAAAAATTAAAGGAATATTATATTTAATTATGACGTATTATGTTAATGGAATGACCTATATCCTTCTCTTCTATCAAATGGGAACCAAAACCATCGTTCATGTGTGTTGGAGGCCACCCCTTGGAAACAAATGTAACTTGATTCCCATTACCACATATCACATATGGTTATAATGATGCATTTAATATATATATATATATATATATATATATATTAGTGAAGTATTTATTTTTCTTAAAATTTAATCTATCATATTTTTTCCTACCTTTCTGTAAATTAAAAAATTATATCTTTGTTTATGATTGTATGTGGATTACCACTTCCATGAAGTGACGTGATATATTTTTTCATGAACAAAACACAAGGATAAAATATATAAGTTGATTAATTAAATTTTATGAAACATATGATGTTATAATCATATTTAATTATAATATTTTAATTATGTTCTTTTATTTCTGTATATTGAAAGGGGAAAATGTTTCATAAGCATATGTGCAAACTATAATACAAATTATTATAATATAAATAAATTTTCCTAACCATACATCAATATAAAATTTTCTGTTATAATTTGTTGTTAAAAATTATAATTATTTCCTAATTATTCTATAGATAATAGAATATTAAGTTTTACTACCACAGTAATATTACCAACATCATTTTTCTAATATGAAATGAGTTTCCTCAAAACACACGACATAGACATAAATAATTTTGCAATTAAATATGTCATTGAAAGAAATGAAACAAAATTTTTTATGATAATTTTAAAAAAATATAATTTTTTAAAACATTTCAATAATTCATATATGTTTACTATAAAGGACTTAATAGAAATACATGACACGTCTGGACTGAGGGTAATAGTTTTCATCTCAATTTACATTAATTGAGGAATATTTTAATGTTATGAAACTAATTTTTATAATATGTTTTATATTCTTCCTGTTATAAATTTAATATCATCAATCCTTAAATAATATTATATTTTATGTTCTAATTATAATTATTTCATCCAACGGGATTTGAATTGAATATTAACAAGCGGTAAGTGTTTCATAACTTATTTTTCATTCATTATGTTTTATCACATATTAAATGGTTATATTTGTTAAATACTATAAATAAGATTGAAAATGATTTATTTATTTTTTAATACATTTTTTTGAATGCATTAATATTTTCTAAGGTAATTTATCTGTTGATTAATTGGAAATTCCATGACATGATCTTTATAATGGGTATTCTTCTTAAATTATATTTCATTCAAAAATATAATTATGTTATGAACATGTAATCCAATATTATTTTTATTTACAATCGATTTTATATTTCATATATTGAATCTAATTAGATTCATTATATTCTGATATTCATTTTAATTTATTATTTCACGAGCTTTAGGATTTAATTGAAACCCAAGTGGTAAAGTTTTTACAATTAAATTCAATATTAAAAAGAAAGGTTTATGAAATAATTTGTTTTAATGAGATTATATATTTCATATATGTTAAAAATATTCTTATTCACTTTATATTGATGTATTTTTTATGTCTATGTGAATTTTTTCACTATTTGGTAGACAAAATGCATCATAAAATGTTTTTTTGAAAAATCCAATCATAACAATACTATTTTGGTAGGATATCATTTTCATTAAATAATATTGTTTTCTATAATGATTTTAATTTATTATTTCATATGATTAATTGATTATTTAGATATTTATTATCATTTTTATTATTTTAAAAATATTTTCAATATATTCATTTTTTATTTAATGAAAATTGTACTTTTTAATAAAGGTATAAATATACTATTTATTTTATGAATCACCAAATGAATAGAAATTATTTCCATTACTATAACATAATTATTTTATAATTCAATTAAATATTTTTATGATTATTTCCAACAGTATTTGTTATCTAATAGTTTATAATTATTTAATTTTTGAAATTTATTATCATAGTATATATGTTATATTTAGAAATAAAATTATTAATAATATTTTTATAATATTCATATTCATCAACATAAATAACCATTTATATTTCTCATAACTCCAAATTGAAATATTTTAAATATAACTTCATAGTGTTTCTATAAATGTATAATTATTTTTTAAAATATATTATCCGAGAACTCATTTATTTTCCATGAATTAATCAATTTATAAAAGTTATAAGGGTTTATTTGATGATTTTTATGATGAAATAAGAACTATAGGAACTTTATTCATGATAAGGTCTGGGAAATTTTTTTATGATGATTGATAGTTCCATTATTTACTTGGTATAGTGGGTAAAATTATAAATTTAGTACAAGTAGTTATATAGTAATCTAGCTATTATTGGGTTCATTGTATCTCCCCAATGCATTGAGAAATGACTTTTTTATTTGGAGAATCGTGTTTGATGTGGACTATTATGGTTATTACAATCATGAGGGTTATTTTAAGGATAATATGAATATAAATTTACAATATTCCCACACATTTTATTTATGTTTTCTATGTGTTTTTATTATTTCAGTTGATCAATATTAAAATCACTTTTGTTATCATTATTGATTCTTGTGACACATTCATATGATAATGATTTATACTGTGTGATGTGTTTTTGGATCACAGTATGGATTCATGTTAAATCACTTATTATATAAACAATAACTTTTTACTATGTAATAATTTCATTATACTCATCTTATATTCACTAATTAAACTCAATTTTCAATGTTTGTGTTTACCCTTACTGAGATTTTGAGATCACTTGTTCTATTTTAACCTTTTCCAATGTTTTGATGAACATTTATAAGTATTTTTTACAAACAATTTAATTATATTCTTTGAACATATATTGAGATTAAATTTTTTTTGATTTGTTTTTTTTGTATCCATATTATTATGTAATATTTTTTCCTTATTCCATAAAATTATAAAACTAAAATGACATAGGTTGTAATAGTAATGAAGTATATCTTTGTTATTTTTTATGTTTTAGATGGAAAAAATTTGATAATGTTTATCGACATAAAGATAAAAAATCAATGTTTATATTTTTAGCTCTAAATTAGGGAGTACATGTCCGGCATATTATTATTAGTATCAGAGTATGGATTTGATAATATCAAATATTTGGAGAAATTCATGATTATTTTAAATAAGAGTAACCAATATTGTAATTTTTTTTATAATTTAATGGTTGATTATATGGTTAAATTCATTGAAAATTATTTTGTGGTATTATGTGATTGGATTTTAATTTGATTAATTATATTTTGGGAGATGTTTAATGGGGTTGAGATATATATAACTATATGGATTAACATGATATATTTATAGAGAATATTGATACTAAAATTTGGGTGTTGTAACATTAAGTGTATTACATAACCGTACTGTTTAAATAATATATTAATGTTTGGGTTTCTGATTTTAATGGGATATGCCATTTTCTATCTTGGACCATTTTGTTATTTTATAATTTTGGAGATTAATTAATTAATTATTCATATGGAGTTGTATTTATTTTGATAACTATCTTACCCTTTTCTTACAACTTTTCGTCTGGATAATATATATTGAATGGTGTCATAATTTTTTATTCTTATGAGGATTATGGGATACATTATATTTTTATATTAGTGCTTCAGACATGAAACATTCATGGAGAATACTCAATGATTCGAGAAAAAATGAGATAGTGGGGGACAAGAAAAACTGATGAAATATGAATATTCATGCGACTATTTTATCATAATTTTGTAGTGTATAAGGTTATATGATATCATAAATATATGGAAAGGATATTGAAACATAAATAATATCTAATTATCTTTATTTAAGACGAATCGATTCTATTTTTAACACCTCGTTAATTTATAGTTTTGTGTTCATTATCATTCTCATAATTTGTCACTATCTTGTAATCAGTGTTCTCTGTCACTCTCTATCATTATTTTGAAATTAAATTTTCCACTTTGTTTTTATTCTAACTTCCCACTAATTTTCTTTTTTTGGAGAACCTAGTATGTGTTACTCCAAATTACATTATTCTTTCCCTTTTCGTCCATTCATGAAAATGTCTTGTTAACATGTTTTACAATTTGGGTTTTACAGAACAATATTTTTAAATATCAATCCCATTCATTATGAGGTAAAGTTTAATTTTTTAGAGAAATTTTTATTATATTATTGAGGATGTAGTATCCATGACATTAAAATAAAAATATGTTTGAATTAATAAAAAACACGAAACATCAAGCTTAAATAAACAATGAAATATTTATATTTATATTTCATAGTTATATCCTACCAATTAAATTTATGAGTATGAATATTATAAAATAATATTTAAATGTGTATAAGTATCATACAAAATACATTTTATTTATTAATTTAATATAAATAATAACTCATTTTTTTAGTAATTTCATTTTATGCTTCAAAAATATGATTTCTAAAAAAATGATTTTTATTTATTTTTATGAGATAATATTATAATTAATTTCTTGAAATTTATTAAATTCAATTCGATAAAATATTTAAAATTTTTTATCATGAAATAATTATCTTAGAATAAATTCATGAGATATAAAAAATATATATGATTTTCTAATGAATAGTGAAAATATCTAATTTGTATTGATAATTAAAATCTTCATTCAAGTAAACACTTTTAAAACCTTACAATTGAGAATCGGAGAATTAAAAATGTAAAAAATACTTGAATATGAGCATTATTTACCTCACAAAAGAAGATGAAGGGGATGTTGACTGAGACCCTCAGATCACATGAACCTCTAATGATATGGGATCACTTGACCATCATGAGGTCACATGGAGGCATCAAATGCAAAAAATATCTTATAGTGGATACTGTGGATTCCCTTTTGGTGAATACTCTAGATCAACCATCATGTTCTAGAAAATCCATCTAAAAATTATTCATTGATAATACGGAAATATCCCAAATGTAGTTGCCTCGTGCGGTCATAAATCTCATGTGATGGATCAACATTATGGAGAATGATTGACTTATAAAACATTCAAAAAACATTTTAGATCTGTAGAAATTGTAAAATAAAATAAATGCTATAATGGTGGTTAAATAGGGATCCACTCATGACTATAAATGTCACGGGGAATTCCCTAGTAGTTTCATAAGACACCCTAGGACGTTTTCTATATGTCCACCTCATCTTATGAAAATAACACTGGGTTTTTATCCAAATCATTTTGAGAGCCTCAGGTATGTCTTGGAAACGACATGCCCCCTTTGGTTGCATATGAAAAAATAGATGGATTTTGCATAAAAATATCATGCATCCCCATATAATGATTGTTGGTCATGCGATGCTTCCCCAAGAGGTATAGTATATGTATTTGACATTACCCCAGAAACCTCTGGAACTACAATGCCTTCGTAAAATAGAATTATATAAATAAAATTGTTATGATGAGGGAGAATATTGTTCTTATAATACTCTCATGGCACGCTATGGATACCTACAATAGGTTCCTCACAAAACCTTTGAAATTCATCGTAATCACGAATAAACCCCTTCATAAGGTATTGATATCTCATGGAAATTCCATGAAACCTCACCCAAGATCATGTGAATGTCTTCAAGAGGTATCGGGGTCTCACACGGGCTATTGGACATGTCAATATGTCAATAAGGAATTCCTAAGGCACAACATTATGATTCATCAAGTCCCACTTATTTTGAAATAATCCAACAATGGGGTGATTTATGGAAAGGACTCAAGGTCGCTGAATAAAATGTGATGGACTCAGAGTGATCCCCATAAGAGTCTCAAAAAGGAATGTGACACCAATGCCCTTCACTGACTCATATTATATACTCTCATTAGACCCCCTGAAAAGTGGCTAACAACCGATCTGTCTATACCCATATATCCCCAAACCGATCATGAAGAATTCAATAATTCCACATAGTTGTGATGCTATGGGAAAATAACATCCCTCTTTGTTTCTAAGTTCTCCAGTGCTAGATTAGATTTCATGGAGTTGATGATATCACAATCGGTATGTTTTCCATTTGGTATGATACTAGTGGATAACTAATGAAATCATACAATAATCATAGGCCCTTTGTGTGATCACCCATATATCACATTAAGGACCCCTATAAGTACTTGTGAAAATATATCCCACACAGCTACTAGATCACGCGAGACATAATACAAGCTAACACTAAACAAATATAAAAAATTCCAAATAAAATGTCTAGACATATGATTAATGAAAATGATACCTATGAAGATGACATATATATTGATCCTCATATGCCTCGACTGAACTATCCTGCATACATGAAAAGAAAAGTGTATGTCTCCCAAATCTCACGAAATCACTATGGAATATTATTTTGATCACGTGATGTCCTTGGGGACCTGATGAAAAAAGATGTATGGTTCCCCTATGTATGCTATCTTATTGACGTATAGGACTCCAAGATCCTTATCCATACATTACGATGTCCTTCATAAATGATTCTGAACACACATAATTGTACACATGAATTTCAACTGAGTATCACAGTAGTACTTGGGCATGTCAACTAGCTCTCACAACAACCTTTTAAAATGATTTCCAGGTGTCTCAATTCTATAGAGATAAGTCTATTTGGACATTATTCCCCCTATGAGACATGTCATGTTGACTCAAATGATTACATAAATATGTATTATAAATCTCTTGTGATGTCACCACGGAAATTCATCTTGATAATGAGACAACCTTTGGAAAATTAATCAAGGCTGTACGATGGATTTTAGGACCAAACCTCTAGGTATTATGATGTTTTGTATGCAATATGGAATGTTTAAGAAGGGAATCAATGAATTTTATTACGTTTTCCATAATTGGTGTGTAAGCCCCAATTACTAGGAAACATTAGTGCGTAATCTCTGATCATGAGAATGATGAGGACCCTAATTATGTCTATTACCAAGATACTTAGGACACCTATATGATGCCTGATCACTATATTAACAATCTAAATGGATGAATTAGTATATAATTCTCACATCATCAAGAAATTAACATTCCATTTACATCCCATTTTTATGACACTGATCATTGATCTTCTGAGTTTGGGGTGCGGAAATGATAATATCTTCTAAATCGTAATCATATATAATTATCTAAGAATAATTTGTGGGTAAGACACCAAAAAGGGAATCATTAGTTTGAATTAGATGTAAGAAGAAAATTTCTATCTGTTAGCCCAGACCAATTGAACTTTAAGGACACTAATTCCATATGTGGCCATGATATGTAGGAAGCCTTCTCAAGGCCAGAGATGGATCATAAATATGTGGCCACATTTTCATATTACCCATCATTTCGCTGAAATTTCAAACATCATAACAGAATCATTCGCACAGTCAGAACATTTTACCTCACCCCTTTAGGGGATATAAAAACTAACTAAATTGCGATGAATTTGACTCCAGCCACATGGAGGATTTGTTTTTCACCACTATTAGATCACAACTCCATATTATTCATCCAAAGGGCTCTCTTAGTACACAATTCCCACATACATATGAAATAAATCTAATCATTTTCTACCCCATGTTTCTCAAACCCATCATAGCTCACATGGGATTAATATTTTTAAATGGACTCCACATTAGAATCATGAATCTCCACTGGCTAGGGAAATCTATGTATGTATTTCTTGAGGACTAGAATGATAAAAATACCCCTACACATATGGGAATATATTTCTTGGCCTGTCCCAAAGGGATGAATGAAATATAAAAAAATATTTTTCTCAGCATAATAAGGATACATTGGAAATAAACATGGGACTTTCGAATGAATACATATTTCCTCAGAGCAATAATATATTTCATTATTGTTTGAAATAATACATTTTAGGTTTAACGATCTATGTTGGTTTTTATTCTTTCCATAAGATGGATACATAAGAAACCTCAAAATGGATCAATCCCCTTATCAAAATATCAACTCCCTCCCTGGGTGGATGAAAATCATGACGTTACGGTTCATATGGATTCAGAAAAAATATTAGTTATCCGTCACTTCGAAATCGATGAAGAAACCTGAACACATACCAATGTATTCACCATAGATATCCCCTTTCTCTTTTTAATTAATGAGATCTTGTTTATTATGTATAAAATATTATTAACCTATAATATTTTTTGTTATGTTAACATAACATTCAACATGATTAATACTAAATTCATAATCATATCATAAATATATAATAGTGTCCAGGATAAGGAGTAAATTCAACATAGTAGGTTGTTGTGATCCAAACGTCCCATACCCTCAACCAATCCGTGTCCCTATGGCTCATTCTGATTGAATCACAAAGTGACGACTTTCTATTAGAATGGTTTTTTGTATGAAATATTATATAATAAAACCATTGGGAGTTTCTATTATTAATGAAAATGGTTGAGAGATATTAATGATTGTGAAATAGATCAAATCCCCCCCAAAATCACCCATTTCATGAAACCAGAAACACATCATCTAGTGTTTTGTCGATAATATTTTATATGATGAAACAATAATATTAAACCCAACATGAATCTCTCTCATAAAAAATTATAATGATGTTTTCTATTAGGCCATTTTTTTCATACCATAAAGAATTAGAAAGGATGAACCAAACATGTATCTCTCAAATAAAGAAAATAATTCAATGATAGTCCACGATGCCATTTTTTCACACCATATGCAAAAAATGGGAAATTATCATTGAGAAAATAACAAATGATATAATTAGTAGTTGACCATACTACGACACAATGATTTTAATTTCAAATATGATTGAAATAGTAAGACTATCATGACCTTCCAAAGGATCCTCTATACCCGGGGTTCTTATGAAATAATTTCCTCCTCATTTTGACAAGTACAAATGAGCAGAATAGCCATATAAAAAAAGGAAAATTTTGATAATCAATCATATAAGATTGATAACATCATGCCTATGATATTTCAATAATTGTTGACATATTTAATTATTTTCAACATGAATGTACATACAAATTTCATTGAAAGAAAACTTATTTGATAAAATGCATTATTTATCTTGTAACTACTCCAGATAGTCACTTATGGTTGCTAACACCACTAGTCACAAAATGGTCTCATGTGCTCAAAAGCTCCAACGTTAGTTTAAGGACACTATGGTATGAGAGTACACCTGATACAGAACAATCACAACACTACAATATTCCCACAACGTTCTCAAAGCATGAAAACCAGTGAGTTTGCATCAACTTGGGAATGTTGTAGCTAAGCAAGGAGTCCTAATTTCTATAGACAACCACTTTAAGTGATTTTAAACTATTCAAGTAAACTTACACATTCATTATTTATTGAATTCGTACTATGATAAAAAATATTGTTTCCATTCATTTTAGGGGATTCATAGAAGTGCTTCTATCAATCACCATTGCTAACATCATCACAAAAGTACCCCCTAGTATCCAACTAAGGGTATCACCCAACATAGTACATCCCTTGAAACCCATGTATTATAATGAAAGAAGTTATATATTGAGAATTTGTAATTAGTTATCTTGGAGAGGGGTCAAATCCCCAATCCTTCTTGATATTTTTACAAGAATATTCAGGTAGGAACAAGTATGTTTTCTCATTTCCCAACTCACTCCTAACACATTTGTGGAAATATTCTTGTAGAACGAATGTGGAAGGAAAATAACCCTACACATGGGAATGATTTCCATTGCCATATTCTGGTGGAACATGGGGAAATAAGTGGGAACATATTCCCACTTCAATCAAAGACATATTCTATTATATAGTGTTGTACAAAAATGTGTAGGCATATATTACATCACATACATCACCAAAAATAAAATATATTTTAGCAATATCTGAAAGCCATATATGGTATATTCTATAATGATTTATGATAAAGGAATTGGAACATATTTCCATGCCTGAAACTAAAATAGCTCAACAGTCTGATTATTAAAAAAAATGTTGTAGTTCTGGTGCTAGTGCACATTATTTCTTTTATTGAGGTGGATTAGAAGTATATTTAAATAAAGGAAAGGGCATTATAATAGGCTAATACAACTTTTCCAACTAATTATCACTAGGTTAGAGTAAAACATTTCTCCATACATGGGAACATTCCAATTGAAGAAGTCTGGTGGAATATTCTAAACACCAAGGATCATGCTAATATGCTAGTTGTAGGTGAAGTTCAACAATTGAGTGTATAAAAAACCCTCAGACATGATAATATTCCAATAGATGAAGTACAAATAAATACTCAAAAGACCCAATATTGAACAAAGGTCTCTGTTATGGTTAAGGTAACCATGTAAGAATGAAATAATCCTTGGGACATGATCATATTCCTATCATTGAATTTTCCCAGAATTTTCTAGTGATCAAAGATTTTAGATGAATATTCCTACTTCATATGATGAATGACTACACCGACATCATTCCAAAAAAATTAAAAAATGAATCTCAGACACATTCTTATATTACAGAGGATCATAAGAAACTTACATCACTGAATGTATATTCGTACCAAAGCCATATTTAGGTTCCAATCCGAGCTCTCTTGATAAGGGTGGTATATTACATGCGGAAGGATCATATCCCTTCCTAGAAAGACAATTTTCAAATTGCAAAATCATAGGGGCGGGCACATATTTCCATCCTGACTGAGGCTCGTCATGTGAGAATGGAAAACGCCTCAGCACAGGTTCATATTCCTTTCAATAATGAGATAACTCAATGGAATACTCCACTATATTCTCATTATAGGGTTCATATTCCCATAGCACAAGATGAGTATAATCATGTTCTAGAAACCATCTTACAAGATGATCATATCCATGGATAATTCAAAAACCTAGGTCAACATATTATGACCATGATGGAGAAGATAAACCATATTTCAAATCATAATAATTCATGTGTCCTTCATACCATTTAAAACCCATTCTAATATTCCATAAGGGTCCATTAACTATAAAACCAAATCGTAAAATGATCATTACCACAATAGTAATCATCATTTATAGTATGAAGATGGATTTCATGAACTATACTCATAAAATCCACATTGGTTAACCTCCACAAAGTAATATCTCCCTTGGGGAAAGAATTAAAACCCCTACCGAAAAACCATAATATAAATAGGTTTTAAAAACATTGATTCCTTAATATAATGTGGTGCACGAAACATCAAGATCAACAACATATTTTTCCCCATAAACTTCTATAAGAACTCCACATGAGTCGTTAGGTGACCATAAAAATAATATTCTATGGTATTCCTAGATGAAGGTATGTAAGTATGATAATGTGGAGGCCAACATTGAAATATTGAGATACTTTTCGAAAAACAGTATCCCCATCATGTTTTGGACCCTCTCCACTACTAACTATGAGATCCCAAATAAGATTCTATAGGAGTGTATGCCATATCTATGCCAAAATATTTTTTCCACATATTACATAATAATGGATAGACACTTCCCTTATAATGGAAAATAGTGTCTCCTTTATATGATAATGATTCCTTATTTGTCGCTCGACCTGGTGACTATCTTCATGGCCGGATATCTAGTATCGAAAAATCACACCACAAGTCTGGTACATAATTTCCATTACTTCATCATAGGATTTGAAAAGATGATATCTAAAGCCACAAAAGTAAAATAAATTATATGATTGGATAGTATGAAGCAGTAAAAATTTCCACACCCTTAGAACAATAGAACCCTTTAGATATGACTTCTTATAATGACCTAACATCTAGATAAATCAGTGGACTGGTTATCTACATGGAAATTTGGTCACTATAATATAATTACACCACTTCAATAGTTCTTATAAATCATTAATAAAATTATTGGCTAGCCAATACGACATTTAATTTGGCCCCTCAATGAATAATCAATACATTTCCAACATGGAAAATACTTTTTTTAGTAATTGTACATCTTCCAGTGATGAGTGATTCCCATCATTGGCTTTCATTTCACCCAACTCCCATGCAATAACAACTGCTTGTATCCAAATATAATATAGTATAATCTTCCATATAAGTCATCTAGGAACAAAATCATCCCACATGGATGAGAAAATATCTACCACAACCACCACCCCTTAGACCATGAATTCCAAATTTGATTTAGGATTCACTTGAAAAAGAGAAAAACACACATCGAATATGGATTGAGGAATTTATATATCAATCACAATCTCCATGTTCATCATCCTCTGATGGGGTCCTGGAAACATCAATGTAGATTCGTGATTGACCCCATTTTAATGGTGATAATACATTAATATCATCATGTATGTCTATAGAGTCATAAAATCCCATACTAGAAAAATTGAATCCTAAAAAACATTACCAATATAGAAAATTTGTGTCCTTAAAAACCACCAACCAATAAGGATGGGGAAATTTTAATCATCCTCACCAATATAGAGTGAATCGGTTCACTCTATGTTTGGTGGGAAAAAAACAAAAGTTAGCTTCCCATTTTTTCCCTAATAATAATAAAACCTTCTACTATACAGGGATCATTTTTAAAACATGACTTGAAAATACCTCAAGGTCACTATTAATTTTCCATGATGGAAGGATGGTTTGTCGGAGTTGATCATTCCCCACTAGGTTTAAAATCTAGAATGGCCCAAATGGCCAATGGTATAAATGGTGATCCTAGTGATGGCAGTGTATAATCATCATATTATATCCAAGGTATTGGTACCACCACCATTACATGATATGACTATGTGAATGTCATAACATTAAACATGGATGAAAATGTTCATCAATGCAGAAACCTAGAGGGTTGTAACATAGAAAACATACCATCGGAGGATGGTGATTTGGATTCACCAAAAGAGGTTTCACGCACCTAGAACCACATAAGGCTCCAAAATCTGAAACCTCCAAATACTGAGTTTTTACCTCCAAAGAGGAAAAATACAATCAAAAAATGGAAATGTGTGGCTATATCTCAATCACAAACCATAAGATTTGATGTTACTTCCCTAGAAGAGTAATTGAATCCATACAATAGTGAGATAAAAGCTATCAATCAACTCAATGGGGATCTAATCATGGGAAATATTCACAATGGGTATCATCTTTAATAAGAGAAGAATATTCTACCTCCAATAATTAATCATAAATTAAGATTAGCATTTTATCTTTAGATTGGATCCATATCTAGAAAACAAGTCTACAAAAATTAGAATATTGAAAATGATCTTATCCCCCCCCATTATGATGATAACATATCCTTTTATAAGTAAATCATTCATTCATAGGAATAATTAATGATTAGTTGTTCAAAATGCTTGGGGAGTCACATCAATCCACAACCACTGAATCTAGATGGGAGGTGGATCTAATAGATTTCCCTCAGTGCAAGATAACATTATTAACTTCTTTGATATGTGAATGGATGAAATGGTTGAGCGATATTCATCCTTTCAGTGTGGGGTAAAACTACATCCTAAAAGGGTGGATGATACACCACCTCCACCCAATTTTGAAAATCATACATTCATCACTTTTGATGTTGTGGGTGACCCCAATCAATATCCCATGCACTTTTTATCATGATGTGGACTGATGATGGCCCCTTAAGATGAACATGAGATAAAAAATGTGTGTTTTTTATATATAATATGAATGGGATGAACTTTTTATGGTATAAATTCAATCAGAAAGGATCCTTTGTAGGATATGAATACCTTTATCATTAGTTCCTTTATCAATTTAGCTCCACAATAATGAAAATTTTGATCGTCGACCTGACGAACTGCAAAAAATGAGTGAACAAGAGGGTGTATTAATTTATAGCTAGATGGATTGGTTTAAACTATTTAATTTGGATCCTTATATTTTTTTTAAAAAAATACTATAGATCTATGATGAAAACCTATGAGTTGTGTTATTGAAACCACATATCAGAATGTAGTATTTAGTTAGGTTCTATGAGTTCATGAAAAAGAAAAAAATTCTTGAAAAATTATTTCAGAAGACCAGATCCCAAATATTACTCACCCCCAAAACAAAAGGAAAAAGACAGAGGAATATAGATGATGAAGCTATCGCTCTGATGCCTATAAGAGTTCCCATATAGGCACTAAAGTAGGTATCTCACCTCCAATTACCCCTAGTCTAATGGTGTTAACAAAATAATCTACTGGACCAATAATAATAGAGAAATCTTGGTCACCCAAGATTTTAAGAACATATAAATAAAGCATAATATGTCTAAAATGAACATATCCCCTATACTTTATTTGTAGTCATGGATAATAACATTCCCACAATACCACATCATAGGAAGGGATGATGAATTCTTTATCACGGACTAGTTTCACTATATCCTCTTCTATAGACAGAGGGTTCATAATATCCATGATTGTTTCATATTCAAAGAAATACTTTATAGAATTGTAATTTTCATAAAGGTGGTGTCAGAAAACTGCTCATATCTAGTGTATTTTGTAACAATTTTCCATTTAGAAGAATAATGTGATTGAAATTATGTCATATTGAGGTGGTTGTGGCATTTTTACAACTACAGGACTCATAAAACAGTTAATAGATCCCATAAGACCCTAAGAGGACTACAACATTGACCCCAAATAGCTCCACCAATAATGAAAGATGCATTATATGTACCCCCATAAGGTGGGTGTGTTCATAAGAAGAATGTAGGAATATAAGGGTATAGTTATGTTATGCTCTAAAGAAATTTCGGACTCTTGTGTATTTCTTCCCTGAAACATCCACAGTACAAGAACTGCCCCACAAAATAGAACCATAACTGGACAAAGTTCTTATATTATGTTTTTTGATTTTGAAAAAAATGGATGTTTCCTTTATCAATGATATATATTCCCCATAATATAAGTTTTCCACACATAATTGTAGAATGGGAGGTCACTTGCATAGAAATTAAGGATACTTGAGACATTGTGGGCATTGTCAACCCCAATATTTTTACCATATAATAGAGGACATGTATGCAACTGAGTGTCATATGAATGTACTATTAAGGGATAAAAAGAAGAATTGAGGCATCCAAAAAACCTCCTGGGTTCATCCATAACCAATTTGATATGGGAGTCATTGTAGATGATGTTTATAAAGTAGAGACCATGTAATCAAAATCCCATATCATCATATCATTCACTAAAAAAGACCATGAATTATAACATCATGGGAACACCAGACCCCTATATGTTTCGGGTAGACTCAATAAGGTCAACATTTATAAGGACCTGATTGATAATTCCTCAAGGATCAACCTTATCACTATTTTAACTCGAAAAAATTTGTTAAATAGAAAAGGGGAATTATATAACATAAATTTGACTAATCAATGGAATGATATGTATAGGAAAAAACACTTGGAATGATCAATCGCAATTAACAATTTGGGGACCTATCATATCATTCTGGGATTATGGTTATCCTACAAGACACCATATATGATGTACTTCTGGAAATTCCCTGGCTATATAGTTTCTTGGAAGATCCTTCAACATTCCATCAGTTTCTGGAGTAACCCATCAATGGAATGGTCAGAATAATACATGGTTAATGTTCCTCCATCTAGACATATATATCCATTGATGATAATAAATATTTCCACAATAATTCCTGAAAACAACCAATAGTATATGATGATATTCAAGTTGCATCCCCCAATGGCTTGGGGACATCCCCTTAAAATCCCTGGAGTATGATCAAGAATGGTGATGTGATTCTCTTGACTCTATTCAAGGTCATGGACCTAAACCCAGATGTCCAAGACCTTTCTGTCTTTTATTATAATGAAAAATAAAATAAAATACAACATCTCTCTATAATGACTTGAGTAGTATGGGATGAATAGGTTTTTATCAAAGCCTCACTCACACATATAGTGACAGTGAATCCCTTATATTTACATCATCATTTGAAATTGTATCCATAGACTCATAATTGGGTTATATTGAGGATGACCTCAGTAACACATATTTCGTATACGAGGAAGTAATCTCCACCACCATCGATGACTATCATCATATAAATTATTGTACAGAAGAAGACATGAAGCCTACATTGGATAGTGCATCCATTCCCACTGAAGATCAGGATTTCTATATTACATTTATAAAGAAGCCATGACATGTGTTCTCTTAAAACTATACAGATATTCCCATAGTATGTCTATATATTGAAACACACCATCTCATCATACCCGGTGAGGATCAAGGCTGAAAATAGGAGGCTAGAAGGATCCAACCCTCTCATGACACTAATGTAGAGGCAGATGTTGACAAATTTATCGAAGCAATATTTTTTGAGAAGTGGATGTCCACATACACATTTCAATCATCATCCTGTTAAAAAAATGTTCTGATAGATTTGGTTCTGTATTATTTTCAGAGAACTTAATCAACATTTCCCAATGGATAATTTCTCATTGATGATAAAATAATTCTTGATTGACAAAATGACTGGATTACAATACATATATTTCATGTATAGTTATTCAAGGTATAAAAACAACGATTTCTGATGAAGATGAAGACTCCAAATCCTTTAGAGACCCTGACCGGATATTTTTCAATTTGGTCATGACTTTACATCTAATGAAAAATGGAAGTAATTTTCTACAATATATGAATCATAAAATTACTCCACACATGTGAAATATATGAAAATGATATGTTTACAATGTAGTGGAAAATCCTAACAAAGATGAGATCAATTCATACATCACCAAACAGTCATCAACAAGTTGTGTGTGTACAGTATGAAGATAAATTCATTAAAATTATCATTCTTAGTAACATAATGTTTGTTATATGTCATTTTGGTATTCCACTCTATCATTTATGTTAACTAAGAGAATATTAGTCGTATCAAGGAAATGTCACACCTCATAAATATCATTGAACAAAGGTGGCTCAAATGGAACTATGACTACATTTGAAAATTCATTATGGACCTAGTTGATAAATCTATACCCTTCCCCAGAACAATGAATAAGTTAATAACTTATTAATGGGATGATGAATTCCAATAACCCATTGAATGTATCAAAAAATACCTAATTCTCACATTGGACATGTTGCCTCTTGTGGAAGGGTTGAAACTCATCTTAAATGTGTGTTCCATGGAATGTTCACTAGGTTCCCACCTCTCATAGAAAAATGATGTTTTGAGAGTGAACCGTATATACTCTCTCATAAAAACCATGCTATGTACTAAAACGTGATACTCTAATGTTGAGTTTAAGGACATTGAATCCTACTTCATAGTGATAAGTATTGGGTATCACTAGAAGCACCACAAAGTCCATCTTCTATCTCATATTGATCAACTTGAGTACATCCTTAGCATCCATATAATAATTAGTCATTTTTCCTGAAGAATGGTTCATCGACATCAATATGTAATTTAATTTTTTTCATAGAATTTATTAAGATGGAATGCCTTAGTTGATTTTTTTATAGCATAAACTACACTAGAGAATACACTGGTGGACATCGAGATACTAGAAGGAGGTAATATTTTCCCATCAAACTCCAATTACAAAAGAGTTGAATTTTTATGGTTCATCCCAATATCAATTTGTAAAGAAGATGGAATCCCTGAATATCAATATGTTGGATCTAGGGATTGTATTTCTCTCCCTTTAAAAATAATAGTCCCCTACACTTTCACTATATCTATAGGATGAGAAAAAAATGTGGAATAGTATAAATTTCTCATGGATGGATTGGATGTATCCCTACAACTACACATAGGCTACCTAATAAGATAATAAAATGAATATGTGATAAATAAGGAAGAACATAACCCACTCACTAGCTACGTCATGGGGCTGATGTACGAGTTCCCTTCCTGACCACTATGCATGTATAACTAGGGATATTTCATATGTGCCTATAGTTAGAAACCAAATGCATAACTCTTAAAAATAAAATTCTAATCTGTTGGAGTCTAGACGACACTGTAGTAGAACTCACCACTTTAGTGTGTCTAAACTACTATCGGTATGACTGTCTAATGACGTCGTCTGGATACAAGGACTTTGGACTATGAGTTACAGTCTTCATAATATACATTCCAATTTTTTTGATATCATCGATGTTACATCCTAATATTTTTTACAATTTCTCATTGATGGAATGGAACACTCCATTCCCAATTCTTTGGTAGTGCACACTTTATGACTCTAAACCACAGTGAACAGTGCTAGAGATTCATGTTCATGATACAAACCTCCTTAGGGGGACAAACACCTTCCTATATAAATTTCACCCCATATGCATCCTCATCATCTGGATGTTTTAGTATTCATAAATATTTTATATCCCTCATAATGGAGTGTATATCAAATTTATCCTTACCATGATACTAGTGTATAAGGTTCTTGACTAATCAACTAAATTCATATCCTCCAATCTAGAAAGGGGCTTCAATCCGTGTGGTCCCTAGGAAAACCAAGATATAACATGTTACCCCATTATTTCATCAGACATTCCTGGTATGTCTACCCCATACCGTATTCACATAATCTAATTTTTTGATTATAAAATACATTAACCATATTCCAACTATCCATATATATCTAGAATCTCTTTTATTTTTTCCTCAACCAAAATTTACTCTATATATAATCCAAATCTTCTGGAAAATATTACTAACATCCAGAGACCCATTTCTTGACTATTAATGTATGTATATGGATCTAATATATGACTATATGGTTGTAAAAAAGATGCATCACTCTTCAAAAAGTGATTTATGATCATCACAAACCTTATAGAAGCAATATAAGAACCTAAAAACCAGAGTTTTTTGGGTCATTCCTTGCATGTTTTCACTATATTCCATGATCATTGATCGGGTACGTGCTAAAATATCAAAAACTATTATGATAAAAGGTTTGAGATAACAAACCCTAAACTAAAAAAATTTATATTCTGATGTAAAAGTGCCTAATCTACATCAGTATAAGGTCCTAGATAAAATACCATAAAATACAAAAATATATTATCTGAGCTAAAAGACTATATAACATTGAAATAAAAGGTCTGAGCTAAACAATCCTAAAATGAAGTACTAGATGTTCTGAGATACATGACACTAAACTACTATAATAGAATTTATATCCTAAATGAATCCAAAAAAAGAGTTAGATAGTTCGATCTAAACTCCCATAGACAAAAGAAATATAACGTTTGAGATAAAACTGCCTAAATATAAGAGACATAATGTCCAATATAAAAGTCCCTAAATAGAACCAATAGATGGTCAGAGATAAAGGACACCAACTTAAAGAGATATAAGGTCTCCACTGAATGAAACTAAACTATGTAACTAGAAGGTCTGAGAAAAAATACCCTAAGAAATATTTTTATAAGGTCTAATCTAAAATATTTGATACTAAAGTTATAGAAAGTCAGAGATAAAATTCTAAAAACTAATGAAATAGAAGGAAATATTTTAATGACCCTAAACTATAATACATTAATTATTTTACTCTAAAAATCTTGTAAGGCCCACCCAATCACCATAGAAAAAATAATTATATTCATTACAAGCCTATCAACTTGATAAAATTAAAGGAAATCCTCACTCAAGGATATATACATCGCACTCGAGTGTTCCATTAGTACATCATGTTTTCTCAATGTATTAGAAAAATATTATCTATGAATAATCTCATGTTGGTGGAAATTTATTATTGTTTACCAAAAGAAATCTTTTATAATTTCAAAATTAAATAATATATATTTTTGTTTATTTGATATTATGTTTCTGATGGGTATCATTTTCAATTAATATAAATGAAATAAAAATCCACACATGTCATGTATTGAAGAAAACTAGAAAAAAATATAATCTTTTAGAAAATATTTTCACTAATAGCACAAAAAATTAGTAATATCCACATTATAGAGTATCTTCTATGAATATACGGGCCTAATAAAATTTTCAAGATTTCAAATATATCACAACTTGGAATCAGAGGAGTCATTGAGTTCAACTACCCTCTACTATATAGAGAAAAAATATTGATGTAGTATATCGATCGATTTAGTTTCTTCCTCCACAACATAGAGAAGCTCATATAATCTAAAAATGACATCAATACTGTCGTTATCTACTTAATTGTGGGGTTTCTATTCTTTTAAATGGAATTCCTTTTTATTTGATGGGAATACTAGAACCAAGATAGTTCTGCCAGAACTAGGTTACTTTAGACTGAAGATAGATGATTTTAGACTGAATATGGAATGATTCAATCATCCAAGCATTGACTAAATACCATTTAGAATCATATTCCATCGTAAATCATGAGTCCTCATTTACAGCATCATCCCAATTTTTAATCACTATAGAGGAGGCCTCATCAACAGTTACCCTCAAATTGAGGGCGCTCATATATTCCCTCATAAATATCACCTCATTATCTTAAGAGTGATGTGTATAATTTTCAGATACCACATAACTAACAGTGTGAAAAATAAATTTAAGATTATATAATCAAACCATAAAAACTTCTAATGAGTATTATGACACAAAAAACAATGACATTTTTCACATTTCTTTCAATATCGATAGATAAAGTGATACGGATCTTGGGCTACAATCATGATTTATAATGGGAATGAGAATATACTCCATGAACAGATCCATATGTTAATGGTTTTTTTATCATAGTACATAATTAATATGGGAAGATATATAGCCTCATCGTTGGTTAATCCCATCAGAGGAACACCAAGGGATAACAAACTAGACCCCCATTCCTTGGGATGAAGATAATACAATAATGGGAAACAAGGGTTTATCAGTGAAAAGTTGAATAATATGTTATCATGGAGAAATTGGAGGATATTACTAAAGTTAGAAAAATAAATTTCTTTCACATGTTACAATACACATCCACTACTCGATAATATCCTCATGTGAGGACCTATACCATTCTCTATAGAGAAGCTTCATGATTTCTCTATTTTGTTTCATGAAGAAATTATTGTTTCACCACTTATAAGGAGAATAAGAACAAAATAAAAGTAAATAATCATAACTTAATTAAACAATCTTTCCATCCTTGAAAAATTCTTCATCTTCTTCAAAATTATTTTCCATAAAGGCTATCAAAATAAAAGGGTAAATACATAATCCGATATCCTCCAAAATAGTACCAACCCTAGGTGGATAAAATATAACAATTTTAGCAGGAAACATACATGATTGAACTGAAACCTCATTTATATCCCCTTTTTTCTATGTCGGTCCTAATAGAAGATTTTCTACCGATAAAACCAAAAACATCCCCACAGACATTGAATCAGATACATTCTATTCCAAGAAAGATAGGTGGTGGACTACGCATTTTTGATAAATTAGAATGTGATTACAGTATAATCTAGTATAAGAGAACAGTGGAATACCATACTTACTTGAATATACTGGAGGGTAAGGATCTAATCATGAATATTTTTTCATTTCACTCTTGTTCCCATCAAAGGAAGGATCAATATAAGGTGTTGATGATGAAAATGTACTTTTTAATTGATGACCCCCACCCTAGTCTAAACCTATCATTTCAGGTACCCTTCATGAGATGTCCTCTGATCACTACCAAATTACTCTCCCACATTCATACCATGGGGGTATATAAAGGGTCTTATAGAACTAGATGCCCTTTAGCTGCATCCAACTATGTCAACATATGAAGTACTCACATATAGTTTCAATGGAATCTTGACCCATTAAAAATATCTATAATATTGGGCATAAAAAATCATAGGTGACTAGATAACCATGTATTTATTCAACAATTTGAAGTGTTTCTCAGAAAACTATTGGTGAGACCAATGGAGAATAAAATATCATACCCTTGATGCTTACCAAATTTAACTCAATGTCTCAAAGGAAGCCACAATCCTCCTTAAAATGGTCATTCAAAATAAAACCTGGTGGGGATGGGGTAAAGGTGAATCCTTACAAATGTAACTCCTCTGGAAAAAGTATACCCCATAGGACATCCTATAAGTTATGAATATTGGAAGTAATCAATTGATTAAATGTTATGGGAAAAATAACTCATACAGTGTCTCTACCTCTCTCTAAAATGACACTCCAATTATCTATGTCAGTAGGTATTTCTACTGGAAAAGGAATTTTTTTAAACTTTTGTTCAGTGCTCCTAGAGAAATTAGACCTCAATAATATAGTCGATTTCTAGGTCTATGATTGTGTCCCATTGCCAGTTGTTTGGTGACCTCACATACCTATTAGGATAATTTTTCAATAGGATATGATTGAATACAAACTGCAAAAAACAGTGTGATAAATGTATTGCTACATTATTGGGAGGAAGGTTTATATCTGTACTGGACTCCTCCATTATAATGATCCACCAAAATTGGGGATCATTCATTGGATTATCTAGAAACCGAACATGAAAAGAGTGAGTACAACATGAATGGAAACATAGTAATGGGTGGCTAAATCAAAAGGATTCATACCATTCATACATAAGTTGTTCATCAATAAAGAGGAAATAACTTCATCATAATGTGACATCACATATTTTTATGCATCAATATTGGAATAACCAATGTCTGAAATGTCACCTATTGGAACATGAATATACATCCAAAAGGAGAATCTATCTTAGAGCCTTACAAAAGCCTCGATATCCCAGTTTCCATTATAATGGGTCTTACCCCAATGATGCATTACTTGTATGATATAAATACAACATTGAGGATACCCTGAATGTTTAGTTATTAATTTCCTCCCATATGCACTCATATTTGACCCAATAATATTTTTAGTGGGAAAATAATCATGTACGGGTTGTATCCCCTAAAAACATGGTGTATAAGATGATATAATTTTTCTAGTACCAGGATGACTATCTTGATACTCTCCCCAAGAAATAGTAGTTTCCATCGTCAATGTGGAAACTATAAATACACAAATTTCCATAGTGGTATATCTGTACCCACAAAAATATGAGGCATGGAAGCCAGGTAGTTTGAAAAAATATTTAATATCGGTGTCATCTACCCGCCCCCATTCTCAAAATATTTACTCATCAATAAAGAGACAATAACAAATCGTTGCACTATAGGTGTCCTTCGTATGATAGTCCTTTAGATTCATATATTTTAGATCAAATATAGGCTCCATGATCCTTCATTACACCCATGTCATGAATATTAAATCCACAATATGAAGAAAATCTTTTGTGATGGACTTATTATCCATCTTAATAAGCTCTGAAGTTAGAGGAATCCACATTATGTCATCTCATAAAGACCATGGAGTAAAGAACACATAATATATCTTTCCCAATAGGGGTTCTCCCCAAATTTTATACAAATCCTAATGGCTAATTAAAAACTCACAATTTATAATGTGGAAATTGATCATAACTGGGATGTAATGCCTAAACAGTTTCATACTAGGAACCTTTGTGTAGTTTTTGGACGTTTCTGATATCCATATATCCTTTTACATTAAAATTTAAATTATATTTGTTTGTGAATTTGGAATCAATGTGTTTTACCCGTAAGGGAGAACCGAAATTAAATCTATAACAACCTCTAGATCGCAATTCTCATTTTGTAACCCATTAGAACATCTAATTTGAAGTGAAATTCTTCATTATTGAGTGATACATCAGAAAATCCTCATGGGTTCATGATCATTCAATAAAAGTATCTGGTAATGAATTCCATTTTATGAACATCTTCATGGTCACCATTGGTAAAAATGTACACCAGTTGATTGATGATAAACAATAAGGTGTTATGGATCATCCAGATCATGTTGGAGGGTATAAATGTTGACTTCACGGGAGAATCATATTAAATAAGATTCCCAAATAGTGGAAATAATTATACCAGGGGAAACTCTCTGAGTATTAATCTCATTAATTTTATCAAACCCATTCGGAATGACCCAATAGACTTGAAAATGTAGGATCCACACTATTGGTCATAACATCGCGATATGCTATCACTATCATTGTCTCTTTCTATGAATGATTCTTGGAGGTTCTAAGGGAACTAGAATCTACATGAACAAAATTATGTAGAAATTGTTGGACAGATAAACTAAAATATTTTTAATTAATGTAAATGATTTTTACAAAATCATTTTTCACATCTGATGAATTATCCAGCCATTAGAAAATCACATAAGGAGTTCGTGGATTTCCTAACTCTCTATAATCATTTCCTTCACATAATCCCATAGGGAATCTCACAATCAAATGAATCCATGGAGACTCAGGATAATTTGACATGTACATGCTCGCATGAGTCATATTATAGTCATTCGATCATATGATCAATTCATAAGACCCTTAGAATCCCTCAATATGATCACACATACTCGTGACAAAAAGTTCAAATAGTTACCAACAAATTGTTTTTGTTTGGTTAGAATGAGAACATGAAAAATAGAATTATTGTGAAATTTTTCTTCTGAATGTAGGCGTGTGCTTGCCTCTCTTGATCGACTATTATATAATATTATTATGATGGGGGAATCTAACAGAAGAAAGGTGATGGTAATTGGAGGAATTAGTATCTGGTGAAATGAATGGATATTTTACCCCTATATGTAAGGAACTCTGTGAAACACCAAGAGTATATTGGTATAACAAATATTTCCTAAAACAAAAATTTAGGTCATCACAATGGCTCACGAATAAATTTAAATTCCTCAAAACTGTGCCATTATCCACTAAGATTTTTCTCCTCAGGGGGGGGGGGTATTTGCCGATTCCTTCAATATGGGAATCATTGGATTCACCAAGGTAGAAATACAAATATATTTTTATTATATTAACATAAAAATAAATGGAAGAAGAATATTATTGAGACATGTTTATAGTGTGAGCCTCCAAAGGATTTTAAATCTTATGACTATCATGAGGTCACACGATGTCACCAAGTATTGCACAAAACCTATAACTGATTCCACAAAACCCCTTTTGAAAAATATTCTATCTAATGTGCTGGATCCTTAAACAATCAGTGGTTACTTGATGGAAACCTAATAAACACCTCCATAACATAAATTTTTTTAACTAGTTAGCACCTAAAAACCATCCCATAATCATTCATAAATAACAGTAAAATAATCACTAAGAAGGAGATCCTGGTTATTGTAATAATCACATGATGGATCACTGATGGGGGGAAATACTATCCTTTAAAACATTCAATAAAACTTGTGAGATCCCAATCCTTAGTAAAATAATATAAATTATTATTCTTGGATTATGAAAGAGCCACTCATTGTCCAAAATGTCATGCGGAACACCTTGATAGATCCACAAGACTCCATGATACACTGCCGTCATGTCCAACTCATCTCAAAAAAATCCCACAAGCATGTAATCCTCACCAGGCAGAGAGCCTTAGATATTTCTGGGAGACCTCGTACTCAACCATTATCACCAAAGGTAAAATATGGGTATTTTTTATTTGAAATGCTCATGCGTCCAAATAAAACATATGGTGTTCACACAATGTATCATTGAGTGATAGAATATTTTTCTTATAAAATACATATTCAACCATAATTATTACGTAACATTTTTAAAATAAAAAAAAGAAATAAAATGGGGAGGGTGTCAGAGAATATAATTGTTTAATAACTCCGAAAAAATGATTTGGATATATTTACCATGGTTTTTTAAGAGCCCTTAGATTTCCAGCCTAATACTATGTTTCCCCCCTGATAAGAAATCATTATCGTATAAAAATTCTTTGAAAATCACTCGATATCACATAAAGGACTTATAGATGAAACTTGGTCTTATGAAGGCTCTTGAACATGTAATCATGAATATATAAATGAAAATTTACTTACACAAATGAATCCTCAAATCCCCAATAATGAGAAGGAATCTATCAAAAGAGTAACTGATGGGTGGGAATCATGGTCTGTAAAATTTTGGTGATGCCCTATAAGTGATCCATGAAAGAGACTCATAATGACATGTGATGCCAAATCACTTCATCTGTTCCATCCTATATTTAGATAATATATACCAAACAAAGTGTCGAATGAACATGGTGGTGAGGCCAGTTAATCACCCACACAATCATGGTTATTTCATTTCAACAACATGACAGTAATGAAATAGATGAATGGTTGGACTCATTGCATCTAGATGTATCAGTGGTAGAGTAAATTTCTCAAATTAGCTGATCACACAACCAAAAAGTGATATTTCCAATAATATTTAAATGAATAGTAGGAGAAATCATGAAATATGAATAGGCACTTCACGAGATCATCAATAGATCTTGTGATCAGCTTCTGTAATGTCTTACATAGAGCATCCCACTAACCTAACAAATCATGCGAGACAAAGTAAAATATAAAACTGAAAATATATAATAAATCCAAAATATTAATCATATAACTATGATTAATGATTTTAAAATAAATGTGAAGGTTATATATGTTGATCCTTATACACCATGCGTGAACCATCTAGGACACAAGATAGCACCAGGGTATGTCCTCCAGATACTGCAAAGTCTCATTAGCATAACATTTTATTCATAAAATGTCCTCATAGACACATCAAACTTGTCTTATGGTGACCATTGGGAATTTAAAATTTGTCTCGTGAATCCCTTTAGGAACAATGTCTAAACCTTAAGATGTCCTTCATACATGTCTGTTGACTCATATAATGTAACCCACTAATGTCAGCTGAGCTTCACTGTAGCACCTGGGCTTTTCAATTGACTCTTGCAACACCCATCATGCATGCCAACTAGGTCTCATGATGCTATCTAGATAAGTCTTCCATGATATGTGATAACCTTCAAGACATGTCACACTAACTCTTACGATTTCCCTCTATATATGCCATCCATCTATTGTGATGACACTTGTGGATGTCAATTGGATAGAGGGAAACCCCCTTTCAAATTCTGATAGATCCGGAGTCGTTTTTTAAGACAAAATTTCCAGGTCATGTGATGTCTTATAAGAAACATTCTATATCAAAAAAGGAATATTTGGATATTATGGTCTTTAAAATCATTAGTGTCTAACCACCAATTATTGGGAAATGTAAGTGTGTATGCCTAAATGGGGAGAACTGTGATGTTGATGAATTATTGCATATCTAGGATATGTAGTGTGCCGCTCGTAGACCTAATCTATATATTAACCATCCAATGGGTTGTCATAGTATATAAGTCTAACATTCACAAAAAATTATAGGAATCATTTTTCATTCATTGTTTATCACATTGAGAATTACTCACGTGAGCTTTTGGAGCTTCAATGACCAGATCATGTGCATCAAAAGATTCTACAGTTTTTAGGGTAATGTCTTTTTGTAATCTCTGATCTAGTGAAACGTCATTGTGTGATCCCATAAAAAGGGAAACATAATTGTGTAATCCCTGAGCAATTGAACTACAAGGGATCTAATTTCTTCCATAACCAAGATACAAATGAAATGTTCATAAGGCCTGATCCTAAACATAAATGGGAATCCACCTTAGTGTAAGCCCTATAATCTCTTCAAACTGTCAGCCATTTAAACACAATCATTCACATGGGATGATCATATTTTTGCGCCCCTCATCAGAATTTGAAACTAACAGCAGTTTGAGGACATTAATTCCATCTATAACATAGTTATGTTGGATTTATATTTGAGCCATGAGCTCTATTTAAAGCATCATGAGGGATATCATAATATATGATTCCTGATTGATACACAATGAGGCGAATAATTTTCTAAACATTATTTATCACACTATGAAATGCTCATGTGGGATAAAGAAGCTCCAATAAAAACCTCATTAGCATCATGAATATCAATAAGATAGAGAAATCCCAATTTGTATCCCCTAATGGGTGTAATTAAATCAACACCTATATACATATGGTAATCAACATTGTGATCAGTACCAAGGGAATGAATGATATATGATAACATTGATTCCCAAAACCGTGATATGTAGGACGTCTCCCAGAAACCTAATGATGAATAAATAGTTCCTTAAGTCACACATATATTTCCTTTATTTATGAATTCAAACTAAACATTTTTAAGTAACTATTTTGGTTTTGATTAATTCCCTTAACGAGTTATTTTGGATTCCTCATAATGTCTTAACAACTTCTCTGAATATCAAACGCCTCCTTGTGTAGCCAAAAGTCCAGATGTAACTAGTTATATTACATTATAAAACATATAAGATTTCCATTAAATGAAAAAAAATTAATAAACTCATATTCAAACTTATTCATTCACTAATTAGTCCCCCTTTATCATATTCATTAATGAAACCCAATTTTATTTTTATAGAATGGGAAATATACTATAATCCTTTTGTTAGGGTTACCAGTCTTATATATGGATTAGAAAGAGATTAATGATCATATTTTAAATCTATAAGAGAGTTCCGGTGTATGAAAAAATTCTCCAGAAAATGGTTTGAAAAACCGACCTCCCATCCCCTCAAGAAATGCATTCCCTTAATCATCATTCACTATGAAACACCAAGTGACCACATACCTTTGGAAATAATGTATGTACCTTGTTCCAAATGATGGGACCCTTGGAAGTTTCCTTGAATAATGAACATTTTTACTAGATATTAAGGATATTGTAAGGGATAAAACCCCAAATAATCAACCATCAGGTCAAACCAAATTTACATTAGTTAGGGTTTCCTAGAAAATGTCTTCTCTAATGAAACAACCAAAAATTTCCAATAACTATTTAAAAATGTTTAACAGTAAAATATTTCTTATATATTTTGAATAATTTAATTAGGGGAATTAAAATAAATTATATTGTTGAATTTTGAATAAAAAAATTATTATACATAAATTCCCTTTTTTATAAAAATTATTTCTTCCATCATTGTTCATTATCCTCATCATCCTTCATCTCTATATATATTTTAGATCCATGTATCCTCTACTAGAAACATGTTCATGTGATAGTATATTGTTTAATTATGTTTTTGTGAAAGGGATTTTTGTGTATTGTGTTTCTCAGTCAGTGGGAATCGATTAATGTGATGGATGGGATAATTTTGGGTGGCAATTTTTTGTGGTTAGGATGCTCTCACCTCTTTGTGGATGGTTTCGGTTTGGATAATCATGGAGAAATTTATGGACACCCATAAATTTTGGGAGTATTATTTTTTTGTATCTACAGTGCCCATTATGTTCGTATCATTAACAATTAATGGATTTTTATGCGTCGCCCTGTGAAAGAATGTTAGGTTTCACCTTTTCATACTAGTTTTTTTGTGGAGGTAGAAGATGTATCTATGGTATTAGAAAGTTTATTTAATGAATTTTTATGGTGTTACAAATTCAATCATGTAATTGTAGTTTAGAGGCCGCGAATGAATGTTGTGTTTGATGACACTAATAATTCATCAATATATCCTACTTCTAATAGGATGGATTACCTGAAATAATATTGCCCAGTAATTTCGTTCTTGATTTGCAATGTATCCGGATAACATGATATGATATACTCATAGTCCTTGTCAGTTGGGATGCAAAAAATATATTTGGTGTTCTAGAACATATCGTCTGATCCTTCCTCCATATTTTAGCATGCGTAGTAGGGGTTATTTGTCTCATTGTGTTGCCATCATGGAACAACATATTCACATCGTGGTGGAAAATGATTATATTCTAATTTCATTGATGATTTTTCTATTATGGTGACGGTGATGAAATTTCCCCCATGATTATCATGAAATTTTATTTCCATTGTACACTCTACACCATTCTCCATGATTAAGGTGTGGATTCCGTTTTTTATTTTTTAGTTTTTGTGTAGTGAGTTTCCTATAATCCCATTATCCTAAAGTAATTTTACTGTTATTGGATTATTAAAATGTCGTCTTTTGCCTCAACTAGTTAAAAAAAATATTTTGTTATCATTATAATTTTTTTGCAAATGATAATTTAAAATATTAAACTTTGTATCTTTTAATATATTGGATATTTTGATAAATGGATAAAAAAAAATATTTTAACAAATTATTAATTGATCTAGGAAATAATTTATATTATGTTAAATTGTTTATTATAGTTTGTTATGTATTAATTACATTAAATCCCTATGAAACGCCAAAACTATAGTTGTGCATGTTGTAGAAAAATAAATTTTATTATTTTCAAATCAATAAAAGGTAATAATTGTTATGGTTATTTAAGGTGTTGGAACATATTTTAAGATAAATAGTACATATTATTATTATTTTTAAGGTTTTTATTTTAATTCCATTACATTCGTGTTTTATTTAGATTTAGATTTGTGAATTATTCATAATATTATATTGATGTATTATTCTGTTCAATATAATTTTATAATTTAATTAGGAATCATAAAAATCTGGAGAAAAGATTATTAAGTAGGTTAATGATTTAAAAGTTCATCCTTTTGATTTTTATAATCCAATTATTACCTAATAAATTAAATTATTACTCTTATTATTGATAAAATCATTCTCAAAAATAAGGATAATATTAGGTTAACATGAAGTTAAACTATATAATGATTTGTAAAATAATATTTAAACATTTTTAAATTTTATTTTAAGATGATAAAAATAGAAAATCTTCTTTTACATCAATTTCATATCATTTAGGATTATTTTGGAATGATTTATATACTTATTATTTTATAATTTTTCATTTATCTCAAAATATGACATTGTTGATATATTATAAAAAAATTAATTTGAATAAAAATTAATAAAAAAAATTATTAGTCTTTTTAATTATATTTGGTCATTAAAATAAGACAATGAACATTTATGTGTCACATGGCTTTTTTTAGTAACTATAATGACAATGATATAGTGGCAAACAATGGTCTCATGATAGTTGTCAAATGGGCTAATATGGGTAATAAAAAATAGAGAATGCAATGAACAACACCTAAAATTTTAAAATTATTATTTTATCAGATTATTTATAATCATAATAATATTATATTTTATTTTTATTAATTTGGAAACAATTTTCAATAAAACTGAATTTATATTAATTTAATACAATATATAATTACAAATGTGATTCTATCCAAATTTAAAATAGGGAACAGACACTCATATTCTCTACACACATAAATATATATATATATATATATAAGAAGTACCTAATATGAATCAATTCATAAATTCCCTAATACATTGATGTGTTCCTATAGTTGGAAAAATTCAAGCCTTAGAGGGATTAAGGTGTGATGAAAAGGAGGTTGTCTAAAAACTATGTATAGATTTTAACAAAATTCATTAGAATTGTTTATTTCTACATCATTCAAATAATCTTGAAAATGTTATAATAATTACAGAATTATATTTTATGTATTGATATTTATTTATGTTAATGTAACAACCTATTTATATATCATCTTCAATAAAATTGGTAACAAAACCATCACTCACATATATGGAAAAGTACCACCTCACGATAGGATGTAATTCATTTTCCATCACCACCGATCATGGATGGTTATAATGATGGATTTACATAATTTTTATTATTTAATTAAAATATTTATCATAATTTATTGTTAATATATCATTTAATTTCATATATTTCCATCCATTTAAAATTGTAATTCCATATATATATATATATGGGGATTACTGCCTCCATGAAGTGGTGTTATTAATTTTTATGTGAAATCTCATAGATAATATATCTGAGAATATTTGAATAAATAATATCATATTTATTTCATAATAATAATTTTCTTTGATAAAATTATACTTATCATATTTCCTTCATTATCATAAAAAATATCAAATGTTTTTATTGCATAAATATGACCTAACATCTCATGATTATAACGTAGTTAAATTTCCACAACAATATTTTAGGGATAGAATTACTTTTATAATTGATTTAAAATAGTAAAAATTACTTCAAGATTAATATTCTTGAGATTTTGTAAATATTTCCACTTTTAAAATAGTCGACACACTAATGTTATGATGTAAATAATAACCAAGTTTCTTCAAAACACATGACCTAGACAGAACCAATTATTTAATTATTTTTCTCAATGAGATAAATCCAATAATCTGTTTAATTGAAATTTAATTATCATTGAAATTATATTAAATATTAAATAACTTATTCATGTTTATTAAAATGGATTCAAAGGACAAACATGGATAGTTTGGACTTGAGGTAAGGGATATCATCTCAATTTCCCTTAAATGAGGAGTATTATAATGTTATGATCCAAATTTATGTAATATGGTGTATATGATACCCAATTTACATGTTATATCATCAATATTTTGTAAATCATTGTATTTTATGTTTCAATTAAAATTATTTCCTCTATGGGGATTTTAAATGAATATAAAATAGAGTAGAGAGTTTATCAAAAAAAAATTATTCATTGGGTTATATGACATATCCATTTGTAATAATATGAAAATATTTTTTTTTGAATGTAACATTATTTTGTTTATTTTTTATATCTCCTTTTGTCATTTTGATTTATATTGGTTACACAAAATTTTTCTTTTGATTAATTCTTCATTCAATGTCATGATCTTTTTAGGGGTTATTAATCTCATGTTCTCTTTCTTAGTGATATATGTTTACATTATAATGCTATATTTTTTGAGGATTACATACTACCCATTTGACATTTAATATCTTGAATAATATTATATTGATGATATTTAATTATTCATTAGAATTTATTCATTCATGGAGATTACGATTCAATTGTTTCAAAAGTGGTTTAGGTTTTATGTTTTATTTCCATTTTAATTCGGATTATTTATCCATGATTGTTTTGGGAAATTATATAATCCTATGTAGGGAAAGATTTAGAAATTAAATTAATCTAGACATTTCATTAATTTTTATTTTTTATGTACCATTTGTAAATATTCGTTACCCATAACTATTTAGTAAATGATATTTAGAAAATTCAACATTATTTTACATCATTAGGTTAAAAATAATTCTTCATCTATATACATGATTTATAAAAAAATAAATATTATTTTATAATATTAATAATTTTTTTAGTGTCATTTTTTGATGACTGGACGTTAATTTTTTTAATGAATATTCATTTTATTTTTTGAATATGATAAATATTTTTACTGAATGTCTGAATATAGAAATTGTTTTAACTATTATGATATAAAAAGAATTTAATGCTATAGTGACATATACATTATTTTGATATTAGGTAAATTTTACATTTTTATCTCAATGACTTTCTACTATTATTCAAGAATGTTTTAAATTTTATCTTGATTTTCCATTTTTAATGTTAATTTACATAAGAATGTTTTTATTGTTATTTTTGTAATATTTTTATTCATCAATAATAATAAAACTATATTTTTATTATGATAAAATATGTATATGATGTAATGATAACATCCATTTTATATAAATAAATGTATTATGACTACTTCATGGATATTTTAAAGAGACATGTTTTAATTCACCATGTTAATCTTGTTATGAAAAGAATATCAGTTTTTCATTGCGTTTTCTAATATAATTCAATATTGATGTAATTTATTCATTATTTTGTTCATGGATTTTTCTTTATGAAGGTTCGTTATATTATAAAACAAGAATGTGTGGCTCTATTATAATTTAAGGATGGGTTGTTACACTATAAACCAAGGACATGTTGGTGCATTATTGTAACACATCGAGATTTTTTGAAATATTTTCTTTCAAATTAATTTATCCTTTGTGAAAATTTTCATTTCACATAAAAATGAATTTTATTTATTTTAATTTAAATAAATATTTTTTATTAAATTATAAACAAAAAAATTACATTCACTAAACAAAATATAATTTTTTTCTTTCACTATATGAAACACCGATCTAGCGTACATGACATGTGACAATGTCTTGGTTAACATTTAACAGAACACAGAGTTTCTACAAAACAAATTTTTGTAGTTATAATTACATAAATGATATAAAATATAATCTTGAAACTATAACTAGTAACACTCATAGTGGTAACAACTTTTCATATATTTTTATAATGGTCTTATAAAAATAAAACATATTGATGTTGAAATATATAATTTTTGTAATGTCCTAATATGTTGAAAATTATTAATTTATCAGTTGAACTAAATTTAATGTCCATATATGATAAATAATAAAATAAATTTTAGAAACATTTATAATATTTATTTTAAAAAATAAATATCATTATCTAAATTATAATGTTTAAATTCTATTAGGTAGAATTTTTTGGTTTTTTGAGAAACATCAATTTTGTGTGAATAGTGGAAAAAATGGAATTTAATCCAAACTTTATTTTTCATATAATATTTTATGAGGATAATTTACGTTTTAATTTGTTTTTAATGTTTAATTAGATAATATTTTTATCAATTAACACAATTGTGGTCATTGGAATTAATTTAACTTTGAAATTGGTCTAAAAAATGTAGGGTACTTTTACATTAAAAACATGTTGTGTCTTCCGATAAGATTTACTTATTTTAAATTTATTTAAACCACTTATCTGATAAAAATTTATGAAAAAAGGATTCCATATTTGTAATAATAATTATTTATAACTTCTAATAAGTTTAACTTCTTTTACAAAAATTATTAGTGAACTTTTTTAAAATTAATTACAATGGTTAAGAGAAAAAGTAGGCCAATAAAGTTCTAAATATTAAATTTAAAATAAAAACTACCTAGAAAGTGTTAAAATTCCCATTTTCTAGAAATTATTTGGCCATTTTCATTACATAGGTGAGTTTTTTTGTAAGGAATTTTTTTTAGGTTAAAACATTGGTATACATAAAATTATTCTAAAAATGGAATGTGTGTCTTTTCCTTTCTCTATATAAGGACACCAACTCTGCTTATTCATCATGCCTTAGAAACCACTTATTTTATAACATGATCTAAACAATACACATCCAAAAATATCTCCCTTACTTTTAGAATCCTCTCCATGGGTATAAATCAAACTAATGAAGCAGTTCGGCACAAACAAAGAGGAATAACCCAATTAAGATGTAACATCTTCTCCCAAGATCTATTCTTTAATTTTGTATCCATGCCCCTCTACTCTTTTTATTAATTAATTTAATAAAAAAATATCATATATATACTATTATTTTATTATGATGCGGGTGTGACCTATAATTATACACACCTTCATCTAATGGGTAACAAACATAATATTTACATTTTGGCAAACTATTACCTAACTAAATGATGATTGTTATGTTTCCTATTATCGCCACTCATTGTAGACATTATGATGCACAATATATTAATATATGTAATATATTATATTTAAATTCCACTAATATTAATAATTCCACTAGAAAGAGATATGTTTTTTACATTCTATTTGGTGTAATTATGTTAATTTCAATTGAGGATGTGTGGACTACCACCTCGTCAAAGCGATGTGATTTGCTCACACACTATACATAATAAATAATTTACTGGCTTAATAAAATTATGTGATATACATATAAATAAATATATAATGTCATTATATTATATATATATAAATATATATTTCAATTTTATTCTTTCAACATGACAATAAAAACAGAAACAATGTTCATGCGTACGTACAACTTACAGTCTCTAAGAATGGTGTATTTCATATCATACATATATATTATATATATAATTATAATAAAAATATTGTTAATATAAATTACAATTACATAATGTTCTAAATTTTTGAATATTTATAAATATATTAGGGCCAATGATATAACAAATTCAGATGCATGGGAATAATAAAGTGGATATTACAAGAAGTGAAACCATAACAATGGATTATTAATAAATGGTTAATATAAGGTCATAATAAAAACATATATGGTATTATATATTGTAATATGGTTCATTAATAGAATTATATTAAATTTATATTTATAATACAAGTTGTTTGAATGAGTATGATGAGAGTCATGACACAAGAATGCAATTTTTTTCCCACTTTTATTTCCATGAGATACATGCTTTACTCGCCGCATATTATTTTGTTGTGGTTTTTATACTTCCCAAATATGTATTAAATGATTATAATTCCAAAATTTATTTTTATTTACATATCCAATTTATGATATTTATCTCATGTTATATATGTTTCAAAAGATACCAAATTTTTAATGTAATGTTTTTCATAATTTTATTTCCATGAGTCACATCCCATTTATACACATATATTTTTTATTGTGGTGAATATAATTCCATTGGAATGTTATATCATGAATATTAATCACTTCATGTTGTTTTATGATACATTAAAATTCATTTTCTTAATTAGGGATCATTGTCCAAAGTTACCAACTTTTTAGATTTTATTGATGCAATTTCATCACTTTTTGAGATTGGTTTTATTTATGATTCCATTAATGAAATATTATAATAAATATCATAAAAAACCAATGATATTAATTAAAATATTTCAATTTATGATATATTCATGTATTGGTACCATTTGTTCTCTCTTTGGTACATAATATATTTAAGAATGTGTTTTTAAGAAAGACCAACTTTACCCTCTCTTGGGTTAGAAATATGGGTTACATAAATTGATAATGTGTAAAAGGGATTCTAAAAGTATTATAATATTATCCTAAAATAAATTAAATTTATTTCTCTTTTTTCATTTTACCAATGTCTCCAATTTTATATTTTTTTCATTATGAATTTTTTATTTTTGTAATGTTTTTACAATGAAAAAAATTTCCTTTTTATCCCATATGAACTGTATGGATTCACTCTATGTCAACACATTGATGATTAATTTCCATTCATAAAATAATTATTTTTTTGAAAATTATTTTAAAAATACTTTCAGGGAAATGGTTTACAAAATGTTTTAAGCCTTTTTTATAAGTTATGATGGGAAATAGATTTTAGAAGGTTTTATTTTTAGGGAGTTTTTTTTAGCAACCAAACCCTATATAGCATGGAGAAAATGTATACTACTGTTACATTGGAAAGATTATAATGAATAAAATTGTGATGGAATTATAGTTTTTTAGTCATGGTAAAATTGATAAATACATGGAAAAATAATACTCTAATTACAACATGTATTCATTCCATTGTAAATAAATAAATTTTAGGATAACTTTAATCCATATCATAATCCCCTATAAATATTTCATAGTAGACTTCATAGATTCCTATGGAATGAAACATAAAAAGGGGGATCTAAAATACTAATCATGGGTAAAATATAGTAGAAGAAATATATATTCAATGATAATAGTCACCATTCCCTAGTACATAAATGAACACACATTCTACATAATAAATAAACTAAATGAAAGTGAATAGGCCATATGTAATGTTAATAAATGGAAACACATTCCAATGAATTACTGGATAAGGAAAACTAAATAAGGAAGGGATGAAACTAAAACAAATGTAATATAATTAACATAAAATAAAATGCATCCATAGATAAGTCAATGAAAAATCTCATGGGTGAAGAATAACTAAAACTAATTAATGGAAACCTTTAATTATTGGACTCAATGTTTTCTAGGTAAATGATAAATTTACCTTCACTACCTTTCACAAGACTATTTAAAAGATATCATGTAAAATCTCAGATTAGGAATATAGTAATTTGATTCTTAACATGAGGCTACTGATATCTTGAGGAGATATTTATAACCAGGCCCCACCTATGTCTTACCAATCCAAAACATTCCTCATATATAGGTCAATAAATTTTAAAATTTCCCTTATCAAAATATCCATTTAGATTAAGAGATACTATGTTTTAAATATTTCCCCAAATAATCATATAAAATTATATGTAGACACCATATATAAAATGGTATATAGTTTAGGAAATATTAATATCCATGATAAATGAAATAGAATATTAGGGTGGAATTCAATGTTCATTGATCATTAGATATTTAACATTCCATTTGGAAAAACAAATCATTCAAGGAACTGAATGTGAATAATATATTTTTCCAAATAAATAATAAACTGCTTAAATGAATAATAATGTAATTTTAAATACAAAACATCTCATGTTGATTCAAAATTCAAGGGTTATCGAAATTGATGAAATTAAAAAAAAATTATAAAAATATTCTCGATAGAAATATACATTTCTTTGAAATTCCTCCTGAAAATAATATTCAATAAAAATACCATTTACTAAAATTTTCATAAATTTTACAATGAAGATTGAAATAAATGATGGTGGCTGATTCTATACATCTTGTACAAGGTAAACAGAATATTTCTTTTTTCAAGTTGAAAGGGTTAAGAAAATTCATTGTTTGTAAACAGAGAATAATATTCCTTCGAAACATTGGTAAAAGGAGAATATGTTAAGTTTATTTACAAAATCCTTTAATTTTGTCTTCAAAACATGTTTTTAAAACATGTTTTTTAAAAGAATATAGATTCTCCTTCTAAGAGTGGAATAATGTTGGGTTTTCAAAAAACTATTTCCTAAAAAATTTTGAGTACCAAAGATTGTAAAGATGATACAAATACATGAAAAGGGTCATGAACTACAAGATGGGATAAAAATTAAGGGTTTTTTAATAAAAGGTAATATAATTTCCCTAAACTAAAACACCATTTAAATATCATTAATGTTATTTTAGAGGAAAATAATCATTAAACATTCCACAGTGTCTGATATAACATTGAAATTTAATTCATACACCACATTATGTAATAATATTAATTGAAATCATTAAATACCATGAAAATAAATTAATTAATGATATAAAATATAAAAATGGTAGTTTATATCCCACAAAAAATATGTATGTGGTGAAAATGAAATTTATCTTTGAGATTTAAAAATTGAGATGTGAATCATTTCCCTTGAGTTTACTTTTGGGTGAATGTCCTTTAACATCCTGCATAATAAATAATTAAGTTTTTTACTTTCTTGAAAAAAAAAATTATGGTTATAATAACTTTTATTTCAATTTTTAATGTTTTTTATACAACTAATTGAGCATTTAAATTTACATATTGTATTTTGACTAAATTCGGTTTCTTTGTCAAAAACAAATTTTGTAGGTCAAAAATTTGGAAAGTAGTAATTGTATACTATCTTCGGAATAATAATCATGACATATTTATCAAATAAATACATGAGTTATAATTTTCTAATCAAACATTATGTACCGTTATGAAAATTTAATCATCTTTACAGTCATGGAGATTACATGTCGTACGTACGCAAGAATAACATTCACATTTTAAATGATCACTATTGAAGGAAGGTAAGTATTACTATATAGTTAAAAAAACAAAATTATATTATAAATACCATTTTATTTAATTATATATACTAATATATATACATATATTTGTGATGTAAAAGGAATCACCTCATTTTGAGGAGGTGATAGTTCATGCGTCCATGATTGAAATTATCACTTTTTAAGTGTGTGAAAAGGTATTAAATAAAATGATATAAATATATATTTATAGAATGGTAATTATTTAATTAATATTATATATATATATATGATTTTTATTTCTAATATGTTCAATTACAAAAATAATATATATGTTCCATCTATCATGCGAAGGCATCACATTACATTGGGGTGTTGGTACTCCACACACCCTTAAAAGATGCTATCATATTAACATAAAATGGAATGTATTAAATGTAAGTGTTATAAAAGAATTAATTAGTTATGATGAAATAATAAATATAACATATAACATATATCAATATATTTTCTATAATAATGGTTACCATGATAGGTGGTAAGGTTAAAATTAACAATCATCACTTCAATAGGCAATAGTTCAACGTAGAGAGAAACTGTATGTTTTTTTACACTTTTGATGGAGGTGTGTGTATGTGTATGTCAAAAAATTAGCATAAAAACTTCCCGGTATATTTATGATACATTTTTTATGATATAATATAATAAAAATATATGAGGGTTTGGAGTATACAAATAAAACTAAAAAAATAAGAGAAGATGATACCTCTGAAATGGGTAACTACTCTTGGTTTTTACCAAAATTATTATTCGGAAGGATTAATACCCAATGAGAGTATTAAAGGTCTAGAGTAGTGATGTATGGAATCTATATTGGTGTGTCTTGTTCAATCAACTATCATTTGGGAGGCATGATGAATGGAGATATGTGGTGGCCTTTTATAGGGAAGGAAAAGGACAGACACAGAATGTTTGGATGCAAATTAGGTGTTCACTTATTCTTACCTAAGTAAAGTCATAAAAAATAAAAACACATAAGAATTTAATTTAAATCGATGAGGTATGTCCTAAAATGGGGTTTTAAAAATTGGATAGGTCATTTGGTTACCTAATTTAAAGTATTAATTATTTATTAAGATCAATTTAACCATATCAGTTATAATTAATTTTAATTACTTTAATTAATATTTTTGGTAAAAAAAAGTTATCCTTATTGAAAATTATAAATAATTATGATCCCAAATATGGAATCAATTTTTTTATAAATTCCAATAATAGAAGTGGAAAATATTAAATTAAAACTCCTCCTGCATATGGGATGACAATGCAGGTTTTCAAAATATAAATGTCTAAAAGATTTCTATGTTTTTTAGAATCAATTTCAAAGTGAAATTGACACCAATGAAATAAATTTTTAAAATGATAAAATTATTATATGATTAATCCTTAAAATCAATTAAAAATATAATTAAATATTATAAATAAAATAAGTGAAAAATTTGATGGAATTAATTTCAAATTTTTTAACTATTCATTAAAAATTAAATGTTTCAGAAAACTATAATAATTTCACCTTATCCTAATTATAATATTTATATTTATAATATGATGTTAATTGTGACATATTAAATCTTTTAATTTTTCACACCTTATATTTAAAATAGGTTCTAAATTAAATTTTGTCAAAATTTCTTTTATAGAAAATATATATATATTTCTGTGAAAGTGGGTTTTCTCTAATCTCATGCATATCAAAACTAATGGATGAAGATCAAAAATATTAAATTAAATATATAAAAGATATATTTCATTAAAAACATTCACTTATAGTAATTAATTATGTTTATAATATTAAGAATCATTTGGAATGATACTAATATTTTTTACATGAAGTTGGTTTTAATTTTTTTATCTTTATTTGGAATCTAATGAATTAATTTTATATTTATATAAAGCATAAAATTTTTATTTCATTAATAATATTAATAACCTCTAAAAAAACATCTAGGTTTTATCATATTATTTTAAATAATAATATATAAATAACACCTTGTTTTTTGTTGTGACTCAGTCTTGCATGTAACACAAGCTATCATGGAAGGTCACACTTATGTTTAATGAAAGCTATTGAGGAAGGTATATCAGGCGTGTAATTCAAGATAACTCTATGTTGCATGAATTACACTCTGTATAATATATTGTATTTAATTAAGACATTAAATATATTATAAAGTTTCGGTTTATAATATTCCCTTTTTATAATTGCGGTTGTGTGTCATACATGCCATTGAATACAAATTTTTACATTCGAAATTTTTTCTGTTACATTCACCCCACCTAAAATAAATTAATAAATCCTAAATTATACTCAATAATGGTGAGAGATTGTTTGATATTTCCAACATTGAAATTTCACATCGTGATAATGTTTGTTAATTTATCCTCTATAAGAGATAGAATGGAATATAACTAGGTCACATGGACTACCATGTAAATACTTTTATAAGAAGGCGAACATTAGTGTAATGTAGAGAGACATACCTGGATAAAAATCATAAATACTAATAGGGAGTGAAAGAGGATATAAATAAAAAACAAGTTAACAATCAACCGAATGTGGGGGGGCCTCAATGACATAAATATTTTATAATTTAGAAGACCATTAGTTCAATATATATTAATCTTATTGGAAAAACATTCTATTTTGAATTAACTGTCTTAATATTGGGATATTGTTTTTCGATACAAGAATATGGGGAATAATTTCTACTTGATAGGGTTTCATTTCATATGAACAATCCAAATTATTGGTTCTGTTTTTATCAAATTATAATTCAGTCCTTTACTAAAAGAAATTAATTACTATTAATGACATTTTTTAATACCTAATGCACTAAATGAAATATTTATTGGATTTTTAGGCCAAAAATGGATTGAAAAGACAAACTATTTATCTAAAAAATTTTCTGGAATCAAGTATGCTTAATATAGTATTCTATAATACTCAAAAGTTATATTACCAGTTCATTATTAATATTTATTCATCAATTATTAGGATCTAAAAGTCATGACAAACTAACTAGGACATTGTGTTTGCATGGGGTTGAAATGAAACTCTTATCCTCCTTTTGTCCTGGGTATAGGACCTGCAGCCATTTCAGATATGTTTACCTGTCACCTAGCTTACATATTTCATTTTCTAAAACCATGTTACTTTTATTTCCAATATAACTATGATGGAAATCCTTCAATTTAGGATAATCCTTAAATGGACTTTTAACTATGGGTTTTAATAAAGCCATAATAGATAAATACATTACTCGCTTCTTTTTACACAGATCATTTCATTATCTAGAGTTTATCCATGTTATAAACAGTTGTATTTCTAAATTATAACACCTAACCTTCAATCAGAAACACCTTAGGATTAACCTTGGTTATTTATTATCATTATACATTCTAATCCATTATATAGGATTGTAATGAATATTTGGATTATCCTAAAAACTCCCTGGACTATCAAACTTGGTGTTCAGTATAGCCCATTATCATGTACTAGTTTACCCAAAGTTAGGTTCAGAGCACATTGTCAGATTTATAACTCTAAGGTGTATTTGTGTGAGAAGTACGTCTAATTTTTGTATCCTTACATGGATGTTTTATTATAAACCGCATGTAATCTCTATTTAACTAAAAATATAGGATGTTCTTCTATACATATCCTCAATTTCAACTTTAGGGTTACATTCTCTAACATATGATATTTTAGATCTAGTTCCCAATGTTTCTACTAAACATTCATTATTACCAACAGTGGAGACCTAACACCAGATAGCCTATAGTCATTGTCTACTAATATTAAATTATCATGTATACATGGAATAAAATCTCGATGGAATAAGAGTTTCTTAGTATTCCTAAGAAAATTACCTACATGAGAAAATAATACACTAATTACAAAATTTATTATTATTTTTTATTTCTAAATAAATAACTATAAATTTGAAAATAATTCATTTAGTAAATCCAATAATATCTTTCATAGTGCACATCTTGTAATCATGGGCAATGAAACATAATAAGGGTGAACTCAAATGATCCATAAGGGTATAATATAGAATAATAAATATTGAATCGATGCGAAAAGTAAATATATCACGGTAAATAAATGAACACACATTCTAGATAATAAGTGAACTGAATAACTACTTATAAACTATATGACAAGGTAATTAATGGAAACAGATTCCATTATATATCTATATAATGGAAAATAAAGATCGAATGGTATTAAAGTAAAACACATTCAAACAATATAATTAAAAATTATATGTCTCCATAGATTTATCAATGAAAAATATATTCGATGATTAACAACTAAAACTAATATGAGGGAAATTCATAATTATTAGATTTTATGTTTCAAAGAAACGTGGTACCTCTAATGTCATGAAATTTTATTACACTGATTAAAAAAATCGAGTAATATCACATGTAAGGTGTATAGGTGAATGAATCATCCCATGAAAATCCCAATGCATTAAGAGGCTATCGATAAATGGTCCTAACCCATGTTTTCCAATTCCAAAACAATCCTCTTATATTGAATAATCACTTTCACAATGTGCCTTGTCAAATATATGTATGGAGTACGAGATACATATTTATCAATATGTACCCAAATAATAAAAAAAATGATTTTGATTCTATATGATAAATGTTATATGGATTAGGCAATATAAATATCCATGATAAATGAAATGGATAATTAGAGGGAATTTCAATTTTTAATGATCGTAAGAGATTTAATAATCCATAGGGAATAACAAATAAATCATGGATGTAAATGTGAATACTATGCTTATCTAAATCATTAATAAACCATACAAAGGTTTAATAATGATGGTATCTTTACAACAAATCCCAAGTGGAGAAAAAAATAGAGGGATATTTTTACTGATGAAATATAATAACATTTAATAATATTCTTGAGGAAAAGATCCTTTTATTTTGAAAAAAAGTTCGATGATATTTTTATTCTAAAATTCATTATGAAAAAAAATTTATTTAAAGACATTTTCTTGTTTGTGGAGATATAAGAAGATTCTTATAAATAATTGGTAAACGAAAAAAAAGGTATAAATTTATTTATCAAAAAATTTATAGATATTTTTGAAAATAAATTATTAATACATGGTTTTTAGAAGAAAACGCTCTCCTACAAAGTGAGGAATAATGTTGGGTTTTTTAAAAGAAAAAATGTAAAACATGTTGAGTACCAATGAATGGAAATTTTTTCTAATAATTGAAAAAGGTCATCAATTAATAAAGGATAGAAAAATTAATGGTTTTATTCAACTGTGGAAATATCATTTCCTCAAATAAAAATACCACTGAAATATCAGTAATTTTATTGTTGATGGAAATAATTACTAATCAATTTTATGTGTGCCCTAAAACATTGAAACATTGTCTTCCAATAAACTTGGTTTTGAATAATGTTAAATTTAATAAAAAAATACCATAATGATAATTGAATTAATTAAATAATATATATGTGGGTATTAGATACACAAAAAAATTATGTAAGTGGTGAACATGGAATTTATCTCAAGGATGTAAAATGTTTGATGAGAATACCTTACATTGTGTTTCCCTTCAGGTGTACATCATTTAACATCCTATATAATGAAGATAATTTAATTTTATACATTCTTGAGAAAAAATTATACATTTACCATTACTTTTTTATTCATTTTTTATCTATCTAATATACAACTACCTAAACCATTATGTTTACATCGTGGGTTTTGACCAAATTTTCATTATGTGTCAAACATTTCGTTGATATCTCAAATATGGTCAAAAAGGACATTATAAAATATAATTAATATAAAAATAAATATATTATTTCCATATTAAAATATAAATTATAATTTCAAAATCAACCATTACATTGTTTTATCAAAAATTGATTCAATATTTTAGTAATGGAGATGGTAGGCGATATATATGCTTGAGTAACATTCCCATTTTCAATGATCATTATGGAATAGAGGTAAGTAACACCATATACTTCTAGAATGATCATTATATAATAAATTCCAAGTTATTTAATCATATATACTTATGTATAGATTTTTTATTTAAAAATTGAATCACATTGTGTCGGGGAAGCTTTAGTCCAGACATCCATGACTAATGTTATAAGTTTTCGAGTGTATGAAATGATAAAAAAGAAAATGATATATATATATATATATATCCAAAAAAGTATTTATGTCAGTAATATAATATATATATATATTTTAATTATTATATTTTTATTTAAATCCATTATTTAAACATTCCATATATCCTGTGAATGAATCACATCGTGTTGTGGGGGTAGTAGTCCACATCACCACAAACAACATTATCGTATTAATGTAAAATGTAAAGTATAAAAATCTAGGTGTCATTATAGTGTTAAAAAATTATTAATACATAATAAATATCATTTATATCATATAAAAATGTAGTTTCCATCATAATGGACACCATGATTTGTGATAAGGTAAAAATTAACAATCATCGCTTGATGAGGCAATAGTTTTCCATACACTAAAATAGTATATTCATTACCTATTATATGAATGTGTGTATAAATAAATGATCAATAAATAGCATAAATACATCATAGTATATTTTGGATACTATTTTAGTTATAAATTAATATAATAATATGAAAGGAGTTGTTGGTGAAAAGAAATAAAACTAAAAATATTGAGAGAATATGTTACAACATAATCGAGTAACTGGATTTAGTTTGTCACAAACATATTCCATGGAAGGATTTATTCCAAAACATGAGGCTTAAATTCAGATTTAAGGGATTTTTGGGTGCTAGTTTCTATATATTATCATAACTAAATTCCTTTTAGAGGTCTTAGGAATGTGGATAGGAGGTGGCCTTTTATCGGGAACAAAAATGACTCACTTGGAATTTTTGGAAACAAGTTTATGTGTATACATGTTCTTACCTAAAAAAGTCATAAAAAATATAAAGAAAATCAATAATAAAATTTTAATGGAATATTTATGTTTTAAAATGGGTTTTGGGAACGTTTCATGGTCATTTGGGATCCCATGTTAAGGGTTTATTCTTTTATTAAGATTAATTTTACCTTAATAATTGTAATTAATTTTATTATATTTCACTGATATTTTTGTTCAAAATAATATTTGGATTAAAATAAATTATAATTATAATTATTAAAAATTAATATTAAATTTTAAATGTTCAAATTATATAATATATTGAAATTAATTTAAAATTCATTTCACAAGGGCGACGACAATGTAGGTGTTTGAAAAAAAATGTCTGAATGATTGTGAGGTTTTTTAAAATAAATTTCAATATAAAAAAGAATCAAATGAAACAAATTGTATTAAATGATAAAAATATTATATAATTAATCTTTAAAACAAATTATAATTATAATTTACTATTATAAATTAAAGAGGTAAAATATTTTTTTTAAATTTTAATGCTATATTGTTACCTACCCATTATAAATTGAGATATTTCATAAAAAATTCTGATAATCTCTAGAACAATTTTATTATGTTTTTATATAAAATTGGAAGTTTATTTTAATATATTAAACCAATTAATGTGTCAAAATTCTGATTTAATGTATGTTGTCTATTAAATGGTGGAAAAATTGCCTTTATAAAAAAATATAGTTTTATAAGTGAAATAGGTGTTTTTTATCTTATGCATACGAACCATCATGTATGAATATCAAAAATATTTTATATAAAATTTAAAATATATATTTAAATTAAATAATTCACTATTTGGATTTAATTTTGTTTATTAAGACAAAATCCCTTTGGAATCATAATAATAATTCTATTTATATATAATAGGTTATAAATTTTGATTATCAATCATTTGTAACCAATGATTCATTTAATATTTATATAAACCAAAAAACATTTCATGAGTTAGTTAATATTATTTATAACTACTAACATAATGGTTCAGTTATATCATATTATATGAAGTAATAATTTTAATTAATACATTGTTATTTGGTGAAATTTTCTCTTAAGTGTAACTCAAGCTATCTGGGAAAGACATTCTAGCATGCAACCCAAGCTATAAAGGGAGTTCACTCTTTTGTGTAATGAATGATAAATTGGTGTTTTATATAATAAAATCATTTAAATATATTATATTTATATAATATATTAAAAATATTCTAATGTTTCTATGATATTATATTCCCTTTTTACACTTGGTGCTTCAATTCATACATGCCAATGAATACAAAATTGTAGTTTAGAATTTCAAGGAATTGCATTTTTTCAAAGAATAAATGATATTTACCTCATGAAATATAAGCAAAATATCATTCCTTGTTGTTATATTACTACGATAACTTCCATTAATGTTTCTCATTCAATTATAAGAAGATATATAATGGTTCCACTCATATTTTCTTTTTAATGGTTTATGTTTCGGTAGAATGATGCTGAGGACACCCATTTCACATTAAATATATTTATTATTTTGAAAAAAATATTTTAATTTGTAAATCCTTTCTATTGTGATTATTAAACAATTATCTGTTAATAGGATATGATGTGATGAAATGATAGGGACACCCATTTCATTTCATGGGATAGGATTAGCTGTTTATAAAACCTATTGCTTTTTGTGGGTCATGATATGATGAATGTTTTATTATATTATATAACATGTATAAATTATATTATTTTGTGATGGGTGGGAACTATATGTCCATCTAACTCATTGGGTATTGAAATGTTTTATATGATCTTAAAGGGTACATGGGTTGTAGATCTTGTCTTAACACATGATGGTAAATAGGTTGTGGACTATGCATAAAAAACAAGAAGGTACATTGGTTTTATCCCAATACTAAAAATAAAGAGTAACATGGTTTTTACCCCAAGACTAAATTTATGAGGTTAAATGTATTGTATCCCACTCTTGAAAATAATTAGGTATATGGGATATACCCTATAACTAAAATAATGAGGGTACATGGGTAATATCCCTAGAAAAACATGTTATAAAGGTCTTTGTAGGTAGGATTTCCATAAGATTATGTATTCTTATCTACATGCCACAAATTCCAAGTCATGTTCCTTTGTGATTATTTTGTTTTTTATGATATTAAATCTCTTATGATCTATGTAATATGAACTTTCAATCATTATGATGATCCCTAATATGCAGGGTATTCTCTTTAAATATTATGCACAAGTTCCATGAAATTTTTTTCATGTTATTCGTACGCATTTACTTTATTTACCCTTACTAAGAAACTAACCTCACCCCTTTCATAAGTTCCATTTCTCTCTATTATAAAGAAATGACATTGGTTTAAGTATTAAAGGTGGATATATTTATGGGTGATTTTGAAGATATTTATCTAGGATAGGTGATTTTGTTTCCACATTTCCAAACACAATAAGTTATTATGATCCTTGGGAATGTATTTTTTTAATTCACCAAATATTCGTAATAAATGATGTAATATACATGTATATTTATCCTATGTCAATATAATTGGTATCAAATTAAATGTTTATCCAATTTTTGGAATAAATGATTTGAAATATTAATTGTTATCCCTAGGAATATTTTGATGTATATTTATTGTTATGTATCTAAGGATAAGTATAAGGTAGATACAATGTTTAAAAAAATATATATTTTTGTTAAATGATTGATTGAGGCGTTGACTATAAATAAATCCCTATATAGATACTACTAGTGGATGTGGCTCTAGAATAAAAGTACCAATGGGAAAAAACTCAAACAAATGTCCCACTCTTGACTCAGGGGATTACAGTACACAACAAAGAGACTTTTATGCACACTTGGTTTAACACTCCCAAAAGATATTCTTTATAAATTAAAACATTCATCATGAACCATTAAGAAGGATTTTAATAGAATATGACAATGAATAACGTAGGTTAAACCTAAGGATTCAGCAATTAAAATGTGTGTGTCATGATTTATACTTCATATATGTAATTTTTCCTGATTATGTGGCTTTCTTATATGATAGGTGTTTCTCAGCATATGCTTTCTAGTCTTATTCAATAGATAGAACTAGAAGGAATATGGTTATTATTGAATGTTTCAGATGTGAAATGTACATGTGTTATGAAAATTTATTTCCCATTTGGAAATCTTATAAAGAGAATCAATAATGTCGTATGAATATTCTTTATACTTCTAATGATAATGATTCCCAAAAACGATATGATAATTTAATGCTTTATTATTCCATTATTGCTTACATTTATCATTAGATGAATGATTAGATCGATGTTGGTGATCCATAGCACAAGATTCTTATTTAATATTCTAAGAATGAGGTATTATGTAATAATTTGATGAATCCTGAGTAATGGTTTAAGAGTAAAGATGGATTAATGAAGTATTTATATTTTGGAATTCAATAATTATGTTATATTAGTCATGTAATTTAAATATTTTTATTATAAGTTTTCATTGATGATATAAAAGTACATGTTGAATGGTGATGAAGACATATAATATTTATTTGATGGAAAATTTATATATTTATAAATGTAAGGTAACCATTAATTAATGACATAAATGGAAATAATGATATTTGGATAATGATATGTGAGATATGAAAGAGTGAATTGAATGGTTTGGATTTCCCTATAACTGATTGTTGAAAAAATGGTCTATGTCATCAGTTTTGAAGTTCACTTCTTCTTGGATTTAACGAATATATCCAATAATAATTGGAATAAGAAATAATGCATTTTTTTAGATGTATTTATCATAATTATTCTTTTTTCCATGTTTCAAGTGAATATATTATTTGGGTATTCAATTATTTGCAATGTAATAACCATGATCTATTTTTTGATATTTGTGGGAACAAATTTAATGTAAATTTAATTAATTTCATACAAATATATTCAATTTTCAGCCTTTAGATTTTTTATAAGGATAACCTTTCATGAAATTTTTATGATAAAAATCAGAGGAAGTTTTTTAAAAATTTAGATTTTATAGAAAACCATGGATTAAAGGTTTCTTAGTGATTAATGTTGTTTCAAGTATGTCCATCATATTTTGGAAATTATATTAGTATGGTTTAAGAAAATAACATCATGTATATCAGGTGACAACCAACCATGTCTGGAAAGGTCTTAGGTAATCATCCCATGACCAAATAATGACAAGGATTTCATACCCACCACTACTATTTACGAGTTGGTAGTAAATATATATATTTTTGAATGAATAATATTTAGGATGAAACAACTATGATAATTTATTCTTTTTAGAGAATAAATCATTAACCATATTTATTTTTTGTGAATAGTTATAGATAAATCAATATATATTTAATTCTATATTGGCATTAATATTTCATGGAATTTTATTTTACCATATCATACATCAATGTAAATTTATTAACATACATTACATGAAGTAAGGGAAAAATTAAATATTGAATAGTGAAAACACATTGAATGAAATTTTTTTTATAGAAATATATCAAGTAATTATATTTCCTTATATTTCTTGACAATAAAATAATACACAATGTTAGGATAGTGATAAAAATAAAATTTGTTGTCCTAATGCATTATTTTTTTGAACCTATGGCCTTTTAAATCATTACAAATTTATGATGTTTAGGCCATAAACATTTCATTAGTCATTCAATTTTCTATGATTGATGACCTCAATCACTCTCAATAAATATTTATTCTTTTCCTCCATATCCAATCTTCACTACTAGTCTTTGTTCTATTCTGTGGAAACCTAGTCATATGTTACTTTGGTAACCGTTACGGTTCTAACTTTCCATTTTAATGGGATGGTTTTGTATCAATTTTTAAAATGTGTGCTTCTATGAATAAAAATTCATGTATTAATCCATTAATAACTCAAATTAATTTCTAGTGTGATATTCATTTAATGGGGTGTATTATATGACACCCCTATATTCTATAATTATTTTTTCGAATTAATATATCTTTTATGATATTTTTCATTTCATTCTACATTGAAAGTAGATTATTTTATTATAAATCATTATGTATTAATTGTGTTATATGCAACACAGATTTTATCATTCACTAGAAATACATAAATTTTATCATTCTCTACATGGAACACCAACTTGGTGTATACCACATACATCACTGACCTCGCCTAAGTTAAAAAAAATTAGTTTATATGAAACATATATTTTTTGTTATAATTATAATATATCCCTAAAAAAATTAATATGAATAGTAGTAAATATTTTTAAAAAATTTTAATAATGGTTTTATATAAATAAAACATATTGATGTTGAAAAATATAATTTTCTATACAATACTTATATTTTCAAAAATACAAATTTCCCAAATGAACTGAAATTAATGGCCTCCAATGAAAAATAATAAAATAAATTTTCTATACATTTATAAATTTAATATTACAAAAAAAATTATTTTATTTTTAATGTTGATATTTTCTTATGGATAATATTTGTGACATTTTATGAAACAAAATTTTAGGATGAAAAGTGAATGATATTAGATTTTAATTCAAAACTTTTTTTTCCATGTAATTTATTTACGAGTTAATTTATATTTTAAATGGGATAAAAATTATAAATCTATATTATTTTAATCATTTAATACAATTCAGGTCATTAGAATTAATTTCATATTTTAATTTGGTATAAAAACATAGAAAAAATTGAATCCTTCAACTTTTACAACCCATAGTGTCGTCCTGTCAATGGGAATAATTTTTAGTTAATTTTGTAAAATAATTTGATTTGAAATTTTAAAAAAGCCTTGAATATTTGGAATAATAAATATTTATTATTTCTAACAGGTTCTCTTTTTTTAACCAATTTGATTAGAGAAATTGATTAATATAAATTACAACGGTTAAGAGAAAAAATAAGTTAATAACATACTAAACGTTAAATTTAAAGCCCAAAATGACCATTACATTTTTAATAAACCCATTTCTATCCATTAATAAGTCATTTACTATCAATTATATATATATTTTTTGGTTTTTAATGATTTTATTAATGTATACGTTTGGGTACCCCTTACTTGATTCCAAAAATGCCAATTTTGTCCTTCCCCTTCGTGATAAAATGTCAGCAATTCTTCCTCCTCATCACACCACTAAATCCACATAGTTTTGGACTATATATTCCAAATAAAATTTCAAAAATAAATCACTTCAACATATAATTCCTTAGTTAAGAATAATGAAACCCAATCTATCCTTTTGGATCATATGAAAATGAGCTACCCGATTAAGAGGTAACGCCTTCTCTCAAGCTCTTTTATTTTATTTTGTTTCTCCACTCATTAAACCATCATTATTCCTTGATTGTATAATAAAAATTTATACTACATATACTAGAATGTTTTTATGGTACCATTAAGACCTAAAAATACAAAAAACTTCCATCTAATGGGTAATTAACATACTTTTTATGTTAATGGGGAACTACTACCTCACTAAATGATGATTGTAAATTCTAGCATCACTACATATCACGGTGTACATAATGAATGAATTTTTTTTTATATTAGTCATAAATTATACTATTTATTTCATTAATCTTATTTATTCCATTTTAAATGAACATATGTTTTACTTTATTACGGATTAAATACAATAATTTCGCATGAGTAAGTGTGGACTACCAACGACATAAAGAGATGTGATTCATTCACACACTACATTGAATTTATTAAGGATGGGATTGGAAAAAATATATGGTATATAAAATATTATAATGTTAATTAAATTATATTATAAAAATATAATCATATACTTCATTTTATTTTTTTATTTCTATATGATTATAAAAATCGAAACAACATTTTTGTGTACGTGTGGCTTATTGTCTCTATGAATGGTGTATTCCATTTCTTACATCTATATAAAATAGATTATTATCATAAAAATATAAATAATATACTTTATTTTAATATCATGGCTTAAATTATGGAATCATTATATATGTGTAAGGATAGAGGATATAGGAAATTAAGTCACATGTGAATTATACGATAGATATTACCTAATGTGAAACATCAACATAATATTGTTATCAAGACTATAATATAAGTCATAATGAAACCATATATGGTATTAGTTATAATAATATGGTAAATTTAAATTTTAATAATAAATTTATATTTATTATACATGGTGTTTTAAGAGTATGATGATAGTCAAGATATAATTAATGGTACATTCAGCTAACTTTGTATTTCAATGAGATACATAATTTACTCACCACCCATTCATTGTGTGTGGTCTGTATACATACAATGGAATTATAATATGATTCATGTAATTATATTTATGGGTATTTACATTCATATTTTATTATATTTATCTAATGAGGTTTATGATTTAAAAGTTACAAATCGGTAAAATAATTTCGTCACAATTTTTCATCACCGAATCACATACAATGTTATGAACCTATATTTTTTTGTATGTTATATAAAAAACATTTTAAATGTAATATCATGAATATTATTCTTTTCAAGATAATTTAGTATTTTTGAAATTTCATTTTTTAATAGGTTTCATGGGACAATGTTATTATTTGTTTTTTGTTTTTTGAAACAATGTCATCGCATTTCAAAATTGTTTATGTTTTTTCTTCCATAGATAATAGATTACGATACATATCTTATGAGCATTGTTTTATTTTATTATGAAATGGTTATTTTTGATATATACATGTATTGGTAACATTTTTTCACTCTTTTGTGCATTATATATGTTAGAATGAGTTTTTAAGAATGCCGAACATTACCCTATCTTCAGTCTGCAATCTGTGTTCCATAAAAAAATGTTTTCCAAAAAGGGATTCCATGAATATTATACAATTAAACTAAAATATTTAACTGAAATATTTACACTTTTTACACATTTTTTTAGTGTAATATTGTTTTATCTTTTAAAATTAGGTATTTCTATAATATATTTACTGTGCGAAAGAAATTTTTATTCTACCACATAGGACATGTATTGATTTACACTCCAAAAATATTTTTATTATTTTATTTCTTGTTAGAAAAGTTTATTCTTATGAAAAAAAATTGAAATTATATTTTTATGGAAATGGTTTCAAAAATATTTCTATATTCTTTTATATGTTTTTGAATAAAATGGTTTCAATTTTTTTTCTATTTTAAAGACATTTTATTTCAAATAAATTATGATATCTCTATTTAAAAATATTTCCCAAATATCATTCCAGGTTATTTTTAATATATGATAACATATATTGATGTTAATAACTAATTTATATTAAATGATCAAGTGGTTCAGTTCTTATAATTTCTTAAATGGTTCATGTTTATTTTTTAAATATTCTTAATACAACTCTTTCACTTATATAGGTTTGATGCCTCTAAAACCAACATATTTACCTAGGTTATGATTCCTTGATTTGATAATAAAACCATTATCTTTCTATATGTTGTGATGTGAGGAAATTTTAATCATACCAATTTCATTTAATGGGTAATGAGTTGATATTTATAAACATTATCTATTTATATGGGTATTGATGTAATTAATGTTTTTTTATCTTATTTCACATGTGTGAATGAATTTGTTATGAGATAGTTGTGACCTATATCTCCTTCCAAGGAATTGGGTAGTGATAATTTGTATATGAGAACAAAGGGTGTATAATTTATAGATAAAACCCCAAAATAAGATGGTACATGGGTTTCAACTGAATCCTAAAATGAAGAAGCTTAAAGGGTTGTAGTCCAAGACAAAAAAATAATAATGTAAATGGGTTGTATCCCATTCTTAAATGTAATTGGATAAATTGGTTGTAATAAGACTATGAGAAAATATATTTCTTTGGTAGTATCCCAAGACTAAAACTAATAAGGTACACTAGCTATAATCAAAATCCTGATGATGGTAGACAAGTGAATGCCCAAGCCTAACATGTTACAAATGACATGGTTGGTACCGTTTACAATGATTTTTTTATTCTTATGTTCATGTCAAAAATTACATGGCTTATTCTTATGTTCTGATTTCACAAGATATTATATTAATTATATTTTGATATATGTATTATGAACTTCCAATATTTATTATGATCAATAATATAATAGGTATTATCATTACAAGTTATTCTCAAGTTTGATACAAATTTTTACTTGTTATGCTTATGCATTTCAATTATTTACCCTTAATGATCATTTATGATAAACCCTTTCTAATGATTCATTTTTGTAGGTTATAAAGAATGGTTTTATGTAGAAGTACTACATGTGGATATCATTGTGGGATATTCTGAAGATATTTAACCAGGATGGAATATTATTTCGATGATTCTGAAAACAGTAAACTATTATAGTCCTCAGGAATGTATTTTTGTAATGTACTAAATATTGATCTAAAATGTTGTAATATCCCTATATATTAATCATAGTTCTCTATAGTTATGGACCTCAAATTCATTGGTTAATGACTATGTTACCAATATAATTATGCTATATGTTAAATTTATTATTTATTCAACTTAATAAATTTATTATATTGTATCTATAAATATAATGTTCCATGATAACAATGTGTTCTCTTTATGATTTCATTTAGTTCTTAACAGTCTCCCTATTCAAGGTTGATATCACATGGATCTTTTTTATTGATTCTCAAGATTAATAATTTAATATTGTTTTATTCCATATAAGGAGACTTATGGTCCATGTTTTTCGGTTATGAATTATCACATGTCATGATAATGAATTACATTTAGTTTTTTCTTTACCTTACACTAATTTTATGAAAACTAATGGAGTTCTATTGTCAGTTCTTATGTTTACCCTTGAAATGTGCCATTTTCGCCCATAAAAAGTTCTCCATCACCAATGGATCTAATGAATGGAATCAATTATGTAATTTAGGAGAAGGTTAAAATATATGAGGATCATAGTGGGAGATTTAATAGATTGTTATAATGTAGTTTTCATTCATCTAGGATTTTATGTAAGATATTGACCTAGATTTTTAAAACTATAAACCTAAAAGGTCATTGGGTATGTATGTGATACAATATTTAAAATTTATGTTTTTTTATATGAATAATATTTTTTCATGAGAATTTATATAATACTAAAAATATAATAGTTATTTTTTAACATCAGATCCATTCGGTGGGGTCTTGGGATGCCATTGTTCATTTTATAGCATGGTTTCGAAATTTTTGGAGATTAGGCTATTTTTATGAGAGGATAAATTTATTTTTAAGGATTACATATTAGTTTTATAATTTTATAGATTATCGTATGTTCAAAAAAATAGAAACAACATTTTTGGTTTTATTTTGTGTGATTTAAATACGAGTATTGATATTTTGGTGGTGTTTTATTAGGGTTAGGTATATGAAATCCTTAGGTTTAACATGAAATTTTATTTTTCAACAAGGATATTTAAATTTTTGAAATGTAAGGTTAAGGTATTAAAAACACATTTAGGATAATATATTCTATAATTATTAGGTTACAATGTTTATTTGGGATATACCTTTATCTATGTTGATCAATATGTATTATTCTGGAATAAATAATGATAATGTATTATTTCTTCATATGAAGTTTAATTTATTTTTGAATGTTTCTTACCCATTTTTAATTATATTGGTTTTTATTAATGTAAAATTAATGAGGAAATATTTTTACTTTTGAGGATATTTTTTCTTTATTTCACGTTTTTTGGGATTCATAAATGATAAAATCATCTTCAATGCTCATAATATGGAGTAAAAGTGAATATTGTAGTGTAACGATATTAATTGAAGAAATAATAAATTATAGCTAATCATATTTCCTTTTTTCCCTCTTTAAATGATTAATTATTTCATGAACTATAGAAAAATATTATAGAATTTTTTCCCAATAAGCATTATTCGTGATTGCTTCTCCGTGAGGAAGGATGAGGAAGGACTACTCCCATGTGCCAAAGCCTATGTCTACCAGATCTACTGTCAGGAATATGAAATCTTCTACTGAGCTTCTATCACTGGAGTGGTTGAATATGAGAAGGAAGTATGCTAATGTTTTGAAGGATTATGAATGTTTAGAGTGGGAATTGAAAACAGTGGATGAATCATTTTATCATGTAGGTGGTGATGGGTGACATTTTGAGGATATGTAGTGGTTGTGCTTGGCCAGTGATGCTTGTTTTCTGGTCTTTTCATTTATTCTGATAAATTGTCACGGGTTCTGCCATTGGCTATGCTTTTCTGGTAAATCAATATTTGGAATTTAAATTTTTTATATGATCATATTGAAAATTTATTTTAATGTTATCATATATGTTAACATAGTATGAATTTGTTTAAATGACCTCACTATTTCCCATTACCCCTTTTCAGGAGAATGTTATATTTACATGTTTAACAATGAGGCTTTTCAAAAAATATCTAAAATTGAATCTAATAATATTTTTTAGGTTGATAATGAAAAAATATTGGTTTTAATTTATTAATGGGGGGGATTTAATGTCTTGATATTTTAAAAGAATGATATGTTTGATAACATATAGCATACAAAAAACCTATGATCCTTGAAATGTTAATATTTAAATGTTATATTTATCATTAGTATTTTAGACTGGTTAGTATAAATAAGATAAGCTAAAATATGAAAAAACATATATCAATATCCTACTTGAAAAAATATTATTGTTTAAGTGTTAAGAAATCTATTCTCAATTTTTATGTATAGTTATTTTATTTATCATAAATATATTTTCATCAAAAACTATTATTAATTTTTAGGTGAGAATATTCTGATTAATTTCTTGAAATTTAATAAATTGTATTATTAAAATTGGATATATTTATTTTGTTCATCAAAACAAAATTACCCTATATTATATTTTTTATATTTTTTGAAAAGATGGATTTTCAATGATATCGTGTGAATACATTTTTCATTGAAAAAAATATTATTTAATCAATATTTAAAAAAAATACATTTTTATTATAATTGATTCAATTAGTTATTCATTCAAAAATATTACGGTAAATCTATATAGTTTTATTGGAATCAATTTTAATCTTTAATTAGGTATAAAAATTTTTTTTACATAAAACCTCATTTAATAAATAGTTTTCCTTTGCATAAAATGGTTTTGTCATAAATTAATTTATGTAAATTCTAAATCTAAATCATAAAATCCTTTTCATATTTCGAATCATGAGGCTAAAATTAGGAAAATGTTCCCCTTTTATTTTTTTATCATTATAAATAGTACCTATAAAAAATTGTATTACTACAATATATATAAAATGGGTAAATTAGGGTAATAAATAATTTTATAAGGCTCTAAATTAATCAAACAGACATTAATTTTTTTCAATTTATTGTTATTATTCATCCAAAAACATTTTAATATTGAGAATATGACAATGTTTTATGATTTATTATTAATGTTTTCCATTATAATATATAAATATAATATAACATCAAAAAATGTTAAATTCATTATTTTAATTACTATTTTATTTTGGGAAATGGATAAAAATAATTATATTCAGTTATAAAAAACCATTTTAAATATAAGCAATTTTTTTCTTGTTAATTCATTTATTATTTTTGGTTATTAAATAATAAACTTAAATTATTAAATAAATATGACACAATGCATGTGAAATATATAGGAAAATAAATTAAATGATATCAAAAACCCAAATGTAATATTTTTTGGGATATATAAACTAAAGCAATATTTTTTATGAAACATATAACAAATTATAGTCTTGTGAAATATATATACTATACATTCGTTATTTTCATGATGCATTCAAAGTATAATTTTTTAAATAGTTGTGAAAATTATTTTAAAGGTATTTATTGTAAATTTTTTTATTAAATTACTTAATAATAATAAAATTGTAGAAAGTGGATTAATAGGTGGGTAAAATGTCTAAAATTTTATCTTCTAGGTAGTTATTTTCCAATTATTTCTTTATAATAAAAATTGTATCTTTTTAGGTTTGGAAAATTTAGTTATCATGGTTATGGGTAAATTGGATAACCAATGTTTCAATATAAGAGATAAAGATTAAAATAACCTAAGAATAATTAAAAACATTATTTCAGGATTATAAATAGACCAAATTTTTTTTATCATGATTTAATTTCATTTTGGAAACATTTGGCATGAGTTATATGCACATTATTTTATAAGATTTCATGTATTTCAAAAGAAGACATCAATCAGATTTTAAATTAATGAATATTTTTTTAACTAATCAAAAATTACTAACAAATTTGTATTTTAAATTTTTTATTATTTTTTAATGTAAATATCTTGCATCTTCCATGTATTTTTCACTTTACTTTTTATATGTCATTCATTACCACTAATGAGTGAAAAATATTGATTTAATACAGGTTGTCAAAAGGGTTAACCCTAGTAAAAATAAAGAGGTAAGTGTTAAAAGATAATATAAACATATAAACATTTTATTTTATGAGAATATTTTGACTCAATCGTCTCCTATATTTTAATTATATAAATTTGGATACATTTTTTTATTAAAAATATATATAATAATTTAATAAATTATTCAATTACAAAATTGGCCACTACTCATTTATAAATAAGATCCCACTCTCTTATGTGTATTTAAATAAATAATACAATATTTATTATATAATAATAATTAAGTAATCAGAAAATTTTACTTAACATATTTCCATCATGATCATTGAAAAATTGAAACGTTGCACATTTGTATGTATGGAATACCATCACCATGAAGGTAACATAGTTCACATTCCATAACAATCATTAATAATTTGTTTTAAAACTATAATTGATGAATAAAACTGAAAATAATTTCAGGATTTACATTTTTTATAATATAGAAGGATATCATCTTGGATAATATCCAATATTACAAAGAAAATTAAGTTATAAATTATATATATTCAAAACACATGAAAAACACATAATTGATTAAGTAATTAAATATGATATTAAGATAAAATAAAAATGAATTTATTATAATTTAATATACCTATAAAATCCTCATAATTGATAAAATAATTTATAATGGACAATTATAAATGTATAATGGGAATATATATAAATAATGGACTCAAGGTAATGTATTTTTACAAAAATTCCCTTGATTTAGGAATATTCAAATGATATTAACCTAATTTATTTTATATATTATATATGATTCCCCTATTTCAGGTTATATCATAATTTATATAAACATTATTTTAAATTTTTTTCAAATCAATTTATTTATTCTAATGGGATTTTAAATTAAATATTACAAGTAGTAAGTGTTTCATAACTCAACTTAATTTCATTGTGTTATATCCCTTATTCATTGATTATATTATGTAAAGATTATTTGTAAAATATGAATTTATTTTATTCATTTTGTATTTACCCTTTTTTTGTATTTAAATTTGTTACACACTATCTCTCCCTTAGCATTTTCCCAAATAAAATAAATTACCTTTTTAGGGGTTATTCATCTCAAAATCTATTTCATTATGACCGATGTTTGTTTTACACAAATAAATTATTTTATGAGGCTTATATACTCCAAATTTTAAATTTTATATCATGAATGTACTCATATTAATTATATTTAAATTTATAATTGAATATATTCTGTCATAGGGTTTATAATTGAAATTTTTCCAAAGATTTATGGGGATAATGATTAAATTACTTTTAAATAGGGATTGTTTATACATGAATTTATTTTCAGGAAATTATTAAATACATATTTGTTAAACACATTTAATTTTTTATTCTCTTTATAATTTTTTGTAATTTTTAGTTTTATATAAATTTTTTACCTTTGTATTAAAAATTCATCTAAATTTTTTTTAAGAAAATATAATATATTTCTCCTCTTCTAGACATTCTATCAATATCGATGTTTTCTAAAATTCCGTCATGAATTAATTTTAATATTATTATTTTATTTTTAATTTCATTTTTATGAAGTGATAAAATTTAAAATATGTTTATAAAATAATATTCATGTCATACTCCGAACAAGTTTCATTTTTACTGAATTTTTGAACTAAATCCCATTTTAAACATTTACGACTTGAATATTATTTCCCACTATTATGATTGAAAAAAATCATTACTAAATCCATTATAAATATCCATAAAATTTTTAATAACATGATATAAAATTTTTATTATTTTTTTAAAAGATGAAATGGTATTTCCCTTAAGAATTTTTTTAATTATATTTTTATAATCTTTATATTTATCAATAACAATTACCCTTTATTTTTATTATTCTTCATTGGGGACACATTGAAATAATACATTACTTATTCTATCTCTAGATGGATTTCATTTAAGGATATTTCCATGGAACCTTCTTTTTTCTAGGGTTTAATATTTTTATGAAATTAATAATTAGTTTTTCTATGATATTTACTAGGAATTGAAATCCATATATTCTTTATTCAGGTTATTGTTCATGGATATTGTATGTGTGGATGGGTGGTTAAATTATATAAATGTGGTGGGAGGCTTAAAAATAAATCTATGATTGGTGGCTATGTTATGAACAAAGGATGGATGAGTCGGTATTGATTATGTTATTTTTATATATATGTTCGAGGTTATATATGATTATTATAACTAATTTATGTGTTATTATATGGGTTTCACAATATTTTTTTTGAAGAAACTATGTTTTTTTATATATGTATTATCTGATATTTTAATTGATATATTGATTATGATTTATCTCACATGGCTCATGATTATTGGTTCATATGATTCTTTCCTTTGATAAATAATTAATACATATACCATGTTTTATGATACATGTATTTATGGGAATGAATTATCTTATGTAATTCTCATGAACATTGATTATATCATCATTCCCTTTTAGTGATCTTATGTTTGTGAATGGAATAAAATTTATAATGAATATTTTTACACTTTATATGTGATTCAACTCAATCTTCCAAAGTTTTCCTTTTCCACATGTTATTGTGAATGTTTTTTTAGGTATTTAATTATTGATATGATAATCATTTATGAAGAACATATTGGCAAATAAATTTTATTTTAATTATCCAGTTTAATATGTATCAAAGTGTTGATGAAAAATATTTTCATAACTCACTAAAACCCTCAACCAAAATGTTTATTGGTTATGAATGTGTTCTATTATATTGATTTTATGATATAGTTTTTGGTTATATAATATTGGGACATTTTAATCAAAATTAATGAAAAAATGTATTTTTTATGTGTTTATCATATGAGCAATGAATATGGATCTGAAGTTTCTTTAATGATCCCCTATGCTTCTTTGTTGTGTATAGATTCAGTTATCCATTTTTTGGCATGTAGTGTAGTCCACTATCTTTTTCCCCAATGTTTTTTATGTATCATGTTTGTAAAATCCGTGTATTATGATCCCAACCCTATTGGTTTATTCCTAACATGTTTATGTATCTTCCATTAGCACGGAGAAATAATTGGTACCTTCAAAATGATATATAATAATTTCAAGTATTTACTTGATCTGGGGACGGGAAGATGAGTTTGACCTATCAGATGAGAACATCCAGTGTTAGTGAGACTCGAGATTTGAGTTCCCTCATTTAAAAATGACATGGTAACATTGGTTACAATCCTATGATGGTAGTGAAGGTTCAAACTCGCCTAGAATTATGGTGTATATATTTGGCCATAAAATGATTTTTATTATATTTACAAAATATGGATTCACCATTATGGGATTTGATATGAATCTCAATATATTTATGTTTCCTTATTTCAAGATTCCATATTGTGTACAATTATACATACAACTAATGGGATCTTCCCATATGAGTTGCCTTTTATATAAAATCATGTCTTTTTTATCAAATCTGTGGTGGGACTAGTGTCGGTAAGGGTTAGTTTCCCTAAACATGGAATCGAATGTTCTAGATGATGCTTCCTCCAAGCATTACACTTTTTTGTTTATGTTTTGATACATTTAAATCAATGGTGGTCATGAATATCGACATTTAATTTTTCTGACTGTTTATCATAAATTTTTATGATATTATATTATTTGTATAAATTTATTAAATCGGTTTTTAACTTATAATATGTGTATTAGTGTCTGGCTGAGTTCTATGGAATATATGTACATTTGTAAAGGTCTCCTATAAGAGTAATAAGAATAAACTATTATAGTTTTTAACACATATTATTTTAAATGGGGGATTAGTGTGTAAAACATGGATTAATTCTATCATGGTGGGCCTTAGTGTGATGGGTCCTGATATAGTGTAATTAGAGCAGGTTGAGTTAAGACCAGTTCATATAGATAGACTAGCACTAAAAATTACATTGGGAAATAGATATGAAATGTCAATGTGATTGGTGGTCAGATCTAAAGTTAAGGAAATTAGTGGTGATGTAGATTTTAATATATATATTCTTTATAAGAATTGTCAAATTGATGTTGACTTTGAACATGATAGTTCAAATTTATCATAAAACATCGATATATAAATCATATATGAATGGGTTATGGTTTTTGTTTCCATATTGATCTAGATCCCAAATTATTCTATGGACAGTGGGGAAACATGATGATTATATAATGAATTAGTAATTAAAAGAATAATAATCTCATAGATTTATTGAGAAAAATATATTCATAATAAAGTGACTTCTTATAGGGGCCTTTGTAAAATGTTGTTCCATTAAGTGAATTTCTATCTTACCACATCTTTTTGAGTAGTCAATTATCATGTAATTTCTTATAAAAGATATGAATAAGATAACAATACATCACAAGTCATAGAGGAATAGACCTCTCTAGTTTTGGTGTGATCTAGTATCATATATATATTATTACTATCTTATGTATAGTGATTTTTATTCCTATTTAAAACTCCATCATATTAGATGATGGCCTTAGTGGTGAGCGTTTTCTAGGGCCCAATATTGTGATGGTTAATACAAGGGTTTCATATTCCTAAGTTGGTGAATCAGATGTTGAAATAGATCATGATAATTTTCATAGAGAATGATTATGAAGTGAAAATGTAATCAATACATGTCCTAGAGATTCTTTAACTCCAATATGAGTTATTTTCAATCATAAAATTTTCATCAAAGTTAACTAATCTCTCATTGTACCCCATGTATATGGTTGTGATGAGTACAATAAAGTATAAACCATTGATAATTTCTTTCACTATGATATGTAGGATAGAGTGGTATATCATTTCATCACATTAGAATCATGGGAATAGGATAAGGTATGTTTCATATAAAGAATCCTAGAAATAATGTAGCCATCTGATTGTTCTAGTAGTGGTTACTCTATAATTGAAACCTCATGATCTAAAAATCAGCATCATAACTATGTATTAGGTAACATGAGGTGGCATTGGATGTAGTCTCTGGATAGAGTGTTAGACACTACGTACTATTAAGGAATCTCTATTCATTCAAGAGGTATTCAATATTTCGCCAGTGTACAGTGATGTTATAGGGAATGGGATTTCATGAATCATAATGAAAAATACAAATTGGATATCAATTAACAACATAGTTTGGGGTAATGGTTTGATTTGAGAGGTATTTATGGTGGTTTTGATGGAAGATGAGGTGGGATAGAAGTGAATGGTGGTTTATTTTTTATCAGTTTTTACCACAACAAACTCTAGGTGTCACATACCAATATTAGGGTGCTTGTAGTTGGGATTGGGGAGAGCATCAGGAGGATCATCACTATGAAAAAAATCATTTAGGATAACATTACGTATGATCCCTATATTTTCAACTTTAGAAATAGTTTTTATTTACTTTGGTGTGAGCCAATCATTCATTTATTAATATATTATTTTGGATTTTGAGATTATATAATGAAATTTGGCTCAAAAATATAATTTATAGACACAAAGAAGGGGAGGATTAGAGATCACAAACTTGTTATGTTAGTATGAAGTCACTATCAAACATTAGGTATTCCTATGGGATATCCTCATATATATAATGAGGAAATATTATTTTAATCAAGGTATGGAATTTCTCAATGTTGTTCATGTAGAAGTTACATTTTTATGTGAATGTTGTGATGCATTAAAGATGAAAATATTATAATTTTTTCCGAAGGATTCACTGCATAAGTGCGGCGGGATCATACACATGATGATTTAACAAATATCTCATCAGTGGGATACTGTTTCAATTATTTTTATTTATTTTTTCTGCATTAGTTTTTTGGGGGCAGAGGGAGATAATGAGGTCATTCATCCTAATGACGTGGATGTCTTACCTCCCTATCAAGAGATCAAATTTTTCATAGACCTATGCATTGAAAATTATGAAATATATTTCATATAATCAATTTTCTCCAATATAATTGTATTAGTTAATGGTATATATGAAGTATTTTTTGATGAAGACATTTGTTTGACTCGGTGTGTCCCCATTAAAATACCATGATCTATTTACCATAATTTTATATGGGGTCCTGAGGGTTTTGAATGATTATTTTTTCATAAACATGGTAACATTAAATAATATGTATCCACTTGTAATAATTAATTACCTCTTTGACTAGATATAAGGGTAATGGTTGTTATGTGATATTGACCATGGTTGGATAATTAAAGCTCTATGTTTGAGCGGATGATATATCTAATATTACCTTCAAATTACACTATGTGACTATGAGAACATAGTGGTGTCCATTAACATAAAGGACGACCCATAAAAATTCATCACACTCATGACCATGATCATTCATACCTTCTTTGACTAGTTCATTACAAATTTCATTATAGAAAACTACATGTACATTGAATTAGTATAAGATTTAATTTGACCTTTCAGGATTTTTTAGATATACTGTGAGGTTTCTAGAATTATGGGGTGCTCTTGATATTATTTATAGATTAAAGTGGTTATATTCCTAGAAAAAATCATATAAGAATACGTAGTTTTAGTATACAATGTCATGATCAAGGTTTGTTAGAATGGCATCCCTAAAATGGATATTTTGAGGCATGAAGATTCCTTGGGTTGGTATGATATTATTAGATATTTATGCCTAATTTTACCATGAGGAGGACACCTTTAACATCCTTAAACCTATTGGGGAAACCATTCGTGTGGATTGAAAAGTGTTGATAAGAATTTTATGATATGAGAGAGAGGTTGATGAGAACACCCATCATGATATCTTTAGAGGAGGGTTTTGACTATGTGATGTTCAGTGACACCAAATATGTTGGTATTCCATGAATTTTAATGTAGAAAATGGGGTTATTTAATACGGGACTCGATAGCTAAGACTTCGTGAAAAAACAATTTGTGACACGTTACATGGAGCTGGCAGCAATAGCCTTCTACCTATATTCTGGGATAAACTATCATATTGGATAGAGATTCGTCATTTTTTTTACCAATAATAGTTTCATTTATAAAATTTTATATAAATAATATAACCTTAGGTAGTGGTTATGCATATGTATCTTCTAGGATTATGAATTTGAGATGGTTTATACACTCATGAAGGTGAACATGATAACATATGATTTGACTAGAAAATATCATCAACATTTTTTATTGTGGTTGTGGAGTAGTTAGTCTCATTGATGATTTCCCTAGCTAATGTGGAAATATTATTTTACCTCAATTATATTGTTTTACCCCTATGTTACTTCCTCATGTCAGAGAGATAGGTCTGGGTGATATAGATTTCACGATTGTGCATCACCAGATGTCTACTAAATATTCATCTATAACACATCCTAAGGAAAGAGACCATGAAATCTATTTCTAAGGATATAGGTTTTTACTAGTCACATTATAATAGGAGGTAATAATTTAGTTTCATAAATTCCCCTTGTAAATATATCCATTCATGGAAATTTTATACTAATAATATCAACATCAGTTTTTTTGGACATGTAAGAAGCGTTGTATGTATAAAATTTTCTATTGATGCCTCATGTTCAAGAATATATTTCCATAACAATGGGTTTCAATAGGCTTTTAAAAACACCTTGACGAGGTTGAGTGTAAGTGGTATAATTTATCAATGGATATTGTGATCCTAATTCCACGATCTACTCAAGTTCCCATAATTATTTGGGTGATTGTATATAAGCTCTATCACGAACATGATCAGGTCACCTTTAAAACTAGCACTTGACTCAATCCATAGAAAGAAAATAAGGGTGTTCCCTATCCCCAAGAGTTGGTACAAGTACCTGAGTATCTATATTAATTGTTTGGGAAAGATTTAACTAAATATATAAGCATTACAAAATTAGTCAACAACATAATCTGAAAATTCATTCCAAACAGGCCATAAATAAAATTTAGAATTGAAATACAATCCTTTAAATAGAGACCAAGAGGACCAAAACTCAAAATTTTATCAAATGCATCTCATGAACCACCACACGGAATGGTTTTATCATCCCCAAGCCTTACACATAACATGACACCAAGGATGGAAGCTAACAACCTGAAAAACCGTCTCGGATGACCTAGCCCTTACATGTGTCAAACATAACCTAGTCTCTTTACAAAAAATTGTGTAATTAGGCCATGATCCTAATCCCAATATGGTTCAACCCAAAAATATTCTATATAATAAATATTTTAAGATAAATAAATATTTTATATCTTATAAAAAAAATTCTACTAATAATTTTAAAAGGTCACTATATAAAATAGAAATAGTTTTTAAAGAAGAAACATTAAAAAATTAACACTTTTAAAAAAATATACATACTATTGAAGCTGATATATCGAAAGGCTCTCTGAAATTTATCACAACTGAGATCGAGGGAGAGCTCCACTAGAACCTGATGGTATATCATGATTCTTGGATTTCATTTTGTGCTGGTTGTCATTATTTATTCCATGAGGATTCCAAATGTCATCAAAGCATCCACGATCATTCCCAAACTGCACCTCCTCATATTATGGAGGTTGGCATAGTCCCGTTTTTCAATTCTATAGTTGTTTATCAATCAAAGAAGGGAGATGATTTTGTTTGTCCGAGACGTAGAGGGGATGGAATTTCTACTATAATGGGGAAGAACTAGGGGACAACCACACCATCACCTTCAATACCATGCAAGACTAGTGGCCCGAGTGGAAATCCACCAGTGGATGAGGTTTTTAGTCATTTGAAACAAGACCTAGGTATCCTCAATCATTTGCAGGAACTGGGCGCTAAAGAGACCCTACCACCGGGACATCCTATTTGCTTTGGTCTTGTCCCATTAAGTACGCCTTGAGGAGAAAAAAGAAAGTCCTTAATCATTAGGGGGACACTTTCTAGGATTCCATTGGGGTTGACATCAGTGTGGAGGCTGAGATATATTGAAAAAATTGTAGGAGGAGTCAGCTGCATTATCACAAAGTGGAGAATGAAGGAAAAAATGATGTGAATGTCTTGGGACCCTTAGAACCAAACACCCTCAATCCACAACCTCCATTACAGCTGATGGTTATGAGTGTATGTATGATGAATGCATTTGAGGTTAATTTAGGATTGGTGAAGTAGTTGTGTAGGCTGAGGACCATCAATGAAAGCCCAGTTCTAGTACTGGGTAACCGCTTTGATGGTGTGCATTTACAAGAACCAACATTGGATTCAGAGGAGAATGATTTAGGTCATGACAGTTATAGTCAATTATTAGTGGATAGTTTAGAAAGAATTTAAGGAAAAGGTCTTCATAGCCCTAGAATTATGAAAGGGAAAAAATAAATTGAGACTCAGGAAAGTGCATTGTGGTCAAGGTAAAAAATAAAAGGTCCAAAAAGACAATTCCCACTTTCCTAAGCTGATGAAAACTAGCATGGCTAAGAAAGGTGGAAGTAATGAAAGAAATTATTTACAAAAAGGGGATGGTGTAGAAGAAAGTGGGAAAACAAGAATAGTTGATGAAGAAGAAGAATGGTAGTGCTTGAAACTCATCCTCCATTCCAATGAATAAATTCTTGAAAAATGTGTTTGGGTCGATTCTTCAAGATGGGATATCGACAGAATATATGAAAGAAGGTTGATAGTTGACGCTAAGGTGGAGCAAGGGGAATGGTTAGAAAAATATGACCAAATCCAATCATGATTGTTAAACCATAGTAAAATCAACTCATAGGAATTCATTCAGACAATAGAATGAATGGATACCCCCCATGAAGAGCTTATCAATAAGGATATAGACATCTAGGTTAGTACTCTGCATTGGGAATTATATAGCATGTCTGATTCAAATAATATTAGTCTTGTGTTTAATCAATTTGTTAGTTCTTTTAGCATGTAGTGGTATCAAGGTTTTTTGAACTATAATTTTCCACTTCTCCTTAATGTGGCTTAATAAAAAATTTATATTTGGGTGAGGTATAACTTAAACAATCAAAAAAGTACCCATCATGTCTTTTCACCATTTTAATAAGTCAATAGACTATTAAAACTTTATAAAAACATCTTCAAATAGTTAAACAAGGGTTTTCACCACGAAACCATTTAAAAACCATCTACCATGGAAAAATGCACTCCAATACCTAACCCTACTAGATTCAACATCCCAAAAATCATCTAATAAAACAATTTAATTGATCCCCCAAATAACCGGAAATGATAAAGCATTGAATACACATGAAAAACACCCATTTTCATGTACAAATGCAACATTAAAATTAAATTATCAATCAAAATTACCTAAAATGACATTCCCAACACACAAAAAGTGTACAATAAAAACTAAACATGTTAAAAAACCAGATAAAATCATCCAAGAATGTACACACATGGAATCCCCCACCATATATGTCTAAAGCCCCAAATCCTATTACAATACATCAACTGCACCACTAAAACCCCAGGTGGGAGTGAAATTAAACCCAAATTAACAAACATTATAAAGAAATTATAATCTAGAAACATTGTGTGAAACCCAAGATATTGGACTTTTGGAAGTTCAAGAATCGATGAAGAAACCCTAATGAAATTGATTGAAATTTGAGATTGAATAACTTACTAGATGAATCTTAAAGATCCACCACCAAAAAACCCTTAAATATGAGTACCAAATACGTATGAGGAATATTGAGAGACTTCCATGGATATTGAGATCAAATGGGATACGAAATGGGTGAGATATGTTTAATTAAGGAAGGAAAAGATTAGAATTAGCAATCATTCTTAATGATCTAGACAGATGTACCTGGTTTGCCTGCATGGTTTAGTTAACAATGCACCCAAACTGTGCACCTAGTTATGTACACTCATATCTTGTCCAAATTATTCCAAATTAAATAGAGCCTATGGTAATCCAAGGTAAAATTATAGTGCAATAATATAGTATAAATAAGTACCCTAAAGTATTGTTATATATGTGATAAACCTATCCACCATGAAAAACATTTGGCCTCAGAAAGTCGTCCCAAAGCTTGATCAGAAAACAAAAATGGGTACTCTTGATCAACCCATGTCTTATTCTCCCATGTCTCATGTCAATTTTTACCATGTTTCCAAAGATCTCAGACTAGTGGAATAGACATCCTCCGAATCACCTTCTCTTGGGAATCCACTATTCACACTGGCTGATCAAACACGGAAAAATCAAGCTCTATCTCTAACACTTCCCAATTCCACGTGTGGTACGGGTTAGGATTGTACTACTTAAATTGGGAGACATGGAATATTTCGTGTATATATTTCAATGGAGATGTAAAATCTAACTTATATGCCTCCATTCTCATGCATTGGGTGATCTCAAATGGTTTCACATAGGTCAGAATTATCATTCGCTGCTTTCTAGATCGACAATGACCCAGATGAGGGTCCACCTTCAAGAATAAATGATCACCCATAGGTAACTATAGATTGGAATGCTTATAGTCAATATAATATTTTTTCTGTCTCGGAGTTTTCAATAATTGTTGCCTGGTCAACATGAACTTCTCTGATATCTATTGCACAATACTGATCCCAAACAGTGAGATCTCACCAATATCACGCCTACAAATCGGGACTGAAAAGGCTGACCATATAGCACCTCAAAAGGATATATTATAATTAATTATTTTGAACTATAATTATTATAAAAATTTACCAATCCCAAATGTCTATCCCATGAACCACCAAAGTCCAAGACACATACACTAATCATGTCTTCCTGAATCTGGTTTGCCCGCACCATTTTTAAATCTATTTGAGGATGTTATGTTGTGATCATATTACTCTATGAGATTAAATCCTTTGAAAGAAATTCCAAAAAACTATGTGGGAAAACATGGGTCTCTATCTATGAAAAATGTTAATTCCAAACAATGAATCCTCACTACCTCTTAAATATACAATTGGCCCAACTCATCCATTTTAGATGTATCGTTGATCGGAATGAAGTGGGATGATTTGTTCCGATGATCAATCACCACCCAAATAGCATTAATACCCCATGGTGTATAAGGAAATCCAAAAAAAAAGTTCATGGTGACCTCATCCCACTTACAAGTCAGAAAGTGTAATGGATGAAGAAAACTAGAGGTTCTTTGATTCTCTAATTTCACCTATTGACATGTATAACATCTCGACATGAAATAATCCATATCATTCCTCATTCAAGGACACTAAAACTACTGAATAACATAATAGTACATTTTGGAAGGTCTAGGATGAATTCCCCACTAATACTGGTGGCTATCATGCATCACAACCTTCCCAAGAGCCAATAGTAAAACTGAATGGAAATTGGAGCCAATGATTCCATCAGTAGATGAAGACCAATCAAGATTCATCTCCCAACAATGATGAATCTGCATATACCGCTGATATAGCTCAACACAGGGAATATTTTGCTGAATCAAATTTAAGAGAAGAAGAGTAAACTGAACACTTTCCATGAACAGATCTCCATTGTGCTCTTTGTTCTCATCATGCATTTTAGCAAAGTTCCCCATTAGAGTATACTAATCACTGAACTTCCTATAATCATGTGGTAGTTTTCTTTTTATAATGGCATCATATACCACATTGACAATGATTGTGTTATAGATTATGTCAAAACTGAACCCTGCAAGTACTCGATCCAAGGGAACTACATTAGGTTAAGATCATTCTATAAGAAAATGTTGGATATACTCTTATGATCATAGTATACTAAACACTTCTACCCAAAATAGGTAATGAAAACATAACATTAAATAATTCATCACCAATTCTAACTCCAATTCTTGGTTTGGGTGGTTCTTTTCATGTTTTTGGAGTTGGTGAGTCACATAGAACACCACATGATAAAACCTTTTAAGAACACACATATTCTCATACCAGATGCTTATAAATACACCACATATCAGTTTAAAATTCTAGAATGATCATCACAAGGGAGGTAGTAAACCCCCACTTCAACTCCACAATGGATTACTGACATTTTGCGCCCCATAAAAACATCACCCATTTCTAGGTGAGTGTGGTCATGGATGAGGAAAACATAGAGAAATCTCAAAAAAATCACTTGTATTAACCTTCTAGGCTGAGGAAAATATTAATATAAAACACATTCCTCATCTGATATGATGATATAACTACATTGATTTTCTTGAGGTCCAATGAAACCCAATGCTCTAAGATCACATGGCCCAGATAATTCACTTCCTTGACCCAAAAAGTAAACTTGTAAAAAATTCCATAAATAAGAATATCATGAAATGTTCCCAATACGGTCCGTAAATGATTATCATGCTGTTCTTTGGAAATTGATTAATCAATGATGTCATCCATGAATACCATGATGCAATAGTTGAGATACTAGTGGAACAACATATCCATGAGTTTCATAAATACCGATGGATTGTTGGTCAATCTGAAAGGCATGACCCAATAATCAAGGCGGAATTACTTAAGAAAGTTATCTTCAGGATATCTTCCTCCCTCAACAAAACATGGTGGTAACCCGATCATAAGACTATCATGGAAATCCAAATTGACCAATTTATCTGGTAAAACAAGTCATCTATTCTGGGAAATGGTTTTTTTTTATGTCTACCTTATTCAGCATCAGTTAGTCAATGAAAAACTAGAGGGACACTTCAACATTCTTCACAAAAAGAATAGGAGTTAACCATGGAGAGAAATTCATGAAAAATGAATCCTCTATATTCCAAATTATCATGATGTATTTTTAATTCCCTCGACTTGGTGGGGGCCATATGATATGATGGAAGAGATCTCCACAATGTTCCTAAAACCAAATCAATCCAGAAATCAACGTCCCGCTCTACGGGAAAGTGTGAAAAAACATCTTTAAATACCAATGAGAACTCATCCAGTACATGATGTAATACACCCCATGATTATAACCATTGTTCAATATTTCGAGAGATGAAAACTAAAAGACAATACATCCCACCTATCGGGGTTGAGGTCCCACATGACCCAATTGACGATACCATTCCCCAAGAAAATCTTGGGGAATCCCATCAGGTTCTTTGAAAATCACCCTCCACCTATAAAAATTGATATATTCTTGAAAATTAACTATGAAATTCATTCATAAGATAACATGGAGAAGTTACATATCCATGACCTGGAGTTCCCACTCCATCTCAAACCTACACATGGTCAGTGCACACGATGGGAACCTGAGATGTTACTACTTCCTATTACCCAATGACATCACAAAATACAATAAAAAATATTGAAACCTATTTGGAATGTTCATCAGGTTTACAATATGGAAATAGATTAAAGAAGAAGAAACACTTGTATTAAAAATAATTGGAGCCATAAAATATACAATAAAAATGGTTCCTCGAACATTAAAAGGCCATATATATGATCCCACAAGTGCATGACCCACGACATAGAGATGACACGTCTGTTCATGCTAATGACCTTCGGCTTGTTGATCTTTCATGAACTAGACCTACCTAGAAGATGATCCTACCCAACTGTTATGACCACCAAACCGATAACCCACTATCCTAGATAGTTGAAACTCAACTGGCACTCCCTGTGAACCCATAAATCCTCTAGACTCTGGAGTGGTTGTTCCACCTTACAAAAGTACTGCATGTTCCCTAAATCTCCACACTAATAAAAAGGCCTCATAAGTGATGTATATGAAATTTGGTTTTACACCAGTCCCCGTATAGGTGTAATGTGATGAACCTCTCATCTAAAACCATAGATGAGAATTTCATAAGAATATGTCCTAAACTACCAACAATATTCTTCCACTTCTACTCTCACTTCTTCTTTTTCTTAGATAAACTACCACTACCAATCACTGATATGGTCCCAGAGAAACCAAACCTCCCCTTTCGATAAATCATCAGCATACAACCCCGATCAACCACCTTCATATAGGTCTTCCACTTGAATAGGATTACCAATGAATAGATATCCTACAACAAACCCCTATCAAACTTATATGCATTCATCTTCATATTGAAGTCCATTTGAGGTCCATATCAGACTATCTCGATGAAGTGGTTTTCATACTCCAACATTGAATGATCCCCAAGGATGAGTTCCATAACCTCTTAGGATCTGGCATAAGCAATGACTTTAGGAAAGTACTGTTCATTGAAGGTAACATTGATGTCCTTACAGCTCATCTTCACATGCTTCCCACCTTGATGAACTGATTCCCACCACCTGTAGCAAAGACCCTCTAACTTAAATGAGGCACATTTCACCCTTACCTCCTCAGGTGTGTTGAGGAACAATAAAATGCATTCGATCTTCTATAGCCCCTCCACTAAAACCTGGGGTTCTGTGAAACATTAGAAGGTAGACGAATTTTTCTTCCAAAACTCTTGTGCATTGTCTGTTATAGGTCCAAACTCATATTTTTCTAGCTGGAGAATGAGAACAAGAATAAACACGTCTTAGAGAATCGATAGCCCAAACCATAGCTTCTGCTTCCCTTTGACGATGTAGTGAGGCAGAACTCTCTCAGGATTCTTCCTGTGTTAGGATGGGAGATTTTTGGGGAGACATGTTACTACAAAAAGAAACAGTCTAAAGAGAAAACATTAGTACAATAGATATAAAAAAATTTAGCAGAATTATCAAATATAAATTAAGAAAACACATCATAATAATTAAATAAACAACTAATTCACCCCCAACCAATGTCCACATGTAGTCTTCAGCCCACACATTGAACTGATAAGAGAATTAAAAAAAATATCGACATCTGATTGTGACTCAAGGTCTAGCATTAGTGGTAATGCATAGGGACCCTACATGAACCATGAACTCCTTTCCCTGATAGTAATAGCTCTTATCTAATCAGACTCATCCTAAATATTATGACCCAAAGAGCCAAACCCCCACTAATACCATTTTCTCCTGAACCAGATATGGTTTCCGTCAAAATTGATGCCTAACCCAGTCCATGGTAAGGAAATAAAAGGAATTACAAATCCCAATGGGCGATAACAAGTGCCCGAGTATCATGAATAATAGCTTCGAAACAATTTCCCCATGTTTAGATGCTTTAACAAAATAAAAAAATTTATCTAAATATTATATCCAAACAAGCTATAAAAAATTATATATTGAAATAAATGGTTTTATATAAATCTAAATGGTGCCACAACTCAAAATTAGAAGAAACTAAAACTCAATAACAACCAATAGAAAAGGTTTCATCATTACCAAGCCTTCTCCAAAACACCAACCCACATATGGATGTTATCAATTCAAACTACCATTTCCAAAGACATTGATCTTACCCATGTCAAACAGAACCATGTCTTCATACAACCAATGCTAGACATTGGGTGTGAGAAAAATACAAATAATATTCCAAACAAAAATATTTGATGTGATAAAAATTATAATACAATGAATTCTTGGAAGACATATATACAAGAAATTGAGTTAATAATTTCCAAAGGATGAACCTTAAAATAAAATTATTTTTAAAGAAGAAACATTAATAAATGAAATTTTTAACAAATATATACATCCTAATGAATTTTTTATCTAATCACATCGTATTTAAATTGTAATTACCATATAGTCAATGGTCACTTTTTATGAGAACACCCCTAGGTACTAGCTAGTAATCTGTCCATTTTACAACATATCTCAACGTAAATGAAACCATAAACAATATCATTCTCAAAGACAATCCAAAAGGTGGGAAAACCCCAATGGCCAAGTATTCCCAAATATTATCACTAGTTATTGTTTTCACCATCAATCATTCTATGTGGAATTGGGATTATACCACTCCAGATCACTAGTGTACTAGTCCTAGTACACCAACCTAGATACGAAGTTTTCCCTCCATGAGATCATTCATGTTACACATGTTATAGAATACCATATTCACATAAAAACTACACTTTGGTGACATAATCACACAAATTAGTAGAAAACACCTCTTTCCCCCTTTTCATGACTCAATAAAAAATTTAATAATTTCATAAAATAATTTCATCTAGTAAAAAAAGTTTTTTCACCCCAAATCCATTTAAAAACCCCCTTTCAAGGAAAAATGTTCTAAAATATTTTACCCGACCATATTTTCATCCCAAATAAGATTTAAAAAAACAATTTATTTAATAACCAAATAACCCTAATAGATAAAAAATTTAATACACATGAAAAACACACATTTTCATGACAAATGAAACATTAAAAATATGTGCTCAATCAAATCTATAAAAATTGAATTTTGTAAGACAAAAAAAGTATAAATAAAATATAAAAAGGTTAAACAAGAAATATAAAATCATCCAATAATGTTTATAAATGATATTCCACACCTTATATGTCAATATCCTTTAATCCTTGTGTGAAAAATCTACCGCACCACCACCACCAGACATGTTCTTGAATATGAACCAAAATCCACATGATTAGACCATGAAACACAACATAAGACCCTAGGAATAAATCCAATGATTCTATAAATTTGGAACATCAGGAAAGGAGGAATAAACCCAAAGGAAATTGATCGAACAAGAGATGGAAACACTTACTTGAAGAATCTTCACTTTACACCCCATCAAACCCCTTTAAAATGAGTTCAAAAAGATGTTGAGGGAGATTGGGATCCATATATGTCTGGTAGGGTGGATTGGGGGAAGATATGGGTGAGATATTATAAAATCCATATGGGAAAAATTTTAGTGAAAAATATTTAACAGAGCTTGATTGATGTGCACGGTTTAGAAAACTGTACACACAAACCGTGGGCCCAGTTCTACCCACTCAAAACATTTCTAAGTTCTTCCAACTTAAATGGGGATAAGGGGAAACCAAGGGAGACAGTTTTGACATGAATAGATGAGAAAATATTATATTAATATAAGGATATAGATGTTCCAAACTCACCATGTCATCAAAATTCATGACCAATAGAGAAATGTGTTGATTTGTTATTGTTCGCATTCATGAAAATGAAGAAGATTAACGAAATTCATAGAGTTTATTTTTGAATTATTTAAAACTATGTTCCACATATCACATCATTCATATAGAGAGGATTTAATGTGGAAATTGGGACTTATTTTTAGTTTGTAATAGAATTATTCCCCAGATAAATGACCATATAGAGCATACCATTCTATTTTTAGAGGATATGATCAAGGATTTTGTTTCAGATTTTGATCATAGTTGAGAGAATCATCCACATTTTATTTTTTTTGAATATATTAATAGTAATTATTTAACCACTAGAATGGATCCATTCATGGCCTTATATGGGAGACCCTACAGTTCATCACTATGTTATAAGTAGAAAGAGAGATACTGATTATAGGCCATGATTTGGTGTAACAGATGATAATGAAGGTGTCTATTATTTAGGAGTTGATGATAACTATCTATGTCTATCCAAAGACTAATACAGACTAACAATGGTTGCCTATGGAGTTCATTGAGGGATACCTTGTTTTTATGAATGTCTCACCCTGATAAAGAATATTCATATTTTTACGTGGTATAAATCATTCATTGATCTTCATTGAAGCCTTAAAAATAGATCTTATCATTTGTGAGGTTGTGTATATTTTATCCATACAAATATAGTTGGACCGGGTTAATGATTTACTCCACACATCAATCAAATATGAAATATTCATGAACCATCTAACATAATTGATTGGGGTTATATTGAAAGTGATGATTGATAAACATTCTTAAGAAACCTGATGTCCATCGAGAATGAGTAGAACAATAACCATCATCGTTTGGTCATTCTATTATTGTCTATTCATTGGAAACAAATGATTCTTCAGGATACCATTAGGGAACAACATAACTAGACAGAAGATCAGTACTACAGTCATAATTAATATGTTTTTTATTATATGGATGAATATACAAAAGGTGGAGATAATGAAATGAATCAATTTTTTCTATGAAATAGTTTTTACTATTTTAATCAATGTTTTTAGTGTTATTCATGTAGTATTGTGGAATTTCTGACCCTATGATTCCATGTTATATATGTATTATTAATATTAAATATATTATACCATGCATGACTAGTTTAACAATAATAATGGATTACCTAGATACTGATTTCTTATATTAGAAAATAATGAAAGCAATTTCATTTGGAATATGTCTTCTTCCCTAGTCCTGATATAATATTTATATGCATTATATTTTTCATTTAAGTTTCATTACTGGGGAAATAATGAATGAAAAAAAAAATTATTTTATTATACAATAATCAAAAAATAACAAGATACCCCAATATAATTTTTCTAATATAGACAAATCATAGGTCTATCTAAAAACCAAGATATTATAGTAGAGTTCCCTAGAGAATATCATTATCAAAAGACACAGAAATGAAAGGTCATATATCAGTATACATATAATATTTTAATAATCAATGGAGTAATCGTATCATGCAAATGGCCACAATTATTTTTTTTCTCCATCTGTGGTTGATATGATATAGAGGTAAGATATTTAGTTTTTTTCTTAATACCCATTTTTGATTTCTCCCGGATTATTTGGAATTAATACTCTATGAAATTAATTAATGAATCATTTATATCACATTATTTTTTTTATTCCTATAATTACAAATTTCATGGGCCTTTTTTATCCTCCCAACATGTCAATTTACCACTCAACTATAAATTTTAAACAACAGTAAATGTATCTATTGTTTTATTTATTTATTATTCCTACCATTTTTCATTGAACATTCACTAATGATATTTCATTTTTCCAATGTTCCAACTACACCTTGGAACCGATCATGGAAAAATCAATCATTGTTGCCGCAGATAATTTCCATGATTTTAGATTAATAATTAAATGAGTTATAGAGGCCTTTTAACAATATGAGGATTGTGATTTTGTATCTAATGAGGGAATTTCACAATATTTGGAATTTGGGAGTTATGGTACGATGATAATTGATTTACTAGAATGTTGGTGGCTAGATTTTTGACCACGATGGTGTATTAGGCTAGGTAAATTGTAAATCTATACATTTATCATGTTCTATAGTTGGAGAAAAGTATGAATAATTGTGGGTTGATTCACTTGAAGATGATTAGTATCTAGAGAACATGAACTACACGGTTTGTAAATTGGAATAACACATGCTTTTTGGGCCCACTTCTTCAACCTCTAGGGTTTCTATGTGAACTCAAATGTCACATTGTCCTGTTACTTGTTCACAAATAGTGTGAACATTAAATATATGACCTAAAATGTACCCATGGGTACAGTGGTATAGAAACAACCACTGAAAATGGGAACATATAATGTGAACATGTGTGGGTTAGGGAACACAAGAAAGGACACAAACCGAGCTAGACATAGAACCATATGTCATTTATCACTTATACATGTTGAGTACACCATCCAAGGAGAGTTAGTTCCCTTGATTTCTATAGTCTAGTCTCAGTATGAGTTTTTGTTTTTTTATCTTGATCGATTCAAAAGATTGTAACGTACGATATCACATTCTGATGACATGATGAGTGACCACCATTATCAGGTTTTTACAGTCAACTATCTATTCATGTGTCTCGAGGTGTGGTCCTCTATTTTTCAACCCAAGGATTGTTCAGGTATCCAATATCCAATATTAATGGAATTTGATCCCCTTTTAATGGGATATTCCAGATATGGTTATGTATCCCCATTTTCTATGTGAATAGCCACCTACTTCTGAATCAATACCTTATTAGTTCTAGTATGTACTTCCTTAGTTCAATCCCCAACATGTGAAACCACATGGATGAGCATAAAAATAGTTTGTGAGATAATTGAAGTAATTTACCGTTAAATTATGTGAGCTATGATCCTTCATAATAATACTAGTATAGTGCTGATGATCAGTCCTTACATGAAGACTTGGTGTCTATGTTTGACAATATATGGGTTGTTATTTTCCTTCCTTCTAATTGAATCTCATTTTTATGTATTGAGAGGATAATCTTTATGAATTTTGTATATTTATTTTTGGGTTTCATATTTCATATTTTTATACACACAAAACCACGGGATCTTCTATCATGTGTTGTGTATTTTGAGAATGATATCAAATTTTTCCATGTTCAAGGAGGATAAGGAAAAGGAGGATCTTAGTTACATTATATAGAATGTAGTTAGATCCAAGAGTTGTGTCTTGATAATAGTACCCTTTTCATTAGAAGGAAAGACTTATTTATAGTCAAAATGAGATTCAATTAAAAAAATTTCATTTTTATTGTATGTTTTATTCTCTAATATGGTATTTGTTCTTATTAATTCATTCAAAATATGATTCTATTATCATTTTCACAATATATTAGTATATGATGATATGTGAATGTATACAGGTACTTCAGGATAAGGCATGTCACATGTGTTATTTACCTAATCAGTGCTAGTCCTTATCCCATAGCCTTTTGGAGGAGGTATTGTGGTGGAATACATAGATTAATACTTTTGAGGAGGCCCCTATTGGGTCTGGTCATAATACTTTCATCTTCTTCATGCATACAAAAAATTAATAAAAGGTTATTCATCTCAAATTCTTCTCGCAGACACATATTTGATGTTATTCAACTAATTTCAATTATGTAGTTTATAAACTACCATTTGAGATATCATATCATGAATTTTATTTTTATAATGGTATTTTATGTTCAATTTCATTCCCTCTCATTCAAGGGGTCCCGAATAAAATTTTTATAAACAGTATGGATTTTAATTGTCTTAATTTTAATTCATTTACATTTAATTTATTTTTGCACAATTTTTTATTTTTATGGTGTAATCATGTAATATGTATATATTTTTATTGTAAACTTTTTAATTAATTGGATTCACAATCCAAGTAATGTTTCATTTTTAATGTGGACATTAATTCATTTTTCCCCAGTAGTAATGTTTTTGGTAACCCTAGATTCATTCAATGATTTAGGTTAATTTATAGGAAATTATTTCATATAATTTGGTATAATACACACATTTATTTTATTATATTGAAATATCACATTTTCTTATACATATATTTATTACTACCACATAAACCATTTGAATAATATTCTCACTTCTGAGATTATTTTAATTAGAAACAATCCACATTTTTTATCATAATGGGTTATGATCATGTTTTACCTGTTATTATCATGGACATAATATTTATCATGGTTATAATTATTTTCATACCATATACATTAATTCAAATATAGATGAATATTATAAGGTTCAGTATGTATTTTTGGGTACTATACTCTTTTCTCATGACGGGTTATGATCATTGTATCCCAATTACTGATATATGGATTCATTTTGTTATTATTGATGATTATTTAAAAATAAAGTAGATTGATCATATAGTGATATTCCATATTCTTCATAATATGGATTTCTATTTATTTATTCAGGGAATATTTCCTTAGATAATTATATGAAATGTATTCTAAACTATTACTGTCAATGTATTGGACATAAGTAGGCGATGATTGGGCCTAGAATTATATATCCCATAAATGAATAAATGTGTATCATGAGTATATAATAATAGGTTTTGATCGATACATAATCACAATAGAGGGTAGGGTCATGGCATACGTCCTTGACAGTATTATTTTATTTTTATAGTAATGAAATCTAGTAGCATGATAATAACATTATTGATATCCATGTTTAATTTATTTTCATGGATATATAATAATATCAGTTTTCTTGTATTATGTATTTATTTATATTATTTTTTCATAACCTATTCAATAAATAATGATTTTGTTTTGGACATCTTGAGACATATATTTTCTCTAATATTAATATGAACTCACCACGTTATTATGTTTCCATTCTCCAGATTCTAATGAAAATATGTACATTTGACATGATTAAATGGGTAAAATGTTGAAATAAATTTTTTTGATACATTGAAGACACATTATGATTAATGTAATATAAATATAATAGTTGAAATGTTTATTTTATTCAAATAATATTGTGTTTGTTTGATTTTTAATATTTTATCAAAATGATATAAACATAGAAAAGTCATGCATATATATAGTATGAAATATTTAAATTAATTCATTTAATATTTGTATAGTTGATTTCTATAATCTATAATTATCATCAAATACATTTAGTTATGGCATGAAATCAATGATAGTGGGCCTATAGAATCAATATTTTTATAAATGAAGCGTTTATATTCCTATAGGTATGATGATGTTTATTTATGATAATTTAAGTGATGATAAGTAATGGATGATCATTATTTCAAAGGAATGGAAACCATCAACCATTGTATATTTTTTAATAGTAAGGAAAATTTTCTGTCTATTTTTTTATTAGGGAAAGATAACATTATTAAAAACCATAATAATAAATCTATAGGAGATTATATAAATTTGATAAAATCTAGACGTTGTGGTAATGGAGAGATTTTGTGGTATTGTATTGATTACATTCTTTTGGGGACACTCTTGATGTATGTAGGCTCTAAAATAGATGTAATAATTAGTAATATCCATAAAAATGGTTAATTATCTAACAACATGATCGTCACCAGGGGAATGATAAAGTGGCCAAACTGTACACCTTGTACTACACTGTATTGAAATATTATTTGTTTGACTCACATTCTATTTGTGAAAAAATATGGTGGATTTTAATAGTTTTAGTTTAGATATACTAATAATAAATTTATCCTAGATAAAATATATTTAAGTTTACATATTCACATGTTGTGGTATATATTATTTTATATATTCTTTCCTAGATAATAGAAATGTTTGATTTTTAGAGAATGTATTTCAATTATTTTTGGATTTATAATATTTATATTAAAATTAGTGTAATATTGGATCAATATTTAATGTATTTGTTTAGTAAGTAATATAAAACCCAACTAAAAATAACCTATGATTAACGAATAATTATATTTGATAAATTGAGAGATATGTTGATTGAATCATGAATAATATAATTTGATTTGTAAGAACAATAATATAACATAATAGTGTTATAAATTAGAAAATATAGAGGTTAAATTATCCTTCAGTTATTTCTGATACATCCCTTATTGTGATCATCCCATAGGTTAACTCTTTTTATTTTAATTATGGATAAATATAGATGGAGAAATAATTACCATGGATTCTAGGAATAATGGGGAATCATTCCCAGTGAACAAGAAAAAAATATAAGGATGGATCGGTAAATCATGTCATTATGCCAAACCCGCGATTAAGATTTTTGATTAATGATGTTAACAATGATGAAATACCTAACACAGTAAAGAGAAGAATGATACAATATCAATGAAATTTCAATTAAAATAATGAGAAATTATGTATAATTAAGTTTTCTACATATAAAAAATTAAGAACAAACGTGGCTGTAATTTTTTAAAGGTACTAGTAAATTATCAAAATGTGGAGATTAAGTCCATAAGACTCAAAAGTATAAGTGAAAAGGATAATAAACCAAAATATAATACTTAACTTGTTATAGTGTTGGTAATTATATGAATCAACAAACCAATTGAAGGTATAGAAAGAGGAATAGTATCATAAAACCTTGAAAACATGGAATGTCCTACATAACATCAAATAATATATCTGATAATGAGAATTAACCCATGACTTCCAATATTGCAATTGTATGTATATTTTGAAAACTACAGAATATTGACTTATAAATATAAACATATACTTGTATGGTTATCATATAAATTTATTTCATATCTTAGAGGAATCTAGTACTTATGAATATATATAGTTATTCATAAACATAATTCCATGTGAAGTTAGTGTTGTGTCATATCTGTTTATAAAAAAAATTGTAATATTTTTATTTATATAGATAAATCTCATTACTCATTCTAAATAAACCCATAATAATATCTTTTTATATGGTTATTTATGAGTTATATATATAAATTACTATGATATCATCCATAAAATTTTCAGGATTAAAATTATTTTAGGTGGATAATATATAAACAGATAATATTAATATTTCATGTCCATTAAATGAGAAAACTTTAGACAATAGCTTATTTCACATGAAATACTAAACATAAATGAGTCCAAATATTATTTAGAAAAAAATATAGATATGTAAGAATGAATATGTGAAAAAAGTAATTAAATTAGTGGGACTGAATATGAGTAACCACATTTTTAATTATATTTATATTTATATTAATTTTTTTATAAAAAAATCATAAATTCCAATAGTTTATCTATAATTAATAAAAATAAAATTTATTTTTTGAATTTTATTTTAAAAAAAAATATTTATGATATATTCCATTCAATTTCATGAATAATATTATTTTTTATTTTAAATTATTTTTGGATTAAAAAATTGGATAACACCGATATATTTTCTAAATAACAATAATGAATAATAATAACATTATTGAATAAAATAAAATCTAATTTTTATTGGGATTGTTTATGAATTTTCATTCTGTAATGAACTATTATGCTCCATCTCTCAAAAAATCATTTAATATCTTATGATATGTTTATTTCATAAAAATAAATTTTTTCGTTTAATGTTAATGCATTTGTGTACCCTATATTCTGAACGAATTTTTTTAAGAAAAACTAATTTTATTTATCAATTTGTTCAAAAATCCTTTTTTATTACATTCATAGGTTTTATAAAAATGTATTCGAAAATGTATTAAATTTTAGGAAATGATTTTTTAAATTCATTTTTTTCAATTTTTAACTATTCATATTATGGTTTTAAAATAATTTTCATGTCATTTTATGATGTAAGAACATTTGAAATTAAAAAAAAATTGGGAAATAAATATTTTTTATATCATGTATGGAAAGAATGATATTTTCCACCATTATAACCACTCGATGATTATATGGGTTTGTGATAATATTTCAAGAATTTTTTTAAATGATTTATTTGAAAAAAGTTATGTAAAATTTAAGTTTTTGAGAAGATATTTTCAAATTAGAAATGTTATTTTTGTAACATCCAACATAGATAACGAATATAAAATTTTCATATTTTATATTATTTTTGAATTAATTATTAATTTTAATTTAAAGGGTATGCTATTTTTAATGTTGTGACTAATACGAAACAATCAGTTTCTTTGAAATATTTTGCACCACACAACGTTGAGTTATGCTGAAAAAAATAAAATAATATTATTATTTTAAAGGGTTGTTAACGCCTAGTCATTGTAATGGCAGGAATAAAAATAACTAACTACAATATGATTATATAGGTTTTTAAAATTTTTTTACATTTATCTAATAAATTTTATTGACTTAAAATAAGATAGAATCCCGTTTTAGGCATACATTTTCTGATATTTTTTGAAAGGATGATTTACCACCTTTCGATGGAGAACCATTTTTTAATCTATTTTTTCACTTTTATATGTTCTATTTGACCAAATAATATTCTTTTTTAATATCGGGAAATCATAATTTACAATGAATAAAATTGTTTTATTTTTTTGATAATGTTCATTTTTTAATTAATGGTGCAAATATTATATTTTAATACAAAAATTCGTTTTAATCTAATTTATTTATAAGGATATATTATCTTTTTATTGGTTTTAAAGTTTAATTATATTATTTTATTACCATTTAATCCAATGGTGGTAATTGGAAGTAAATTCACTTTTAAATTGGACATAATCAACTGTCAATCTTTTTATAGTTATTATTTCTTAAAAACAAGATTTTGGTTTTTAGAGAGGGAGTTAATTTTAAATTTTTTTCTGCCACTTTCTTTGTTTCAAATTTGGAAAAATGGATTTCATCATAGAAATATGGATTTCCAAATTGTGTATATAGGTATCTTTTATTTCTAGACAATATGAATATTTGCACCAGAAAATATTTTTTTCCCATGGTTATAAGTTAAATCTAGTAAACAAGGGTAAAAAGTTAATATTATAATAATCATAAATTACACTATAATCGGTCTTAATCCTATTGGTTGATTCATGTACGATCATGGGCACCTTTGGGTAGATTTTGGGACCCCATGGTTCCACCTGGGAGTGATAATGACACCTTATATTAATTAATTTCATGTACAGAAAAAATTGACAAAAACATATATATTTTAGTAAATAAATTATTATATGGAGTTATATAATTTATCTCATTGAATATAAAAATTAATTTTAAATATAAAAATACTTCCCACTTCAGGGTATTTTGTTATTAATTTTTAGACATCAATTAAATAATATTATTTATGATACAATAATAATGTAGTGCTTACCTCATTAATTTATGATTTAAAAAAAATAAGATTATAAAAATTTAAAGAATATCTAAATGCTATCCAATTATTATATGATGATTTTATCTTGAGCAAGAGTCATATTATATTCAACATTAATGATATTTAGACCATTATAAACCAAAAATAATAATATAATAATATAATATTTTCAAACATTCCAAAAGAACCCCTCAACCCCGTTTTAAAATGATCTCAACTATAACCCATTAATGACACCTCCCAAGCCACTTGGATAGTCCAAACTCTATCCAAATATTCTCTCAAAATCAATCTCTTCCTCCTAGAATCTTTCCCATAGGCATATGGAAATTCTGGTAATCCTTTTGGTTCAAACCAGTGGGAGATACCTGATTTAAAGGTAATGTATTCTATTAAGTTCTTTTCTATTATTTTACTTGTTCAAACCCCTAAACTCAATTTATTCCTTTTTTATAACTAAAATATTATAATAAATATACTATTTTGTTTTTATGAGAATTATTCTTACTAAAATTACATACACCTCCATCTAATTGTTAAAGAACACACTATTTCTGTGGGTGGTGAACTACTAACTCACGAAACATTGATTTTTCAATCACCTCAAACCACCTCTTATGGTTGAAATTAAGATGGGACTGTATTTAAATGTGATGTATATTATATTTATATTTTATATATTCTTCTATATTTTTCGTTTATATAATACCTTTATTTTTTTCATAGTGGGTAAATATGATAATATCATTTGAGGAAATCCGGACTACCATCCTCTCAAAGTGATATGACTCATCCAGGCCATATGTGGGACATATAAAAGATGGAGTTAATGAAATTATATATGATATTATACTATAATGATAATATAACTATGTATCATTATGTTTTAATTCCATTGAAATACGAAATATAAATGAATGTAGCGTTCATGCATATGTATGGGTTACCGTCTCCTTGAACGGTTCATTTCATTTCATATCATCAAATGTTATGAACTATTATAAATACATATATATACTGGATATATATGATATATGTGATATGAAAATCATGAATATCATTATGGAGATAATGGACCTTTGACCACATGAACAAATTGTAATTATAAGAAGTTCATTTTTGACTAAAGTATCAAAAATCAACAAAATAACCATTATTAACTTAATGGATTGAATAATGTTTATAACATGGTAATAAGTGATTAAAATGGAATAATAAACATTAAAATGTTCCTAGGAATGTATAAATTAACGTTAATTTAATATTCTTAGGATTAAATAACAATCGAGTCAAGTCGGACATGAGGTAAGGGACTTTATTTCAATATCCATTTGTTGAGGAATATTTTGATTTATACATAACTATATTTTATATGGTGTATAAACCCCGTTGATTTTTAATTTCATTAAAATGGAATATTTTCTCTACGATGATTTTTACTCAACAACCAAATAAAATTTTTTTATCGTATACTGTGTCAATGACCTTTCTACCACCATAAGTATTATTTTATCTTTCGCTTCCATAAGAAGACATAGTGTTTTTTAAATGGAAAATAAATAAAATTGATCCTTTTACATATTTTGGTATTCAAAATGGTTTTGATAATGGATTTTTTAGTTCATTATATTTAAATTTTATATTGTTATTAAAATGTAAAAAATTTATATTTCCTATTTTTTTTAGTTATGAATATGTTATGGTTCTCGAGCATTGTTTACGTATACAGGTGGTTGCATGATAAACCAATGGAGGGTGAGCCCAAAATAGATAACCAATGCATTGTGTAACGTTATGGAGGTAAACATGAATTCTTTTCCTAAGATATTTAAGGAATATATATTGATGGTCATTCCAAATGTATCTCCCTATGGGGATATGAAGGCTACAATGTAAGTATGGTATGGATGCCACAAGTAACCATTATGATTTTTGATTACTATTTGTCATTCATAAATCATATGATTTGTTGAGGTATGCTAAAATTATTATGTTTTGATGGACTAATGTTTTATTTCGTTATTTTATAACCCATAATGAACTTTTTATGCTCATACAATGTATTGAAATGTTTTCACAAGATATAAAGATGAAGAGGGTCAAATATTGGATCAAGGAAAACTCATGCTATCTAAAATATCGAACTTGACATGACTCATTTTTTAAGAGTTTTTAATTTATGGAAAAAAATGGATACAGAGTAGAAGTGTATTGTCACATACATGACTTATTTTAATGTTAAATTTCATTTAATTTTCATTTATTCTTTTTTTTTGTGTTTTTCAAACTTTTATGGTGGAATGGATGAGTTTTCATGAATTGGGCCAAACCGTGAGCCCAATTCCAGATTTAAAAATAAATTTTGTTATTTAATAACTTTTTCAATTTTTAATATTTTTCACCCATTCACCTTCCTAAATGGTCTCCCCTGATATGAAAACACCACCATTGTAGTTTGGAGCCTTTATAAAACAATAAACAATTTGTATATGGGTTTTTATTTAAGGAATTGGGCCTGCCCGAAAGCCCAATTCTAGTTTTAAAAATAAAATTTGTTTAATCATTAACATATACAATATGTAGGATTTTTCGGTGATTCCAAGCCCCAAACATGCCCCTTGAACCCAGTCGTGAGTCCAATATCCTCCCACCCTCTTTGAAACTCATTTTCATCACGGTTTAGGTAGAATCTTCTGAAGCACTCACATTTCGGGTAGATTAATAAAGGTAATTTGTTTCCTTCATAAATCCTTCAATTCTCACTATTTTTTCCCCATTAAAATTCCTACATGGTCTCTTAATCCTTTTTCGAAACTCCCTTAAATGTTTTTTTGTTTTCAAATTCAGCTACTGGTGTATGTGAGGCGATTTATACAAGATCTCTCAAGTAAGATGGTCTTCTTCATTCTTCTTTCAATTTGCTTAGGGTTACATTCCATGTGTTTCGGGTTTCATACCTTATCCATACGGTTTCTAATTTCCATAAGTTAGGCTTCAATCCTAGGGTTTTATATATTGTCTTTTGTGTGAAATATTTTGGTTTTAGGTTGGATTTCAATTCCTTGAGGTGCGACAGTGGTACGGTTTATGTTTAACATCATGTTTTGAATGTTTTGATATAAAAGGTAGGTGATTCCATGTATAACCATTTTATGATGAGTTAGCTTGCTTGGTTTATTAATTTAGTATGTTTAAAATCTGTTTTGTGTGGTGAAAAAATTGTTTTTTGATAGATTTAGTTAAGTGTTTAATTTTGTAGTTGTATTATTGCTTGGAATTGGGTGCTTTTCATGCGTGGCTCTTGGGGAAATATTTGGGTGTATTTTATAAGATGTGAAATTAATTTACTAGTGTTAAAAGGGGATGAAACTTCTTTTTTTTAAATGCCTTAATTTCATTTTGGCCTGGTAATGGGGGTTTTGAATGGTTTTAATGTGTGAATCCATGTTGTACTTCTTGAACATGATTTGTGAAAACATGTGTTTTTCATGTGTACCTTTTTTGGTATTTTTTTACGTATTTGTATAAAACTTGGGGGTGGTTTAATAAATATTTTTAGGGCTTCCAATTAGGATTTATATTTTTATTGGAATTGTTTTGGTCTTGAATTAGGTTTTTGATATGGGTTTTGTATGCCAACCATGGTTGCACCTCTTGGGTTGGTTTTATGAAAACTGGAAATGATTTAATGAGTTACACAAAGTGTGAAATGGTTGTTTATGTACTGATTTGGTGATATTATGTTCCTAAAATGATTTTTTGAAACATAAAGTGGTCAGTTATGTTGTAAAACATTTTGGTAATGTTTTGTAATTTGTCGAGGTGATATATGAAATTGGGATGTGTGTGTGAAACGTGTTTTCGGGCTGTTTTGCGTGAGTGTGATGTGCAAAATGGACTTTGTTTATGAAAATGGTATTATGTAATATGTGAGTGGGGTTTTATGTGATGTTTAACATCTTGGTAAATATTTTATAAAATTGTTAATATATTTGTTGAATTGTGAAAGATGTGTAAAATGTGATGTGGGATATTTTTTTTGTGTGAGTATGATTTCAAAATTCATTTGAATGAAAAAGTGGATTTTTAGACTTGTGTGGAATAAATATGGGCTTTTTGGGGAACTTGTGATGTGAAAATGATATTTTCATGTTAAAAGTATATTTATTGACTTGTTGAACTTATCTGAGCACAAGGGGAAAACCCGGGTATCTAGGTGGGTGGACATGTACTAGTATGCTAGTGAATCCATGGGGTTTGGACTCAGTTTCACTTAGTAGGATTGACGCATACAACTCTAACTAAACAATGATGATGATGATTGGGGACCACTAGGTTATGGGTATTTTCCCTACTAGTGGCTCGTGCACGAGAACGGATATTGTGATGGTTACTCTCACCGAGATACGAGGTACCTGTGACCCAGAACGAGCTAGTACCTAGGGGTTATATCCTATTTCTTGTGCTCATTATATACTTTGTACTTACCGTCGGAATACGGTATAGTTGGCTGGAAAATTCAGTAGTGTTGACATTATTTTTAAAAGTGTTGATTCTTAATGATAGCCCAGTTGAAAACTGTTCTTTTAGTTTCATCTTTTAGAAATTGTAACTAGCATTTTCTGTTTATGAAAACTTGAATGCTTTTTGTCTTTGAATGTTTATCACATGGAATATCTTAGTGATGGTATCTTACTGGGCATTGTCTCACACCCTACTTACACCCTTGGGTGTAAGTAGATTTGGTTATTTTTTTGTTTTAGGTTAGGATACAGTTTTTAGTTCCAGTGGTTCGGGTTTCTAGCATGTCCTTGGTGGTGGAGCCTTGCGGATATTGATTGAGGGAGGTGCCCCCTTCCATGAGGGTTCTTGGGCCATTAAATTTTGATTTTGTACCTTTTTATAGTCTTATTGAGTTGTTTTAAAAAATGTAATTCAGTTCTGAATTTTGTAAAAGATGGTTTTAGATGAAAAATCCAGATTTGTTTTATTGAGTTGGTTTGTTGTTTAATGTTTATAAACTTGGGTAAATCATTCCCAAAAATTATTTTATGATACTCGGGCACTTGTGCCAGCCCGTGGGGATCGGTAATGCCCTTCGGGCCTTGTTATGGGCTGGGTCGGGTTCCAGTTTTGATGGTGACCCGATTTGGTTTGTGACAAAATGGTATCATAGGAGGTTTTCTCTCTTTGGGTCATGTTATTTGGGAAACAGTCAAGATAGACTGGAGTTCGGATTTTTGGGACTTGGAATTTTTGTTATGAGTAGTGTGCCTAATCACCACACCTCATGATAGGATTCAAGTTTCCTATGGAAGTCAGGATCTATCTAAGTCCTTTGGTTTTCTTATTTTAATGATGGTTAGGGGAAATGAAAAGAGAGTTGGGTTAATGGTCTTAATGTGCTCGCAGGGCCTGGAAAGCCATGTGGAGCCAAGGATATTCCCTAGAACACTCTCTGTGACAGTTAAGTAATTGGAATATGGCCGCCAACCATATTTCCATGTCACCCACTGAAACTAGTTTCCTCTTGCACTATTTTTTGCTTAGGTTTTGAAATCTTAGAACTTTGGTTTTAAGAATTGTAAAGTTTTTTTGAAATGATTTTCAAATAAAGAGGGAATGGTTTGGTTTATGAAATGGCAGGAACATGATTTTCAGAATTGTTTTGAAATGTAAAATGGTGGTCTTACACCTCTTTGAAAGCAGGAACTATATTGAAGTTGGTTTGAAAAGTGTTTCCAATAGAGTTTTATAAACAATCAGAGTGTGTTTTAATGGGATGATATGTTTTGAAATTGATGTGAATATCATGAAAGTTGGTTATTTTATAAATGGTTGTGACTTTCTAAAAACAATTTGTAAGATGTGAGTTGGGATTTTGATCTCATGGTTAGCAATTTTGAGAAAAAATGATGTGTTGGTTAACCGTTTTGGTTTTGGAAAGTGGAATGTAATCTTGTTTTATCCTTTGGTATTTCCATTAGCGACCACATGCATGGGGTTATATAGGATGATGGATGGTTTATGGAACTACTGGATGAGTTCTGGGATGGATATGAGGAGGGTGTCTGGTGTGGCACAAAAACCTGCATGTGTGAGGCGCATGGGGTACCATTGGTGGATACGCTTACTGCTAAACTGTTCATTCTCAAATAATTACTTTCAAAGAAAAACATGATGTCTTGATGAATATTTTTGTATGGTTTGTATAATGGGTTTTTGAAAATGTTGATGTTATGGGATGTTTTGATTCCAAGAACCCCTTCTGTTTGAACTGTGTTTTGGGTTTGTGTTTGGTGGGTAAGCTGTGTTGTATGGACAGTTAGTGGTCTATTTTGGAAAATGTTTTGGGATGCATTTATGGTGGTTCCCTTCATGTGATTGGAGCTAGTTTATGGCTTGTTTTGACCAATGCACCAGATTGGTTGGGTCCTTGGGTTCCCTCATTGGATAAGGTACGTCCCCATTAAAGGTTAATGCATAACTGAAGTGCAACCCAAATTGTTTCTCCATTGGAAAATCCTTCAGTTGATCAATATAAGGAATCTATTTCTTGAGATTTTTAGATTGAGTATACACCCTTCCCTTTATTGGTTTTTTGTATCCTCTTGTAGTGGGAAATTGAATATGGATGGTTGAAAGTGACCTTAGCCTCTTAAGTTTCCTAATTTATCGAAGGTAAAAGTGTTCTGGGGTTGTTAGCATGGATGAGTATTTGGATAGTGTCTAAGAGGAACTCTCGGTCCTTCATAGTCTCTTTGAAGAATGAGTTCATGTTAAACTACTAGTGTGGGAAATCTGGTCATGAGAGGATATTATGGCCACTTTCTAGAATTGTGTGTTGTTTTGGGATGTTGTACAAGTTCCCTCTCTATTCATTGTTTATATCAGTCACAATGTTCATGTCCGGTGATTCCTTGTAATGGCATGTGCTCGATTGACTGTAAAGGTGAAAGTTAGGCAATCATCTGAGAGTCTCTATTATGTTGGGAGAATGTCTCACTTGAAAAAAAACATAAAAAAATATTCCATTTTAGAAGAAGGTGAGTATATGTGTTCTTTACTTCTATTGTTTCTCACCCGAACAAACAAGGTGTGATGTGTGTACATCTTCTAATCCCTTGTATCAGTGAAATATCGAGTTAGGGTAAAGTGAGTTTGGAATGTGTTATGTCTGGGAAAAAACTTATCAGGGGGATTGCGGTGTAGTTGTTGTTTGCAACGAAAGAAGAATTCTCATTCAGGTGGTTTCCAAAGCCTAACTGCGAGGCCGAAGATGCTTCAATATTTTGAGCTCTAGCCATAGGTCCCAGAGATAAGCTGGCGTGTAGTTAGGGGAAATCCCTGGGTCATTTAAACCCTTATACAATTTCATATCCTTGGTGTGAAATATATGATGTGTTTAAACCTATGGTTTCATTATCTTTATTCTATTTCTCACGTTTGGTGGATATAGGTGGAGGGCCTTATACCCATGACATCACCCAATGTCATTACATCCCCCTTTGGTTTCCATTGAGTATTTAAATAATGGTTGGAAATTTGGCTAGATATTTTGAGCATACATTTTTTGCACGATTAGTAGTGATAGTGTGCTAGGAAGCCACATGGAAAGAATGATTTTCATAGTTATTGCACGGTTCCCAAACCGTGCGGACTGACCCTGCACCCTTCCCAAATCTAAAAAAATTTGGTCTTTCTGTGTCGGCCCATGCTGGTCAGTTAAGATGGTTGGTTCTTATGATGGGGAGACCCACAATTATTCTCATGTAAGTTCCTTCGTAATCTGTGAATGGAATTATACCCTTTGTACTAGGGAGTTCGTTCAGTCCTCCCCCTGTAAGTGTCTTCATTTTATCTCGGAAAATAATATAGGTTGCCACTTATGGAGGGGTGTTTATTTGTGTCCCCCCATACCAATATATCAGATTTATCCATGGTATTTTCTTGGTGGTAGGTAGTCTCATTTGGAACTATCTAGATACCAATATCTTCCTTGAGTAAATGTTTGGATTGGATAGCTCCCAATTGTGTAGTTAATGTTAGGTAAGTGTAACCTTGTTCGAAGTTGTTGTTCGTTTGGTGAATTGCTTGAGTCTTATTTGGATAATGTTTGAGGAGTTTTCTTTTGGGATAAAGTATGAATGTGATTGATAATTTAAGGAAAGTGGTATATGTTTTGGTTGTGAGAGTAATCATTAATTGATCACTGGAGGTTTTTTGGCCTTTAAGGGTGAAACATGGCAAATGAGTACCTCTTGGTTTCTTAGTTTGGGTTTGGTTGTTGCTTTGTCCTTGATGTGACTTTCCGGGGCGGAAAGTTTTCAATGTGGGTAGAGTTGTCACATACATGAATTATTTTAAAGTTAAATTTCATTTAAATCTCATTTATGCTTTTTTTGGGTTTGTCAAGCTTTTATGGTGGAATGGGTGAGTTTTCATGAATTGGGCCAAACCGTGAGCCCAATTCCAGATTTAAAAATAAATTTTGTTTCTTTTATAACTTTTTCAATTTTTAATATTTTTCACCCATTCAAGTTCCTAAATGGTCTCCCATGATATAGAAACACCACCATTGTAGTTTGGAGCATTTAGAAAACCATAAACAAGTTGTATATGGGTTTTTATTTAAGGAATTGGGCCTGCCCGAATTCCCAATTCCAGTTTTGAAAATAAAATTTGTTTAATCAATAACGTATCCTATATGAAGGAGTTATTGGTGATTCAAAGCCCCAAACACGCCCCTTGAACCCAGTCGCGTGTCCAATATCCTCCCACCCTCTTTGAGGCTCATTTTTTCACGGTTTAGGTCGAAACTGTTGAAGCACTCACATTTCGGGCAGATTAATAAAGGTAAATTGTTTCTTTCATAAATCCTTCAATTCTCACTCTTTTTTCCCCATTAAAAATCCAAAATGGTCTCCTAATCGTTGTCTGAAACACCCTTAAATGTTTGTTTGTTTTAAAATTCAGATACTGGTTTATGTGAGGCGATTTATAAAAGATCTCTCAAGTAAGTTGGTCTTCTTCATTCTTCTTTCAATTTTCTTAGGGTTACATTCCATGTGATTAGGGTTTTATACCTTATTCATAAGGTTCCTAATGTCCAGAAGTTAGGCTTCAATCCTAGGGTTTTATATCTTGTATTTTGTGTGAAATCTTTTGGTTTTAGGTTGGATTTCAATTCCTTGAGGTGCGACGGTGTTGCGGTTTATGTTTCACACCATGTTTTGAGTGTTTCGACATAAAAGGTAGGTGATTCCATGTATAACCATTTTATGATGAGTTAGATTGCGTGGTTTATTAATTTAGTATGTTTCAAATCTGTTTTGTGTGGTGAAAAAATTGTTTTCGTGATGCATTTAGTAAAGTGTTTAATTTTTTAGTTTCATTATTGCTTTGAATTGGGTGCTTTTCATGCGTGGCTCTTGGGAAAATATTTGGGTGTATTTTATAAGATGTGAAATTAATTTATTAGTGTTAAAAGGGGCTGAAAATTCTGTTTTGTAAATGCCTTAATGTCATGTTGGCCTTGTAATTGGGTTTTAGATTGGTTTTAATGTGTGAAACCATGTTGTATTTCTTGAATATGATTTGTGAAAACATGTGTTTTTCATGTGTACCTTTTGTGGTATTTTTTGAGGTATTTGTATAAAACATGGGGGTGGTTTAATAAATATTTTTATGGATGCCAATTCTGATTTAGATTGTTATTGTCATTGTTTTGGTCTGGAATTATGTTTTTGAAATGGGTTTTGTATGCCAACCATGGTTTCACCTCTTGGGTTGGTTTTATGAAAACTGTAAATGATTTAATGAGTTAAACAAAGTGTGAAATTGTTGTTTATGTACTGTTTTGGTGATAGTATGTTCCTAAAATGAGTTTTTGAAACATAAAGTGGTCAGTTATGTTGTAAAACATTTTGGTGATGTTTTGTAATTTGCGAGGTGATTTATGAAATTGGGATGTGGGTGTGAAACGTGTTTTCGGGCTGTTTCGCGTGAGTGTGATGTGCAAAATGGACTTTGTTTATGAAAATGGTATTATGTAATAGGTGAGTGGGCAGTTATGTGATGTTTAACATCTTGGGAAATATTTTATAAAATTGTTAATAGATTTTTTGAATTGTGAAAGATGCGCAAAATGTGATGTGGGCTATTTTTTTTGTGTGAGTATGATTTCAAAATTCATTTGAATGAAAAAGTGGATTTTTAGACTTGTGTGGAATACATATGCTCTGTTTGGGGAACTTGTGATATGAAAATGATATTTGCATGTGCAAAGTATATTTATTGTCATGTTGAACTTATCTGACCACAAGGAGAAAACTCGGGTATCTAGGTGGGTGGACATGTACTAGTATGCTAGTGAATCTGTGGGGTTTGGCCTCAGTTTCACTTAGTAGGACTGATGCTTACAACTCTAACTAAACTATGATGATGATGATCGGGGACCACTCGGTTATGGGTATGTTCCCTACTAGTGGCTCGTGCACAAGAATAGATATTGTGATGGTTACTCTCACCATGATACGAGGTACCTGGGACCCAGAACGGGCTAGTACCTAGGGGTTATATCCTATTTCTTGTGCTCATTATTTACTTTGTATTTTCCGTCGGCATACGGTATAGTTGGCTGGAAAATTCAGTAGTGTTGACATTATTTTTAAAAGTGTTGATTCTTAATGGTAGCCCACTTGAAATCTGTTTTTTTAGTTTCATCTTTTAGAAATTGTAACTAGCATTTTCTGTTTATGAAAACTTGCAAGCTTTTTGTCTTTGAATGTTTATCACATGGAATCTCTTAGTGGTGGTATCTTACTGGGAATTTTATCACACCCTACTTACACCCTTGGGTGTAAGTAGATTTGGTTATTTTTTTGTTTCAGGTTAGGATACAGTTTTTAGTTCCAGTAGTTTGGGTTTCTAGCATGTCCTTAGTGGTGATGTGTTGTGGAGATGGATTGAGGGAGGTTCCCCTTTCCATGAGGGTTCTTGGGCCATTAAATTTTGATTTTGTACCTTTTTTATAGTCTTATTGAGTTGTTTTAAAATATTTAATTCAGTTCTGAATTTTGTAAAAGATGGATTTAGTTGAAAAATCTAGATTCGTTTTATTGAGTTGGTATGTTTTATAATGTTTATAAACTTGGGAAAATAATTTCCAAACATCATTTTATGATACCCGGGCACTTGTGCCAGCTCTTGGGGATCGGGAATGCCCTTCGGGCCTTGTTACGGGCTGGGTCGGGTGCCAGTTTTGATGGCGACCAGATTTGGTTTGTGACATGTATACTTTGTAATTTTATATATGTAATGTAATAGTTAGGGCCTCATTCAAAAATAACTCTCTACCTGGAAAGATCCTCAATGTTAATTATCCATTTAATTCATGATTATGTAATATTTTGAGGATGGGTCCTTATAGTTCGTATCAGAGGTGTCACGACCCCCTCCCAGCAAAGATGCCCCTTTCTATGCTGGCAATGGTGAAAGGGAGATAATGACCCCCGAGTCCCGCCCCCAGTAGGCCCCGGAGTGGCGACTAGCACCAAGTGAATGAGTTTTCAAAAATATGGGGGGCATTACCCTTTTTATTATTTAAGATATGGAAATAGGATAAGTAAAACACCAAAAGAAAAAAGAACAAGTAAATGAAAATAAACCCAAAACAAAAACCATATGCATGTTTTATAAAATACTGAAACAAATGTACAAGTAAAAGAAAATCTCCAAAGTATGAAACCAAAAAAAGAGGGCAAAAACTACAACCAGAAAAACTACAACGCCCAACTAGAAAGGTCTTGCACGGTCCATGAAGTCCTCCTGAAAACCTGAAATTAAACGTTGGGTTAAAATACAAGTATACTCAGTAGGGAAACCTAATGCTCTCGTGCACAGGTGGGGAGACATCTTAATGCACTATGGGAAAATACAAGGAACCAAAGCCTAGTAAAGAATCTATCCACCCAACCTTACAAGCCACACTCACGAAATATCACAAGTCAATAGAGTTATATAGTAATATTATCAAAGTATGGGTACCCCACACCACCTTTTCAATGAATACTTCTCATTCCCTCACGCCTAATGCTCTGATGATTCCCCCTCTTCCTGAGCTAGTGCCGCAACCTGGCCATACGAAACTCGAGCTAGTGCCGCAACCTGGCCATACGACGCTCATAGTATCCCACCGACACTCAATCCTCGACCATCATAGTATTCTGTTGACACTCAATCCTCGACCATAACCACATATCATTCCAAAGACACCTGGGAAACCCATCACATCTCATACTGAAGACACATGAGAACATATCACATCCTCATCCAGAAGACTCTTGGGAAACATCTATCGTGACCTGCTCGAAGTATCTTGGGCTATAGAACCTCGAAGAGGGAGCATAGTGAAGAACAGTAACCAGAAATCCTTTAGATGTTTGATAATCTCACCCCCCGTCCCATGGTTTTTCTCCATATAGTTCTAAAAATTGGTGGGGTGCGTAAACAAACATATAACGTATAGATTTATATAATTATATCAACCAATCAGCCCATCCTAAGGCTTCTACACAAAAGATCAGAGCACATGTCTCAGCATTTCTACTTCAAAGGTATGCACACAATAAATAACCCCAAACCTCATTAAGCGTTTTGTGCTTCAATAGTTTTATATTATCAGTTCCTTAACTACTGAGCAACTAACAACAACCAAACCAGATCAATTATTCGTAAAACATATCCCTGCCAACCACAAATAAGGTTAGGGTAAACACAAGCAATACAATAACATTTTCTATTATCAGCCAATCAATTCCATTGGTTTTCCGTATTTAATCAACTACTATGCCGCACAATTCATTAGTTAACTCTTCCAATTTTATTCATGTGCACAACCCACCACCAAGCCAATCACAGCCTCGTTGCTCACCCGTTCCACAACATCCCATGAAACACCCCTTCACATAAATAAACCCCAATTAGCACGCACAAATTCATTCTTTCATTTAGTTTAATCGAGGTGATCATACAAGGGTTCCATGTATTCATTTAATTAGAAAACATTACATGATTAACCAATTTCTACATTCTATGAAATTTCATCCATAAAACAATCCAGAAAAACGGGGCAACATTTAATTACTCAAGCAAAGGCCCCCAACGACCTGGATTTTAAGTATGCATAAGCTTATTCAATTCATAACATAATAAAAGGATAAATATTAATGGAAATAAAACATCAATATCAATAAAATTTAACAAAAATAGTTCATTAACCAGTTATTATATTTATTTACTGGTTCAACTGTATCTCATGAAAACAAGAGGATACCCACCCCGCATGAGGAACAAAAGAAAGAGAGAGAGAGTCGAAGGTAAGATCCCTACCTGAATAGGTTTTGATTTCCTTCTGTGATAACAACCACCATGAGGATTTTGTTCACTCCTCCTGATGAGTATGTCCTCCCATTGACGCTGCTGCACAACCGCACTAACAACCAAGGGAGACTCCATTAAGGTTTAAGGTGTTACCTGTCGTAGCATAGTAAGGAGGAATATAAATAGGAGATTGAGGAAGGAATAAGAACGAGGTAGAACGTACCATTAAGATGATGTTCGTCGAAGAGCGTTGTTATCGTCAAATATCAGCAATCTCCTCAGTAGAAAATTGCGTAGAGGAATTCTAAGAAGAGGGAATGGAACGAGGTGAACGATGTTCACCTCGTCGATATGATCCCACATCCACCAACAGATCGACCGTCAGAGTCCATATGAAGATGATATGAGGAAGGATTTTGGGTCATCCGAGAGCATCGTCGTGCGGAGAAGAAGAGGGGTCCACAAATAACATGTGACCCACTATTATATAGGAAACAAAAAGGTAAAATGGTATGCATCGTGTATTAATGAATACACAACATGACCGTACAACTGTTATGTTGTTTGACTGGTCAACACACAACACGTCCCGCAGTTTCCATGCGTTTAATGATAATAATAACTTTAATTAATAATAGGGTCTTTATTGACCTAAGACACGAACCATAATTTAATATCCAACATTAGACTTGTATTGATCATATTAAGGATAGGATCACATCGCCACTGATGAGAAGCCTATCAGACGTCGCACGCGCGGGTTATGGGAGGTCGAAGATTTAATGATAATAATAAATATATTAATTAACAAGTGTTTCGGGTACCCGATCTGAAAATTTGAAATAGACATCCAATATTGGACTCATAATTTCCACCTCATTGTCAGGGTCGCACTGCCGCTGACAGTTCATAAAATTGAGGTTGCATGAAGAGGTTATGGACTAAACATGTTTTTCCCAACAAAATTAATAATTACATTATTATATTATTATTATTTTATTTAACTATTTTTTCTTCAGAAGAAATATCCACTCTCATCCTATTTCAAGTTTTTATATTAGAATCGCTTTATCCCCCATAATTTTCTACTCCTATATCATTTATTTCATTATTTTTTGTAATAATAGTTATTTTTAATTTCCCCTCTCCAATATTCCATCTTCTTCTTCAAGTTTCTCACGCTCCAACCCCAAAGTAGTGCCTCTCCTTTTATTCAATACCCAACACACCCCATTTTAAACATTTATCATTTTTAACACAATTATCATAAATAATAACTTCTCCCATCTATCCTCTTATGTCAAATCTCATTGCATTGAAATCAAAATTTAAATCTCATTAAATATTTATTAATGGATCTTTCAGAATTTAAGCCAACATTATTATTATAAATATTTATTATAATTATAATAACAAATCCCCAATTAAAATTTAATAAATCATCGAAAATTATTAATAATAATTATTATTATTATTGACGATCACTGCGTTGACCATGTCCGACCACCATTACGTCAATTCTGAGAAGCCTCCCATTACATGTCCATTACACAGATAATTTATTATTTATTAAAATTAAAATAAATCAAAAAGAAACCACGCACCTCCTATTATTGAATTATATAAATTCCATTTTATTTCTTTCATTTCACAATGATTAAATTAAAATCATTTAATCTAATTAACTCCAAAAAATTTCACACCACCATTATCAATTATTATAATAAAAAATTATTATTGTAACATGCTTCGTGTTAGACCACATCAAATTTTTACAACGTAACGGACTAGACAGGTCCATGCCATTACATCAAATACCTCTCAAAACATTCTCATCCTTGAGAATTAAAAACCAAACCATAAAAAGGGGAAAAGTCCGAACAACCACCCCACAAGATACCTCTCACGGTTATCATCAAAACATGAATCCAACCACTATACTAATTATTGTGTCAGGGAATTCCTTCCCCATGTCGAGATATTATCCGCTTTAGGATGCACTGAATCACCTGCACGGGATTAATCGTATCCACCTTAATGCGTCTCGATTAGGGATTAGGTCCTCCCACCCCCATAATTTGGGATTTCTCATACACACACTACCCCCAACACCGAACAAAACAAGAAACACACTGCCCCAACACATGGATTAGGGAATTCTTTCTCCCATGTCAATATACTATCAACTTTTGGTGGCACGGAATCACCTACACAGGTTTAATCGCATCCAAATTAATTCAACTTGATTTGGGATATGGTCCTCCTCTCCCCATATCTTAGGACTCTTCACATACATTTAAAGGAAAGAGGGAAACAACTTAGCAATATAGAGTCATGAAAAAATGGTACAGGCCCAAGCATGGGTGAGAATGGGTTTCAAAAAAGGAGTGTAATGCTCCTGAATTAAAACATAACATAAATGAGAGCATTTACGTAAAACAGAAAACATCTCTCTCAATCTATGGCCTTGCTAGGGTTTCTGCTTCTGTTGTGTGAAACTGTCTGCGTCCCACTCCACTTCCTTTATGTTGACGTCCACCTCCTCGACCGCATCCCAGTTGGGGTCTTTGAGGAACTCCCTGTGGTTTTCCACCACCTGCTCCAGCCCCCCTTGGAGAGATTGGAGCATATTGTTACTGGAAGGGTTAGGCTGGGAATTGCTGCTGGGGATAGGGATGAACCTGGCCAGTCCCTCCATACTGAGTCCGAAAAGGGAAATTTCTTCCAAGACGCCCATGATTCCCACATGCAAAAAATGTCGGTCCCTAGCCCATAGAACACGGGTGGAAATCGTGAGATTGGTATGGGACCTACTGAAGTCTTCTCCCTGTCGGTCGAAACCTGGAATGACCTGTTGCTGGGGATCTACTGCTAACCGCCTCCTTCTTGGATGAACTTGGGTGACTCTTCTCTCGCGGTGGACCTACTTGACAGTGCATGCTCTCAATTATCTCGTCCTTCTTTAGTACTTCCAGGTACATTGGTAAGGTGAAATGGGTCACCGCGCACCGAATAGAGGGGCAAGGTGCCTCCTCTAAATGGCTGTCTTGTGAATCCTCATCTGGAAAGTGATTAGTGGAAAAATGGGGGAGATCCTTGAACTTGACCCCTAGTTCCTGCACTGACATACTTCCTTGTTGGAGAGACAACAACTCCTACTTCTCCTCGGCCTTCCTTGTTGAGGAAAGAAATCCCTCTCAGAAATCCTTCTCAATGTTGGCCCATAGAACTCATGTATCCTTCTCCTCCCCAAGGTAAAGCATCCACCACATATGCACTGCTCCTCACAGCTGGCTTACTACTAGAGGAACCCAGTACTCTGATGGAGCCTTGATCAGCCCAAAGGTGATCTCGAGTTCCTCCAACCAACACTCTGATTCTGTATCCGAAGTGCTGCCTTCATACTTCTTCAAGCTTTGTCGCTGGAAATCACTAAACGTGCACTGCCACAAGTCATCTTCCTCCTCTCAGTCGATCCTCATCTGATTAAGCATCTGAATCGGATGTGCCTTGACTGCCCGAGTCACCCAGGAACGACGTCCATGTGCCATATCTATACGGTAAACAATGAATGCCTAATCCCAAGTAGCAAGGAAATTTTCCCAAGCTTTTATTGTATCATTTTATTTCGATTTCTTTCCCAGAATACACAAATCAAGTAAAACACAAATCACGATGATGTAAGTACCTTTCCTAGGGTCTCTACCCTGTAATCAATGTAGTCTTACTCGGATCTTCGAAAATATCACAGCCCTTGCATCGGATCACAAGGGGCCCTAAAATCATGTGTCCTAGCCGGTCTTCCCTAGCCTATGTCACGCACCAAGACCAGATAACATTGTTTCCCTACAATCCAATTCAATCCTCACTGTGCCTAACTCCAGACTCCATCCTATCTCTCAACCATCAGCCTCTGATACCATAATTTCACAACCCCCTCCTACCAAAGATGCCCCTCCGGAGCTGGCAATGTTGAAAGGGAGATAATGACTCCCGAGTCCCACCCCCAGTAGGTCCCGAAGTGGTGACTAGCACCAAGGGTATGAGTTTTCAAAAATATGGGGGGCAATACCCTTTTTATTATTTATGACCAGGAAATAGGATGAGTCAAAAACCAAAATAAAAAGGAAAAATTAAATGAAAATAAACCCATAACTAAACCCATATGATTGTTTTATAAAATACTGAAACAAAAGTACAAGTATAAGAATATCTCCAAAGTACGATACCAAAAAAGAAGAAGGAAAAAAATTCAACCAGCCAAACTCTAACGCCCAACTAGAAAGGTCCCGCCCGGTCCATGAAGTCCTCCCGAAAACCGGAAAGTAAACATAGGGTGAGCATACAAGTATACTCAGTATGAAAACCTAAAGCTCTTGTTCACAGGCGGGGAGACATCCTAATGCGCCGTGAGAAAACAGAAAGAACCAAATCCTAGAAATGAATCTATCCACCTAACCTTACAAGCCACACTCACCAAATATTTAAATTCAATATAGTAGTATATTAATATTATCAATGTATGGGTACCCCGCACCACCTTCCCACTGAATACTGCTCAAGCCCTCATGTCTAAGGCTATGAGGTTTCCCCCGCTTCCTGATCCAGTGTCGTAACCTGGTCATATGAAGCTCGGGCTCGTGCAGCAACCTAGCCATACGAAGCTTATAGTATCCCACCAGCACTCAATCATCGGCCATCATAGTATCCCACCTTCACTCAATCCTCGACCATTACCACATCTCATCCTGAGTAAACCTGGGATCCACATCACATCTCATCCCGAAGACACATGGGAACATATCACATCCTCATCTCGAAGAATCTTGGGAAAAATCTGTCATGACATGCTCGAAGGATCTTGGGCTATAGAACCTGGAAGAGGGAGCAAAGGGAAGAACAGTAACCAGCCATCCTTTAGATGTTTGAGAATATCACCCCTCTTCCCATGGGTGTTCGACACATAGTGCTCAACATGGGTGGGGTGCGTAAAGAAACATAAGACATATAGATTTATATAATTATATCAACCACTCAGCCCATCCTAAGGCTTCTACATAAATGATCTGAGCACATGTCTCGACACTTCTACCTCAATGGTATGCACACAATAAATAGACCCAAATCCCATTAATCTGTTCATGTTTCAACATTTTTAGTTTATCAGTTTCACAACTACCAAGAAACTAACAACAACCAAACCAGATCAATCGTTCATAATACATCTCCCTGCCAACCACAAATAAGGTTAGGGAAAAAACAAGCAACACAATACCATTTTCTTTTATCAGACAATCAATTCCATTGAATTTCCATATTTAATCAACTACCATTCCCCAAAATTCATTGTATTAATCTTCCAATTTTATTCATATGAACAACCCACGACCAAGCCAAACACAGCCCCACTGCTCACTCGTTCCACAAAATTCCACAAAATACCCCTTCTCATAATTAAACACCAATCATCACCCACAAATTCATTATTTAATTTAGTTTAATTGTGGATATCATACAAGGGTTACAAGTATTAATTTAGTCATCCAACGTTACAAGATTAACCAATTTCCATATTCTATGAAATTCCATCCACAAAACAATCGTGAAAAATAGGGAAACATTTAGTTGCACAAACAAAGGCCCCCAAAGACCGTGATTTTCATTAGGCATAATCCTATTCAATTCATAACATAATCAAAGGACAAAAAATTATTGAAATACAACAAAAATATCAAAAAAAATTCCCAAACTCGTTCTTTAACTAGTTGTTATCTTTATTTACTGGTTCAATCGTATCTCACAAAAACAAGAGGATACCCACCCCGCATGATGCACAAAAGAGTGAGAGACAAAGGTAAGATCCCTACCTGAATAGGTTTTGATGTCCTTCTATGAGAACAACCACCATGAGGATTTCGATCACTCTTCAAGACGACTATGTCCTCCCGTGGATGCTATGCCACAACCGCACTAAGAACCAAGGGAGACTCCATAACGGTTTAAGGTGTAAGTTGTCATTGCATGTCAAGGAGGAACAGAAAGAGAAGATCAATGAAGGAATACGAACGGGGTAGAACATACCATTAAGATGAAGTTCGTCGAAAAGCATCGTTCCCGTTAAATATCAGCAATCTCCTCAGTATGAAACTGCGAAGAGGAATTCGATGAATAGGGAATGGAACAGGGTGCATGATGTTCTCCTCATTGACACGATCCTATAGCCATAAATAGATCGACGATCAGAGTCCAGATGAAGAAGATATGAGGAAGGATTCTGGGCCATTCGGGAGCATCTCCGTGCGAAGAAGAAGAGGGGTTCGTAAATAACATGTGACCCTCTCTTATATAGGAAAAGAAAAGGTAAAATGGTTTGCAACTTGTATTAATGAATACATGACTTGACCATAAAATTGTTATGTCGATTGACTGGTCAACACATGACGCGTCATGCTGTTTCCATGCATTTAATGATAATAATAACTTTATTAATAGAAGGAGTTTTATTGACCCGAGACATGAACCATAATTTAATATCCAACATTAGACATGAATTGATCAAATTAATGATAGGATCACATCACCACTGAAGTGAAGCCAATCGGACGTCGCACGCGAGTGTTATGGTGGGTTGAAGATTTAATAATAATATTAAATCTATTAATTCACGAGAATTTCGGGAAACCGATCCGAAAATTTGAAAAATACATCCAATATTGGACTCAAAAATTCCATCTCAACGTTAGGGTTGCGCTGCTACTAACGGTTAGTAAAACCAAGGTTGCACGAAGAAGTTATGGACTAAACATGGTTTTCCCATAAAAATTAATAATTACATTTTTTTTTTATTTAACCATTTTTTTTCTTCAAAATAATCCACGCACAACCTATTTCAAGGTTTTAAATGTGAAGCGCATTATCCCCAATAATTGGATCCTCCTTTATCATTTATTTCCTTATTTTTTTAATCATAATTATTTTTAATTTCCTCTCTCCAGTCTTCCATCTTCTTCTTCATGTTTCTTATGCTCCAACCCCAATGTAGTTCCTACCCTTTTATTCCATTCCCAACATGCCCCATTTTAAAAATTTATTATTTTTAACATAGTTATCATAAATAATTACTTCTCTCATCCGACCTCATATCTCAAATCACATTGCATTGAATTAGAATTTTAAATCTCATTAAATATTTATTAACAAATATTTCAGAATTTAAGAAAACATTATTATTATAATTATTTATTATAATAATAAGAACAAATCCACAATTAAAATTTTTTAACTCATCTCCAATTATTATTATTATTGACGTTCTCCACATATACCATGTCTGACCACCTTTACGTCAACGCCGAGCATCCTCCCATTACATGTCCATTACACAAATAATTTATTATTTATTAAAATTTAAATAAATAAAAAAGAAACCATCAACCTCCCCTCATTGAATTAATTACAATCAATTTTATTTCTTTTATTTCACAATTATTAAATTAAAATCATTTAGTCCAATTAACACAAAAAAATTTCACGCCACCATTATAAATTATTAATATCAAAAATTATTATAGCACTCATCATGTTTGACCACATCAAATTTTTACAATGTAATGGATCGGAGAGGTCTGGTCCATTACAAGAGCCCAGTTTAGACAATGTTGGGAGTTAGAATATTGTTAAATTAATTTTTAGAAAGTAATTTACAGTAAAATTGAAATGATATAGCATTTATATATTGCTATATTTCTTCACCTAAGATATTTCAGTGTTCAGGATGGTTTTCTACAGAGGAAAAATGGTAGCTATAATGGAACGACATTATGTGGAAGAAACATTCCAAATCAACAACCTGATATGGTTGGAATCAGAACTGAATATTTTGTTACAGTGATGGAACAATTGACTCAGGCTATAAATGGTGGTGGTATCCATGCACGAGGTCAGCTAGATCATCCATATAGGAACATGTCTGTAGTGGATCATTTCATGAGGCAACATCCCCTATCATTCAAAGGATCATCTAACCATGTTCTTGATTAATGGTGGATCAAATAATTATAGAACATTATTGAGTTCATGGGGTGTTAAATACATCAAAAGTTTAGTCTTGTTGCCTAAAATTTTGAAGCTGAAGCTGATCAGTGGTGGTCGATGGTGAAAAATATCAGGGATAGTGAGGAGATTGATGCTCCAAATTGGGATGAATTAATAGGTATGGTTCTTGAAAAAAAATTTCCTATGGTGGTTTTTTATAGGATGGAAAAAAAATTCAAATAATTAAGGTAGGGGGATGACACAGTGGTTGCTTATGAATCAAAATTCACTCGACTAGCAAGGTATGCTCTAAATTTCATACCAGATCTTGATAATAAAATCAATAATTTTTTACTAATGATTAAATCCAAAGTATCGAAGGGATTTATCATCTAATGAGTTCAAATGTTACTAAAAACGTCTTTGATGTGCAGAGAAGGTAGAAATGAATTTTTCTGATGATCAGGTGTTCTTTAACAAACAACAGAATAATATGTCGAGGTAGTCAATAAAAAGGGAAAAACTGTTCAAAAAAGTCTTATTGTAGGAAACATAAGTTTACATTTAATAAAAATTACTAGTAAAAGAATGTTGGGGAATGTATTTTGAATACATTTACGTGTTACTGATGTGGTAAAATGGGACAAAAGGCTCATAATTGTACAGTAAAAGATCAGGGTAACTGTAAGAAAATATCTTATTTGAAGTCATTAAATTTTTTTAAGTTCAATGAAATGGTTCCTTATAAAAATGAGTGTCCAATGAAGAACTCAAATGAGGTAAATAAGCCGAACTACAAGTAGAAATGATGGTGAATTGTTTTCAACTACTTCAGCAGATGTTTGTCTATCAAATGAAGTAGTATCAAGTACACTATTTGATTGTTCAAATTATGACATCATGTTGTTTTATTCAGCGTCTACACAATATTTTATTTCTGAGAAGCTTTCTAGTAAATTGGGAATTCCATCTCAAGATATGAATTCTGAACATAAGGTAAAAACACAAGGAGTAAATGTTTATACAACAAATAATAAGGACCTTCTTATACTTTTGGGCGGAAATAATCTACATGAAAACCATATTGTTTTGCCTCTAGTAGAGTTTGAAGTTATTTTGGGATTGAAATGGATTTCTTTTTTTCATGCTAATATTGACTATTGATCTATATAGGTTTATTTTCTGAAATAATTTTAGATTTTGTAAAATATTGACCCATTAATTTTGATAACATTTCAAGAAGCTGAGAGACTAGTAAGTCATTGAAATGAATTGTTAACCTGTCAATATTATTGAAAATAATGAAATAGTTTATATTAATGAAGTATTAGTGGTAAATGAGTACTTTATTTATTTCCTAATGAGTTTCCTGGTGTACTACATGATGGGGAAGTTGAATTTACTATTGACTAAGTTCCTAATTCTTATCCAATTTACAAACCCCCATATCCAATGGATGAAATTGAACTTTTAGAGTTAATGAAACAATTGCATGAGTTAGGATATAAAGGTCACATTCAACCTATTACATCACCATGGGGGGCTCCTACCTTGTTTTTTAAAAAAGGTAGATGGTTCTATGTGATTTTACATTGATTATAGGGCATTGAATGAAATCATTGTTATGAAAATGTATCATTTTATTCATATTGATGATTTTTTTGATCAGTGCTAGGGAGCTCAGTATTTTTTGAAGATTGATTTGAGGTCAGGGTAAAATCAGTTGAATGTAAAGGAAGTAGGCATTTTGACGACCATGTTTTGTACTAGATATGTCCATTATGAATTTTTATTTAGGCCTTTTTGGATAACGAATTCACCTGCAGTATTGATGTCTCTTTTGAATAAACCATTATGTAAGTTCTTGGATATTTTTTTTGTCATGTTCATTGAGGATATTTTGGTGTATTCTAAAAGTAAATAGGAAGAATTAATGTCATTTATCGGTTGTCTTGCAATCTTTTAAAAAACATTATGGAAAATTTGGAAAATGAGAGTTTTGGTTACAAAAAAAATTTGTTCATTGGTCACATTGTTTCAAAAAATGGAAGAACTATTGATACTGATAAAACCAAAGTGGTTGAAGAATGGCCAAGACTAAAATATAACTGATATTTTCAGTTTTCTTTGATTAGTGGGTTATTACTAGAGGTTTGTTGAAACAATTTCACAGTTATTTTGCCCAATGACTATGTTAAATCGAAAAGGTGTTATGTTCATTTGGAAAGAAGAATGTGGTGATTGTTTTCAGGAATTGAAAAGAAGATTATTAAATGCTCTTGTTTTGGCACTTCCTTCCACAAATGGGTTTTATTTATCTAGTTATGCTTCGTAGAATAGACGTGGTTGTGTTCTAATGCAGAATGATCACATAATAACTTATTCTTAATGTCAGTTGAAACCTCATGAGTTAAATTAGCTACACGTGATTTGGAATTAGCTACTTCAGTTTTTTATTTGAAAATTTGGAGGCATCTTCTTTATGGTGTAAAATGTGAAATATATACTAATCACCAACGTTTTAATTATATATTCACTCATAATTAATTAAACATGAGACAGATGAGATGGATATAATTAATCAAGTATTATGATTTCCTGATTTATTACTATCTGGGAAAATCCAATAAAGTGGATATTTGTTTGAGTTGAAAAAACTAATGCTACATTAACCTTGTTACATTTGGAAAAATATCATTTGATCAAATACATGATGAACAATGGAATAAAATTTGTTAGTGCAGGTAATTCCTTTATTTTGCATCAGGTGTCATTGAAAACATCTCTAACAAACAAAATTAAGAAAATGAAAAAGGAAGATAGTGAGTTATAGAAAAAGGTAGAGATGGTTCAAAAGGGTATGTTGCTTGATTTTTACATTGGTAATGATTTTATTTTGATATTTGGAAAGAGATTATGTCTGACTTGTGATTCACAGTTAAAGAATGAGTTGTTATGTGAAGCTCAAAGATCACTTTTTTCAGTTCATCCCAACTGTACAAATATGTACAGTGATCTTTGGGTGTATTACTAGTGGGATGGAATGAAAAATGAAATTTTTTATTTTACTGTGAAGTGTTTGACTTGTAAATAGGTTAATGCATAATGGGAATTACCAAAAGGTATACTTCAGTCATTATCGGTGCAAGAGTGGAAATGGGAAAATATATCCATCGACTTTGTTGTGGGATTATCAAAGACATCTCGAGGTAAAAATTAAATCTATGTTATTGTTGATAGATTGACTAAATAAATTTTCTTCCTATTTGAGATAATATGTTTGTAGATAAATTTTATCAGTTGTATGTTAAAGATCTAGTTAGGTTGCATTGAGTTCCCCTTTCCATTGTATCTGATCATGATCTCACGTTTACTTCTAACTTTTGGAAAGGCCTTTTTGATGTTGTGGGGTTTTGAATTAAATTTTAGCACACTATCTCATTCACAATCACATATGTAGTCAGATAGAAAAATTTAAACATTTCATGATATGCTACATGCTTATTAAATGAATTACAAGGGAATTTGGGACGAACATATTTTATTGGTTGAGTTTTCTTATAATAACAATTTCCATTCCAGTATACAGATGGCCCCATTTGAAGCATTATATAGAAAGTACTTTCGAAGTCCATATTTTTTGGATAAAGTACATGAATGGAAGATGATTGGACTAGAATTGGTACAATAGAAGGTAGATAATGTTCTATTGATTTAGACGCACATGAGATCAGCTCAGAGTTGGTTGAAATTTTTTACGGATAACCAGAGGAAAGATATTTTTTGAGGTAGGTGATTATGTCTTAGTCAAAGTTTCTCCATGGAAAAGTGTTATGTGGATTTGTAAGAAGGGAATGTTGAGTATGAGGATCATTGGAACTTATGAAATATTAGAGAAAGTTGGATTAGATGCCTACAGAGTGGATTTACCTCCATTATAGTCCTAAGAACATAATGTTTTTCAAGATTCAATGTTGTGAAAGTATATTCCATATCCATCTCTTGTTTTGAGGCTAGAGGTATTTGAGTTGGAATAGAATCTCTCTTATGTGGAACAAACAATCCAGATACTCGACCATAGAGAGAAAGTGTTTCGGAATAAGGTAATTCATCAAGTAAAGTTTTAGTGTAAAAACAATATGGTTGATGAGGAAACGTTGGAATCTAAAAATGATATGACGGATAAAAACCAAAAAATATTTGATAAAGGAATAGAATTGCATGGATTCAGTTTCAAAATGGGGGTAGGGTAAAACATCCCAGGAAAATAAAGAATATATCATTTTCAAATTTATTATTATTTTTGAATTAATTATTAATTTTACTTTAAAATTGATGTTATGTTCTATAGTGTACCTAATACGCAACAACAGGTTTCTTTGAAATTTTATATTTCACAAAACATTGGTTTATACATAAAAATAATAATATAATATTATTATTTTAAATGGTAGTTAATTCCAAGCCATTGTAATGGGAGGAATGAAAAGAATTTACTACAATATGATTATACAAGTTCTTTAAATGTTTTATATTTATCCAATAAATTTTTGTGGTTTAAAATAAGGAAAAAAATATAATTTTATGCATAAATTATCTAATATTCTTTAAATGGATGATTTACCACCATTTGATGGAAAACCGTTTTCAAATATAGTATTTTAAAATTTTATATGTTCTATTTTACAAAATAATATACTTCTTTATAATCAATACATCATAATTTTATTTGGATAATATTTTGTTATTTTTCTGATAATGTTCATATTTTAATTAATATTAAAAATACTGTATTTTAATTCTAAACTTACTTTTAATATAATTTACTTATAAGGCTAGATTGTCTTTTTAATTGGGTTTAATGTTTAATTATATTTTGTTTTTACCATTTAATATAATTTTGGTCATTATATGTAATTTCTCTTTCAAATTGGATGTAAACATGTGTCGATCTTTTGATAGTTAATATTTCATAAAAACACCCTTTTTATTGATAGTAGGAATTAATATAAAATTAATTTCATCCACTATTGTGTATTGAATTTGAAAAAATTATTTACATATTTGGAATAAGTAGGTTCAAATATTGTAAATAGGTAGCATTTATTTTTAGATATTATGAATATTTACTTCAGTAAATATATTATTTTCCATTCTTAAAAGGTAAATCTTGTAAATAAAGGTAAAATATAATATTATAATAATATTAAATTGCCCTAATATGTGTCCTAATCCTATTTGTTGATACATGTCTGACCATGGGTATCCTTGTTTCTATTTTGGGACCCCATGGAGCTACTAGGGATTGATAATGACAATTTATATTCATTAATTTCAAGTAAAGAGAAACATGATCTTAACATATATCATTTAGTAAATTAGTTATTACATGGGGTTATATAAGATATCTCTTAGACAATAAATGTTAATTTAAGTCTATAAATATTTCCTACATCATTTTTATTAATTTGTATTCATCAAATTAATAAACTTATTTATGAATTAATAGTGATGCAATGTTTACCTATTTAATGAATGATTTAAATAAATAAGATTATAAAAATTAGAAAATTTCCAAAACATTTCAAATTTTTGTCGGTTGACATTACATAGAAAATGATTCATATTACAATCAACTTTATTGAGTATTGGTTCTTTAAAAATTTAAAATCATTATATAATATAATAATATTCTCAAATATTCCTAAAGAGCCCCTCCTCCCAATTATAAAAAGATCTCACCTCTAACCCATTACTAATACATATCAAGCCCCTTGTCTAATCCAAACTCTGTATAAATAATCTTTCAAGATCCCTCTATTCCTCAAAAAATCATTCACTTAGGCCTTTGTCAATTCTAGAAAACCTTTTTGTTCAAACCAAAGGGAGATGCCCGATTTAAGGATAACATCTTCTATTAAGTTATTTTATTTTATTTTATTTCTTCAAATCCCACTACTATTTTTATTCCTTTTGTTTATAAAAAACTAATATCCTCAATATACTAGGTTATTGTTATGAGATATTTTCTAACTGCACATACACATACCTCCATATAATGGGAAAAGGACATATTGTTCCTGTGGATGGTGAAATACTACCTCATGAAACGATAATTGTTCAATACCCTCCAACAACTACCTATGGTGGCCATTAATATGGCACTATATTTATATTTCATATATATTAAATTTAAATTGTTTATATGATTTCTTATTTTTCATTTATAGAATATCTTTATGTGTTTCATAGTGGGTTAATACAATAATTTCATTTGAGGAAGTGCGAACTACCGACCACTCAAAGAGATATGACTCGTTCATTCCATACATGGGATGTATATAGGATGGAGTTAAAGAAATTACATATAATATTATACTGGAATTATAATATATCTATGTTTCATTATGTTTTAATTCAATTAAAATACTTAATAGAAATTAAAGTAGCGTTCAGGCCTATGTAAATCTTACCTTCTCCATGAACATTGCATTTCATTTCATATCTCTAAATGTTATATACTATTATAAAAACATATATTTACGAGATATATATGATATATATGATATCTAAATCATGAATATAATTTTTTAGATAATATACATTTGACCGCATGATCATCTTATAATTATAAGAAATTCATTTTTAACTCAAGTACCAAATATCGACAAAATGACCATTATTTACTTAAATGATTACATAATGTTTATAACATGGTAATAAGTGAAATAAAAGGAATAATAAACATGAAAAGGGTTCTTAAGAAAGTTGAAATTAACATTAAATTAATATTCATGAGATTAATGAATAATCAAGTCAATTCGGACATGAGGTAAGGGACTTCATCTCAATAACCTTTCATTGAGGAATATGTTGATTTATACATAACATTGTTTTATATGGTGTATAAACCCATTTGAATTTTAATTTCATTCAATGGGGATCTTGTCGCTATGAAGTGTTTTACAAAAAAACTAAAGGAATGTTTCTTTTTAATGTATGCGGTGACAATGACCTTTCTTTCGCCACGAGTATAATTTGATCTTTGGATTCCTTAACGAGCCTGGGTGTTTCTTTACAAGGAAAATAAATACAATATACCATTTTTACGTATTTTTATATTCAAAATGGTTTTTATAATGGATTTTTTAGGTTAATATATTTTAATGATATATTATTTCTAAAATGTTGAAATGTTATAATTTCTTTATGTTTTTTATTTGTTTTTAATATGTTATGGTTATTGGGAATTGTTTATATATACTGGTGGTTCCGTGATAAACCTAGTGTGTGTGAGCCTAAGATAGCACTATAATGCATTGGATAACAAGACAGAGGTAAATGAGAATGTTTATCCTAAGAGATTTAAGTAACATATTGTGATGGGTATTTCAAATGTAAAACCAAACGTGGTAGTGAAAGCTACAACATAAGTATGTTATTGATTCCAAAAGATATCTTTATGATTTGTGTTTACTATGAGTTATTAATAAATCTTATGATTTAATGAGGTATGTTTAAATGATTATGTTTTGATGGACTAATGTTTTCTTTCTTTATTTTATATCCAATACTAGGATTTTTATGCTCATCCCATGCTTTGAAATGTTTTTTTACTGGACATAAAGATGAATATGGTCAAGGATGGGATCAACGAAAATTCATGCTATTTAAAATATGGAACTAAAAATTACTCTTTTTTTAAGAGTTTTTATTTAATGAAAAAAAGTTGAAACTAAGTAAATGTGTCTACTTTGTAATTTTTGAGATGTAATGTAATAGTTAAGGACTAATTATCTGAAACTATAAACCTGAAAAGACACTCAATGGGAATTATCCATTTAATTCATGATTATGTAATGTTTTAAGGCTGGGTACTTATAATTTTCTTCATGAAATGTTCCATGTGATATTTCCAATTAACTGATTATTTGAAATGAAATCCTTTGATGTTACATATTTTATATATGATATATAATCTTATGATACACTCTGTATTATTTCTCTAAAAGGTTATATTTTATTGATGATAATATTTTAATGAATCATCTTCCATTTTTTGTGGGTTATGCTATGATTAAATATTGAAATGGATATAATACTCATTTTTTTCCACAGGTTAATAAATAATGAAATATTTATGAATCATATTTAATTTAAGGGATTTTTAAATTTTTAATATTGTGTGGTCATTTGAAAACATATTTAAGATCATTATTATTTTATGGTGGTTTTCTTAGAAAAAAGGACGATTGATTTTCTCTGACCAACAATGGTGGTTACGTTCTACCCACTGATAGTGTTAATTTTGTAACCAACAATGGGTGGGACCTATATCTACCTATAATGCAATGGGTAATTATTAAAAACTCATGATATAAATAATACATATATAAAACAGATTCCATCTTATATTATTTGTGTCATCCTAACTTTCATGTTCATAAGGTTATTCAAGGAGATAAATTCATTTCAATTACATAATAGTGAACCTATTTCTATTTATACTTGTCCAGAATGTTATAATCTTATATGTTTTACAAAAATTTCAAACATATTCAAATATTATTCTCTTATAGAACATTTTAATTTATTCGATTATGATTTATATCTTATGAAAAACTAAATTTTACATGTTGAATCATATTTTTGATCTATGATTTCCAAGGTAAGGTTTTAAAATATTATTCTCATATAATCATACACTTATTCTCTTTCTTTACAAATATGTTGAATGTTTACCCCTAATGATAATTTATGATATTCATTTTACAAGGGTACCTTCTCTAAGTTGTAATGAATTATCTAAATTTGGTTATGTCCATGAAGTGTCCTTTGTGGTAATATCATTATGGGAGATGTAGACGATATTTCATGAAGTATAATATCATTTCGCTAGTATACAAAGTGACTAATTTTTTTGGTCCCCAGGCATATATGTGGAATTTTATTAATATTTATTTAAAAACATGTAATATCTATGCATAAAAAACCAAACACATTATAGTTGTTATTATAGTAATGTTTTAAATTACATTTGGAAGTGTGGATGATAATAATTTTGTGAGAAACCTAAGGATAAGACTATGTTTGGGAAATTTCATGGATTATTAGTAAAGGATAAAATCACTCATTCCTGAAAATTACATCCCTCTTTGGAATTTATATGTGGATGTGGATCTAGAACAGTTGTACCTAGAGGTAATAAAATTGAAAGGGGAACAATTATATATACTTTATTTTCAAGTAGTGCACAATGAAGGGCCTCATAACACACCCATTTTGAAACACTGAGGGGAAATGTTTTGAAAATTCAGAAACTATTTACAAACCAAAAAGGTGTATTTAATAAATTACAATGAATAAAAAAGGATTATTCTATGGTTTCATAGATTGAAAATAAGGTGTTATGATTTAGATACCACATGAATGATTTATCATGTCTCTTCATTCTCATTATCAATTATTTATGATCACATAATTTATTTATTTTATATTTTGGTATTTTAGATTAAATGATGATATTGATGTGAAAATAATAATGATATAATATTTATGTAACAAAATTTATATTTTTTATATAAATTATACAATATAAAGAAATCAATCATGGAATTTCTTGTTCGGTTCTCAATGATTACATGTTGAATTAGTAATGGAAAACTAGAATATAATGATGAAGACAACTCAAACATATGATTATTCCCTTGTTGATGTTTATTGGAATCTTCTCTGTAAAAATTAGATCCTTCTTACTCTTGTTGAATTTTATTTTATTTTTGGTATGGATTGGGTTTATCTTTATAAATTTTCATCAATTTTCCAGAATGGGAAGTAAAATTTGATATTCTATTCGGATGTATCATTATCAATAAATGTGGGGATAAATATGAATATCTATTATAATCCAAATTCAAATAATAATATTTTATTCTTATTGAAAAGGGTTTTTATTATCTTAGATAGAAAAAGAGGAACTCAAAAATGATTATATGCATGATGTATGAGAGTATTTATTTCATTCTATAACAGTTTCATAGTCTTCCAGCAAATCATGAATTTGAGTTTTCAATATTTATTAAATATTGTGAACCTAATATTTCAATGTGTACCTATTTAATTTAAATTTTTGAGATGAAAATATTATATAATAAACATCCTGAAAAACATGGTAAGTGATTTATTCATCAAAGTGTTTTACCTTTGGGTGTACCGGTTCATTTTTTATGAAGAAATATGAATTAAAGATATTAATCAAGGATTATTAAACCCTAACATGATAAAAATCAAGATATAGTTTCCCTTACATTTTATTGATGGATTTTATCAAGTAAATAGATCTTAATAATCATCCATGATTGTACTTCATTTTGTATATCATAAATTTTTGGGACAAGGAGGATATAATCAAGATATAATTTTATACAATGTGTAGTCCCTTTAAATATATTTTGAATCCATTTGGTCTTAATAATACCCCAATATATCAAAACTTATGTAATGAATATATTATATATAAATTATGCAACACCCCGAGATTTGTTAAATTTTTGTTTTTCAAATTAATTTATATTTTCTTGATATATTTCATTTCATGTTGAAATGGAAATTATTCCTTATATATATGTGTTTATATATATTGAAATTCTAATCCAAAAATTAGTTTCATATTGAATGGACTTGTATTGTGCTACATGAAATACTGATATGGTTTTCTCTACATGTAATACCAACATGTCTTGTTCAACCCAAAACACTGACTTCAAATTTGTTGGTCACAACAAAGATATTTCTATGAAACATTATTTTGTTGTTATAACTATTTAAATGGGATAATTATAACCAATCCATTAAATTTATTTATATAAATAATAATAATAAAAATTATAATGTTATTTTTAACTTTTTTACATAGATAAAACATATTGATAAAGAAGGATATGATTTTTTTAATTTTTTTAAAACAATTGTTTTCATGAATGAACCGATTTTATTAATTAAATTAATTTAAGGCCCATAGTAAAATATAATTTGATAAAATAAAATCAATTTTTGAATTTATAATGTCAAAATTATTTTAGGTTGATTTTTTTAGTTTTCTCTTCAAAACATCATTTTTTGATGAATATTGAAAAATAATGCAATTAAATTAAAAACATCATTTTATTTAAAATAATTTATAATGTTAAATTATAGTTAAAATTGGTTATATTGTATCATTAGATAAATTATATATATTTTAATACCATTTAGGTCAATATAATCAATCTATCATTGAAATTCAATATAAACCGTAGTAATCTTTTGAACTTATATCTATATTTAAAACCTATAATCTTCTCAAGTCTGTGGGACTAGAATAAAACTTATTTTTTCCAAATTAGTGAATTTAATTTTAAAAATATAACATAAACCATTTTAATCAATAAAATATTTAGAGTCTAATATTATCAACATAATTTTTCACCAAAAATATTATCAAAAGATATTAAAATTAATCATGGTGATAAATGTAAAAATAACCCTCTTTATGGACTAAACCTTAATAGTGGGGGCCCAAATGATCTATCAAGTTTAAAAAACCCATTTTATGGAAATATATATTCTATAATCCTTCACTTATTTTTTTTTATTATTTGATTCATTTTTTACGTATGAACATGGCTAAACCTGCCTTGATTTAAAAAATAGAAAATGAGTCATTTTCCTTCATTCTAAAAGGCCACCACCTCTCCCTCTTCTTAACACCTCTCAAACAAATTATTTTAAGACTTGAAATACATATTAAACTTAAATAAATACCCATTTTATCCCAGTATGCATTCACATGGGAATTTTGATATCTAAGGAGGACTTTGGGTACAAACCAAAAGGAGTTTGTTGATTAAGAGATAACCTCTTCTCTCAAGTCATTTCATTTATTTTCATTCTCCACCCCCGGCAATATCTTTAATAAATTTTGAATAATTAAAATTATCATAAATAATATACATTTTTTATGATAATTGTTTTATATACACTGACACACACCTCAATCTAAGGTGTAATAAACATTTGTTTATGTGTATAGTGAACTAACTCTTCACGAAATGATGATATTTAAAATTTTCTTATAGCCTCTGATGGTAGAAATTAGAATGGAAAATATTTTTATATATGTTATATATTATATTTATTATTTCATTAATATTCTATATTCATTTTACAAAACATTTCTTTTTTACATTCCAGTTGGTGTTAATATGATAATTGTATTGAGAATGTGTGGACAATTGCCCCCTCCGAGCGATATGATTCATTCATAAACAACATGGATTGAATTAAATATGGATTTAGGGAAAATATAATATATATGATATCATAAATATAGAGTATTAAATATACATATATTCAGGTATATACATATATTTATTTTACATTAATTCTTTCAACACGACAATTAAACGAAAATAGCATTAATGTGTATGTACGGTCTGCTGTCTACGTGAATAATGTATTCCATTTCATTATGATATATTCTATAGATTATAATAATGCACATATAATGAATATTATTTATATTTATAAAAAATTTTACATTCTAGAATCATGATATATGTATAAGGACAAACAATATAACAAATTAAGACACACTCAATGAATAATGGGAAAATTTCCCAAAGTGAAACATTATCATAACATTGTCAACAAGACAATAATATAAGGTCATAATTATTGTATACATAGTATTAAATATTATAATATGATTCTATAAAATATTTATAATAAATTTATATTTATTATAAAGGTGGTTTTAATTAGTATGACCAGAGTCATGACAAAAGGTAATGGAATTTAATCTCACTTTTTATTTCCATGAGAGACATGCTATATTCCCCATTATTTTATTTGTCTATGTACTACCCATGGACGTATTATATGATTATTATAAATATTTATATGGTTAATTAAATATCTATGTTATGTGTTTTATTTCATGTTGTTTTTGTTTCAATACATACAAAATCAATTAAATAGTTTTATCTCAATTTTCCATCTTTGAAACTCATGTTTTCTAAACACCAAAATTACATTCAAGGTGTATATAATTATATTCTGCATATTATATCATAATTATCCTTATATTAATAATATTTTACGGTTAACATAATTGATTTTTTTACAATGATAGTATGATCCCATGTTACCATGTTATAAAATTTTTGTAATACAATCACATCTCTTATTATGATTTTTAATGATTATGATTACTTTAAAGAAATATCAAAACCCATTTTTCAAGAAGATGCCTGAATTTTATTATCCTTTTATATTAAATATATATTCATGTATTGGTACCAAATTTAAACTCTTTGGTATATAATATAGTTGATGCAACATTTTTATGAAAGCACGACTTTAACATCTCTTTGTTCGAAAATTTATAATTTTTAAAACAAGTTCCAAGATTATTCTACCATTCTTCTATAATATTTAAATGAAAATTTTTTATTTTTTATTTTTCCAATAAATTTGAAGGGATCAATTTTAAATTTCCAATCAAATAATTTTATCTGTAATTTTTACCATGTAAAAGGATTGTTCTTTTTACCTTGTATGACTTGTAAAAATGTCCCGCAATCATTTCATTTAACGATTATTTGGATTTTTTTAAATGATAATTTTAAAGAACATGTTTAGTATATTTACATTACAAGGGAAATTTTTTTCCATTTTTTCAAGATTTTTTTTATTTTTAATCAAATAAAACTATTTACAAAATATTTTCAAGTGTTTTTTTTGTTTTCAATATATTATCAATAAATGGTTTTCAAAATAATTCATGGTTTAATTACATGATTTCAAAGTATTTTTGATGAAATGGTTTTCAAAAAATTATCATTATTTCTTTATATTTTTTTAAATTATTTTCATGGAAATGGTTTTTAAAACAATTTCATATTTCATTATAATCATTAAAATTATTTTCAATGAAATGGGTTTCAAAATCTTTTAATGATTTATTTATTAGTTTTCAAATTAATTTCAATGAAATGGTTTTCATAACTTATTCAAGGTTTCATTTATGTTTTCAAATTGTTTTCAATAAAAAAATATTTTGAATTTTTTTGAATATTATTTTATATGTTTTGACGGAAAAGGGTTTTCAAAATTATTTCAAGTATTCCATAAATTCTTTCATGTATTTTTCTAGGAAAATAATTTTCAAATGGTTTTTATATTCTTACTACTCATTCAATGATATAAATATATTTTCATCACGAATAATTATTGAATGATACATCCAAATTAATTTCTATATAAGATAAAACCAATTGATGATACTCTTGGTCTTTTGGGAAATTATATAAATGTTCCATTCACATTCATTCGATTCATGAGTAATTCTTAATGTAATTTTCATTATGAGACATGTTTCTCTTTCATGTGTTATATGTTTATGATGTTTTTTTTCTATTTTACAAGTTGTTCTCTTAATAGAAAGATTAATCAAATTGTATATCTTTCACGAGTTAGCATGTGTTTATATGATTAAGATAACAGTTTCATTTCATGGGTTATGATAACATTGATTATAATTGTGTGGAAAATGTATGTATGATTTCATTATGAGATAGGTTGGAACTATATCTCCCTAAAAGGAATTGGGTAAATATTTATATCTCATGAGATAGAAATGGAAGGAATATTAAATAAAATCATTTTAGTAATACATGGATAAAATTGGTAATGTACTTTATTCAGTAATATAGGGCTGGAACGAGGAGCAACTATGATTCAGTAATACATGGCTTGAATGAAGAAGTGAAATGAGTTCAACAATACAATGCTAGACCACTGAGTGAATTTAGTTTAGTAATACAAGGATTGACCATGGTGTGATCCCAATTCAATAAAGTACATCTTCCACTAATATGGTATCGACAACAATTCTTTGACTACTATATAAATAATTATATATTGTTATGTTTCTTCCATAATTCAAATGTTTATTCATGTGTCATGCCTTCATGGCCTATGTTATTTATTTTCTTATGAATCATGACTTATGAACTACCTTGATTTATTACATAGTTAATCTATATTATATTTTACATGTAGGGTATATACTAATATTTTCCCGATCATGTTATCTAACCATTATTAACATATTTTTGTTACAATATCATCTTTATTTATCCTAACTGAGCATTTGAGGTCACCCCATTCTTATTATTCTTTTTCTGATGTTATGATGAATTGTTTTAGGAATAATTAATAAAGGTGGAGATCATTATTGGAGATTTTGAAGACTATTGTCTAGGAGAGAATAATTTGATTTCATGTTTCCAAAGACACTAAACCATTACGGTCCATAGATATGTATTTTTGTAATGTACTAATTATTCATCAAAATGATATAATAACAATGAATGTTATGCCTCGATTGCTATAGGTTGTATCTATGGAATTATTTAGTCAACTATTGAAAACTATGATGAGAAAACGTTTTTGAGATCCTTGGATATATTACTAAGGGTATGTTTTCGGATGTATCTAATGATATGTGTAAGGTTGTGTTAACATTTTGGAATTTTTTTTGAAATATGGTATGGGATAGAGTGAGTGTTTTTTTAGAAATAGATACATTTCTAGATAATATATGTTTATATTTATCTTGAACCTATATACCATTGGATAACAACACTGAAAAAATATTTCAGGCTTGACTCGAGGGTGATACTCAGAAACGGGCCTTACTACACACCTAGTTTGACTCTCATGGGGGAAATGATTTAGGAATTCACAAAATCATCACATACCATTATGAAGGAATCAAATATAATTTTTCTATGGACACTATAGGATGAACATAAAGAGTCATTGAATAATGAAGGTTTCATGATTTAGAAATCCAATATGTAATTATTTTAATTACTATGATATTTTATTATATAATATGTAATGATAAAATTATGCATCTAGTTTTGTTTAATGGTAGGAACTGGAATGAACTGGAACAATTTTGACTGTTATTGATTATTTGAAAATGATATGTCAATTAGGATGATCACTGGATGATATATGTTTTGATCATTCCTAATCATTATTCACGGAACATGGTTAAAAATGTGAACCTTACCTAACTCTCGAAATAACCATTAAATATAAATAAGTGATTTGTTGATATTTCTTGTAATATAGAACATGGAAGAAATAATATTAGGTTTCCTTTGAGTTATGAATGTATAAAGAATCACCAAATTGATTGTATTAGGGGAAACATAAGATGCTTTCACTGCGGTAAATAAGGAAAAAAATAAATTGATTGTAATGAAAAAATTAAGGGTTCATTTATCAAAATGGATGAGAATATTTACATCCTAAGGAATCAATGAATATTAATATTTTTGTGTGTTGAATAAATGGTCATTATATAACTGAATGTCCCAAGAGGAATGCTTCAGAAGAGGATCAATATGATTTTACGAGTATTGGTTATAATGCTGCTGATGAAGAGACTATAGATAAAGAGTGAATTGAAATAGCTATTGTGTATTAGGATGATCCGGCCATGCTAATTTCCTATATATGGATTGTAATAGTTAAATATTTTATGTATATGGATGCAATAAGCATGTTATATGAATTTTGAAATATATTATGGTAGTTCAGTTAATTTATTTACTACAAATTTAAGGGAACACATTAAATAGTTTTGATGGAAATTAAACATAATATAATGGAATGGTGATGTCCATATAAAACAAATGATTAATGAAAATATAAACCTTAATATGATCATTATCTAATGTTAATTTATTTTGGATGAGGATATATGGTATATGAATAAGTAAATAGGATGGTACTTTTTACCATGTAACTAATTACAGACTTTTTGGAAAGTATATTATGCTATCATGGATGGTTTTTAAAATTTTATAGATTTATGGAATAAATACAATATCTATATAATAAGTAAGAATTCATGTTTTAAAAAATTATTTAAGTTAATTCATGTTGTTACCATATTCCTAGAGAATTTATCACAATGTTATTTACATGTCTGGAATGTGACAACCAAGAGATACATTGTGATATACTGGGGATCATTGTGAGTCTAATTTTATAAATTTCTTTCTCAAGATTCATATTTTCAAATTTGTGAAGGATAATAAGGTTAACTATTCCTGAAAATATTATTATAATATTCGGATGAATTATTTATGCACTGACTGTGTATTTAATACTATTCATAAAAGAATATTTAATGAATAACCTTATTTTACAGATTTCCACGTTATTTATTTCTGAAATTATAATGGTTTTATTAGAAAAATACATCATTATTGTCGTGTGATAGCCAATAATATCCATAAAGATTATGGGCCTTAAACCCATGCCCAAATTATGATGAGGTCTTCCCACTATCCACTAGTCTACATGATATCCTTGTTGATGTATAATTATTTTTGACGAATAATTATTTATGATGACAGAATAGTGTTACATTTTTTGATTATTTATTACAGTATTAAAAATACTAATTTTATCAGATATTAATAGATATATATTTATTTTTTTTATTCTTTTTTGAGCCTTATGATCTGCTAAAACTGTATTTTAGCAGTTCAGACATAATGGTTAAATTCTAGACAACAATTACATTAAGTAATGGATGAAATAGAAATTCATAAAAAAAAAATAAAGTATTAAATATTAAAATAGAAATATATCAAGAATGTATGTTTCCATATATTCATAGTAAATAAAATACTTAATCTACATTAGGATAATGATCAACAGAAAATGATTTTTCCTAATAAAATAATTTTTTTGAACTGATGGATTTTAAATAATGAATGATTTATGAATTCAAAGCCCTAAAATTTTTAATAATCATTTAATTGATTGTGATTTTTGACCTCAATAACTCCATATATAGAATTATGATTTCTCTCCTGGTATAATCATCACTCCCAACCAATTATCTCTTATGTGGAAACTTTGTTATATGTTACATTGGGAAACCCATATGGTTCCAACATTCCATTCAGGGATATTTTAGTATTCATTTTTATGATGTGGGATTCTATAAATGAAATACTCATCTATTAAACCATCTATAACCCAGATAAATTTTGAGGGAATAATTCATTTTAAATGGGTTAGAATATAAACCCCAGAATTTTCTGAATTTTTTTTCGATTCAATTTATCTTTTAGATATTTTTCATTTCACATGACACTGGATAGAGATCGTTATATATTTATATATTTAATCACTAAATAAAAAAACATATTTCATGGCTCAAAATTTGAATTTGATACAAGAAATACTAACTTGTCTTGCGCTATAATAAATACCAATATCGCTTGCACTACCAGCAACATAGACTTGACATACGCTACACGCAATAACGAGGATTCTATGAAATATCATTTTGTTGTTATAATTATTTACATGATATAATTATAAAATATCTGTCAATAATTGTTATATTAACATTAGTAACTAATTTTCACATATTATTTATAATTTTTATATTAAAATAAAACATATTTATAATGAAATATATGATTTCTTGTAAAAAAAATTGTTTAAAAAATTGTTTTCTCGAATGAGCTAAATTAAATAATAAAATTACTTTTAGAAATATTTTAAAATTTAATAAGGTAAAATATATTTCATTTTTGAATTTGTAATTTCAAAATTATCTTTGGGGGAATATTTTGGATATTTTTGAGCAACAATTTTTTTATAAATAATTGAAAACAGTGCATTTTAATTAAATAATACATTTTTTAATAAATAATTGTTAATGTTAAAATATTTTTTAAATATTATATGTTAAAATTAGATAAATTATACATAAATAATATAATTTATATCATTATAATGTATTTCACATTGAAATTGAATATTAAAATTAAATAAACTATTTAACTTTTTTCTAAATTAAAAACCTGTAATTTTGCCCCAACTATTAGATTAGCATTATTTATTTATTTGAATAATATATGATTTTAAATTAAAATAACTAAAATAAAACATTTTAATTTATAAAATATTTAGCTAATAATAATAGAAACTTAAATTTTTACCAATTTGATTAGAAAAAGTGAATTAAATTAATCACATTTATTAAGGTAAAATTAATCATAATTACATTCTAAACATTAATATTGTGTGATAAAATGACCTATAGACTATTAAAATATATATTTTATGTCCATATTTAGTCCCTAAATCTCTAATTAGTGATTTATTTCTTTTTGGTATGTCTTTTGGTAGGTAATCACATGTGAACACAAATCTTGAATTCAAAAATTCCAAATGAGTCCTTTTACTAATCTATAAAAGGAAACCACCTCTCCCACTACATCCCACCTATAAAAAAATAGGTTAATCCAATATATACCTAATACACTTCCCAAAATTTATATATTACTATTATAGTCCTAAACTTGGGAAGAAGGAAATCCAAATAATCATTTTCACAGAAACCAAATGTGGTTACCTGTTGAAGAGGTAATGTATTCTCTCCCATGAAATTTTTATTCCTTATCCACCCCTCAAATATAATTTTTCCATGAATTTATAAAATAAATATAATTAATATAATTGTATTTTTAGGCTAAATATTTGACCTAAAATTACACACACCACGATCTATTATGTAAGGAACATACTTTTTATGTGTACGTAGAACTACCACATCACTAAATGAAGATTGTACAATTTTCATTACCACCTATAATGGTAGATATTATGATGTACACCCTATTTATATATTTTAATAATTATATTTATTATTTCATTAAAAAAATTTCCTTTTAAAAAAATAAATTTTTTCCAATTTGTGTCAATATGATATTTCTATTTAAGGAAGTGTCGATTGTCGCCATCTCCAAGCGATATGATTCATTCAATCACTACATGGAATGTATTAAGGATGATTTTAGGGAATATATATGTATATATGACATCATAAATCTAAATTAATAATTATATATATATATAGAAATAAATATCTTTTACTTTCTTTTTTTCAACATGACAATTAAATGGAAATAACATTCATTAGTACGTACAGGGTACCATCTCCATGAACTATGTAATATATTTAATAAGTATATATTATATGTATTATTATAATACACATATAATGGATATAAATTATATATATATATATATATATATATATCACGTTTTAATTTTTTTAATCAATAGATATGTATAAGGATAAACAATATAACATATTAAGACACATATGAAGAATAAAGCGAATATTACCTGAAGTGAAACCTTAACATAATATTGTTAAAAATAAGGAAATATAAGGTCATAATCAAACCATATTTGGTATTATATATAATATAATGTTTATTTAATATATTTTAAAAAAATAATACTAATTATACGTGTTTTTTGAAGTAGTATAGTGGGATCAAATACCCAAGGATAGGGGATTTCATCTGACTTTTTATTTCCATGAGATAAATGAAATGTTTGTCACTCATTCCTTTGTGTTGTGTATGGACTAACCATAAATGTATTAAATAATTATTATACATAAATTTTTGGGTATTTAAATATATATTTTACACAAAATTTATGGGTTTTATGTTTTAAATGATACAAAATTGGTAAAATAATCTTGTCTATATTTCCCTTATTTTAGACTTGTGTTTTTAATGATCCTAATTTATTTTTTTTGAAGAGTATATAGACGTAGTTAACTTATTATATAATTAATATCCTTATTTTATTTTTATATTAATCGTTATATAATTTAATTTTCTTACATGGAGAGTATGATCCCAATTTACCACGATATAGGAGTTTATTGAGACAATCTCACTACTTTTCGAGATTGTTTATGTTTACGATTCCATTGATGAAATATCAGAACCCATATCTCATAAAAATTCATGAATTTAATTATCCTCTATTGATTCATGAAATATTAATTTATTGGTACCATATTTCTATTGTATAATACGTAGTATAATTAAAAACTTGTTTTTAAAAAATCCCTGCAGTAACCTCTCTTCAGATGAAAATATAGCATTACTAATATGGGTTCTAAAAATATTGTATCATTATCCTATAAAATATTAATATAAATTTTTACCCTTTATTCTTTTACTAATTTCATTTAAGTAATCATCTTCTCTTTTTCCAATCAATGAATTTATTACCTTTTTGTTGTGAAAAATGAATTTTATTTTTACCACATACAACATGTATTGATTTAACAACCGTCATTTCATTGAAGAATCCATCTGATTTTTAAAATGAAAATGTTTAAGAAATATTTTTTAACGTAATATTGAAGAAAATTAGTTTTTAATTTTTTTTGGATATTGTTTTATATGTTTTCAAGGAAAAATGATTTCTAAATTATTTGAAGCCCTATATATATATTTTCCAAGTATATTAAAAGATATTATATTTAGAACACATTCATGATTTCTATATATATTTTCCAATTATTTTCAATGAATTTGTTTTCAAAACATATTCATGATTTCTGGATATGTTTTAAAATTGGTTTATAGGAATATTTTTTCAAAGTGAATTTCTATTTATATATAATATTTTAATGAATTTTAAATGAAATGGTCATCAAAACATTAACAAAATTTATTTATATGCTATCAAAGTATTTATAATGATTTTTTAAATGCTTTAATTATTTTTTTATGTTTCCAATGTTTTATCGTAGAAAAGTGTTTTTACTTTTATTTTATATGTTTTCAAGGGAAATTATTTTTTAAATTATTTAATGTATTCATTATAAGTTTATATGGTATTTTTTAGAAAATAATTTTAAAATTGTTTTTTGTATTAAAATTCATTTTTCAATGAAAAAAAGATATTTTTCTCAAGATGTAATTTTGAATGATATTTTAAAATTATTTTCTAGTTAAAATGAAATTTGTTGACGCTACTCAGTACCTTGTAGTAAATGATCTAAAGGATCCATTGAATGTCATTTTATGAATGGGTTATGGTTAATTTCATGGTATTTATGAGGCTCATTACTCTATAACTGGATATATGTTTATGAGGATAGTTTATCATTCATGAGTTATTCTTTTGATGAATCTATTTTGAAACCACTATCATTTTTCACATATTTTAATTTTTTTACAAGTTTAAGATACAAATTTCTTTTTATGGATTATGATGTGATATACTATTATATTCTGGAACATATACGTATGATTCCATTATGAGGTTGATTTTTTTGATGCTTTCGTCGGGGCACGCGCATCCGTCCATGGAGGGTGCATAGTTGTTTCCCTGCATTCCCACTTTCCAATAGTAGGTGGAATCTGTCACCTGTTCAGAGATGTTTTCTCCTTGATCAAAATGAGACTATGAGATATTGGTTCTTCTGTCCATGTATTCTTCCTCAGAACTCGTCACCTAGTATGGGTCTCTCTTATAGACTAAGACTTTCTTTGGGAAACTCTTTGAAGTGTCATGTCTTCCTTGACGTTGGTTAATTACACTGCTTGTGTCTGGACATTCCAAGGGGTCCGGTCAGGGATGTATCCTTCGGTTAGGGTATTAATCATGTTATACATCACTGGCATGTTTGGATGTTGGAGCACTAGCACATATAGATTTCATCTGCTTATTATAGGGATTCACTATGGTGTAGAAGCCCGAGGCATCCCACATCGTATGCAGGGAATTATATTCCATAGGAATGTATCTGAGGTTTTCCTCAGTATCACATATTTTACATTGGGTATACCATGAGTTTATTTTGTAAAAGAGAATGATCGGAACACAAACTAGAGTGGATCAGATGGGTTATACCCCAGGAGGGAACACTGATTCTAGGAGATGAATTGGAATGATCTCACCGAGATGTGGTAGCCCGGGAAAGAATCATGATGGATTATAGAGTGTTTAATTATGTGGAGAGATAATGGGATGGAACTGACATGGGGATGACGGTGCTGTTGGGATTGATCCATAAAGTGACTTGCTAAGTATCCTCATGGTAGAGAATCAATGCCCAGATAGTTTAGTGAGACAATGGGGAACTTGAAGAGGAAGCCCATGAAAATGGATGCATAGATGGTACCCAGAAGAAGTTGAACCAATAGGTTGGGGAAAGACCTTCCCAAAACATATAGGCTCATGGGAGAGACCAGGATGAGTCATGAGTGATGGCATTGATCCTCAAAGAGGCTTCCTACATATCCTCATGCTAGGGAATAAAATTCCACATAGTTCATCTGACGAAAGCTTACTGTTGATTGGGGACTTCAATGACTTACCGTCGATTGGTGGATTTCAATGGATTACCAACGAATGTGGTTGAAAATTGATTAACACTGTCTGGGGTTGAAAACAACTTAATTATGAATGGGGTGGAAATGACTTACTACTGGATGGGGTGTCAACGACTTACTGTTGGATGGGGTTGAACCTTGAGGAGGATTCGTACGTACCATTTCTAGCAGACAAGGATCAAAGCCTGCATATTTCAGAATTTTGGATGCAGTTTAACGTCATACAGAACGGAAAAGGGGCATGCTGTTTAACATTATGCGGGATGAAGGTGGTCCGATGTGAAGGGGGATCAGAACCGATGATTGTGGGCTTCAACATCAGGGATTATTCTTACATACCTTACCTTGTAAAGGATCATAGACCACATAGTTTAGAATGGGTTTTGGTGAGCCGACATGAAGATAGTCAAGACCAATGGTTGGAGGGCTTGATCCTTAGGGTATTCCTTTGTACCTTGAATTGGCAAGGATCAAAGACCATGTAAATTAGAAAGTTGGTTGGGGATTACACTCATGGATTATCAAGGATGATTTCATAGAGTATGCTTACTCTTAGCCCACGCGAGTCATGATTTGAGTGAGAAACAAGAGGTAGCGAAGGCCTGATGATCACGCCGCAGAAGGTGCGTCCCTAGGAAGTGGAATGGGGGATTACACATGGTTAGCGGCCCAAGGAGATAGATATTGGGCATTAATCAAGATGGAGGCCTGATAGCTGCATAGCTCAGAGGGAGAAGATAGGAGGAGCAGGGATACTCTCCCAAAATAAAAGCGTGGGGATAACACCAAGGTGGTTTCCTTTTCCCCATGGACATATTCTGCTCCAATAAGGAGGATCTCATTCCATATAAGGAATGATTTGACTCCCGTAGAGACCATTGGGTGTGCAAAATTTCCAAGGTAGGGGAACCCCGTGTATAGTGAATGGGGATAGGTCACAGTTTAACGTCAAGTGCTAAGGATGACGGTGCTTTTCTAATTTAACATCCTTTTACTCAGATGAGAAGGGTCCACTCTGTACCCCTAGGATGTACATAACTGATACCCGCCCACCCATGAGGAAGGGAAGACATCAGCAATTCCATTCTGAAGTGGAGTTAAGGAGTGATCCATTAAGGGGTCCATGTTATCATGGCTATGGAAAGGAGTAATATCCATTATCCTGCCTACGCGAAGAATCATGAGGCAAAGCAATTCAATAGGAATCACTTCCCAAGGGACCATGAAATTCTTCATTTAAATCAGAGTGGATGAACAAGAGAAGGTGTTTCAGAGCAAAAGGGTTCATATGTAGAAGCCTTGTGAACCTCAGGTTCTCCATGTAGTGGAAGAGAATCAGGAAGGGGGGTGCTTCGCAATTTGAAATGGCATCACCAAGTAATAGTGCATGGGTGTATTTGGAAGGTGCTTCATGATGTGGAATGGCATCCACGGATAAATGCTTCGCAAAGAAAGGGTTCTTTTCCAAGCATTGTAGTGTAAAGCGATATGCTTCGCGAAGCACAGTGACTCTGCCTTAGCATTTGGGTCACAAGTTCATGAAGGGTGGTTTATTAATCCTGAGTTCCTTGTGAAGGCCTTAGTCCCATTGGAGATCACCTTCCTTCACGGGGGCCTGTGGGCTCTGCGAATGTCATCCCAAATTGTAGAGTGGTGGAATATAAGAAAATGGGAAGGCACTACGCAGTGAAAAAGTACCTTGAAAAAATCATGGTTTGTAGAAAATAATTTTCTTCACACCATGGGAGCTCGGAAGGAGAAAGGGTGGAGGATTCATCCACTAGGCTTGAGGGGATACTGGTATTTATAGGCAAGAGGCACTGCAGAGCAGAGCTCACTCTATGATGGGTTTACAAAATTCAAAAGGGCTTTGTGTAGAATCTTGCCTCTACACTCAGTAGTGGGTTCAAAAATGTCAATGGAGTTCATAGATCATCCATCCTCCTTTCTCCATGGTGGGTTTGCGAACATCAATAGGGTTCATGGAGCATCCCGCCACCTTTCTCCATGGCCGGTTCGTTAAAAAGGAGATAGGTATAACGACCCATACTTTACATACATTGTTATTACTTCATAATTGAAGAACACTTATTAAAACATATAACAAAACCAGGAAAGGACCGTATAGGTATAGAGTTTTTAGAAACTGGGAAACATAAATAACTGGTTCATAAAGCATATACTTTTCCTCCCATTTATTTCATCACATCTAGAGTCCCTTTTGGCATATCCTACTTAATAACCTTCTTCCAGACCTAGGGAAAGAAAACGTACAAAAGGGTGATCTCAAATGCCCAGTATGGGTAAACAAAAGAAATATCAATCACATCATATTCATAATAACATTGTTTTTGAAAATCTTAACTTGCAAAAAAGATCATAATTTCATAACATGGGATAAATCATTGTAGTGAAATGTAATCCCAATAATCGTAATATAAAACAGGAATCTTTTTGGCCTACACACATAATCATATAGAATAATTTCTTAGTAGTCAAGACTCATAGACAAGACTATCATAGCGGACAAAGTCCATTTTTAAACTGAGTTCACTCCTCTTTTCAGTCTTGTTTCACTGAACCAGATTAACCTGCCATTCCAGCCATGTCTATCTCATGAGATATAAATATTTACCCAATTCATTGTAGGGAGATATAGGTCCCACCCATCTCATAACGATACAATTCTTATGTGTGCCACAAAATCATAAACCATACATCATTGCATAACCCATGTAATAAAAAATTGGATTCTTAAACATCGTGACATCATAAAAAAATTCATATAAGATAAAGGAATTCATAAAAATAATTCCATCATAACATAATCAAATTAATGTAATAATAGGGATAGAAAAAGAACCCTATATTATCTTAGATGGAAAATAATTTTGATAAAACACTTGAACTCCTTTCTTGAGGAAAATATCCTTTCTACTTCAAAAACATTTTCCTTTCTTAACATGTCATATAATTTTAAACTAAAATAAGTTGATTAAAAATAAACATGAAAACTTTTAAAGGAAGCTTCTTTGAAATAAGGTTTTAAAAATCCATTCATGGTGTATAAGTTAAAAAAACATTCTTCTCATACTTTGGCCGGAAAAGTAAAAAAGTACCTCGTATGAAAATTGAAAAAAGATTCCTTTCATATCTTTTACTAAAAACACACCGAAGGGTAAAATTGGATTTTAAAAATTGTATGTGGATGGATATAATATTACATTTTGATGAAACATGGATGTGGATGATAAATATTCCCCAGTAAATTCTGAAATATAAACAATCTCGGATAAAAATGAGATTGTGAGATTTTCCCTTACCTTAGGTCTGATTTGCTTCATAAGTGTCCAAACCTTCTGTATAATGATTTAAATAATTTTATTTACTTATTCCAGAATCATACTTATTTTTATGATATCATATATGGTCATATTCATAGCTTCTTATTAGTAATATTTCATTTCTACTTGTTATTCGGGTGTTTATTACTTTTTGTTCTTATGCGTGTTTTGTCGAATAAATTCTTATTATTCTTTTTAGGTTTTGAATACCTCATTTCCAGAATGGTATTAGTGTAATATATATCATATTCATTCATTAAATTCATTTATATAATCATTATGCAATGAAGATCATGTAGAACGAGTCGCATCACATCGTGGAGACGGTATTCCGTACGTACGCACGAGCGATGATATTGTTCCCATGATCGTGAAATTGTAATGGAGTGTATTTATACTATTTAAGAATCAATATAACTTTACAATAATCATATATAGTTATTATTTACACCATTATACCAATCCAAGTAAGGTGGTGGTGGAAAATAGATTACACCACGGCATGGAGATGGAATTCCGTACGTACGCACGCGCGGTGATTTCATTTTCCGTAGGATGGATAGATGGTCAAATAGATTTTTTTTAATAATTATAATAACATATCAGTATATTATTGATACTTATTTTATTACTTCATAATGAAAAAACTAAATAAGAAGAAGTGGAATAAGAAAGAAAGTTGAAAGAATCGGTAACGGACATTACCTCTTCATTGAAGCGCCTCTTTAAGACCTCCTCTTAGGGCACTAAAATTGGTCATTGAAGAAGACCAGGACCTCTAGGATGTTTCTAGGGAAGTGTATAAAATAATTATTCATGGTTTTTTCGAGCATGAAGGCTCAATGTGGTGTGAGGAAGAGAGGGAGGAGGTTCCCTTTTATATGGAAGGAGAGGGGCGCCTTGGGAAAAACAAAAAATATTATTTTATTATAAAGTCATATTCGGTTTTTAATACCTCCAAATTGATTTATTTAGAAGCTAAGGTGGGGATTGGTCTAAATACACTCATAAAATAGAATTTATACAGGTTTAGGTTTTTATATTAACCTTATCTTTTAGTTTTAACTCTTAGTTAATTAAATTGACATTTACCGTGTCACTTTGTATTTTTATATTATATAGTTAATAAACATACCATATAAATCCAAGAGACCACCAAGTTTTACCTTAATGATACACCTATCATGATATATGTATAGTGGCCGATCCTTAGATTTATAGGAATATAATAACAATTAATAATATAATATTTGTTTTAAAAAATATTTTATGTCAATTTTGACACTATTTGGTAATTGATTTTTGTGAAAATTATAACAGAATGATTAGTTCGAAAAAAGTTTAATTAAATCAACAATAACATGTCATATTAACATATAAAATTATTGGAATTCATAAAAAGTCTCAAATTACATTTATTTTGGTATATATAACAGCAGTTATGTCAATATTTCATTAATAAGATAATTACTGCATCATCATTGTGTCATAATTAAATTAAATTATTTAAAGTCTAAAAATTAAAAATAAAATACCATTATGTACGAAATCATTTTATATTTCTATTTAATATTTATAGTCTAATTTATCTTATGTATTACCATATATTAAAAATTATTAACTTATTAAACATTGATTTTAACTCTTTTAACCCTTCTTTAAATTAATAAATAGTAAATGTCCTAATCTAATCCAAGTGGGACTAAATGGTCATATTTTATTCCAAATGTTGATTTTGGTCGAATTACACTTATCCAATAGAAATAGGACATGTTTTAGGGTAATAATAATGACATTTTTACCCTTCATTACCCTATTTACTTTTAACCGTGGTAAAAAAAAGTTAAAAGTTATTATTCACCAAAAATTATTTTCATCTCATTGAACCACATTTTACTTAATAGTATCAACCGTGTCCTTCGGATTTTTGAAATTCCATTCACAAAAGCGGTAAAATTATGTTTTATGTAAATTTGTAAATTCTCATTGGAGGTGGGTAAAAGACGGTGAAAAGTTCAATAAAATTTTTATATATCTAAAATTATTATAAAATGACTCCAGTGAATTGAATTGAACATATATAGGTATTATGTAACAATTTTGACCTAAAATAAATTAAATAAAATAAATAATTATTTAAATAAAGAGTCGGTTTTTAAATAGTAACCTAGTGTTTTCACTATTCATCAAAAATTGAACCTTTTCAGAAAAATACAAAAATTTCACCCTAGGATAATTTCATTATTCAGATTCCAAAAATGAAGTCCATTTTGTAAAATAAAATTTACAAAATTTCTAAAAGAGGGTATTACTATTCATAACCGCTAGTTTTAGTAATATTTTAATAGCATATCGTTGTTTAGTGAAACTCGGTATTGAATACGACACAAGCTATCAAGGAAGGCCGTAGTTGCGTGTAAAGCAAACCATGCTAGTGTTGTGTGTAGTGAAAGATTACTTTGATGATTTATATAACATAAAAACAAAATATTTTCCTAAAAGTCTCGGGTGTTACATTCAACCCCCCTTAAAATGAATCTCGCCTTCAAAATTCATCACTTTGTAACAAAAATATGAGGATACATATACCTCATAATATCCTCAAGCTCCCATGTAGCTTCTTCTAATTGGTGGATCCTCCATAAACCTTTCACCAAGCGAGTGGTCTTATTCCATAGGACTTTTTTGCTACAATCCAAAATCTATATCAGCTGTTCTTTATAAGAAGGATCTTGCTCCAGCGGTACAACTTCTGAGCTGAGTACATGTGAAGGATCAGGTATGTACTTTCTCAGGAGATATACATGGAAAACATCTTGAACTTGAGAGAGATTTGGTGGAAGCTCCAATCGGTAAGCTACCTTTCCAACACGATCCAGTATTTCGAAAGGACTGATATATCTAGGGCTTAACTTCCCTTTCTTTTCAAATCTCATGACCCTCTTCTAGGTAGATATTAGTAAGAACACTTTATCACCCACTTCAAACTCTAGGTCTTTTCTTCGGTAGTGGGAAAAACTTTTATGTCGACTCTGAGCTGCTCTTATGTGATGTTGAATAGATCTGACCTTTTCTACCATCTAATCAACAAGACCAGGTCCTAATAGATTTTTTCCCCAACTTCATCCCAGCAAGTCCGAGTCCTGCATTTCATTCCATAGAGAGCTTCATAAGGAGCCATGTGAATACTAGAGTGAATGATATTATTATAAGAAAATTCCACCAAAGGTAGGTGTTAATCCCAACCACCTTTGAAATCCATAGAGAATGCTCTTAACATATCTTCTAGAGTTTGAATTGTTCTCTCATTCTGACCATCTGTCTGAGGATGATAAGCAGTGCTAATACTCAACTATGTATCCAGAGTATGCTGAAGACTTCGCCAGAACTTCGAGGTAAATCTCGGATCCCGATCAGATATAATAGAAAGTAGAACTCCTTGCAATCTTACCATTTCCATTACATATATCATCGCAAGCTGATCTAGAGAGAAATCCTCTCTAATAGAAATTATGTGGGCAGACTTTGTAATACGATCAGCTATGACCCAAATAGCATTATTGCCTTTGGATGTTTTAGGATGTCCGGTGACAAAGTCCATAGTGATGTTTTCCCATTGTCATTCGGGTATGGGTAATGGTTGTAACATTCCCTGAGACTTCTGTCTCTCAGCTTTAACATGTTGACAAACCAAGCATTGAGAGACATATTCAGCAACATCTCTTTTCATACCATCCCACCAGAAGTACTCTATAAGGTACCTATACATCTTCGTGATTCCAGGATGAATAGATAATGAAGAACTATGAGCCTCATCCAGCAGCTCCTTCTTTAATTCTGGGATGGGAGGTACACAAAACTGATTCCTAAACATTATTATCACATCACAATCAAGGTTGAATTCAGGAATATTTCTCACCTTCTTTTGTAACTATGCATCTTCTTTCTGCGCCTCTTTAATATTCACATGTATAGATGGTTGAACATTCATTTGAGAAAGATACGATTTCCCCCCTTCCATTATAATTCCAAGATCCATCCTTTGTAAATCCATAAATATTGGATCTTTTGTGAACCTCATTATAGATAAGCTAGCATGGTCTTGTCGACTTAATGCACCTGCCACCTTGTTTGCTTTCCCAGGGTGGTAATTAATTGAGCAGTCGTAATCCTTAATCAACTCCAACCATCTTCTTTGGCACATATTCATCTCCTTTTGTGTGAAAATATACTTTAAACTATTATGATCATTATAAATATCACTCCTTTCTCCATAATGATTATGCCTCCAAATCATTAATGAAAATATTACCGTAGCTAACTCCAAATCATGAGTTGGGTAATTTTGGTCATGGATTTTCAACTGTCGTGAGGCATAAACTATCACCTTATCATTTTGCATAAGAACACACCCCAACCCCTTCATGGATGTATCTCTATAGATCACAACCCATTCTCCACTACAAGGTAGTGTGAGTACAGGTGCACTGGATAACCTTCTTTTAAACTCCTTGAAATTCTTTTCACATTCCTCCGTCCAAACAAACCTAACTCTTTTCTGAGTCAACTTGGTGAGTGGATTAGGTAATCGTGAAAAATATTTCAAAAACATCGATAATATCCAGCCAAACTAAGAAATCTTTGGATCACAGTTATTGTTGTTGGTCTAGACCATCTTTCAATAACCTCTATTTTTGATGGATCCACAGATATCCACTCTTTTGAGATTATGTGACCCAAAAATGAATCTTTTTGAATCCAAAATTCACACTTGATAAATTTGGCATAAAGCTTATCCTTTCTCAGGGTCTTCAATATAATTCTCAAGTGATCTTCATGTTCTTCCTTGCTCTTTGATTAAACAAGAATATCATCCATAAAGACTACCACAAATTGATCAAGATAGTCTCTAAAGACTCTATTCATTAGATCCATGATGATAGTAGAGGCATTATTAAGACCAAATGGAATCACTGAAAATTCATAGTGTCCATACCTTGTACAGAAAGCCATCTTTGGTATATCCTCCCTTTTGACCCTTAATTGATGATACACTGAACGAAGGTCAATCGTGGAAATGTATTGATCTCCTCATAGTTGGTCAAATAATTCATCAATGCACGGGAGAGGATATTTGTTATTGATAGTGATCTTGTTAAGTTCTCGATAATCAATGCAGAGTCTCACTAATCCATCTTTCTTTTTAACAAACAGAACAGGTTCTCCCCAAGGTGACACACTAGGTCATATGAATCCCTTATCAAGATTCTCTTGGATTTGCTTCTTCAATTCCTGCAACTCAATTGGGGACATTCTATAAGGTGTCTTTGAAATAGGAAAAGCACCCGGTATGAGTTCTATTGAAAACTCAACTTCACGATTTGGTGGAAGACCTGGCAATTACTCCAGAAAAACATCGTCAAATTCCCGTACAGTGGGCATATTATTAATCATGAGTTTCTCACCAAACATTTGAGATAAATAAAATTCATTTAGTGGAATCAAGACCCATAAGATGGATGAATTTTCCACTGGAAGGTTATGTTCATCCTTGCATCGATAGACGATCATAGATTGATTTGGAATATGAAATGCGACTTCCCTTCTTTGGAAATTAATATGAGCTCCATATAGATAAATACAATCCATGACAAGAATCACATAAAATTCCACTATAGGATGGATCAAAAGATTTGCAGGAAGCTCTTTCCCACACATTTCAATCGGAGAAGAATTATAAACTTTTGATATGACTGTTGTGCCATTAGGGGTTGTCACATCTAACTCAATATCTAATTGTTGAGGTAATACGACAATACCCTTAGAAAATTCTTCAGAAAGAAAAGAGTGGGTGGATCCAAAATGAAATAAAAAATTTTCTAATTTAGATTGGATGGTATGTGTACCTTTCACCACATCGTTTTCAAACTCCACATCACTAATAGAAGTTTCATGTGACTTTCCATTGTCTTTAGCCTTAAGAGTTTGTTGACGTCGACCATCATCATCAACCCTTGGATTTGGGAAATGATTGGAATAATGCCCCATCTCCTTGCACTTGAAACAATGAAGTGTAGTAGGTTCATTCTGTGTATCCCTTCCTTTGTTTTCATCATTAGACATCTTATTCCCATAATTGCGGCATTCAAATGCCCGATGACCTTTCTTTCCACATTTCAAACATTTACATGTCCCTATAAGACAACTCCCTCCATATTTCATTCCACAGTTTGAGCGTAAGGGGAAGCTTATCTTCTTTTTACTGTGCTCTTTATATTTTCCTTTCAATTCCATGTTCCATTTCTTATCAAAACCATATGACTGATGGGTTACTCCAATCTCCATCTCAACTTTGAGAGCACATCGAACGATTTCCTCATAGCTATTGAAGTCCCCATTGTCAAAGGCCCTTCGACGACTTGGTTTTAAGCCACTAAAGAATCGAACTATCTTACTCTCAGGTTGGATAATAATACCAGAAGTGTACCATGAAAGTCTTGTAAAATTTTCTTCATTGGTTTCAACAGATTCATCATCCTTTTGCTTCAGTTCAATAAACTCTTTATCCATCTTTGTTCGAAGAATATGAGGGATGGACTTATTCAAAAATAAGTTCTTGAACTCATCCCATTCCATGGACTCAATTCCACCCCTTTGCCTCGTATTCATAATAAGATTCTTCCATTGATCCGCATCTCCTTCCAAATGATACACTGCTAAGATGACATTATCATGTTCAGAACATTGAAGAACTGAAAATATCTGTTCAGTAGTACTAATCCATTGTTCAGCAACTAATGGATCAGTAGACCCGCTGAATGAAGGTGGATGGTGCCTCATGAAGGATTCAACAGAATGTTTCTCCTTCCTTTGCTCGTTTGGAGGTCCTTCATGATTCATAGCTTGAGAAAGTTGTGTGACCATAACTACAATATTTTTCATTCCAGATCCCATAATGCTTGGTAGCTCAGGGGGACAATCATTGCATTTCCCGTCGCATTCCGCATTAACATGGTTCCTTCGGGTTCCATCCATTGACTAAAACCAAGAAGAATAGTGTGAGCAACACTAATTATAATAGTAAAACCACATAATCAAGAATAAAATTTCACACTTAAGGTCTTAACATAGGTTGGTCATGGCCATTTCTAAAACACTAATATTGTGTTCTATGCTTAGACTTATCCTTAGGGTTCTTATTAAGGCTTACACATCCTAGTTTCCAACGGTTGACTATTCCATTCCTCTAATACCAACTATAACAACACATACTTTACATACATTGTTATTACTTCAGAATTGAAGCACACTTATTACAACATATAACAAAACCAGGAAAGGACCATATAGTTATAGAGTCTTTAGAAACAGGGAAACATAAATAACTGGTTCATAAAGCATCTACATTGCCTCCCATTTATTTCATCATATCTAGAGTCCCTTTTTGCATATCCTACATAATAACCTTCGTCTTGACCTGGGGAAAGAAAACGTACAAAAGGGTGAGCTCAAATGCTCATTAAGGGTAAACAAAAGAAATATCAATCACATCATATTCATAAGAACATAACTTTTGGAAATCTTAACCTGCAAAAGAGATCATAATTTGATAACATGGGATAAATCATAGTAGTGAATTGTAATCTCAATAATCATAACATAAAAAATGAAACTTTGTGTAATACACATATAATCCTAGAGAATCATTTCTTAGTAGTGAAGACTAATATCAAAGACTATCTTAGCGGACAAAGTCCATTTCTGAACCGAGTTCACTCCTCGTTTTAGTCCTATTTCACTAAACCGGATTAACCTGCTGTTCCAGCCATGTCTATCTCATGAGATATAAATAATTACCCAATGCATTTTAGGGAGATATAGGTCCCACCCATCTCATAATGATACCATTATTATGTGTTCCACAAAATCATAAACCATACGTCATTCCATAACCCATGTAATAAAAATGGGATTCTTAAACATCGTGACATCATAAAACAATTAATATAAGATAAAGGAATTAATAAAAGTAATTCCATCATAACATTATCAAATCAATGTAATAATAGGGATATAAACAAAACCCAGTATTATCTTAGATGGAAAATAATTTTGATAAAACACTTGAACTCCTTTCTTGAGGAAAATATCCTTTCTACTTCAAAATCATTTTCCATTCTTAACATGTCATATAATTTTAAACTAAAAGAAGTTGATTAAAAATAAACTTGAATACTTTTCAAGGAAGCTTCTTGGATATAATGGTTTAAAAATACATTCATGCCGTATATGTTAAAAAACATTCTGCTTGTACTTTGGCCGGAAAAGTCAAAAAGTACCTCGTATGAAAAACGACAAAAGATTCCTTTAATATCTTTTACTAAAAACCCACCGAAGGGTAAAATGGTATTTAAAAAATTTTATTTGGATGGAAATAATATTAAATATTGAGGAAACATGGATGTGGATGATAAATATTCCTCAGTAAATTCTGTAGTATAAACAATCTCGGATAAAAATGAAATTGTGAGATTTTCCCTTATCTTAGGTATGATTTGCTTCGTAAGTGCCTGAACCTATTGTATGATGATTTAAATAATTCTATTGAATTATTCTAGGATCATATTTATTTTTAATATATCACATATGGTCATATTCTTAGCTTCTTATTAGTAATATTTCATTAGTACTTGTTATTTGGGTGTTTATTACTTTTTGTTCTTATGCGTGTTTTGTCGAATAAATTCTTATTATTCTTTTTAGGTTATGGATACCTCATTTACAAGATAGTATTAGTGTAATATATATCATATTCAATCATTAAATTAAGATATATAATAATTATGCAATTAAGATCATGTAGAATGAGTCGCATCACATCGTGGAGACGGTATTCCGTACGTACGCACGAGCGATGATATCATTCCCATGATTGTGAAATTGTAATGGAGTGTATGTATACTATTTCAGAAAAAATATCACTTTACAATAATCATATATAGGTATTAGTTACACCATTATACCCATCCAAATAATGTGCTGGCGGAAAATAGATTACACCACGGCGTGGAGACAGTATTCCGTACGTACGCACGCGCTGTGATTTTGTTTTCCGTAGGATAGATAGATGGTGAAATAAGGTTGTTTCATACTTATAATAACATATCAGTATATTAGTGATACTGATTTTATTACTTAATAATGAAACAACTAATGAAGAAGAAGTGGAAGAAGAAATAAAGTTGAAAGAATCAGTAACAGACATTTTCTCTTCTTTGAAGCGCCTCTTTTAGACCTCCTCTTAGGGCACTAAAATTGGTCTTTGAAGAAGATAAGGACCTCTAGGGTGTTTCATGGGAAGTGGAGAAGAGAATTTTTCATGGTTTGGCTGAGCGTGAAGGCTCAAAGTGGTGTGAGGATGAGATGGAGGAGGTTCCCCTTTATAAGGCAGGAGAGGGGCACCTTTGGAAAAACAAAAAATATTATTTTATTATAAAGACATATTCGGTTTTTAATACTACAAATTGATTTATTTTAAAGATAAGGTGGGTATGGGTCTAAAGCTATCATAAAATTGAATTTATACAAGTTTTGGTCATTATATTAACCTTATCTTTTAGTTTTAACTCTTTGTTAATTATATTGTCATTTACCATGTCACTTTGTATTTTTATATTATATAGTTAATAAACTTACCATACACATCCAGGAGACCCCAAATTGGTCCATTAATGATACACCTATCATGATATAAGTATGTTGGACGAACCATATATTTTTAGGAATATAATAACAATTAATAATATAATATGTTTTTAAAAAACTATTTTATGTCAATTTTGACACTATTTGGTAATTGATTTTTGTGAAACTCATAACAGAATGATTAGTTCGAAAAAATTTAATTAAATCCACACTAACATATCATATTAACATATAAAATTATTTTAATTCATAAAAAGTATCAAATTACATTTATTTTTGAATTTATAACATTAATTATGTCAATATTTCATTAATAAGATAATTACTACATCATCATTGTGCAACAAATAAATATAATTATTTAAAGTATAAAAATTACAAATAAAATAAAATTATGTAGGAAATATTTTAATCTTTTTATTGAATACTTATAGTATAATTTATCTTATGTATAACCCTATATTAAAAATTATTTACTTATTAAACATTGACTTTAACTGTTTTAACCTTTCTTTAAATGAATTAATAATAAATGTCCAAATCAAATCCAAGTGGGCCTAAATGGTCATATTTTATTCCTAAGGTTGTTTTTGGTCGAATTAATCTTATATAATAGAATTAGGACATGTGTTATGGTAATAATAATAATAGGTTTACCCTTAATTACCCTATTTACTTTTAACAGTGGTTAAAAAAGTAAAAAGTTACTATTCACCAAAAATTATTTTCATCGCATTGAACCACATTTTACTTACTGAAATCAACCGTGTCTCTTGGATTTTTGAAATTCCATTCACAAAAGTGGTAAAATTATGTTTTATGTAAATTTTCAAATTCTTCTAGGAGGTGGGTAAAAGACGGTGAAAAGTTCAATAAACTTTATATATATATAAAGTTATTATAAAATCACTTCAATGAATTGCATTGAACTTATATAGGTATTATGTATGAATTTTGACCTAAAATAAATTAAAATAAAATAAATAATTATTTAAATAAAGAGTCGGTTTTTAAATAGTAACCCAGTGTTTTCACTATTGATCAAAAATTGAAAGTGTTAAGAAATATACAAAAATTTCACCCTAGGCTAATTTCATTATTCCGAATACAAAAATGATGTCCATTTTGAAAAATAAAATTTAAAAAATTTCAAAAAGTGGGTATTACTATTCATAAGGGATAGTTTTAATAATATTTTAATAGCATATCATTGTTTAGTGAAACTCGGTATTGCGTATGACACAAGCTATCGTGGAAGGACGCGGTTGCGTGTAAAGCAAGCCAAGATAATGTTGTGTGTAGTGAAATAATCCTTTGATGATTAATATAACATAAAAACAAAATATTTCTAATAAAAGTCTCGGGTGTTACACTAGGTGCCGGCCGCAGGGCCCCAGGGGCTCCGTGAATGTTTTTCATGAGGTAGATCTTGATCCTTTCGGTTCATTCTCGTTCTTCCCAAATTTTGGAGCGAACAATTACCCCCCAATCAGACTGGGAGTATAGGAAAATGTGAGGGTCAATGTTTGAGGTTCAATCACCAGAATCCCTCATCCATCGCAAAGGCGACTCACGAAGGAGGCTCATGAATTGGAGAGGAAATGGGTCAGATGAGTGCGTCATGATGCTCACCGCAGTTTGATGCACCGCGATGCACCAGGGGTCCTCACATATAAATATGGGAGCTGACCTCTCTTTTTTCCCTCCCTTCTCTGTGATTTTGGCTTTTAGTGCTCTCGACTCATGAAGCTCGTCGTGCTCCATGATTTCTCTCCAAAAATCGAGTCTTCTGATATTCGGCACGCAGTTTTTATTTTACTCTGCGATGGTGAACTCCAGGGCTGGCATCTGATGTTTGGAACAAGGCTCCATGATTCCATTTCTAGTATTGAGCTCTGTGAATGGTCTCTATGAACAAACACCACAAAATGGCTTCGCGACCCATAATGAAAATTTTCCAAATAATAAAAATAGAATGCATCACCAAGAAGCTTCCAGGGGGTCCTTGTGAAAGCTTTCCGAAGGGAGGAGATGGCGAATAGCTTGGGAATTGGGGAGTTGTTAAGAAGCCAATCTGACCATGATTATTTGGAAAATCATATATAGGAACGGAAAAGGAATTATCCACTGTGTAAGACGTGACCTCTGTATGGATTTGGGATGAGGGATGATGTCTAAATCCCTCAATCAAGTAGGGATGAGCCATATTACTGGTTTAGGAGCACTTCGTGCAAGTCCAAGTGGTTTAGAGCAGCCGTTGGCCATGCCCGGGAGGACATTACACCAATTATTATAGATTGTCTATACAATCATCTAAACAATATTGATGGGAAATAATTACAGCCAGAGATATACTACCCTCCATACCAGATGTTCTTGAAGGTATCCATGAGTAAGATGGAGAAGGTATGGTCTGATGAGTGGGATCTACTCTAGGGCAGCAAATATACAGATGACTAGCCTGAGGCCAACTAGTTACGTGCCTCGTGTGAAGATTTAGGGGAATAGATGAGGAGAGTGTGAATGTATGAGGCGGCCTGGGCCTCCCAATTCCACATCTATCAATCTAAATAGATGATTCTAGAGTTGTTGATAAGGTGTTCATCGAGGACCAATACCTTCCACTTACACAGCGGGGAGGTTGGAATCAGTTTATTATATGTGCATCAGTTTTTGGGGGTCCCGATAATGGGGGCGTTGTATGATGAATTCCTCCATGTTATGGATGTATGGGAGGATCCGTAGAAAATACTGCCATTGGGGATCACATTAATGGAGCTAGTGCCGGGAGATGACAAGGAAGGAGTGACAGATGCGATATTTAGACGGTGATTCCAGATGTTCCTAAAAAACATGACAGACCTGCATTTTCTGGTGAGGCCTCAAACATGCCCGATGGGGGCACAACGAGGCAAGGAGCACTCATACAGGAGGCTCTTAGAGGAAAGACAGTGGAAAACGTGTAGATTTAGTGTCAGCACTGAGTGAAAAATGAGAGTCAGGATAGAAGAATTCATCGTGGTTCACATCTATAGTTGGATCCTGCCGATGAAGGATAAGAACATGGGTGTCCGACCATGCACATTTATCATGGAGTCCATGTTGGCGACAGGAGGGTGGTTCGACCTCAGAATCCTGATACTCTCCAAGCGATACAAGATGTTACGGCATATCAGTGAGGGGAAGAGGCCACATAGGATATGTGGGTCATTCCAGCTTCTGTATGGGTGGATAGCAGCGCACGTCAGGGGTTCAAAGAATATCCAAACACCATATCTCATCTGGAATCAAAATTCATCCAATCTATCTTGAATGCCACAGGGAACCTTTCGGAAAGCTGACCGTGCAGGCGGTACAAAACCATGTTTTGAAGGAAGAGGATTTCAACATTCATATGTTCTCACTACCAATGGGTGATTCTCCTAATGATGGCCAATTAATGGAAGAGCATAATTCCTATATCCTAGCCTTTCGAGGTGGAGTTCAGGTGGAAATAGTGGACTATGATCCTCTCTGCAATCCATTCACCTTGCACCGATTCGCTTGTAAATTTTAGTGTATGCCGCGACTGACCCCACAGGTCAATTTAGGGGTGTGAAATGAGAAACATCCATGTGTGATGAGGAATATGTGGCTCATTTTCACATTGGATAATTTGATGATGCAAAATGAGCTGCCTCCACCCACCATTGTCTTCGGGTTGGTGAAGGAGTATGCCAAAAGCTAGGAGGTGGCCTACCCGGGGGAGATGCTGAAGTAGACAACTTGTCGAGCCTGTGATGGTGTGCCTCCCCAACCACAACACTAGGGTCAGAAGGTAGAAATAACATCATAATATGAAGAGGCTTCCATGGCGGCAAGTCTCGTACCAGTTGAGGGGGAGGCAGTAGAAGAAGATCCAGCAATGGCAGCAGACCTGATGGTCCCAGAAGAACAAGTTTATCCATAGTGGAGTCCACTAAGAGGATTTTGTAGTATATCCACTCACGCACTGGGAAAGAGGCTGCACCACATAGACATGTCGGAGAATGATGTATTCCCAGAGGCCTGGGACATCTGAGAATTCAATAGGAAATTCATCGACCCGTCCGAGATGTGAAATCACCTAAACAATCATGGTATGGATTTTCCATGTATAGGAACTATCAGGGCTAGGTTTGTGGTGTCCCAAGAAGAGGCGGAGCAATACCGGCTGAGTTGGAGGACATTGTGAACTCAAAGGGTGTTCCATGCCCAATGAAAGATTAGGTGAAGATGTTTTTTGATCTAACATCTCCCCCACAGTTGTCAGCTACTAAAATAAGAGAGTGCTTCCATCTGCCGGAATAATCGGACGAGTCCTCTATGGAGGATGAGTCCGGTAGAGGGATCCCATTGGAGGAGGGCGAAGTTGGTGATCATGACCAAGATCTTGAAGAATTTTCAGAGGCCCTTGAGGTAAAATCCCAAGCCCCTTCATTGGGGTTTTCTTCTAGGTCATTTTGGACTCCTTACTAATCATTTGAAATGTGCAGGAGGACCTCAGGCATAGAACATGTTCTCATCCCTCAATGGTTGTAGATGCAAGTACTTTGAGATCTGCACCCGATAATATGGAGATCACCTCATCTAATGGGGCCATGATACCCAAGGTGGATCTTTCGGTGTTTTCAGACCTTCTGACAATATACAGAGGGCCATGCCTCTTGGTCTCCATAGCAATAACCCTCGATCGAGACCGATAATTCGATCTATTTAAGTCTCCATTAAAAAACTCATTACTGGAACCCATTTACAAGGATAATTGACATATGTTCTTTTATAGCATGTACAGTTCTTCAAATTGTGTGGGCTGTGTTGGTGAGAATGGATGGTATTCCTATATCACCTTTCACTGGGGAATATCGGTGGTCATGGTGGTGGATATCCAGACTGACCAAGAATCAGTGCTCTAGATCACTGGTTAGACAGTTGGTAGGAAAATTCCCGAGATCATTGAAGTGGAATTCGATGATAAAGATCATTCAGATAGCCTGGGTCCCGCCATACCGGATCAGACACCATATGCGGACCCTGCTGACGAGTTCTTGGGGGGTGTTCCCTGCTTATGAGCCTTCCAACCCCAAAAACATGAATAAAATGGCCTCTGGTAAAGAGGATTGCAAGATAGTTTTTCACTGGTCAGGGAAGATTATCATGTTCTTTATCGATAACACCCCTCAAGCACAATGGATAGACCATATGGAGATACTTCATTCACGACACCACAAACTATGTGCTGGGGGGAGTTGATGCCTGACATCCTCACATGCTCATCTGATATCTCATTAAGGAGATGATTCGAGAGTATTACTACGGACACGGTGTGGGATGGCAGTTGTGGAAAGCGGTGAACATCAAGAGGATCTAGGTGGCGGAAAACGAGGTAAGTGGCTGTTGGTCCGGGCAGATGAGCACTCAGCCTCCCTCATTATGCGATGATGTCTAATATTGTGATTGAAGGCCCAACTGAAAGAGGCTGATGATAGCATGAAGAAACCCTCTAAAGGAATTACATTTATCCGGACTGATATGGACCAATCCAGGATTGTGGCTAATGAACTGTGACCCATCACTGTCGAGGATGATTGGGAGCTGAGCAAGCAGCATCGAATCCTAGACGCCACAAGGCAGAGGGTGGCAGATCTGCCACATTTTTTTGACAGGGTCAACCTGTCTATGGGAGGGATGGATCCTCGGGTGTTGTAATACATGAAAACCCTCAAACATGCATTCATCATTCTATCATTTTATGATAGAAACTTGCATGAATTATATTATTTGTATTTGTTTACTGCATTTACATCGTATTCGTGGAGCATCCAGAAATCAATCCCTAAGATCATGTGGGTCAGGGCCAATATGAGAAACAAGGGATGAACACCTTATAATTCTATCAAAATGTGAGAGAGAAAACTGAGTTCTTGGTATCCTTGTGTTTGGAAAACCAATACGGATTTTTTGGAAGAAAATGGGGAGGCCCAATTTGAGGATGAGGACTTCAGGGAAATTGATGTTTAGTCCTCTCAATGTGTTCTTGAGCACAAGCGGGATAATGCCAGGGGTGTTGGAATTAATTATAACATAGGTGAGTGGAAGGTGTGAATCAAGATACCCAAAATTTGGAATGTTGTAGTGATGGAATGACAATTAAGGGTAACTATTGACCATGTTTGAAAAAAAATATCCTTATTGCAATAGCCTGAAATGGGAATAACAAATGAGGTATGACCACAGACCATGTATGAAACATGGGGCCTGACTCAAAATGTAATTTTTTAGTCTTCTAGAACATTTTCCAATGATAGTAGGTGAGACATAGGTTTTGCGTCCATAATGCAAGGGGTTAATTTAGTTATGAAAGAGGATGTGGGTCTGAATAATGGTCACGCAATGCATTGAGTATAGAGTGACGGGTTGTTCGAATGGAGTCTAGCACAATTGAAATTACGCCACTGTGATGAAAACATGTTATGTGGTAACATCAGTATAATCAGAGATCATACCTACTAACGAGCATGACCTCTCTGGTAAGGACCTGGAATGCTCTGTATTTTTACATCATACCAATAACAATGATGGACATCTAGTTCAAACGTCGTACGATGAGGACGGTGCACATAGTTTAAAGGAAATACTGTCTGGACTGGGATCGGTCCTGAGTGGCTAGAAGGGTCAATGGCCCTAGGTCTGGGCCTAAGGAAGAAAGAAATGGTGTTTCTAGGTATCCTATAAGGATAAAAATCATTCCAAACGTAGTTATTGATGAACGGTCTGGTCAAAGACCAACACTAATAGAGGGAAATCCTCATTAATAAGGGATATGGTGTATCCCATGACTAACATGGGGCATTTGGAACTTGATCACGGTTGAATCATAGTTTAGTGTTATGCATCAATGACATGTGGGCTTGTGAAATTTAATGTCCTGACATAGGAAAACATGTGATGGGAAATATCCCAGGAAAGGGGCTTGTGGTTTGGTAGTTATAGACCTGATGCGAATGAAGACATAAGGAGTCCACACGACACCACATATCGGCAGAATATGTTCATTATGTCAAGGGACCAAAAGTGAAAGTTAGGCTGGGCCGAAGGAAAATTGATTGGGCATTCCTATATACCACATGAGGATGGTAATCAAGCCATACATAGTTCAAAGAGTGCATTTTAATGTCATACGGGATGATGAAAGGCATATGTGGGATGACTGTGCCAGTACACGTCCTACCATAACTATAAGATCATGTGAGTTATGCTCGATGTGGGAAACAAGGAGTAGTGATGGGACTTTCCTAGCATATGGAGACACCTGATAGGGCAATGAGATTCTAGGTAAATGATGTCCCAATGAAGCTCGCCCGCCTATATAGCTCATCTAGATGGAAGAACGGTTAAAGCCAAGTATGTTGGAATTCTACTTGAAAATAATGAAGAGGAAATTTGAGAATCATTATGCTTGAGATCTGGACCAAAATTATGGTGGCATGATGATAGGGAATAATTGTTGACCATGTTCGAAAAATGGTATCAATTTCATGGTATCCTAGAATGATGATAGAAAATGAGGGTCAATCGTTGTCCATGTTCTAAACATGGGACCTACCGCAAATGTCATCTGAGGTCCTCATGTACATTGGCCCCAGATGGTGGGTAAACCAGTGTGTCATGATACCAAGTCATAAAGGAGTTCCCTTCAGACTTGGAGGAGAATTAGGATCCACATGACAGGCTCACGATTATTGGACATGTAACGAGGGAATGTCCCCTTAAAAATTACTCACTTCAGGCACTATCACAATGCATCTCAGTACAACAACAAGGTGTATCAGAAAGAGGGAGTCAATTCCCTCTCTATGGACAGGGGTCCTAAGGTTGCAAGCATCCAAAATTAATGGTCGAAGGATGGGCCATTAAGGGGAGATTGATTTAATGGACTTCTAGAATGGTGGAGAAGTATCCAAATCCTATTCGTAGTTCCCATAGGGTGTTCTTAGTTTTGGATCATGCAAGAAAAAGACATGGGGATACATAGTGCAGTTTTTTCCAAACCCAATGTGGATGAATCCCCAAGAGGTACTCGACACACCACATGCTCCAAAAAGCATTCGGGCCTATGGGTCAAAAGTGAGAAGGCATGATTTTCGATTCTTGGGGATGGAACCAAGGACAATGTGTCTTTACATTCCTATGTATCCCATGAGGATGGGAATCAATCCATAAAAATATCATGGGGTGGAAAAGAAAGGTACCAGTTCCAGGGATGATAAGGTCATGCGAGTCTATCCCTTTCACCAAAAGAAGTGACATTTGATAGATATTTATTGTCCATTAGGATGAATGTGTGTTTTTTAGTGAATCGATGGATCTAGGATTGAAATCCCAGGTATCACTACAAGAATAAAGCCATATGAAGGCATTGAAAAATTTTATATTGTGTAACGGATAATAAATGTGATATCCCCTTTAATGAGGACTCCATGATGCAGTGTTGTTTTTCTTCATGTGTCCAGGATGATAATGTCACATTATAGGGTCATGTGATGGGACCAACCTTGCATTTTAACGTCGTGCAGTGTAGATGCAACAATTTAAAGTCATGTGGGACTAGGAAGTATATATTATTGTCATATGGCTGAGACATATACAATAGAAGAGAGGTTCAAGAGGCAATGTGCACGATATGATAAAGCATTCCTGATGGGAATGAAGACATAATCCAGTATAACACTACGAGAAATTCCATGAATGAAACCTCTGGGCTAGGGGGCCAGAATATATTAGTGTATATGTGGTAGGAGAGACTAGCTCTTAGTATAGCTGGACCCAAATATGAGATGTATGGGAATTCCTACATATCCTATGATATTGGGAATCAATCTATACATAGTTCTAGAAAGTGAAGTTTAACATCATGATGGAAAAGGTATGGGAGGAAGGAGGGACTAGCTCTTGGATGGGGAGAACGTGATGCGACATTTGTTAACCGGATGTGAATGAACGAATAAGCCCACAAACACCCCATCATGTGGCCCTATAAGAGCTGAGACCTGAAAGGAAAATTGAAGAGATAAATTAGTGGGACTCAAGCTAGACCCAAAGATGAAATGTTTGGTCATTCCAATGTATCCCATGAGGATGGGAATAAAACTATACATAGTTCTAGGAGAGATCCAATTTTATGGTCTTATAGATTGGACCACTGGAGAATTGGAACACTTCCAAGAAAGCACAATACTCGATCCTATCCCTAAGCCCACATAATTCGAACACAATGTGGGAAACCAAGGAAAAATATGTCCTTGAAAAACCTTGAATAAACGCCAAGGGGAAATCAGTGCACATCCCCGAATGACGCCATACCAAAGATTTGTCCTCCTAACGTGAAAATGTGCAGTGAGGGATAGTACTGGGAGTATTGAAATTCCACATGGAGACAATGGGGTGGAAAATTATGTGAATCATATAACTAACATTTAAGGCCTCAAGGTGTTGTAATGATGATGTAGGATAACTACTGATCGTGTTGTAAACATAGTATTTATATCGTGTGACCTGAAATGGGAAAAAATGATCTTTGGCCACTAACCATATTCGCAATGTGGGACTTTTATCGTTTTTTTGTATGAGATCCTCAAGGTTGTTGGCAACCAATTTTAGGAGATCCCTTAAGCTAGAATCCATGTCATTTGGGAGTCCCTTTAGATGTGAAAGATAATGGAAGCCCAAATTAAGGGGAACACGAACCCTGAAGAATGGGAGAAATCATGTCCAGGAAGAACCCGACACTGTAAGCTCTAAACTATAGTACTCATGGGCACATTTGGTAAATCACTGAAGAGGGTCGAGGGGCCCGAATTATGGGCATCCAACTCAAAGAGAAGAGAGTAAGGAAAGGGAGAAAAGGCTGCTTAGTAGAGAGAGGTATGTGTCATCGTTTTTAAAACCAGAAATGAGGGAGGACCCTACCCATACCACACTGTATACCCCCCCCCCTCCTGGAAAAACCTATTCCAAGAGTCCTGATGATAGGGAGGTTTCTAAGAGATGGGGCTAGACCCAAAGACTAGGTGTTCGGGAATTCCTACATATCCCATGAGAATTTGAATCAATCCATACAATGTTCTAAAAGATAATGACTCACATTTTATCTTCATGATGCAAAGATACAAATAAGGGAAAGATACCCTAACGAGGGATGTTTATGGAACAATGATTAACCAAAAATGAATGAGGACATAATCCCTTACCACACTACAAAATCCTAGGTGAGAACATGAGCCAGGGGCCTAAGAAGCCTTGGCCACAGATAGAATGTCACATCCTGCTTGCAGTTTAAGATCTTGAAGTAAGGATGATGGTGATCTTAGTATAAGGTCATTGAGATCAGATCACATATCCTGAATTTAATGTCATATGTGTGGGACAGAGAGGGTATGTCATCATACCTATGGAAGACCACAAAGTGGCAATGATGATAGAGGAAAACTATTGAACAGGTTCATGACACAGTATCCACCCTTGTGTGAATAGATTTTAGAGAAAAAAATTGAGTGTCTACCATTGACCATATTTTCCACACGGGACATGTATCAATTCATTGTCTGAGACCCTCAGCGATGTTAGCCCGTAATGGTAGGAGATCCCATAGGTCAAGAACCCATTCCATCCAGGAGTCCTTTTGGATATATAGGTTGATGGAAACCCAAATATGGTGCCCGTGAAGCATGGGATAGTCGGTGCTCATGAGACATAAAATAAATGAAGGGTGGGTTGTCTCAAGTGGATATGTGTGGCGTTAAAAAATATCCCGATGTGAACAATGAAGTGAGTCTATACCTCACCGTATAATCCCTAATGAGAACATGGTATAGGGTGCCAAAGGGGGCGAAGGGCAAGAGGCGGGAAGCCACTACTAGCTCTAGGCATATTACCCCTCATATGGGCATTTCCACACCATAGATTCTATTCCCATGTGAGGAATGATCAGTATGGGAATCTAGGAGTAGGACTAGACTCCCCTCATCACATAAGGGTCTGAAAGCGAGAATTACTCCCTAGTCAAGGTAGACCGAGGTTTGGAGAGGTGTCCGGGATTATATCAATTTTTCATTTGAAATCCTCGAGGGAATTGGAATAAACTGATATGAGAGCCCTTATTCTAAGTACCCATATTGTTCGAGGGTCCTTTTATATGAGAAAGAAAACAGAAAGCCAAAAATGGAAGGGTTGGATAGATCATTAGTATACCTATGCAAGGTGATACTCAAGGGGAGATCTCAGTTTTTTGGGATGGTCCTACATACAAAATGTTTTGGTAGTCCTACGTATCCCATTAGGATGAGAATCAAGCCATACATAGTTCTGGAAGATCCATGCATTGCAACGTCATGTGTTAAGGACATGGGAGGAGAGAAGAATGAGGGAGGGCACATTGTGCAATCATTGTAACCCTAACATGAGTGGGGCCAAAGAATCCTATGTGATGCCATGTGGGATCCTCCAAAAGTACTATGCCTAGGAGGGGATAGTCATAGAGGAAACTAGGGACAGACTCAAGATGAAGCGTTTGAGTGTTCCAACATATCCCATGAGGATGGGAATCAAGATATACATATTTCATGAGATGTAGTTTGACATATTTCAGGATGAACCATGAATTTTAATTTCATGCAGTGTAGAAGAAACACATTAAAGTCATGTGGGACTAGGAAGTTTATGTTCATGGAGGACCCTACAGTTTAGGGTCGTGTGGGACCAGATAGTTTGAGGTCGTGCATTAAAATACAGTTTGAGGTCATGTTGGACCATACAGTTTAAGGTCATACTGGCCCACACAGTTTAAGGTCAGGTTGGACCATACATCTCATGCAATTTATGTCTTATGGAACTTGGAATTAGTGGGTGGAGTCATAGTTTCACCATCCGTGGTAACCAGGGAGTATGCTCCATTAGAGTATACCTTGTGAACAATTTAAGGTCCTTCCCATTTGGGCTTCATCCTGTGTGGTTTCCTACTAGGTATCGTTGGTTTCTTCAGGGAAAATACCATGTTTCCTTGCATGAAGGAATGGATAAGAATTTTTTTTGTTGAAATCTCTATTTATCTTGTTCTGATGCCTTTCCAGATTGTGCAGGGCACGAAACCTATTCTCATCGATTGCATCCAACTTAGCCAGACATATTTCAGCTACTTTATCTGGATCTTGCTAATAAGATAAATCTATGCATAATGAAGGAAATTGAATCTTGATGGGGAGGACGACCTTCATCACATATACCACAGAATATGGGGTCACCTAGGTGGAATTATGAATCATCATTCGATAAGCCAAGAGGGCGTTGGGGAGCTTGTCCAGCCCACTATTCTTATTCTGTCCAACCACTATCTGTAGAATTTTAGAAAGGTTTTTGTTGAAATCCTTGATCTATCAATTTTCCTGCATGTGATAGTGGGAGGTATTGTTATAACAGATGTTGTACTTAGCGTAAAATTTCATCAGCATAGCTACTGACATGTCTGTGCCATTATTGGTGACGACAGAATGAGGGACTCCAAATCAGTAAATGATGTTGGTGCTCAAAAATTCAATGATGGAATGAGACTTAACCTCTTTTAGAGAAACTTCCTCTACCCACTTGGAGAAGAAATTTGTAGCAGTCATGATGAATCTGCACTGGTGAGCTTCTGCTAGTGGATATGGTCCCATGACATCTAGTCCCCAAACCACAAATGGCCAAGAGTACTTGGTGGAGTGGACTCTCTCTGGTGGCCATTGCAGGAAGTTAGAATGAATTTGGCATGCATGGAACCACTTGAAGGACTCAATGTATTCATGTATCAAAGATGGCCAAAATTACCCCAGTCTCTGGATTTGGTGAGATAGTTTTGGACCAATCTTATGATCCTCGTAGGAACCGCCACAAACCTACTGCATGACTTGGGAAATCTCAACTTCTTGAATAAAAAGAAGGATAACCCCATCAAACCCACACTTGTAGATGATCTAATCCGGGCTAGGATCATCCTAGAGGGTAACATGAAACACGTGGCCTCAAATATTCTCACTCTTGGCACAATATTCTTGGAGATTACCATTATGGAGATACTCAATAAAGGTGGCTCTCTAGTCATGAGTCACTTTAATCACTACATCCGGTGGACCTGGGAGTCCTTACATGGAGACATTGATGTTAAGGTGGCTTACCTGTAGGTCATCATTGTCATTTGAAGTGAGAGGAGCAATGACTCTCTACGTGTGCCACATGGATAATATGATTATCTTGTTTGGTCTCTGTAGGTAATGCAGCTAGGCGGTCCATGGCGTTATCTAGACCGTTCTTAGATCGAGGGACATGATTAACATCGGGCTGATAGGGGAACATGTCCATTAGATATAGAGTTCACTCCAAAAACATTACAATATATATGTTTCTGACGATATAGTCACTGTTGATCTTCTTGATGACTATTTCGAAATCACTTTTCACAAGCAAATGGGGCACATCAATCATGAGTTCTAATTAAATTCCCGGGAGGAAATCTTGATTCTATTCCTCATTGTTGGTGTTGAATTCTAAATATTTGAAAGAATATGGAATAATGACTTGTGATGGGGTAATAATGATGATACCCAGGCCTACTCTATTGAGTCTGGGGTCATTGTGACTTCTGCTAGTGGGGCTCCGGGAAGCACCATCGGAATTCATTTTCCAGAATGACATGTCTTGGGCCACCTAGAGAATCACAACATCGGGAAAATCGCAGTCCGTGGACTGGTCCACAGGAGATGGATGGGTGGCAATGATGTCGGCCAAGGCATTCCCTATGATATCCTTTTGAGGGAAAAACATGATATCGAACTGCTGCAGGACTACCGACCACCAAGCTAGTTATCCTTTCAACATGGGGATGTTCAGGATGTACATCAGGGGATCTACACAGGACACCAGCTATACCTCGTGATACTGGAGGTAATGCCATATTATTGTACTACAAATACCAGCGCAAATCATCTCTTCTCAATTGGGGAGTATTTGGTCTCCGTATCTAGGAGCATGTGGCTGAGGTAGTGGAGGATATTCTATATTCCCTAATTTTTCTTCTAGGAAATAAGGGAGCTAAGAGATCATTCTAGGGAGGTCATATAAAGGACCAATGGCTTTCCAGAGATCGGTGGCATTAATACCTGAGTCTGGAGTAGATACTTCTTGATTTCTTCAAAAGCAGTATGGCACTCTTCATCCCACTCATAGATAGTGTCATTCTTCATGAGCCGAGAAAACAGAATACATTGGCCGACCAAATTTTCAATGAATCACTGTATGTAGGTAATGTGGCCTTCAAATCCTTGAATCACCTAATTGTTTCCTAGAGGTGAAATTTTTCAAATGGCCTTAATCTTCTATAGGTTGATCTCAATTCCCGTGTTTCTGAAAAACGAAGCCGAGAAACGTTCTAGAGGTGACACATAAGGCACACTTTGATGGGTTCATGTTCAGTTGATGGGAATGGAGGAAGTCCAACACTATCTCATGGTCTTTTAGAAGGTCCTGACGCTGGTGATATTTGAACCCTAGGTAATCAACATAAAATTCCACTAATTTTCTGAGGATCGGCTTAGAAATGTGATGCATAGCCCAGTGATATATGGAACCATCATTCTCTAAAATGAAGGTCATAACTTGGTAACAGATTGTACCATGTCGTGCCCTGAAGGTTGTTGAATTCTTATCCATGGGGGAAATTCACATCTGGTTATACCCAGAGTGCCTATTCATGAAAGAGAGGGCTTAGAACCTAGCAGTAGTGTCAATCAAAAATTATATCATAGGAAAGGGAAAATTATCCTTTGTACAATGATAGTTGTACTCCTAGAAGCCTATGAAGACTCGGATTGGTCCCTTCATCTTCCTTACCGGAACAATGTTGGCCAACCACATGTGGTACTAGACCTCCTTAACAAAATTGTCTCTGATAAACTCATCTACATCTTCCTCAACCATGGAACTGTGAGAAGGGTGCATCTTTCTGGTAGGATTCTTTGATCCTCGATGATTAGCTAGGAGACTGAGGCAGTGGATGAATAACTAAAAATACAGTCATAATATCTTATTATAACATCAATTGAATACATCATGGTGTTGTTTCAGGAAGTCTATATACTGTTGTCGCTCCTCTTGGGGCATGGAGGCAATGATCAATATGGGTTTCAGGTCTGGCTCTCTATAGAGGTTCACCTGTACCAATTCATCAACTGTGGAAGAGATGACCTCTTAAAATGTGGGGGAGAATAATCTAAATCCTTTTCATGAATTATGTTGTGAGGATCCTCAGTGGGAAGAGATTATTTTGAGTTGGAAACTCTTGATTGGTGGCTGGTACTAGCCTGAGTGGTAGGGGACATTGTATCGGGGAACTCCTGTGATATCTCAACTATAAAGATGAAATATTTTGATCCAATCCCATCAGGTCTTCATCCTAAGGGTCCATGCCTGATGATATCGATGTAATTGTGGTGTGTCGGCTTGATTTGGTTAATTAGTGGATGACGAAACAAGAATGTATGACATATTGTAATTTCCATTGGGATGGAATCCCAATAACTTATAGGAGTAGGAGGTTCCAGTATCACATGAACATGGTTGTGTAAGAGTATGAGGTGATATTTTGGCGTCACTTAGACATGGGAATTTCCAACCCCTCATTTCGGAAACAATGAATAATTACCCCATGTCTGCTGATTTAGCCTCTAATCGGTGCATTGTAAATATGTAGGTGTCATCTAGATCGGCCAACGGTTTGGACGCAAATGTGGCATTCTCAACCTCGTTAGCCTAAATCTGCATGTCATTGCTCTTGTAGTAGTCGATATCTAGATAGCAGGATTCACAAGAGGAAAAGGGAGATGTGTCACCTTGAATCATGCCCACTATAGCATTAAGTGAGTACTTGTGGAACTAGTGATATGATGAGGGAACCGCCACACGTAGGTGGAGCCATGGCCTTCCCATCAATGCATTGTAGGAAGTGTCCTATGAGACAACCCTAAATTCGGTGCTTGCTAGTAGGACACAGAACTGGGTCTTCAAGTGGATCATTCCAACTGGTGTCTATCCCGTCTTGTCAAAACATTGGATTCTTTGGTCATAGGGACACATATCATCTCGGATAATCCCAGTTTTCACAGTGTCTGAGTCGGGATTTGGATGATTTCCGAGCCCTTGCCGACAAGACAGCAACGATCTTCTATTCCATTGAACTGGCCGGTGATATATAGTGATAGAATGTGTCCTGGTATGGAAGAGCCCTCATGTTCTCCAGAGAATGAGATGACGGTCTGACATTTATTATTCTAGACCTCCTCAGCATGAAAGGCTTTTGGGGGTACTACCTTCATCTCTTAATAGATGGGGATTCTTGTAGCCTCGGAGTGGGCCACACACATATCTGATGACAATAGAAGGGCCTTCAGAATGGATAGATATTCTGGAATACTAGAAAGATATTTGAGAACAATATCATTTCATGTAAGGCATGAACTTCTACTTATAAGTGGCCGCTCTATGGCAGGAGGTATGGTGGGTCCTGTCGGCTAGAGGGGAAGATGACTGGTACTCGGAATATCCTACTCCTCACTAGTAGAAACCTATAGAGTGACTAATAGATGATGGATAAACGACTGATACCGGCCTATAGTAGAGTCTGGCTAGTCACGACATAGTCTAGTTGGATCTACCTGATCCAACAATAGGAACGACGATGAAGGCGGGACGAGTGTCACCAGATGAGAAGGTTGTGTATACTAAGCTCTGCGTTGGTCATGATACCTTGTTTTGGCAGTGTGCACAGCTTGGCTGGATGTGATGACGGAGGCACTCTGATATCCCATGTAGTCGTTGCTCTATCGACACTGATGACAGGTGGGGACGTCTAGAGGATCATCCTAGTGCTCCTCATCATCAGGAATCGTGTAGGGATTTACCCGCTCTAAGGTATTAAAAAAAGGCATACCCTTAAACATCACTCAAAGAGTCGTCCACTAATGGATGGATCCGGAGAGGGATCACAATCTCCAGCGACACGAAGTCTCCCTTAGTATGGGGAGACAATGGAATTGGAGGGGAACTTTGCATTCCCTTACACCACCGGTGTTTTCTCTTCTGGGTAGAGGACGTCTAAGTGGACTATTTAGAAGTTATTTATGCAGCTTTTCAGGGCTCTGGCCGGTATATGCATTCATGGGTATCATGATGGGTGTGGGAGACTATTTTATGATCCATCCATTCATCATACTTCTAGGACCCATGATTACAATCCAAATGCCACTCACTTTCATTGTCACTACTATTGTATGGCACCATGAAGACGCATGCCACCTGTGCCAGAACTGGGCCTAACCGGACGCTGTTGTTATCTACCTGGTCTTGAATCCATTATTTTAACACATAGAACTATTTGAGGATGTTCCCCATGATCCTGTGGTTGGGGCAATAATTTGGGAAATCAGTGAGGATTGCTTCTTCTGGCCTTCTGTACTCATGAAAAAGTATAATCCCCTACTCTATGGCACATCGAAACTTACCCTGGACATGTGCCTCATTGAATGAGTAGGTCCAGTTACTTATATCTATGAAGGGGGGGCATCAGAGCATAACCATAATGAGGGGATGTAGAATCCATCCATGGAGGTGGAGCTTGGTTATCTTTCATTGGTGGTGGCGGCATATTGCATGGGGTAACCTGCTGATTATGAGGTGTGTGTTGCGGGGTTGGAAGCTGCCCCTGAGGTGGAAGGCCTGTATGAGGCTATGGGTCGGATCCATTATTAACAGGTCTAGTTTTCTGGGGGCCTATTTTATGGCCACTAAAGAAGGTTCAACCCTGGTGTCCCACCTCATGGGGATTGAAGGAGGCAATGGACATGCCTGTTTAGCCTAGTTCAAGGCTCCCTCTAGGCACTGGACTTTATTAGAGAAGTCTTGGAATCCCCCAAGTTAGTTATAGGTGATTCGATAGAGGACCAGTACCATCTTGATGTTACCTATGCTCATTATCAGCAGTTGCTCCTAAGTCAATGGCATGTGAAGAGAGTATGTGAGTCCTTTACACTGGGTGAAAAATTCTACAATGCGCTTATGAGGCCCCCACTTGAACTTGATGAGATTCATGATACTTGACTTCTAAGTGGTAGAACTTAACTGGTATAGAAATTTTCTATGGATGTCTTCCTAGCTAGCTACTGATCTGATAGGGAGATGGTTGTACTAGTGAACATTATCCCTTCCAAGGTTTTTACGAAACAATGGATCATGGTAGCTTCCTACTGCATCGGAGTTCCCAACATGGTGTTACACCTTGAGATAATGTGATCAAGGTGTTGTGTTGGGTCCCCTGTCCCATTAAATAGGGAAAAGGTGTTATTTCCAAAACCTGAGGGTGCTGGAATATCACCCCCATGCCGGGTTTTTCTTTCCATCAGGTGGGATATTCACCTGTCATGTCTCTAAGTCTTCAAGGCGGGCCATGAGTGCTACCATTGGATCATCCGGGCAGGGGTTCCTGTCTTAATGGGGATCCCTAAACACCATTTATTTGGTGGGTTATTCAACAAGATATGCAGGCCCATCGACTCATGGAGCGGCTAGTGGAATGACCTATGTATTAGATGGAGGAACCTAAGCTGCATCTCGAGGACTATCACGTCATTCAAGAGGATTTGGCGAGACATACCACACCCTCATTTCATATGTTCTGACTTCAACCAAGTATTCTTGGGCAGGATGGTCAAGGTCACATAGAGACAGTTCGTCAGGGGGAAGTTGAGCCTGCCCCTTCAAGCTTGGTCGAGGATCACCATAGTCTAGCTGTCACTATGATACTTGTTCATCATGGAGGTCGTTGACCAAATTGTTTTATTCAGAGAGTTTATGATGCAATGAAGCTTTTTCAGGTTCCTCTTCCTCCATCTGCACTCAGCATGACGGGTCAGAGGGTTTGACAGCTCTGAGTAGTTCCTTTCCCTTGTTGGGATTTCAGCTAAGGAATAGTGCCTCGGTTGGCATGGGATGGACCATAAGATTCCACTATTGGTGAGTTATCCTTCTTGATGGATCCAAGAACAGTGAAACTCCCTTAGGGGGGTAGCTCCTCTGCAAAAATCTCTAGCACATTTTCACCCTCTGGTAGGTCGACCATGTTAAACGAGACCCTTCCTAGAGGCATATCATCTATGTCACTCGGCAAATCGGTATGACACTAGATAAGACTAAATAAGAGGGAAACATACATCCCCCATCCAAAAATTTGTACATGGGGGGAATCATCCTTAATAAGCCTACAGAGTACCATGAAACCCTGAACGCACCATTGTTGGAGGGCCCAATGGTGACCTGGTGGCATAGTGTACTGAGCCAAAGGGAGTGCAGCAAAATAAACTAGACGGAATTGTTCTCCAATGTCCTCGAAATGCTCTGGGATCTTATAGAGGCCAATCTCTGATGATTAAGATAGAAATGAGTCACCCAGAGGGTCTGGCGATAAAACTAAACTTTCACTTGGGTGAGGGATTTTGGCACACGAAAGTTAGGCACTAGAACTGGCCAAAACATCTCAGGGAAAGGGTCTGCTATGAGGATATCCTAAAAGCTCCAAGGCTCAGATTCATGATTTTTCCCTTCATTACCCCACTCATCTACTAGAGGCGGCTGGGGAACCGGTAGTGGCACCGAAGTAGACCGCTGGGATGATAGGCTGGCCGGTGGGGAATACAGATGGTGTGCTGACAAACCGCCATATCTCGGGCTATCCTTTGAATTGTGTAGTGACTTAGCCACGACACCCCAGTATGTTGGGTTGATGACAATAGTGTCTGGCACGGGGACCACAGTTGCTGGAGGTGGACCTCACAGCTTCTCGACCACCATTGGTCCCCAGAATAGCTCTCAATGATCTCTAGTCGAGGTCAAGAGTGCATCTGGTTAGGATGGTGGCTATTTCATCGATGTACCTTGTGGAGTTTTCAAATTATCATCCTCCTATATTTACTTGTTGAGGGAGTCATTAATAAGAAGGACCTCACATTCTAGAAGTATTAGGCTGATGCACACTTGTCCCTGCACCGACCCTTAACACGGAGGATCTAGGCGAGGGTTCTTTCACTGAGTCTTTTTCTGCTTCGAAATGTGAGAAAAACCCAGTTTAACCCCAGTCAGAATATTCTATGTGTCCTTTTTTTCTGAGGAAGACCCGCCCTCCTGCCCTGGGATATTTTTTCAAAACATGGTTGATTTCCACCAGGAGGAGGACCTTCGGCCGTACTGTTGATGGGGCTACGAGGACTCCCACCTGAGTAATCCTGGGTGCGAGGAAAATCGAGACAAATATTAAAGGGGACATTGGAAGGAACTCTTTGGGAAGTGTAAAAGTGGTTAGGAATTCCACTTGAGCCAATAGAAGCATGGGTACGGCCTCCAGGCATGTTTCCCCTGGCGACAATAGTGTGAGGAGGGTCGCGCACATGTCGAGCCAAACATTGGTAGGACATCCGTGCTGGGTGCTGGTGATGTTAAGCTGGCCTCCACTCATCTGGTTTCTTGGGTAGGATGGACCTAATCCCGCTGCAAAAAGAACATGATTAGGGCCCCCACATTAAATATTGACTGAACGAGTAACATCCCCACACTAGAGAACATCAGCTGGATGAACAACTCCATACCTAATGTAGTGAACCTGGGAGAGACTCTTGTACTGAGTGTTTCTTCCATGAAAAGGACCCTCATTCGGATAAGAGGCAGCATGGGGTAGAAATACATGCTAATATTTGACGTGTTGAGGACCCACGTTCTCTATGATGGCGGTACGAGGAGGAAAACCATACCGGTGGAAACCACTATCTATACAGGCGGCCGAGAGAGTCGACCCAGCCTGGCAGTGGGGTGGTTGGGGCATTGATCCAAGCTGGGTATACAAGTCCCCCTTCTCCACATACACATGGGGTTGATGATGTACACCGACGGTGGCCTGATCCATAGTAGTTTTTGATGTTGAGGCCCCTTGGAGGGCATCCTTTTCGGCCTACCCCTGACGCTAGCATCAGGTCAGCGAGACTAAGGCCAGTGGTGCAGTTAAAAAGCTTACCTGGCCTTCAGCCCATGGGACTGGGTGGTGGGGCTAGAGATGTCTATTGGGGTCCCCCTTGGGGGCCCCTAGAATGGAATCCCTACCATGTTGGCCCATACATACCCTAAATCTTTGGCGTAGGGGAGAGAGTAGGCGATGCATTCTGTGTAAAGGCTCTAAAAATGATTGTATATTGGAGTGTGGAGAAGTGGATCCTTGGGCGGCCCGTGGGGGTGGTGGTGGAGACTAGGAAAAGACGCCCCTCGATCCTAGAGAGCCATATCCCGTGTTTGGATATTCCGCTTCTCCTTTTATCGGCATACAAGTTCATTGATCACAATCCACTGAATGAATTCATATGTGGAGAAGTGGTGTGGGTGCCCGATGATTAGAGATGTGGGGATTGTTTCAAAAGCGGTGAATCCACATGGGACTGACGCGTTGGAATTTCCCCTACCCCTGCGTTAGTGGACGAGCAGTGATAAAATTCATGCAACTGATTGGTTACTTTAATAGTAGGGAGATTAACTAATTAGTGCAGAAGGGAAAGGAATCGAAGACCAGTTCCCCAAATCCAATCAATTTCCCATGGCTAGTAATATGGATCCACGATGAAAACATCACAGGCCGGCATTTCCAATGTTGTGGTTGCCCCAACTTTTGGTGAGTTACACTCTAGAACCACTATTTTCTTGGTGGGACCTGGCACCAGATAACTGCATATAGTGACACACTAATCTATTAATGTCTCGAACACTAGATGTCTTCATATTTAATGGAATACATTCACATCGGGATCACCATTTCTTTTTTGGGGCTTTCTCCAGGGTGCTCAAATCTGTCCATGGAGGGCGTGCAGCTATTGACCCACATTCCCACTTTCTAAAGTGGGTGGCATCCAACACCTATTTAGGGACACTAGCTCCATGATCAAAATGGGATGATGGTATGTCAGTTCTTTATTCTGTAGATTCCTCTTTGTAAATCATCACCTAGTTTGGTTATCCCTTATAGAATAAGATATTGTTCATGTACTCTTCCAAGTTTCATGTATTCATGGATGCCTATTAATTACATTACTTCTCTCGGGATATTCCAAGGGGTTTAGTCTGGGCAGCAACCTTCAGTTGGGAGATTAGTCATGTAGGACATCACTAGCATGTCTAAATGATGGAACACTAGAATGTCTGGGTTTCTTTACCTTTTTATAGGTATTTTTGAGGTCACGTAAGACCAAGTCATCCCACATCGAATGTTGGGAATTATATGCAATAGGAATGTATCTGAGGTTTTCTTTAGGTTCCAATGTCTAACACAGAGTTTTCCACGAGTTTAACATCTTGAGGAGACAGATCAGACTGATCGAAGCACTGACTAGAGTCGATCATATCGGTTCAACCCCTGGAGGAAACACTTATGCTAGTAGATAAATGGGAATTATCTCCCTGAGATGTGGTGGCCCGAGTAAGAATCGAGATGGATGATGGATATTTGAATTAAATTGATATAGTGAATGGGAGGGATCTGACATGGGGATGATGGTGATGTTGGGCTTGAGAATTGAAGAGACTTCCTACATATACCTGTGGTAAGGAATCAATGCCCACGTAATTTGGTGACACAATGGGGAACTTGATGAGGAAACCCATGAAAATGGACACATAGATGGAACTGGGAGTAAGTAGAACCACCAAGTTGGGGACTGACCTTCCTGAAACACATAGGCTCGAGGGAGAGATCATGATGATTCATGGGTGATTGGATTGAACCTCAAAGAGGTTTCCTACGTATCCTAACAGAAGGGAATCAATGTCCACATAGTTCATCTGATGAAAGATTACTGTCGATCATGGACATCAATGTGTTATCGTCAATTGGGGGATTTCAAAGACATGCTATCGAATGTCGTTGACAATGGGTTACCACAGACTGGAGTTGACAGCAGTTTACTGCTGAATGGAGTGACCATGGCTCTCCACTAGAGGGGGTGAAAATGACATAACACTAGTTGCGGTTGAACCTCATGGAGGAATGCTTTGTACCTTGTCTAGATGTCAAGGATCATAGCCCATGTTGTTTATAAAGGTGAATGAAATTTAATGTCATAAAGGATGAAAAATGGGTATGCAGTTTAACATCATTCGGGATGAAGGTGGTCCGATGTGAAGGGGGGATCAGAACTGATCAATGATGGAATGAACCTTAGGTAGGCCTCCTACGTACCTTACCATGGAAAGGATCTAAGACCACATAGTTCAAAATGGGCTTTGGTGAGAAGATGTGATGATAGTCGAGAATAATGGTCGGTGGGATTGAACCTTAGGGAGGATTCCTACACACCTTTCCTTGGAAATTATCAAAGACCTAGTTGTTCAGAATGGTGGTTGGGGATTACATTCTTGGCTGACCAGGGAGGAGTTCATGGTCGATGCTTAATCTAAGACCACTTTAGTCATGCTCGGTGTGAGTAACAAGAGGCATTAAAGGCCTGATGATCACATTGTAGAAGGTACATCTGTGGGAAGTCGAATGGGGGAATACACATGGTTAGCATTCTAGGGAGATAGAGATTGGGACAAACATCGAGATAGAGGCCCGATGGCAGAAAATCCTAGTGGGAGAAGATAGGAGGAGCTAGGATGCTCTCTCACAAGAAAATTGTAGGGCTTACACCAAGGTGTTTTCCCTTTCCCGAGGGACAGACACCGCTCCAATAAAGAGGATGTCATCTCATATGAGGAATGATTTCACACCCGTACATACCAATGGGAATTCAGAATTTCCATGGTGGGGGAATCCCATGTATGGAACATGGGGTGAGGTTACAGTTTAACGTCATGTGTTGAGGATGAAGGCACATAGCAGTTTAACATCTTGCAGCTCGGATAAGGTGGGTTCACTCCGCACACCAAGGACATATATAACTAATACCCGCCCACCCATGTGGAAGGGAAGGCATCTGAAAATCCATGACGAAGGAGATTTAAGGATTGATTTATTGAGGGTTCCATGTTAGTGTGGCTATGCGAAGGAGAAATAGTAATTAGCATGCCTATGTGAAAAAGAATGAAGCGATGTAATGCAACATGAAGCACCTCCCAAGGGACCTTGAAATTGCTTCATACAAACCTGAGGGGCCACTTGGGAGAATGAGTTGCATAGAAAAGGAGTTCATTTGTAGAAGCCTTGTGATGCTCGGGTGATGCATGTAGTGGAGGAACTTCGAGAAGGGGGGTGATTCGTTAAGTGAAGTGTCCAAGACTAGGCATAAGCCATTGGTTCATATGGACGGTGCTTCGCGAAGTGAAAAGGAATTCGCGGAGCAGTGATTCATCAGTCAAGGGTGCCTTGAAAATTGTTGCATTGTGAAGCAATGTGCTTTGTGAATCATAGTTCCCCTGCCTTAGCATGAGGGAAACTTGTGCATAAAGGGTGCATCGCGAAGAATTAGTGCTCCGTAATGGCCCGAGTCCCTTTTGGGATCTACTTACTTTATGGAGGACTATGGGATCTATGAACGGAATCCATATTTCAATAGGGTAAGAATTAATTCAAAGGGTACAGAAATTCATGATGAAAAATTTCCCTGAAAAACTCATGGTTCAAAGAGCATAAATTGTTTTACTAAATGGGAGCTCAGAAAGAGAATGGTTGGATGATCAATCCTTTAGTCTTCAGGGGAGCCTTGTATTTATAGGCAAGAGGTGCCACAGAGCCGACCTCACTTGGCCTGAATCCAATGCTTGTTCTGTGTTAGTTTCACGAACGTCAAAAGGGGTTCGTGGAGCATCCCACCTCCTCGCTCCGTGGTGGGTTAGCGTACATTACATGGGTTCATGGTGCATCATGCCTCCTTTCTATACAACGGGTTTGTGAATGTCAAAGGGGTTTGCGGAGAATCCCGCCTCCTTGATCTATGGTGGGTTCGTGAAGGATGAGTTTTGTGCTGAACATAAGACCCTAGGGGCTCCGCAGATGGTATTTATGAGGCAGCTCCTAATCCTTTCCGATCATTCTCATTCCTCCCAAATTTTGGCAACAACAATATTTAAGACCTATATATCCCTCTAATGCATTAGTTAATGATTTATATCTTCTGTAATACACATGGATGGAAAGAGAAGTGAAGTTGATTCGGTAATTCAGGGATAGAAAAACAAAAGAACTTAGTTCATTAATAGAGGGATGGAATGAGGAATTTACTAGGATCATCAATATCAGACTGGAATGATGAGTATTCTATATCCAGTAATATAGGGCTAGAATGATGAGTGAAATTAGTTCAATAATACATGGTTCGAACGGGGTGTGAATCTGGTCCATTAATGGACATTTTCTACTAAGATGGTCTCATTAGTAATGCATTTACTACTGTGGAAATCATTACATATGCTTCTATTTCTACCAAAATTCCATGCTTTATTCCTATTATATTATTTCAAGGCATATGATCATTATTATCTTATGATTTATGTCTTATAAACTACAATTCTCTATGCCATGAATCATGTTTATAGTCTTTGATATGTATGGTATTGTATTCTATTTTTCAGGATAATGTTCTCATACCAATATGCGCATAATTATGCTTCTATATCTCCCTTATTTTCTCTTCCAGAGTAATTGAGTGCACCAATTTTCTTTGTTTCCTTTCCCACGATTATGAAGAAAGGGTTCAGGTATAACTAATAATGTTGGAGTTATTTATGGGATATGTTGAATAACCTTTACGAGGATGGAATATTTTGTTTCCATGATTCCAATGACTCTATAATATTAGGGTCTTAGGACAAGTATTTTTATATTGTATTTAATATTCATCTAAAATGATATAATATCCATTTATGTTAAAAAGGGGTCAATATAGATTACATAAATCAGTTTGTGGTAGTTTTTATATATGATATTATTATATATTTAGTGAAAAAGAATGATAGTTATGATCGATTATGAATTATAATGAAGACCCTAATTACAATAAGAGAAATAATATGAAAAATTTACAATGTATTTTAATATTGTACAAAAGGAATCATTTTTTGTGAAAAATAATATAATGATAAGGAATATAGATGGATATAAAAAATATATATGTTGTTGAATGATTTCCTAGTTTAAGAACTATGATAGAGATATAATTTTTTAATTGATTTTATGTATATTCTTAAAGAATTGTGGAGATTTTTTAACTTCTATATGACCCACTGGTTATGTTAACATGGATGAGAGACAATATCCTATTGACAAATGAATGTGAGAATAATTTATTTTAAATAAAGAGAATGTTATTAATCACACATATTCTCAATGTAACCAAATTTGGAGAACGTTTTGTAATATATATTTTTCCATCCATGAATGGATTTTAAATCATTCTCATGTAGAATTAAATTTTTATATATTTTGCATCTTGAAAGGTAAATATTAATGAGAAAAATTGACCAACTCTGGATTTGGAGTTATATGTAGTAATCTGAGAATTAAATTTATTGTGGAGTTATATTTATGGAGAATAGTGTGATATATATATATATTGTCACATGGAAGGATTTGAACATGTTATATAGTATATCGTTAGAGATGATTGATTATTATGACATCTCAATACATTACCATTGTGTGAAAGTGAACATACTAGTCTTTGAGTTATGATTAAAGGATCATTCAATCATATCCCTGGTATTAATAAAAACTTTTGCAATATCTATTAATTCTCAGTGTATGGATCTATAAATCTTGTAGGATGTTGTGAAATATTATCATTCTCAAATATGTTTCCAAATATTTATCCATGGGATGATTAATGTGTTAGAGAAGGATGATGTGCAGTTTTAGTGGATAGTGAGAAATGTTCTTTAGATTAGTGTGATTATGATTGAATGAAACAATTTTGGAATAATGAATGTTTATGTTTCAGGCAATAATTTATGTATGATATGTTATAGTAACCACATCATTCATCACTCTATCTTCTTCCTTGAAATAATTAGACGTACTATGATTTGAAACAATATATATGGTCGAATAATATAAAGATATATATAAAAACATCTGTATCTCGGGGAATGGAAAATTTGAAACAGAAGGATGAGAAAAAAAATAATATAGGGTTTTAACAATGGTTACTCATACATGAATGGAAATGGGAAAATATCACCATGTATTTATTCTTCAGTCTCCCCAAAACATCTTAAGGGGAAAATACTTTATGCACTATAGTTGATCTCTGTATGAAGTCATCTCACAAATTTGTTATTAGATAATATTTAATTCCAGATCATATTGATATGATAAAAATAAAGTGGTAAATATTCATGGAGTACGACATTATTTTATAACTGAACTAGATATGAGGATTGCCTTGATCTTCGAGAAAATTTTCTAGCAAGATTTTGATTCTATGTTGAGTTTATGTTCTATGTATCCAACTCAGATAGATGGTCAATATAAGAGAAAAATTAAAACCAAGAGGAAATGCCAATATATTTTTCTATGTTTTTTAAATGTGGTTCGGACCAACAGCTTCCTCTAGTTTAGTAATCATACAAAAAATAATTCACATGATAATACAAATGTATCACTATAAACACCTATATGGAAAGTAGTTCAGAACACCAATGTGTTGGGATGTAGTTGGTGTAATAATAATATTATGAATAGAGTTGTATAATGAAATAATATAGAATGATGGATCTATTTAGAAACCCATATGGGAATCACATTATTGTAGAAAAGTTATGTTGATAATCATCATCCAGATCTTTAAGATAATGCTGGTGGTAGAATGTTCATTGAATTTATCCAATGAATAAGGTTACGATATTTATAAGTAAATGAATGTTTGAACCAAGAAATATTTTCCCTGTCAATATTCCTGTTCGAGTTGGAACTATTTCTGATATCGGGGAACTTCCACCAAACATCTATCAAGTCGATGACGTGTTCCAAGTATATCTCCCTAGGAAGTGCATGCATAATCTATCAAAATTACTAAACTCAAAGTCTATACCACTAGATCACAGTCATCACTATCTTGATCAATGTCTAGAGAATAGGTATTGTAAAGATAAATTTATACAAATTAAGAACAATCAACTATTAAATGTTTTATCATGAAACCACCATCATGAGAAAGCAGCATGGGAACTTGGGGATACTATGAGGTAGAATTATCATCATTTAATTTTATTTTATTGATGGAATTTTAATGAGTGATATTTATTTTAATTTGGTAATTACTTAATAAACCTATATTTTCAGAAATATTTTTTTAAAAAATAAATTTAATTTCATCCATAGCTTGCATTGCACAAAACACTAAGATTCTGAAAACTAAAATATATGAAAAATATTATTATATAAGAATGATTTTCAAAACCATGATATTAAACATGGTGGGATAACCATATTTTTAAAATTAATTATAATGGATTTGGATAAGTATAATACATTTATTAATTTCTACATTATTTTTATTAAAGATCTTATATAATTTTAAAATACATTTATCTAATGACATGATTTTTTTCAAAAGAAATAAAAAAAATGAATTGTAGATTCTTTTAGAAAAATTATTTTAAAAAATTAATAGTTTTTTTTGAATAAAAATTCCAAAATTCATTTAGTTTTTAAATTTTTGAATTTTTTGTAAAGTTGAATTTTTCAATGAATAGTGAATAAAACAAATTTATATTAAAAAATTCATTCTCATTTAATGATTTTTAAAACATACATCATAATTAAAAATGATTTAAAAGAATAATTTTTTATATTATTTTATTTTTACAAAAATATATTATATTGGAATAAAATTCAATATTACTTTTGATTTTGAAACATTTCTTAGTTTTTAAAATATTTTACTTCTGAAAACTGTATTTCTATCGAATCTGTATGTTTAATATTAAGTTAAAATTTGACTCATATGAGAATGTATTATAGAAAATGGAATCCAAAGTTTTATCTATATTAATAAATGAAATATATATATGTAATCATAATTTTATGTTATAGATAATTTTTAACCCGTAAAAATTAATTACAATGGTTATGGTCAAAAGGGATTTACTATTGTTAAAATAAAATGAAAAAGGGTAAAAATGACTTCAAAGGAAATCAAATTCTTTTTTATGGACATATTTAGACCATATGTCATCTAATGTTTCATAATGATCCATTTTTTATCATTGTGGAATGCTTAAAATAGATGTACACATTTTTTTAATTTAACAATTATGAGTGTATCATTTTCCCCTTGTATAAAAACAAACTCCCTCTACAAATCCCCACATACTTAAAAAAAATTGGATTTACCAATACATCATATAATACATTCCTTAAATATATAAAAAAATAATTATTGACATAGTTCTATTAGTAATCCCTGATAATAATTCTTTATTTATTATCCTAAAGTAGTTTCCTAAAAAAAAGTAAAGTTTCATAAACATGTGTTTTTAATTAATATATTAGTCCATCTCCATAAAATAATCTAACCCTATGATGATATAATAATACCATTTTATTTAGTATACTGAAATTTTATTATGTTAAGATCGTAATCTATATCCATTTCCACTTCCATAAAATGATAAATAAAACTTCCAAACGTGTGTATGGAAGACTACTACCTTATAATCAGATATAATCATTTTGGAATCACAAACTATCACAACTATAGATAATGAAGAGTTCAATATATATATATATATATATATATATATATTATTTATGAATTATTTTTATTTTTATTATAATATCACATATACCATCTTACCATCCAATCTGCTAAAATTTCTCGTTCATAGATGTGGAATACAACCACAATAAAGTGAAGTAATATGTTTTGAAATTTATTTTAACTAAAATGGTAATAGAGATATATTAAATTAATATATATATATATATATATATAATATATTTTAAATGGTGAATTTATATTTAAATTTACTCTATTCATTCGATCAAATTAATGGAATAATCATTCTTATATATATATGATCTACAGACTCCTAGAATAGTGGAATTCATTGTCTAAATCTACGTTTAATGGATTAATATAAATACATATATAATGAATATTTATGATAGTTATTCCATTTTTATGATTATTATTTTTATTTAAAAATTATTATAGGTACTATACCCAACCATCAAACCAAAACATATATATATATAATTAATAAATTGATTCCCAAAAAGAAATTTTAAGATAATTGTTCACAAATGGGTGATAAAACGTTTCATGTACATATTATATGGTATATATCATTTCCATACATTAATATATTTATAATAATCCAATATTTGTAATGAATACTATTTAAATGTTTTTAAAAACCAAACGTTCTAGGAGTTAGGTAGTCCCATTCCTACCAATGTTTATTAATACAAAATAATGTCCTATAATCGCTAATGGGGTTTACAAATCTGTGTAAAAAGGGTGACACTAACATCTGTTTCAACAAATTGAGAACATGATAATGTGGAAATAAAGTACCAGCTCGTGAATGACTCTATGAAGAAAATATTTGAAAAGGTATCAGAAACCAAATTATCCTCTCTTTAGACACATTTCTAATCAATATTTATGAACCATATAAGTTAATGAATTTCAATCCAAGGTGACAAAAGTTTCCATGGGGAATTCCTGGACTAGTTCATTAGGATTTCCAATACCACCATCAACTCAGATACCATCCAGAAGAAGTTCCATCCATAAGTTAACGCATAGATTATTTCCTTGACCATAGACTATAAATCATCCTCAATAGTACATACTTTTCCAATGTAGTGATATGAACAAACATTAACCAAGCCATAATGTGTGTAAAAGACACCTCCAGTACCTGAAGGTCCAGGTGCACCTGATGCCTCCCCATCAACATTGACCTTCATTCATGAGGTAATTGGGGGAATCCACCAGATCATCTTCAACACTGGTGGATTTTTATTCTTCCCGAAACAATAAAGGTCCTCCAATTAATAATTTCATTAAAATCATTATTCGTAAATCCTATCATTATTTTTGAGTTAGTGAAAAAAATCCTATATATATCCCTTATAATATCATGATTTTTTGATTCTATGTTATCTAAATCCAAACCAGTTATTTATTTCCATATATTATAACATTCGGTTGTGGGAGAAACCAACTGAAAACATTTTATTTGTTCACTACATGTCCCATCAAGGAGAGAGTTTATCAGGTCTTCATGTATGTTCATTTAGAGATGGCACTAAATCATATCATGCATATAATTACATAAATTATGGGTTAAATGATAGGAAAAAAATACATGTTCATTATTTTCTTATTCTATAGGAATGAGGTAGAATGTTAACACCATACACAATATAAATTTTTTTCTGGAATATTTTAACAAGTACCCTCCTCATCCATATCCTCCACATGTGTAGAGAGTATAATAGATGAATGTGTGAATTTTGAAAATTCATTATACATTGAAAAGTAATAGTATGGAAATGACTCATGTGCTAGAATAAATCTATTGTGCAGAGATCCATAGTTTAATTTGGATTCCAATTGAGGGTATCATGTTAAAAAAACACACATTGTTGTAGACCAGTTTGAATGTGAGATGGAATGAAGTCATATGTTTTCATATCATCCACTTACTATTCAGCAATGGAGGTCTGCATTAAACACAGGGTGATATCCATTGCCTCATTAAGATTCTTGGTGAGCAAGGGAGTCCTCCAATCATTTAGCTTAGATATTCTTGTAGACAATCCATCTTTATAAGGACTTGAGTCTGTTGTATGTAGAAATCAAGGTGGTACGGATTGATGAGGACTAATAGAATTATTACCCCACAAGCAATTTTGGAGTGAATCGAGTTGAGATAAATTTCATTTATTTATCATTAGATGTGAGAAGACCACATGTGACATTATTCAGAAGAGATTCATTGAAAAGCCTGTAAAATTTTGTAAATAAATATCTCATATCAATGATCTTTATACCCTCGTTCTATGGAACAATGAAAATAATTTTCTTATTAACGGACCTAGACCACAAGAAATTCTTGATCAAACCCTAGAGATACTTCACTGGTTCCTTCGACCATCTGTATGTAGAGGATGAATGGACACATATTGATGTGATAATGGAGCATATAAAGAAAATTATCCCAAATTGAGATCTCACCATCTTTTTCAATGACTAAAATTGATCAATAATTCTAGATTAAGTATTTTAAAGGTTACACTTTTTATCATTACCCTATAAGATTTGGACCCTATCGTAGTTAATGAAAAAATACCCAATATTTACTATAAGATACAATGCAACTATCTTCTTCTAGTTGAAGGGCATGCCATCCCCAAAGAGCACAATATTTTTTTCCACATATGGTCTTTTCCAACCACATAATTATAGTTCCCAATAATGGAATCAATCAGTGAAATAGTTCTCATATCATCTTTAACATTAAAGATAATGTAATCGGTATAGAATATATGTGTAGGGGTGTGGAGTCCCCTCCCTTCATTAATTTTACTATATAGACTATCTTTTATAAGATCATTATTGAATTTTCTCAAATTGTCTTCAGAATGAAAAAATAGAATGTCAGACAGGGGGTCCCCCTTCCTCACACCCAAAGATTACTGAATGAAACCCTTGGGATATCCATTAACAGTGATTGATTGTATGAAACACTTTAGGATGGTATTTATCATGTTGATAAACATGATGGATAAGATAGGTATTTTAATAATATAAAAGATAAAAATCATTTTCATTTAGTTAAGACCCTTAGAGATATCAATCTTATCCAAAAGAATCCCCCTTTTCACCTTTCTTCCCATAACATTAATGAATTAAAATTTTGAGGGAATATAAGTTTGAATATTCCATACCTGGACAAGTCAAAATTATTTTGAGGTTATAATATGCATGTAATTATTTCCCATCCTTGAAGAAATGAGCTTATTAGTGATTCTTGGTATAGTTTGTCAAATTGGGACTGGTATAAAGTCCCTGATTTCTATAACATTCTCCTTTTTTGGTGTCAATGAAATGAAATTAGAGGTGGAACCATAATTAATGGAAATATGAGTGACGAAATACCTCACTATATTGGTATCCTCTTCATGAAAAAGTCCCCATTTGAACATCATGAAAATGTTTGTGATGTCATCCATTCGCACTACACTGACAATGATTGCAAAGAAAAGGGATTCTCTAACCTCCTTCCACTTAAGTGAATATTTTTTTTCTATTTATCTTGTCACCATTTTTGGTAATAATGTTATACATTATCATATGAGTACTATAACTTAAATTTTCATAGTACATATGAGCAAAATAATTAGTGGAACCATTATAGATTTTATTTTCTAAGGTAAGAAAGCATCCATTACTATTGAGGGTAATGAATCATGTATTGAATCTATATTCTTTGTGGAGGTGATGAAAAACCATTGATTTTATATCCCCTTCCATAATATAAAGAACATTAATTTGGGACCTTTCTAGGATCTATTTGATATTGGTTAAATCATTATTCTTGGTTAGGGAATGAATCTATACATGAAAGGGAATACTTTTTAGTTGATTAGTATTCTGAAAAAAGTATCCTATGTATTTTAGAAGATTAGATATCAACATCCACATTGGAGAAATAATCCTTGCACTATTTACTAATAATGTTTTTCATAGATTTCAACATTGAGGATAGATCATGAAAAGGGCAACCAGAGACTCAATTTTCTAATCATCAATAACAATTTTCCTTATTCTCAGACTGACAAACCATTCATCATTGAACATGATGGGAATAGGGGATGATCATGCACCATAAGTATGAATGTCAACCATCAAGAGATTAGGATCATAATGTGATCTTGTGTGAATGAGACCAGAGGAATTAAATATTTCATTCATATCACCAACTAGTATCAAGAAATTATATAGTTTTATGGATATTCTTCTATTTAGAGTGTACCTTGGAAAATTTAAATCTGCACCAATAGTGGAGTCCTCAAATAGGTTTCATTTTTCAATGAATTTTGAGTACTCAATGGCTATAATTTTTCTGAAATGATATCCAGTATATCTTCCAGATGATGAATGGTGTTAATGTATCTAAGGATGATCATGTTATGTGGATGTTTATCAGAGAGGATCTTTAACACATTCTATAGATCCCTTAATTTGATATTATAATTTTTATGAATATATAAGAAACACAAAGAAGGTGATATTGTGAATTAAAACATAGATTGAGACAAACTACAGACAATTATTATAAGAGATGATATTGAAATATTAATTCTTAATCATCAAGAAAATATTTACATATTTTAGATGTTGGTTATGTCCAATAAGCAATTAACCTGGAGAGTCCCATTTGAAGGATCTAAAATTAAAAATCCTTATCTTTGGCTCAACAAGTATAATTGGCATGGGTTTTTTTGATATGATTTGATTTATATGGGATACGATGGTTTGAATATTCCCATTCCATTGAAAATTCAAGAATAATAACTTCATTTATTAAGGTTTGTCTTTATCCTTGTGTGAGTCACCCACTACATGTAATATTTTCTACGATCATTGTCATTCCCATTCCTTTTCATTTTATCACGTTTCTCAATTAGACATCCAGATTAAAAAATTTGTCTCCATCATCCATTCCATCAATGGGGTGATAATTCTCCATGGAATAATAACAACACACACCAAAAAGATAACTGAACTTGCTAGGGGACTACTTTTTTCCCCTTAATGTTTCATCATGCACCCTTCTCTTAGAAGTCATTATAGTGGGGACCTCTGTTAAAGGTGTTCCCCCAATAAAATTCCCATCATGGGGATCAACTGAAGGATAATCATGTTCTTGATATTTCATCATATATGTGATGACATGGGAACTACTAAATATAAGTTCTTGATTATCCATTCCATGATGTAGATCCTCCAATGTGTTCTGAGATGGATACATCTATATGGAAATTGAAATAACTTGTGGGTCATCCTGATGATCTAAATGAGAGAATACACCAAGAGTATCATAATATTAATGAATTAATGGGAGCTCCATTATTCCTGAATTATTAGAAATAGAATGTATAGGATCGGGCATATCATTAGAAGTATCATCCTACGAATGTAAAAAATTACCCAATGTCATGGGTCCATCATTAGTGAAATTTCTCTACTTAAGTGGTTTATTAATCAACTTATATTTTTATCTCATAGGGGAACCTAATTTATAGGTAACATCATCATTATATTTATCAAATAGAGCATCACATGCCTCATTATCCTCTAGATAATCTCATGCCACCTATTATGAATCATCCTGCAGTACAATGTAAACAATTTTTGGATCCATATGATTTCATACACGATGAGAGATCATATCAATGGTGACACCCTCAATTTCAACAAGTATAAAAGGGGAATTAGATATTAGTCCAAGACATATTATCCATTATGGATATAAATGGTGTCATCATAGGTGGATGGATCATCTTTTTTATTTATTTTTTCTCCATCCTTTATATAGCTACATTCAACATGTTCTTTAATTTTTTCAATGGCATAGATGTTGGATCACTTAAATTCATAAGTGCTATGTACAAAAAAAATTGTATTCCCTATAATAATTTAGCATTCATTATGAAAAAAATTTCAGGGTGATGATCTCATCCCTAGTTATGAGGACCATATCCTCTACTAGGGTACTCTTCATATTAATCTCAATTAGTACATGAGAAAAATTCATTACTTTTGGATTGTACATTTGATGATCCATTAGGATCGGATTTACCAGGAAGGATTCAATTCCCCTGAGAATTTATGGATTCCAATACAGCCAATAGAGCATATAAATTTGAATCCAATCCTGCACATGGGTGTCTATGACAATAAAATGATCAAAATTACTGTACAATTCTTGTATTCATAGAATACCAATCTTCAATGGGATAAATATAAATCACCATGCCCAAATCGTGAATTAATCATCGATAAATATGTCATGAAATAAACCTTTTCCCATATTTTTCATCCTATAATATTCAAAAACCCACACTATGGAAATACTTTTTTCATATCCTCTAATTTCCACACCCTCTCACATTTCTGGGTAAAGAAACCGGAAAATTTTGGAGAAAATATAAATGTATACACTCTCTTCCATATAATTTTGATTAGTAGAGACATGTGAAATCTTACCCTTCTTAATCACCCTACCTGGAGGAAGTGGAAAAAAATCTAGGATAGGGGTTTTGCAATAGATTTTTCTACTTAAGTGAAATTATTCTTCAAGTTGGATGGCTTATATGAAGTAATTTGATTCAAAATATCTATAGTTTTTAGGACATGAAGAAATAAAATAACCTTATCACCTATTCTATAATTTATATTTGAGTCTAAATCTAGTACATTATTCAATGTATCACTCAATTTATCATATTTTTTTGATTCCCTGATCCACCATGGTCTCCCCCTTATTCACCCATCATAATCACATGACTTATTATGAATAGCCACAATGATACTTGATACTTTAGGTGACTGATTTCTTGTATCGATTTTAAATATGGGAGACATATGTCCTATTCACAACTCAATTTTTTACTATGATGTATATAAGGCCTTTTTGAAAAGATATATCATGAATTTATTTATTTTCATTATATTTAAAGTTTATTTATATTTTTATGGGTTTTACGACTTAAATTTTACCGATGTCGTAATGGTTTTATGTTACAATCGCATTATTTATCAGGATATTTTTTATGATTATTTTATTGATGATTAAATACAATGATCTATCTCTATATATAGACATGTATTTAATTTCTCCTATGTTTTGATCATTAAAATAATTATTTTTCAATTATTTTCCTCCTTTAATGTACTCACGAGTCCAAAATAATGTTTATATGGAAACCCAATTTGATTTCTCCATTTGGTCTAAAATCATTTTACTTTCATGATTATGTTTTATAAAAAAATTTATAAATTTTTTAAAAATAATACCAATATATTTTATATATTAGTTTTATCAATTTTTTTCTTTTAAAAATTAAACTATTGAATTATTTGGTTCATTATATAAATACATCACTTTTGGACTTTACTAAAAATAGTAAATGAATCATTATTTCAATATATTCTAAATGAATGATAATTGCTGACATCATTAACACTCAATTTTATAATTATTTCTTTATTCTATTAAACTATATTGTTTCACGGTAAATATTTTTCATAATGTATGTGAAATTTATATTTTTAAAATTTTATATTAAATATAGAATGGTTTTTCATCCTAATAAACATTCCATGTAATATTTCCAAATCATTTTCCATAAAATATAGAAAACAGAAATGATATATATTCATTAACACGGAGATAATCCAGTTATATCCTAATTATTATTTCCATATATGGTTTATATTTATGATGGAATGATTTATATGAAGCCCATTCCATTTTACATAGGTCATTATACGTTGTAGTAAACAAATGCTTACAAATTTGTTTCCCATGAGTTATACTATGATGGAATGCATATGAAACCATTTTCATTTAAAGTGTTCTAATATGATGAATTATGTATGGCCTTTTGGAACACATATGTATGGTTTCCTTTATTTGATAGTGGTTATATTATAAAGAATGGCAATGGTCATGTTATAACTAATATTATTGGTTACATTATTACCAATTCTGGTGTTGACATTATAACCATGTTTGGGTGGGAAATTTATAGATCATCAATGCATTAGTTAATAATTTAGAAGTAAGTAGATTAATATCTTTTGAGTGAAGATGATTTTAGTTTCACATATCTATTCAGGAACATGACTTTAATGTTTGTAATGTTATATTAGGACCAAATTTCCTATCCATTATTTAATGACTGAACATATTTCTTTTTAAACATGTTCAGAATGTTATAAGGTTATTTGTATTCCAAAATATATATCTTATTGAAATGTTATATTATTATAGATCAAATTAATTTATTCATTTATGATTTATGTTTTATGAACATCAAATATTTATCCCATGAATCATGACAATTATCTATTATATGAATGTTATGGTTTTCCAATGATAATATCATCTTCCCATACTCTCAAGAACATGTTATTTTGATATCTATACTTTCTTCCTTACATAGTATCTTAGCTCACTATTTCCAATGATACCTTTCAAAATGTAAAACATAATGGTCTTATTTAGGGTATTTTAAGGAATTTTACTACATGGGAAGATCATTTTAGTATATTTTTAAGACCATTATTTAAATCGTAAGATTGTGTAACTAATCAATAATGAAACTAAACCTTCTCTTTCCTCATGCATATATTTACGAAATATATTGAATATTCGTATAAATAGATAAAATTTTTATATATTTAAATCCTAGTCCATTACACCATTGGTCCCTTAAACATCACCCTCTTTATCTATGTCATGCACAATACCACAAAAAATGTTTCACATGTGATAATCAAAAACACACACATAAACCTCAATAATATCAAATAAAATATTCCATATTATATAGATTTAGAAATATTTTCATTCCAATAACAAGTAATGCATTTTACAATATGAATGTTCACTTTAAAAACTATTTCAAAAAATCATTTTAATGTATAAATCCTCTCTGATCCATTTTATCCAATACATGTAGTGAAAGAATCCCAAATCTGTTTGAAAAGTATCTGTAAACCATAAAATTGAAAAACAATTTGAAAAATCACCACAATCACAGATTATCCACCACTAATAGCTCATATTAAGAGATTTTTAAATTAAAAACTAATTAAAATAAAGATTTAATATATAACCCTGCAAAATGAACCATAAATAGAGACACATACTGAAAATCAAAATGAAACATTCCTCCTTTGATGAAAACTACATAATATACCACTAAACCTATAAAAAATTACAAGTGGATATTAATGGTTGTACAATGAAAGTTTTGACAACGTGTAAGTGATCATTTCCATTGAAACCAATGTTTTCAACTTCAAACTTCCTATAATTATAGTAATAATAAAGAATTAATTAATTACCAAAATAAAACATACAATTGACCTAGTGGCTAACACAAATGACATTATATTAGTTGAACATAGTTAGATTAACTTGTAAATTATACTTATAATTGTGAGGAAATAATGTTATGGGTGTGGAAGAATGGAATGCCTTCTGATTTTGGAATATTTTTTTAAAATTAATTCAATATTTTCTAGCTAGATCTATATAAAACTACTATTTAAAAAAAAGAATAGAAAATTTATTTTTAAAATAATATAATAACAATAAATCATTTATTAGGTAAAAATGATTGTAAAAAATTTCTCATTTAATACAAAATGTGATTGTTTTAATTTTATTTTTTAAGAAGGATTTTTTCAATAATATAATTTTTCATTTATATTTAATTATTATGAACTTAAAAAAAGTTTAAATTTTGATATTATTAATTTTATGAATGTAACTTTTTTAATTCCATATGTAAAAAATATCCTAATGTGAATTATATAGATATTTCTAAAATAAATCATTTTTAGTGAATACTGAAAATACTAATTTTTGAACACCAAGATCATTATGAAATTTAAAATTTTAAAGTATTTACTTAAAATTTTATGAAAAATTTTTCTATGAAAAAATAATTATATAAACTAAAATAAATACTTGAATAATACTATTATCTATTTTTAAAACCATAAAAACCATGTTTCAAAAAAATAATATTTTAATCTTATTATTTGTTTTTTATTAAATTATATTACAAATTAGGTTTATTAACATATATAATGTAAATATACAAATCTTATATTATATTTGGGATGAAAATTTTCATAATATATAAAAAGTTCAAATTTTATTTTTTTAAAGAAGTTTGGTCAGAAAGATATGTGTTGATGACTAAGATAATGGTAAAACATATATTTCCAAAAAAATAATATTGTGTAATTAAAACCTTAAAAAATGAATACCTTCACAAATAATATTTAAATATAAAAATTAAACATATAATAATATTTTTTATTTGTCTTTAAATTTTTGGTCAATTAAAATCAGGAGTATGTACACTAATTTGGAAAACAATATTTTTTTAATAAATATTTTCTCAATATAATTAATGATATATTATAAATAGTTATTTTCACATGTTGATAAATTGAATTAAGATATATGGATGATAAATTATTATTTATAACACTACTATATGGTTTTATGTGTAACCTTATATTTTTAATAATATATAAATTAGTAAAAACTAGTTACCTATATAAAAATAAAATTTGTAAAATTTAAAAACAAATTATTAAAATTCTTGATGAATGGTTTAATTTTTTTGTAAAATATGTTTTGGAGGATTTAGAAGAAATTATATCTCCCTAAAAAATTATTTGTTACCTTCTAAAACATTTAACCATGAATAGTCTGATTCCACTTTTGAGAAATAATAAATCATCAGAAAAGATCCCTTTTCACAACTTATGTTACAGAAACATGTCCACCCCTTCATGAAACCGTATTCATTAAAAAATTTCTCTAAATCAAAAAATTTATCCCATTTAAATCAAAATTATATCTTTTCATAATCATATGGTCTCAATTAGTCAAGTTAATAAATTTATTTCTAGGAACACTTTCAATATAGTGTTTATTTTCCCAACAGGATTAGTACTTAATCCTAATAATTTTATTATTAATTTTCCACTTCCAACAATATAATAATTATATTAATATATTTAATAAATAGAAATTTTTTAACTTATTATTTATAATATTAAAGTAACAACCACTATTTTTTCATATTTGTAACCATAAATTATCAATATAATGTAGATTGTGTGTTTGTATGGACTGCCGCCACTATGAGAAAAAATCTTGTATTTTTCACCGCTTCCACTATTACTGGTCATACAAATGAAATTAAATAATAAATTTGACATTTATAATATAATAAATATTATGATGCAATAAATATATCACTAGTTTTGTTCCTCTCATTCTTGGAACATTATAATATTAACCCTATGTTGTATAAACTATAGCCTATAAAAAGTAACTCATCTTGTATTACATTTAGATTTTATTAATATTTGAAACATATTAAAATAAGATTCATAAAATAAAAATATGTAAAAAATATCATTTTATTTTATAATAGTGATATCATAGGAAAATAATCCACTTTCTTAACCATAATAATACATTAATTATTGTATTTCCATGTATGGGTTGGTTTAACAACCTACTCAAACAATGCTATAAATCTATATCTTGAAATGATATTATAAAATAACACTAAAACACTTATAATTTAATATTAAAATATTGATTTATTATGTTTCTAAAATTATTATATTATGTATTTAATATATTATTATAATATCCTCTTTGGTCACTAAAATTGTTTATTTTTTATGGCACAAATTCAATTTTCATGAAAATTAACCAAAAATAAATATAGAATGAGATATGAACTATAAAAAAAATAATTATATATATTAAAAAAATTAAATTATATAGAAATGATAAAACTAGTATCATATAATTGGAACTGAAATCGACATCATAAATCATCCACAAAACAATAAAAATTACTAACACCTAGTGGTGTAAATAAGAAATAAATAAAAAATAAATTCTTACTAAATGATCTGAAATGAAGTATATGAAGTATATGGTTTATAATTATAATTTATTATTATTAAATTAAATTAGTTACTATTGTGTTAAAATATTTTATGTTATGTTTAAAATATCAAGGAAACAATGAGAGGGTTTCCATATCTCATTTTCAAATCCAGGGGACATGTTTGATATTATGAATCGTTATTTTTTTATATGGTTTGATTACCACATAATGATTTTATTTTTCATATTCATGAAACAAATTTGGATTTAATATCCATATAATTTACCTTAATTTAATTGGAATCATTTCAAAGTATACCAATGTTGTACAAATATTTGGTAACTCAAGACCATTTGTTGAGTTATAATATATTTTTTAGAATTATTTTCTGCATGATTAGTTGTTTCCATGATAATATTTTTTTCATAGTAAGTTATAATAGTTCCTTGGTAAAATAAAAATGTAATGTGATCTAAAAATTATCAATATATTATATGGAAATTTTTCCCGAAAAAAATGTTTTCACATTTTTAATAATAGAATTGTAATAATTCTTTAAGATTATTCCATTGAATTTTTTAAAAAAATTTCCCAATGATAATAACACAATTTTTTTAATATGAATGTATATATTTTAATATTTTTTAAATACGGAATTTTAATTTTAAAAATGAATTATGGATTTCCAATTGGGGTTTTAAATGCTTTTTGTGAAATTATATTTTATGTTTGTTTATTTCATTTCGATTAATGTATTTAATGAATAATTTTTTATAAAATATGCTTTATAAAACCCATATTTTGGTATTAAATGATAAATTTTAAATGGTTTATCAATATAAATTATTACATTTTAGAGAAATAATTTTTAATTAGATGTCACACATTATAAACAGGGTGTATCCCTTATTATTTTTCATGTGATATATTCAAATACCATGAAATTTTAATTCCATCATTGAATGAACCCCTAGTGATTATTATGTAACACATGGATATATTTGATAAACTAAAAAATTATTTATGTGGTAGTATTTTGAAATGTCATTGGAATGTTTTTCATTAATGCATAATCTTTACATTGTTTTATTAGGAGATGTTTTCTTGTTCTGGTACCATATATATTTACTGATGATAATTATTTCACATATGGGAATCAATGTTGACCTAAAATGAATTGGGAATCAATTTATATCTAATGATATAATTACATGGACATATTATTGACCCCCCTTCACTATAAGAGTTTAGATGTGACACTTTCTCATCTAGTTTTATGGGACTCATTTTGTGATTCTTGCTCAACTATGATTATTGGAATCATGTCGTAATTCTCTCCAGTATGATAATGGGAATACAGTAGTGATTACTACTCTAACTATGTTTATGGGAATAATGTGAATATCCATTTTCCTTTATTGCAATGGTAATTTGTTAGTTATTTATTCTCCACTATAGGAATTAGGTAGTGGTGCGTGATGCACAATGTTATGGGAATTAGTTATTCATTATGTCTTCACTATTTTCTAATTAATATTCTTATATTAGTTCCATAGTTTATTATTATGATATATTTCCATGGAATTACATCTCTTATCCCTATTAATATTACACACATACCATGTTTAGTGTCATTGGATTCTATAGTAATTATTATTTGTATAAGATGGATCATTTGATATTACATGTCCATCCATCAAAACTTATGCGCAACACTTATTATTAATTATTCTTATTAAAATGATATTTATCCAATTATAATGTTTTATAAAATGTTTTATGTGGCCAATTATGATATATTTATTATTTTTTCCCTAATGATCATTATAGTTAAATACTATTTTATTTTTTCATTCCCAAGTAACAAACAGAATTATAACCTTGGTTATGTCTTGAAGTGGGTCCATAATGGGTAAAATATATAGAACTGATCAATTTTTTCATGAATGTGTTCATTATTTAGTTTATCTTAAAATACACTAATCCAATTATATCCTATGATTGTCTTTTTTTTTCAGAGATGAAATGAAAAAAATTAAAAAATTTAAATTAATGATCGTTTCACCTCAGTTTTATCAAAATTTTATTATTTAATGATTTTTTATTACTACTAGATCAATGAGTTTATGTTTATGGTGATTTAAAAAACTACATTGTTCCAATGTATAAAATTTCAATACCCTTTGATCATTAATAGATTCATTTTAAAATATTTATTGGGAATTTATATAGGTGTGTGTTCATAAATAGTATATTTCTTAAGGCATGATGATTTTGAGTTATATATATATGAATTGTTATTGTGATTAATTTAGGTAGTTTGAATAGATACATACACTCTATCCTTTATGTTTAGCTTTTTGATTATTTGTAGTTGTAGTTAATTTGTATCCTTGTTAAGAGATTCATGGAAAATTGGTGTGAGTAACTCCAGTCCAACACTACTATGTCTAGTGCAAAAAAAAATTCATTAAACACTATATTTGATAAAATGTGACATGAAATTATCATAATTTAATATCATTTATGTATTTAATACATTACATATACAAAATTCTAAAAAAATAATGAATGATTTTATGTCTATGTTGATCATCTACATAAGTGACATATTTTATGATACATCAAACACTGCACCATTTTAATGTCACCCTGTTTTCCCTATAGAATTTCTATAAGTTATATTCAAATTATTAACATGGAGAATGGATTCATAAAAAATGGTGTCAAGGAATAAAATAGTTGAGGGATATTGGTTGAGAACACTATATCTACAATTGGATATTCTCACATGGTAAAAACCTTAATGGTACATGTCTTGTTATTTTGGAAATAAAAATGCTTTATGGGTGTTCTTTGAGATTTTAAAAGATAATATTTATAGATTATTCAATTTTAATTTTGTTATTGGGATGATAAATATGGTGGAATTGGTCTCATTTTATAAGTGAATAAAATGACATTTTCTTATACAGAGACTACTCTTCCAAAGATTTCATACCACTATTGAAGTGTCAATGGCTCAAAAAGTGGGAATTTATGATTCTTATGTGATATATCTATAATACTTCATTTTAAATTTTTGTAATACATTTTTTAGAATCTTTAAAGACATTTACGACTATATGTTTACATATTTACTTATTCTTTTTACCATAATAACATATATTTACCATAGTGATATATATTTTATTAAAAATAAAAAGGTTACAAAGAAAATATATTTGATAAAATGAACCTAAATATAATATTATTATTATTTATTCAAATATCCAAATAAGAAAAAATAAAATCATAAAATAATATATTTATTATCAATAAAAAAAATATTGTTAAAAAAATTATTTTTACAATTATGTTTTCTAAATATTATTTGGTATTAATTTCAAATTAAATGAGTGTAAAATATATTAATAAATATATATATAGTATTTTAAATTATATAATATTTATTATTTATACTATATTATTTTACTTAATTTGATTAAATGTAAACAATTTTGACAAAATAATTCGTTGACAATTGTCACTTCAGCAATATGATTGTAATTAACTTTATTCTCATAAATCAAAATATTAGGCCTTAAATTGATATTAATTTCATTAAATAACATTTATATTGTCGCACCCCAACTTTTTGAAGTAATTTTCAATTTAATATATCTTAGTGTCGGGTTCTCATGATGAGGTTTGGGTTGAGTCCCGATTTAAAATTTTGAAGTTTAATGTTTTTAGTTGGTTTTGGACTCGTGCGCGGCCACCGCACGGTTCGCGGTAGCCACGCAGTTGCCCCGTGTCGTGAAATTTCTCTTTTATTTTATTATTATTATTATTATTATTTCTATTTTAGTTTATTACAATTGTTATTGTTTTGTTAATTTTATTATTATTGTTATTATTATCTTAATTGATATAATTCATTATTTTATTTTTGTGTTATCAAATGAGCCTTATTGTTTTTATCATCATTATTCATATTCCAATTTATTATTTTTATTATTACTATTTTATTCATTAGCTTTTCCTTTCTTTTATTTTGTTTGTTCTTCTTTTATTTAGTTATTTTTTTTTATTTATTATCTGTTTAGGGTTTCGGATCTCCCCCCTCTTTCCCCTCTTGCGCCGCACCCTTCCTGCTTCCCTTACCCCTCGCGCAGCCCCGACTCCCACTCCCGCTACCCTCATTGCCGGCCTCCCTGCCTCCGCGCTCTGTCCGCCTATCAACCAGCCCTACCGCCTCCTTCTCAGCGCGCCTCAGGGCCCTCTCCCTCGTATCTCCCTCGCCGCGCGCGACCTAGCCCCCGGTGCCCCGCCCCCCGGCCTGCGCTGCTCCCTCTCCTACTTCTCCCAGCACAGCAGTCCCACGCCCTCCCCATACAACGACTCCGGCCAGCAGTCCCCTCCTCCGGCCGGCTCTCCATTGGCGCCCACAACTCCCGGCCGACCCGCTTTCGGCCGCACGACCTTCCTCTGGCCAGCGCGCACAGCACCGGCGTCGCCCCATCCTATCCCATTACCGGCCGAACCCTCTTCCCCGACCGGATCTTCATCCGGCGCACACCACCCCCATGGCCGGAGGCCTCTTCTCCCCTGTCTTTCCCTCACCAACGCCGACCTCCTGTTCCAGCTACCGCCACCCGAACCATCCCCCTGCCCTCAGCCGACGGCTCTCGCTCTGACCTCGTCTCGGCTTCTCCATCATCCGACGCACCTCACCCAGCCGCCTCGCCGGGCGCTCCCCTCTCCTCTGGCACAACCGCCCGCGCGACCCCCCCCCCTATTCTTCACGTCGTCGCCGCCACCCCTCCCCCTTGCCGATACAATTTTTTTCCCCTTCGGTATAACCTCTAGCCCCTTTTTCATTCTTGTTGTTCTACTGATCTCGTTGGGTCTCGGTTTACAATTCCATTTCATCAGTTTAATGTTTTAAGTTTCACGTGAAATGTTTACAGATTTGTGTTTTCGTTATGCCATGATTTTGAAGGAGGTATCCCTTGCTCTTGGTTTCATAATTTGAGTTGCATCTTTTGTTTTCAATTCACACCTTATATAAATGCTAGGTATTGCTGTGCAACATTTGGGCAATTTATTTGGTATGCAAGGATTGTAGTTTATGCCCTGTTCGGTGAAAATTGTGTTGTTTTGGGTTAAAGTGTGCACAGTAAGTGCGTGTTTAAATGTTCCAGTAGCTTTTGCACCCTTTTCGCTAGATGTAAATTGTGGTGCGGTTTGTGTTTTGTGAATATTTTGAGGCGCGCATGATTTCAAGGGTAGACCTTTTTGTTTACGGTTTTTTTTAATGATGTTTATGGTTTGTTATAGCATGTTAGAATTGGTTTTTTGAACTATTTCTTTTTTTATGTTTGTGTATTCTAATACCCAATTTTTGTCATAACCACCTAGTGAAGTTTTGTCGGGATGTTTTCTTGAGAGTATAATTTGTTAAATTATGTTTTGAAGTGATTGTCCAATTACTTCTATGTGTGCATGTGTCGAGTGTATTTTTTAAATGTCATTTGGGTTTTAAAAAGTGGAGTTGGGTACGTTCTTATGGAAGCCAACTGTGTGCTGTTTAGCAGTTTTTATTAAATTTGCTGTTTATCAATTTAACTACGCAAGTGGTGCACTTTCAGACATGGTGTGTTGAGAGTGCACACTTAAATATAAAAAGTTGTTTTGAAAAGGATTTGGGTGTATAAAGGTATGGTTTCTATGTAGATCTGTTTAATAAATTTTGAAGTGGTTTTGTAAATAGTGTCGATGGTGTGAGTGGTGTTTTGAAAATGTGTCAAGGTGGTTCTCTCGTGTTGTTGGCTCTTTTGGGTTGGTTTAAGTCTATGTTGGTGTAATTTTAGTTATTGTGCTTTTGTTGCAGCGCGTTTGCGGGGTAACCTAGCGATACTGTGGTCGTTGACGTGCGCATGTTTGTGCGTCTGTGCGAGGCGCGACACGCCATTGCGTTTGGACTGCGAGCCGAGGTAGGTCCCCCATTGCACTTATCTTTAAATTTAGAATTTATTAATTGCTTGATGTTTTTTCTAATTTTAATGAATGATAAATAATATTAGATAATAGAATCTTAAATGATTATTTAGTTTGAAAAGTGCCGTTTATTTTATACCGAACAATTGAAACATTTTCTTGACGGACGGACACCCAATTTTGAAAGAGTGCCCGTTTGGCCTTTAAACATAATTCACGGAATTTCAAACGTACTTCTAGTTTTAAAGATAAATAATTTCTTCTGAACAAGTGTTTTGAGCTTTTTGAGAAAAGAGGTTTTACTTAAAAATTTGTGGAGGCCCGTTTGGCACTTTAATAAAAATAGATTATTTTGGAAACCCCACTCGGGGGTGATCTTTGGTGTGAGTTGTTTTCGTGAGCTATATGTGATGTTGGTGCATCGTGACTGATTAATTTACATTGTAGACGCACCCCCTTTTTATTGTTTGTGACGACATGGGAACCTGGCATATTGAGTGAATTTTCTGAGAACGATTGCTGCACTAGTTTAGACCACGCACTGGCTAGTGGCCCCATAGCAGGGGAATACTGAGTTATTGCTGCTATGGGGATTGGGCCCCTCGGTTAGGCCATGCAGGGCTATGCCGGGTAGTATTATGGGCGTTATGACGTCATCGAGTTATGGCATGCCTCAGGATGAGTCACACGTATAGTACGTTCTGGATTGTTCACGATATCCTAGGTTCGACCCATGTTTCTTTTAGTGTTTAGTTGTGTGTGGCGAACGATTGAGGGGTCGAGTTCGGTTGCTGACCCTTGTGTGCCACTTTACCATTGCCCTTAGTGTGTGTTGTGTGTGATTCTTATTTTGACTAACAACTAAAGTTTGGATTTCTAAATTGCTCATAAAATGTTTTGAAAATGCAATGCACCTGTTCTTTCAACATTAAACATGTTCTAAATTAAAAAGGGCAATGGACTGTTACTTGTTTTTGAAATGAAAGTGTGTGGAAAACCTATTTTTGTATAATTTAGTTCAAACCTGGAATTGATAAACTCTTTATTTATTGGTATGTGCTTTGGGAATAGAAATAGTCGGGCCTACCTACTGAGTTTTAATACTCACGCCTATAGTGTTTTCTTGTTTTTAGTTCTGTTGCAGGTTCCAGCTTCAGTTGTTCGCCTTGAGCGACGTCGGTTGTGTTATTGGAGAGTGACCCACGGGGTCACGTGGAGCTTTGGTCGTGGTCAGGTTAGTTGCGTTGTTGGTTCCTTTTTCCTTATTTACATTTGTTCTATTTATTTCTGCTGCTTAGTTTATTATATTTTGGGCCAAATCGTTCCCACTTGTTTACTTTTGATGCCCGGCACTAGTTGCCAGCCCGTGGGGATGGGGAACGCCCCTCGGGCCATGTCGCGGGCCGGCTCGGGGGACCGGTTCAGGGTCGACCCGGGTTGGTTCGTGACAAAATGGTATCAGAGGCGGCCCTTGTTATTTGGGATGTCTGGTAGAAGGAGATTAGGATTGTCGGGACTCGAGAGGTAGGTACGGGAAGGACGTCATGAACCCTCGCCCGTTCCGCACCTCGAGTCGCCAGGGGTAGTCCGGGAATTGTGTCTTTGTCTCTTTCTGGTTTGTCTTGGATTGAGAGATGACAACGGAGGCAAGCCGACGTTACTTCGTGATTTCACATGGAGTAGTGACCCATGTGGCGTCTGAGTACACGGTTTGAATTCCTCCTAGTGGTCGACGCTGACTTGGGACATGGCCCACTACCATGTCGCTAGGTTGAGCGTGATTACTAGTCCCTCACTCCAGTGGTTAATGCAATTTTGGGTGCTGTTTTTCTTTTGGTTAGTGTAAGTGCATTTTTTGAAATGGAAAAAAAGGGGGTTTTGAAAATGAGACTGATTTATTTTAAAGGACTTTAAATTTATGAAATGAGTTTTAAAAACTAAAAACATTTGGTTTGGAAAACTGATGTTTTCTTTGAAATTGGTCGAGAATGGTTTGGGGTGAAACCTCAGGTACTCCTTATGGACGTTTGCACATGTGAGAAGATGCGTGGAAAGTGCGCGTTGGTGCGTATGAATGAAAGTGGATGAATACATGTGCAACGATTCATGAGATTACCTGGGTGTGTTTGAAATTTAAGGCTTGACCTGGTTTTGTAAATTGGCTTTTAAAGAGGAAAATGGTTTTGGAGAGCGGTTTTGGTTTAAAAAGTGGAGTTGGTATTTGGAAAGTAGCCTTGAAAGAAGGTGGTTTTGAAATATAAAGTGAAAAGCGGTTTTGGGGTTGTGTTTGTTTTTGTTTGGTTTTGAGCTTGTTGTTTTTGGATGAGGGTGCTTTATTGATGTTGCTTCGATTGATATAAGTTTCGTCTTGGTGTTCTATATGTTTTTCAAAAATGCCGCCCAGAAAGGTCCCTAGAGTTTTGATGAGTCATGCCCAGTTTTTGGTCCTTCTTGGACGTCGTCCTTACTTCGTGGTGATTGGAGCCTGTTAGAGACAGTGCAGTGGATTGAAGAGGTTGAGCGCATCTCCAGGGTATTGGGAACTCCCGAAGCAGTTAAAGTGTATGTGTTTTGGGTCTGTTCGAAGGACCAGCTCTGGACGAGTAGGAGTTGTTCGCCTCGCCATTGCTGCAATTTGGGATGATGTGGTATTTCTATAAAGTCGTCTTCGTTCGATGGTTTAAACTTGTGGAGATGAAGACGAAGAAAATGGAAGATCTCATGTGTGTTCAACATGGCCAGCAGATGGTGAGAGTGTATGTTGACCATTTCAAGGATCTTGTGTCTCTTTTTCCAGGGGTAGTGTCGCAGGACTGGATGAAGGCTTCTCCCTTCATCAGGGGTCTTCGTCTAGAGATCAATGAGCGAGTCCTCCCTTTTTGGGAGCATCACTTTTGAGAAGTGGGTGCATGAGGTGTTCTTAGCTGAGTTGGTCTCCGGAGCGCAAACAGTTGACAATCCACCGTATCCAGTTGCTCGTGAAGGTATCCTATCTGACGAGCAGAGCGTGATAGGTAAATTTGTTTCTAAAGAGTTCTTTGCAGTGGCTCTAACTTCCAGTTCGTCGAACCGTCTAATGGTGTACCGTCAGTATGGACGGTTAGGGAATACAAGCAGCTATGTCACACCCCCCCCGAAGACGTGCCATCATTGCAGGTTTCTAGATCATCTAGAGAAGCTTTGCAGGAAGCGTCGCCTGAGGAAGACACTGTAGCTAGAAGATTCTAGTGCCTGGCTGTGAGGCAGGAGATGCTTCAATCATCAGAGCCCCAACCACAGGACTTGGGGTGAAGCTCGCGCGCAGTCAGGAGTTGATGGGGGTGTGAAGCCTCAGTTCGGGTTTGGGTATTTAGTGTTTCCAACGAAACATTTAATGTCCTTCCATTCTCATTCCTTTACTGTTAAAGTTTTGGCGTTGTTGTCGGTTCTTTGTTTCGTCGTGAGGTTGGGATGAACGTATTCGTTTGTAATCCAAACAGTCTCGGTTGCCAGATTATGGTGTTTAGGATCATGCGTTTTTCATAGAGGTATGTTTGGACCTTGCGTGGGTTAATCTTGGTTTGGCGATGTTCGTTTGGAGATATAAGTGCCTACGGTGGAGTCCAGGCTTGCTGTTGTGCTCGGGTTTACAGCTTGGATTATGTTCTGCTTGGAGATTTTTCTATCGTCTTCGGGCTTTCTTTGGTCTGAGTTGAGAGTTCCAAGTTTTGGCGGAGGTGCTGCTCGCTCGTGCTATAGAGGTTAGCCTGGATTGGTTGGGAGTTTCCGTGTCGCCCCCCCCCCCTTCCCGAGGTGGTACGTTTAGGTGTTAATTTCTGCATCAGTGGTGTTCTTGTGGTGGGGAGAACCCTCTCGTGTTCTCCCGCTCCCTTGTGTTGTGTTTTCTTTCAGACTCAATTGGGCTTGGATCCTTGTTAGGTCTGTTGAGTGAAGCTTTTTGAATCATACGTTCTTTATTATTAATAATGTTTAAAACCTTATGTGGATTGGTTTTGGTTTGGGAGTTCCCACATTGACCCCCTCCCCGGGGCGGTGTATTTGGGTTCTAAAAGCCTCAGTGTTGGTCGAGCTCTTGTGGTGGGGAGAACCCTCCCGTTTTCTCCCCTCGTTTTATGTCGCGGTTTCTTCATGATCGTTCTGGTGTGACCTGTGGAGTAAAAGTTCATTTCAAATTTCTTAACTTCTTGGTTTTGGATCGGGCATGAACTCGAGTTTTGGATATCTTTCGGCTTGGTGACTTTCTGGGGGCAGAAAGTTTTTGTGGTGGGGAGAATTGTCGCACCCCAACTTTTTGAAGTAATTTTCAATTTAATATATCTTAGTGTCGGGTTCTCATGATGAGGTTTGGGTTGAGTCCCGATTTAAAATTTTGAAGTTTAATGTTTTTAGTTGGTTTTGGACTCGTGCGCGGCCACCGCACGGTTCGCGGTAGCCACGCAGTTGCCCCGTGTCGTGAAATTTCTCTTTTATTTTATTATTATTATTATTATTATTTCTATTTTAGTTTATTACAATTGTTATTGTTTTGTTAATTTTATTATTATTGTTATTATTATCTTAATTGATATAATTCATTATTTTATTTTTGTGTTATCAAATGAGCCTTATTGTTTTTATCATCATTATTCATATTCCAATTTATTATTTTTATTATTACTATTTTATTCATTAGCTTTTCCTTTCTTTTATTTTGTTTGTTCTTCTTTTATTTAGTTATTTTTTTTTATTTATTATCTGTTTAGGGTTTCGGATCTCCCCCCTCTTTCCCCTCTTGCGCCGCACCCTTCCTGCTTCCCTTACCCCTCGCGCAGCCCCGACTCCCACTCCCGCTACCCTCATTGCCGGCCTCCCTGCCTCCGCGCTCTGTCCGCCTATCAACCAGCCCTACCGCCTCCTTCTCAGCGCGCCTCAGGGCCCTCTCCCTCGTATCTCCCTCGCCGCGCGCGACCTAGCCCCCGGTGCCCCGCCCCCCGGCCGGCGCTGCTCCCTCTCCTACTTCTCCCGGCACAGCAGTCCCACGCCCTCCCCATACAACGACTCCGGCCAGCTGTCCCCTCCTCCGGCCGGCTCTCCATTGGCGCCCACAACTCCCGGCCGACCCGCTTTCGGCCGCACGACCTTCCTCTGGCCAGCGCGCACAGCACCGGCGTCGCCCCATCCTATCCCATTACCGGCCGAACCCTCTTCCCCGACCGGATCTTCATCCGGCGCACACCACCCCCATGGCCGGAGGCCTCTTCTCCACTGTCTTTCCCTCACCAACGCCGACCTCCTGTTCCAGCTACCGCCACCTGAACCATCCCCCTGCCCTCAGCCGACGGCTCTCGCTCTGACCTCGTCTCGGCTTCTCCATCATCCGACGCACCTCACCCAGCCGCCTCGCCGGGCGCTCCCCTCTCCTCTGGCACAACCGCCCGCGCGACCCCCCCCCTATTCTTCACGTCGTCGCCGCCACCCCTCCCCCTTGCCGATACAATTTTTTTCCCCTTCGGTATAACCTCTAGCCCCTTTTTCATTCTTGTTGTTCTACTGATCTCGTTGGGTCTCGGTTTACAATTCCATTTCATCAGTTTAATGTTTTAAGTTTCACGTGAAATGTTTACAGATTTGTGTTTTCGTTATGCCATGATTTTGAAGGAGGTATCCCTTGCTCTTGGTTTAATAATTTGAGTTGCATCTTTTGTTTTCAATTCACACCTTATATAAATGCTAGGTATTGCTGTGCAACATTTGGACAATTTATTTGGTATGCAAGGATTGTAGTTTATGCCCTGTTCGGTGAAAATTGTGTTGTTTTGGGTTAAAGTGTGCACAGTAAGTGCGTGTTTAAATGTTCCAGTAGCTTTTGCACCCTTTTCGCTAGATGTAAATTGTGGTGCGGTTTGTGTTTTGTGAATATTTTGAGGCGCGCATGATTTCAAGGGTAGACCTTTTTGTTTACGGTTTTTTTTAATGATGTTTATGGTTTGTTATAGCATGTTAGAATTGGTTTTTTGAACTATTTCTTTTTTTATGTTTGTGTATTCTAATACCCAATTTTTGTCATAACCACCTAGTGAAGTTTTTTCGGGATGTTTTCTTGAGAGTATAATTTGTTAAATTATGTTTTGAAGTGATTGTCCAATTACTTCTATGTGTGCATGGGTCGAGTGTATTTTTTAAATGTCATTTGGGTTTTAAAAAGTGGAGTTGGGTACGTTCTTATGGAAGCCAACTGTGTGCTGTTTAGCAGTTTTTATTAAATTTGCTGTTTATCAATTTAACTACGCAAGTGGTGCACTTTCAGACATGGTGTGTTGAGAGTGCACACTTAAATATAAAAAGTTGTTTTGAAAAGGATTTGGGTGTATAAAGGTATGGTTTCTATGTAGATCTGTTTAATAAATTTTGAAGTGGTTTTGTAAATAGTGTCGATGGTGTGAGTGGTGTTTTGAAAATGTGTCAAGGTGGTTCTCTCGTGTTGTTGGCTCTTTTGGGTTGGTTTAAGTCTATGTTGGTGTAATTTTAGTTATTGTGCTTTTGTTGCAGCGCGTTTGCGGGGTAACCTAGCGATACTGTGGTCGTTGACGTGCGCATGTTTGTGCGTCTGTGCGAGGCGCGACACGCCATTGCGTTTGGACTGCGAGCCGAGGTAGGTCCCCCATTGCACTTATCTTTAAATTTAGAATTTATTAATTGCTTGATGTTTTTTCTAATTTTAATGAATGATAAATAATATTAGATAATAGAATCTTAAATGATTATTTAGTTTGAAAAGTGTCGTTTATTTTATACCGAACAATTGAAACATTTTCTTGACGGACGGACACCCAATTTTGAAAGAGTGCCTGTTTGGCCTTTAAACATAATTCACGGAATTTCAAACGTACTTCTAGTTTTAAAGATAAATAATTTCTTCTGAACAAGTGTTTTGAGCTTTTTGAGAAAAGAGGTTTTACTTAAAAATTTGTGGAGGCCCGTTTGGCACTTTAATAAAAATAGATTATTTTGGAAACCCCACTCGGGGGTGATCTTTGGTGTGAGTTGTTTTTGTGAGCTATATGTGATGTTGGTGCATCGTGACTGATTAATTTACATTGTAGACGCACCCCCTTTTTATTGTTTGTGATGACATGGGAACCTGGCATATTGAGTGAATTTTCTGAGAACGATTGCTGCACTAGTTTAGACCACGCACTGGCTAGTGGCCCCATAGCAGGGGAATACTGAGTTATTGCTGCTATGGGGATTGGGCCCCTCGGTTAGGCCATGCAGGGCTATGCCGGGTAGTATTATGGGCGTTATGACGTCATCGAGTTATGGCATGCCTCAGGATGAGTCACACGTATAGTACGTTCTGGATTGTTCACGATCTCCTAGGTTCGACCCATGTTTCTTTTAGTGTTTAGTTGTGTGTGGCGAACGATTGAGGGGTCGAGTTCGGTTGCTGACCCTTGTGTGCCACATTACCATTGCCCTTAGTGTGTGTTGTGTGTGATTCTTATTTTGACTAACAACTAAAGTTGGGATTTCTAAATTGCTCATAAAATGTTTTGAAAATGCAATGCACCTGTTCTTTCAACATTAAACATGTTCTAAATTAAAAAGGGCAATGGACTGTTACTTGTTTTTGAAATGAAAGTGTGTGGAAAACCTATTTTTGTATAATTTAGTTCAAACCTGGAATTGATAAACTCTTTATTTATTGGTATGTGCTTTGGGAATAGAAATAGTCGGGCCTACCTACTGAGTTTTAATACTCACGCCTATAGTGTTTTCTTGTTTTTAGTTCTGTTGCAGGTTCCAGCTTCAGTTGTTCGCCTTGAGCGACGTCGGTTGTGTTATTGGAGAGTGACCCACGGGGTCACATGGATCTTTGGTCGTGGTCAGGTTAGTTGCGTTGTTGGTTCCTTTTTCCTTATTTACATTTGTTCTATTTATTTCTGCTGCTTAGTTTATTATAATTTGGGCCAAATCGTTCCCACTTATTTACTTTTGATGACCGGCACTAGTTGCCAGCCCGTGGGGATGGGGAACGCCCCTCGGGCCATGTCGCGGGCCGGCTCGGGTGACCGGTTCAGGGTCGACCCGGGTTGGTTCGTGACATATATGTTAATATAAAGTATTAAATCCATTTTAGAAGTCATATTTTCTATATGTGATAGATACTTATTTTTATAAATAGAAGCGAATAAAAATATTTTTACTATAAAATTGTAATTAAGTATCTATAATGATAATCATTGATTTTATAAATTTATATGAAGAATCATTAATATTTATTATAAATTATATTTATATATTTTAAAAAATGTAACTATTTTTTAATTCTCAAATAATTAAAATTTCATAAATTTGATAGTGACATCAAAATCAGTGTTTTCACTATTCAAAAGAAATATTCTATTATGATAATTTAAAAAATCACCCTATTCAAATTTTAGAATGGTGAATTGAAAACAATATTTCATTTTAATAATTTAAAATTATAATATTATTAATTTTATCTGTTAAATTATAAGACAATATACAAATAATAAAATCATTTATTGAGAAATTCCCTTTTAATATAGTAATTATTCTTAATAGTGTTTGTATGAATATATAATTTATAAAATTATAATTATTCATTGTGGGTTTTAATATTCTAAAATTATCATATAAAAAATTATTTAATATTTCTTTACTAATTTTACATTTGTTTTAATGAAAAATAGACTATCAAACATTGTAATATTTTAGAGAAAAAATATATTTCAAAATGTTACGGGGATAAAATATCCTCCACATAAATTAATTGAATCATTGAAATATTAATTATCATATACTAATTAAATTTTATAAGGGTATCTAAAATATATTCATGGATCAAGGTATAATTTATTAGAATTTATCAACCATACAAACATAAAGAACATTTATTTTTTCCTCTCTATAATATTATTCTAAATATTTGGTTTTCCTCCCATCATTTGAAATTGACATCCAATTATTTATGTATCAGGACAACTATAAAAGAAATTTTTTTCAATAGATCACATAATCATCCTTGAAATGATATCTGATAATATGTTTTTTGGGATATAAAAGGTGATTTTCTTATTTCATTGATTGGTATGGATTCTATGGGAAGATAATGGATATATTTCCAAAATAAAAAATAAATTAATCTTATGGAAGGATACTAAGACACACATGGAATTGAATTACAAAATACTGTAAGAAGATTTATATAGTTGGATACAATAATGATATCCCCATGTGTTTTTATTTATAATTCAAAAACATATAGTTGTTGAAAAAATACAAAACATAAGACATCAAAAATTATATATTGAAAAATAATTGTATATTAAACCAATTAATTATCGTTATCCACTTAAATAACCTTAAATAAATAGGATTTTACATATTAGAATTTTCAAGGAGGTCATTGGTGACTATTATCCTTAGAAATCCAGGGTCAGGTAATATATTTAAAAATGCAAAAAAAAATCCATTGATCTTTAGAAAAAAAGAATGGATTATGAACTAATTTATTCTTTTATTTCTTTTATTGTATTTTATGACCTCTTTATCTAATTATTAATCATGATTTTGATTTTTAGTCCACCCAAAAAAGAAATAGTTTCTTATTACTTAGTTTCATTCACATGTGTGGGTCATGAACACAATTGACATGTAAGAAATTGATTCTTCTATAGATCATCATACTCATCACCTGAACCTCCATGGGTTGTCATCCTCATATTTTTAGCCCATGTCACCACTCAAAAATATGAATGATGTGAATCATAATTTTGGATATCTGGTTTGGAATAACCAAACAATTTATTAATGAATCCCTTATCCATATATTATTCTCAAAGTTATAATCTCTCTTTTTTCTAAGGAATTCATTGTTAATATGGTTTCTTCTAGATCCATCCATTACACAACCAAAAATGGTTTAACATGATGGATTAATAATTGAAATCAAAATATAATTATAAATAATATTCTTATTAATTGTTCCACATCAAAATATATCATTTTCTCACACTATATCAATACTTTTCAGTTTAACCTAAATCATTGTTGGTTTAATCTATGCTTCTTTTGGATGGGATCCCCAACACTCATTTAATCAATTGTTAATAATAATAATTCCTTTATAATCAGTAGAGAATGGAATGTGATTGTACAAAACAAATCCATTAGAAGTTTTAAACTATGTGTACAATATTATCCTTACTAATCAGGTACCCATTATATATCGAGTTAATACTCATCAAACATTTTTAGTCTAACTAACCCAAGTTCCTTCTATTCCACAATGATATCCTCTTTTCGGTATGTAGAAAGAGATTTAATTTTAATGAAACCACATAGTGTCAAAATAAAAAAACATTATTTCTCCATATACATCACTTATCATTATGTTGTTCACAAGTATTCTCACATCCATATCCCTAAAAAATTACTAGACTAAATATAAATATTATCAAATATTTTCCTAAAAAATTACTCAAACTTGATTTAATAACAATTAACTCTCCCCAAACACAAACATTAAGTTTTAGAACATAAAATATTATATAAAAACTTTATATGGAACAAATATATATATATATATATTTATATTTATATTTCACGATGGATATTATTTAAACATTATATATAAACAATTATCGCACAATACGTAGAATTTTTTGGTTAATGTGTTGAGTGTCATCTTCATAAGAATCTTATTTTATGATACTATAAAAATTTATCAATTATGGAGTCAAACATCAATCCCTTATAAATTTATTATAATTCATATTAATCTTATTAACTAGGGAAATCGAAACAAATAAAATGGGATATGATGTGAATATAATATAAAGATATCAATTAAGAATAATACCTCTCATATTAAAAGTTATCCTTTAAATAACACCTTAATGAGAATTTTATATGGGATTTTTGAATGAGAAATTATTATAGTAAATTAAATGTAGTTTAATAGATACATAGGAAGATTATTATTCATTATAAGGATTTGTAATGTGTGAAAAAATGCGGGGGTCACTTATCTCCATTATGAACTGATGGAAATGGAATATTCATAAACACCCATTACTATTTCATTGAAAGAATAAATCTATTAATTGGAAATTAGATCCAAAAGTGAGAAATAATTATGGTTGGGTTAATTTATGGCCTATATATACTCTACCTTTCATTTAACAATAATTTTAAATAAATTTTAATACATTTACCACTATATTTTTAATTTTAATCTTTTGTTTTTTAACATGAAAAATAGTTTTTAGTCAGGTAATTTATATTTTATTATAAATATTATTTAATAATTATTAAAAAATATATATATATCATGAATCCAAATATAATAACCATATAATATAATACAACTTAAAGATATTTTAATTTTAACATTAAAACTAAAAAATTTAATACATAGTAAAACTGTTTTGTTGGAAAACAATTATCAATATATGTTCCTAATCATATTTAGTATTTATTACCAGTATAATTAGTGATAATATATATTTATATATATAGTGATAAATATAATATCATGGTCATTGTTTTTAATACGTTCATTTGAAGGTTACATTTTTATAATAATCATTGTCATTAAATTTAATCTTAAAAATAATAATTTAATTCATAAAAATAAAATTTAAATTATTATATAATATAATAATGTAAACATAAATTATGAAATATATTTCTTTTATTTTTAAAAATGTGGAAAAAATTTATATATTGTAATATAAGAGAACTAAGAAGGTTTTTAATGTGAAATATTATTAATGTTTCCAAAACATAATAATGGTGATTTATATATTTTGAAAATTATTTTTAAATTATTAATTTTGATTTCTAAATTTATTAATTTAATAAAGAATGCTTCAAAAAACTATTATTTCATTATTTTATAATGATAATTTAATAAAATGGGCAGTACCAGCTAAAATTATATTTTTTCATAAAGCAGAGAAAAATGAATTGTTTTTTTTATATTGTAAAAATTATATATATGAGTATTTTTATATGATAGATTTAAAAATTATGTTTATTTAAGGAATATTATATTATAATATTTATAAACATATATTTTTATTTAAAATAAAATATACAATGGAAATACTTTTATTTAATAGTTACATCTTAAAAATTATAGATTTCTAAATCATATTTTATATGAATATCTAATTGATTATTTTTATATTACTTACTATGGGTTTTATAATTTTAAATATTATCAATAATATTCATCTAATACATAAAAAATCCTTTTAGTTCAATGTTTCACTTCAAAAAAATCTATTGAACATAGTATTAATTTAATGAAAATATATATTCAAAAATCCCTTGGTGTTGTAAGGTGTTGAAGGTAAAAATGTTTTTTACCTAAATGTATACCTGAATGCTATAGAAACAAAGATATTTTCCTTGTCAATGTTTCATTTGTATTACTTAACAATATTGGAGGTATTTCCTTTAGACAAGGTCGTGGATTGGGGGATTTATGACATAGAGATAGTCTTCTAACATATTCATGTGACTATAGATCACTAGATTCTACTATTAGCGATCTTATTTCATAGGGAATATCAATAATGGTTGATTCTATAAAAAATATAATATGGTGTATCTATACTAAAGATGAAAAACGATTGTGTTCAATTCTAATAGACCTTATTGTATTCTAATCAAATTTAGACTCATATTATAAATCTTTCTCTATGATGTATTGAGGGATCTGGTGTTTTGAAGAATATAGTCATATTCATTATCCCATTGTGAAAGTTTCCTGATATTTTATTCATAAAAATTCGAATGAATATATCATTGATATAAGAACATGAGCTCACATCTAGTTTTAGATTAGACTATTTTCTATGAGGATTTATATTGAGGTGCTAAAAATGGACATCTATTTAAGATGACCATGGTTATGATTATTTTCATTCATTAGTAAGGGTTAATTTTCCATGTTACAAAATAATATTGAATAGGGAATAATTGATTCTCAATGTTGCTGCATCTTTGATATATGCCCTTAAAATTTGATTCTAATGATATACTAGTTTGTATCCAAATGGATAGGTGGTTATATGACCATTAATTATTTTAATGATAGACAAAAACAGAAATTTCATATCTTTTATATTCTTGAGGATTGTATGGAATGTAGTTTAGTATGATGGTGGTTCTGACTACGCATAAACTACAATATCCACCCTCAACTTATTAGTTATAATAACACTGATTAATTGACTAAGCATTCGTTAATCGTTGTGGAAGTGTAAGTCTATTACACTATAGTAATCATTCATATGGATATGTTAATTATCATAGAATGGGATAAGGTATGTAGGTTGGGTAGTATTATGATGTCCATTCCATTGTTCCATATGTTGGTGTGCTAAAATGGCTTTCAATGTGACCCCGTCCATGCCTCCATGTATGACAGGTGTTGCCATCATGTTGTGAAGGTCGAGTATATAACATGGGGAGAGTATACCTTCTATATCATAAAAGCACAAAAATGGAATAAATAATAAAAATATGTATCCAATACCAATATCCATAATGATACGATAAGTAATATAGACCAGTATCCCATTATGAACCGGAATAGGAAATCAATATGCACACTAAAGAAGTAGATATAAGATTCTATAGGTGGGTCAAATGTATATATGGAAAACCATAATAATAACTAATTAAATACACCCAAGTAGGTCCGAAATCATGTATAGATCCCTCATTCGTGCTCCATCCAAACTCAACAATATATCATAGGTAGTATAACCATATCCTATCTTTTAAACATGATGTCTCTATAGGTATCATTTAGGCAGCTAGAGTATAGTGGGAGGAAAACTTATAAGGCTCCCCCAATAACATTTAAAATAATATCCATTATATAATAGTGTATGAAGTTGTATTATTTTTAATGTAAATGTGATAATGTAATGAAAATCCATAATTATTTTCAATATTTGACAACATAAATTCATGTGTTCATGATAAAACTCGAATAAAAAATACATGCATTGGCCTGTTATGGGATACGAACCATATCATATAGTGAATCATTATTCATTATTAAATGGGATTCCATTATTTATTTAAATCAAATTTTATATTACATTTACATGGAATGCTTGTCCAATTCCAATATCATTGTCCAAATCATAATTTCTTGTTCCCCGTTGGAATTTTGAGGATTAGTCCTAATCTCACAGCCTAGTTTAATATAAAGCATCAGACCTTTCCAATAAAATAATATTAAGCTAGATTAATTTGGTCCTAGAATGTATTTTCTATCACATCATCGGTATTTTGAAAATTAGTCCCAATCCTAGACCCCATTAATCAATCAAAAAAAATTTGTCAAATTATTAAGTTCATCTAGGTTTATAATCCTTAAAATGTTAATTAGAAATTCTTATTATGGGGAATTATTTTGATTTATCTAAAATATAATGTTTCATTATTTATGCCTCATGTAATAATCTGATGAATTCACCAAAAACCCATTTCTAAAAATATAATCATAGTATCCAATAACAATAATTTGATAAACTAAAAAACCCTTTAATACCAATTTTTAATCAATACCACAATCCATTTATTTAACAAATTATTTAATCATATGTTCTACTAATTTCATATTCATATTATATCATCAATTACATAACTAATTAACTAATTAAAAAATTATTAATTCAAATCAAGATTAAATTTCCAAAACTGGAAAATGAAATTCCACAATTTAATAAACATAATTATAATAACAAATATGGGAATTGGGAACTAGAGAACCAACCTAATGGTCATTTATGAGTATTCCCTAAACGTAAAATCCCCAAAAAGAAGTAGAATGATCATGGTCATAATGATAGGGTTGATCTTGGTCCAAATCCTAGAAAAACGTTTAAAATGAATAATATCCATGAAAATGTGTATATAAACAATTTCCGAAATTAGATAAATCATTCAACTTCATCATGAAATTGGGATGAGTGGAGGAGAGGAATCTAAAAAAGGAAAATCATATGCCAATGGAGAGTTGATATTTCGAACTGATAACTGATTCTTTAGGAATAAGCTTCCGGGAACCTCAAGAACACAACTAAGAGATTCAAATTTTTAAGAAATTATTTTATGTATATACATGGGTGATTAGGGATTAATATTTTGTTGTTTAATATTTTATATAATTTTTAGGTGTATTGAACTTTTGCATGAATGGTTTCCTTTACAGGGTGAACAGTTTTTCAATCCATGGTCTTAACCATAAAACATTACTAATGAAGTGAAGGATCATGTCTAGGTGGTATCAGAGTTTGAAAAAATGTGAACCAACTATGAAAACCCGAAATTTACGGGAGGATGATTTGTCGGAATGGTATATTGGTTTTCAGAAAACCATGATCCAACCATTCATTTTCCAAAAACACCCCAATGTATATTTAAAATATTCTTAAATAGACCAAACCTAATCCTAAACAATGATATACTCCATTAAAGGGTAAATATATACTAGAAAATGATAGTTTCCCATCCCCAAAAATACTCAAGATCTTTCAACCTCCACAACTTATAACAGATCATCCTCATGTTGTACTCACATGAATCTCCATGATTCAGAGGTAAAACTAACGGTCTAAAAGTATCACATATCCATAAATATATCCCAATTTCCCCCTAAACATGGAAATGTATCCACCATAATCAAATAATATTTATGTTGTTTCAACACAATACATTCACACATAGATCTATAACACGTATTGGATACTCTTCAAAAGACACATCAGTCTCATGATCTAAATCATAAAAAAATATCACATGAGAAGGATCACCGATATACTAATGACGTTATGACACATGGATGACATAATCTAGAGAACTAAACAACTGTGGAAGTGCTAATTGGTATGATTCTGACCGGATTCTCTCCACAAACTCAGAATTTCCATTGAACATAGGTTCAATCTTTCCTTGACTTCCAAACCAATGGTGTCTCAATCTTAGAAACTCTTAAACGAACAAATGATCACCCATCGTAATCTAAAGGGGTCGTTGGAGTATTTTTGAATAATTATTCTACCTAACCTAATCCAGAACAACATATTTCAATATAATTTTTACCTGGTATGTTGTCTCCTTCATGATATTTGATCCCAATAACTCTTACTCATAGGCCTCCATCTAGAATAAAGGTGGACTGCATGGGCTATCATAACGTGCCTCATATGGTCCAATTTGAATAGTCTCAGAATAACTACTGTAATAGGTTTACTTAATAGGTTATAGGTGATTCTTAAAAAATCCAAAAATACCTATTATGCAATCTCATATCATGTCTTCCTAGACATTTATAGTTGGTTTTCACTTCCCATCAGTGTATGGGTTAAAATTCGTACTTTTAAATACATGTGTACCCAATTGCTTTTGTATCCATTCTAAAAGAATAATGTAAAATTATATTTATTGTCTAAAACTATACTCCACTCTATGTAGATACACCCTATTCCAATCTTTCTAGCCTCCCATCGGATACACTTATAATGTTTCTTAAATAAGAAAGAAATGTGATACTTTCATTAGTTGGTTCAAAATAACCCAAATAAAATTACTATTCAGTGGAGTAATCATGATTCATACAAAAAAACCCATTATATATATGTAAAATATATTCTCCCAAACTCGCAACAACTTTAGAAAACCACCTGGTCAGTAATTCTTAGACTTCTCTTATTTATTGGGGTAGTATCCTCTAAAAACTAATCAATTTAATTTTTCACGCACATTCAGCAATATTGTCAACATTTGTAAATGTATATTATGCTCAAAACTAGATTCACCACCCATATTGAATCCTGAAACATGTGCATAATCTCATATCACATACATGTAGGAATAATAACCATTTCATAAACATAGATTATCTTATACTAATAAATAGTCAAACTAGACTGTTACTTCTCACATTCATGGATCTCTCAATCAAGGACAAACACTCATAATACTCACACATCATTTCCCTATTCTGGTTCATAAGTGAATACCTAATTGATACTGATATGATGGCCATCCATTCTTAACCCCACAAAAGGATGGAATACATCATATCTAATAAATTCTGTATCTTCCACTTAGAACTGGACCCCAAAATTTTTAGTGTCTTTTAATTCCAACTTAAAGTTCCATCAAAATTATTTCCATTCCGATTCATATATTCTAGCACAAAATAAAATGACTGTATATATTCAACCCACGTCAACTAATTTTGATTCAAATCACTTTGGGAATTGAAATACAATAATCTCTTGCGATCATTATACATTGTAATATTTCGTACAAACAGATAATGCTTCCAAAACATCATGGCATAAAACACCATAGATATTTTGAGGTTGTTCATAGGGTATTTCTGTTCTTGTGGCATCAATTATCATTACCCATATGTGCCAACAAGAATACCATACATCAAAATTGACTCAATTCGAATTTCGAATGGATAAAAAACACCATATAATCCTCCATAATTTGGGTAGGATTAAAATTAGTGATGCATTCAAACACTTCATCAACTCCATAAAATCATTCTTAGATTCTATAGACCATTCAAACATAACTATGTGTTTTTTCAAGACTGGTGTTGGTGATTCCAATAAGAAAATTTCTTGGATGAATATCTAATAGTTACACTCTAAAATGAGAAACCAGTAAATATAAAAACCATTCTTGGAATTCTTGCATGTAAACACTGCCTGAATGTTCTATGGGTCCACTGACACACATTACTCTAAATTTATGTTCCCAAATAAATGAATATGGGAATTACATAATTAGAACATATATATCATGGTTAATTGGAGAAGATATGATAGTTTACATAATATAATTTTTGGATGTTGTCCATGATCAACATGATTTTTGAAGTACACAAAGAGAGAGTCCATGAAATGGATCAAAGAAAGATATAGGAATGAGTGGATGTTTTGGTTGTTCAACAGAAAAAATAAATATAGAGAATTAATCATCCTGAACTACATTATGAGGAATCCATATAGGCCATATATTCTTCTAAATTTTATATATGGTATATTAGAAGGTCGATCTCTCTGTTGAATATACCTCATCATCAATTCAATATTGGAGAAAATATAGGATCTGATCAACAAGTTAAATAGATCATCAATAAAAAGAAGAAGATATTTTTTCTTCACTATCATCACATTCCAATATTGGTAATCAACATGTTAACAAAAAATACCATCATCATTATTTGAAAAAAAAGGTTAGCGAATACTATGATGACATACATGGTTTGATAAATACCTTATATATCAACTCTTCTTATTGATTTATAATCTTATAAATATCTATCAATTTCACTAAAGATGGTGGGAATGTAACCTTATTAGACCTAGGTATGATCAAAAATATATAATCAACATCCATATTAGGTGAAAATTTGAGAATTCATTAGAAAACACATTGTGAATATGGTACACTATGGGTGAAAAGATACAAGGTTTCACAACCCCATCGTCTAGAAATGGATATAAAACCTATTTTGTGTGATCTATAAGTTGCTCATGAAATTGACATGTATGGCCTACCAAAATGTCCAACTCTTTTTGATGAACTTAACAATATCCAACAAGATACTTTATGGTTTTCCTCCTAAGAAAACAATCAATGTGTGATTAGTATGCTACCAACAATTCCATACTGAAAATCAATTAAAAGACTAGCATATCAAGTGGGTAATGGTCCAAAAATAAACCTCAACCTCAAGAGAACACCCATTGCATAAACATTTGTTTCTCAATTGTACTTTAAATGGATTATCAATTTTCATAGCCACACTCACAAACTCCACTTCTAGACTCAACCCATTAACATGTTGTTCATATTAAAATAATATGATTAATCATTATCAAATAAGGAAATATTTAGAGTAGGAAATACAAGAATAGTAACTTTAATTATTGATGGTCTAGCCTCACTATCAATAATTTTTTTATCAACATCATTTAACTATCATGTCCACATTATCTATGTTATAGCCTATATTCTCTAAACTATACCAATAGTCTTGTAGGGTATCACTTTCCTAAAAGTACAACATCTACTAACTCAACCACCATGATGAGTAGAAATCCAACTTCCATAATGATAATGGGTAGTATACCCACTTATAGAGAATTGATTATTCCAATATCTTATGACATTACCCAAAATTTTTGGGTCTCTATAGAATCATTATAGATTTCATATCATAATGCAATAATGACACTATAATAGTGGTTACCTAGAAAATCCACAAAGGTGACCCAACTTACAACACTAGGGGTTGAGCTCTTGAGTAATTTCAAAAGTAAATTATCCTTCACCAATTCCACTCCACCATAGATTTGATTAAAATTATTGTATGAAAACATCATACTCCTAAAATATGTACCTTTGGGACATCGATTAGAAACCAACTGCATCTCACTGGAAGCCTCTATCATGTCCACGTCAGAAATGAGATCATGATTCCACACATCAAAAAATGTTTTTACCTGATAGATGTTATCTTAGGACATAATTTTACATTTAATCCCTTCCTAACCATTTTTATATAGTCACCTCATCTCAGGTTAAAAATAAAAAAAATCAATACAAATTAGCATAGTGACTATTGTTGCCCATCACAAACATACTACCAGGGGAAAACCTCCTGAACTCATCTTCCCTCTCTTCCTTAAGCATATATTCTTACAATTTCAACAGTAACTGCTCTTGAATATTATGACACTCTATTTTCAAATGCTATCCATACCATGTTTGTATGACCCACTAAAACTTAACTTGACATCATAACATATAATCTATAAGCATGACTATCTTATCTTTAGGAGTATCCAACAGTCACGAATCATCAAAATCGACTCAATCCAAAACATCAATACATAATGTACACCCTCTTCGGAGAATTCTGGACGATGATACAGTTGGAACTCTCATATGAGTTCATACATACACTTCACAAGACACCCTATTCCTATTTCAATAAATTTCATAAACTAAACATGACTTGATCATTGGCTTCCTCACTAGGAACTATCGAAAACTAGATTTTTTACTTAAGGAACATTTCCATATACTTTCCCCATTCATAATATCAAAAAGTATAATCAAATAGTTATATATCTACAATAATAAACACATGTATAGAGATTCATTAAAAAACCTTATCACATTTACATCAAAGGTATTCACATAAATCTATAAGAATTTATCTTTCAAATACTTTCATCCAGTCATAACCGAGGAACTATCACAACACTTAACCATCCTTATTCAGTATCTTGGATAATGAACTATAAAACATTATCAAAGTTTATATTTCTCATTAAAACCACATTTATCTATTTAGCATACCATATTCTGAATCATTTACATTTTTAATTTCATATTTTGATTCTTTTAATTAAAATTTCATAAGTAAAAAAAATTCATTTAAAAAAATCACCCAAAACCTAATTTTTTGTGAAATTCTAAAACTGATTTGTGTCACAATAATAAATTTGTTCCAACAATGGTTCATGTCATGTCAATATTATTTCAATACTGATCCATGAATAATATCTGAGAAAACATAATATCTGTAACACCCCAAGATTTCATAGTGTGTTATTTCTAAAAAATAATTCAATAACTTTCACTACATGCAACATCGAGTTCAAGTGCACCATGACTTACCAAACAAGCTGTTCAAAATAGGATATGAATATTATTAACTAAATTTTAAACTTTATATAATATTTATAATTTTAGAATCCATATTATGAGTTTCTTAGACATAATGTATGAACAAATTCATTTTCAGTGTTTCACTTTTACAAACTTTTAATAGTGAACCCTTTTTAAATACAATATTTTAATCTTTTATATATTCAATTTGTATAAATAAATTTCATTTTTAGAATGGGGACATCAAAAAATATACAATGAAACATCCCAAGCTTCCACGGTACGTTTCCCTTTGAATAATGCAATGGCGTGCATTGTACGCAACTTCGAGATTTATAACACACCACAACCAATCAAACTAGCCGTTATGAATAGTAATACCTAATTTTTGAAATTTTATAAATTTTAACATTCAAAATGGACTTCATTTTTGGATTCGTAATATTTAAATTAGCTTAGGGTGAAATTTTGGTACTTTTCAGATAACATTCATATTTTGAAAAATAGTGAAAATTACTAAATTTTAAATAAAAACAACTTTTTTAATCAAAGTAATTAATAGTGATAAATTATTAATATTAGTGGTTCTAAAGTATATTTAGAATATAATTTTACCATTTAATATAATGTTGGTCATTGGATGTAATTTAACATTTAAACCAGACATAAACAAGTGTCAATCTTTTGATAGTTATTATCTCTTAAAAACAGGCTATTTGTTTTGACGACGGGAATTAATTTTTAAATTAATTAATTCAACTAATATGTTCTGAATTTTGTAAAATAGACATCATTTTTGAATTCATAAAATCAAATATATCTTAGGCCTATGTTTTGTTATTTTTCTGGAAACTTTCATTTTTTTGATGAATAGTGAAACCACCAAGTGGTAGATAAAAAACTGAATTTTTCTTAAAACATAATTTTACCACTTCTGTTAGTGGAATTTTGAAAATACTAGAGACATGTTTAATATCAAGGAGTAAAATGTGGTTCAATGAGATGAAAATAATTTCTGGTGAATAGTAATTTTTTTCTATTATTTACCACGGTTAAAAGTAAATAGGGTAATTAAGGGTACAAATGATATTAATATTACCCTAACACATGTCCTAATTATATTTGACAAATTTATCTCGACCAAAAACAATCTTATGAGTAAAATTTTATCTTTTAGGTCCACTTGTATTAGATTAGGACATTTATTGTTATTTAATTCAAAGAAGAGTTAAAAGAGTTAAAATCAATGTTTATTTACTAAAACATTTTTATATAGGGATATACATAAGATAAATTAGATTTTAAATATTCATAAGAAAGAAAAAAATATTTCCTACATAATGGTATTTTATTTGTAATTTTTAGAAATTAAATAATTTAACTTATGTATGACACAATTGTGATGCAGTAATTACCTAAATAATGAAAAATTAGAATAATTGATATTACAAATACCCAAATAAATTTAATTTGAGAATTTTTATAAATACCAATAATTTTATAGGTTAATATCACATGTTAGGATTTATTTAATTAACTTTTTTCAAAGTAATAATTCTGTTATAAGTTTTACAAAAATCAATTATTGAATAGTGTCAAAATTGACATAAAAGAATTGTTAAAACAAATATTATATTATTAATTGATATTAAATTCCTAAAAATATAATGATAGGCCAAGAGACTTATAGAATGATATTTGTATCATTAATGGACCACTTGGGGGTCTATATAATGTAAATAGTATGTTTATTAACCATATAATATAAAAATACAAAGAGACATTGTAAAAGTGAAACTGATTAACTAAGAGTTAATACATAATGATAAGGTTAATATAATACCCCAAACCATTATAAATTCTATTGGTTGAGTGTTTTTCTACCCCTCCCAAATTTAAACATTAAATAATCCACTTTGGAGCCATTAGAAACCGAACATTAATTTATTATAAAATAATATTTTTAGATTTTCCAAAGGTGCCACTCACCCCTCTTATAAAAGGGCACTAACCCTTCTCACTAATTCACACATTCAAAGCCTATTAACTCGGCCAAACCCTTCCCAAATACTCTCTCAACTTCCCTCACTACAACATATAGCCCTAATTTCTTTTATAAAGACATTCTATGGATCCCTTTTTAATCAAATCAAAAGGAAGAACCCGAAGAAGAGGTAATGTTTTCACCACCCTCTTTCAAGTTCCTTTCTTCTTCAACTTCTTCTTTATTTGTTATTTCTATTCTAAAATAATAACTCCAGTATCTTCTATATAATTTGATTTTATTATAAATATGGTACAACCATATTCAGTATTCTATCCATCCTTTTAATGTCATGTCCCCATACGTGCATACATACGGCTTACCGTCTCCAAGTCGTGGTGTAATTGTCATTCAATAAATTATTTTTTGTATGGGTATAATAATGATGTGTAATTCATATAAATAATAAATATAACATGATAATAATTCTGTATATAAGATATACCAACCAATTATATATTATTTTAATATCAAAATAATGATATTGTCACTCGTGCGTACGTACGGACTACCGTCTCCATGAACGCGATGAGATTCATTCTCCATCGTATCCATTCAGGTATAATTATCATTTGGTGATTAATAATAGTATCCAAGGACTTGATATCATTCTGTATATGATTAATATACAACTTATCCATGAAAAACATGGCTTACGTAACAAAACATATAAAATAAAACGAGTAAGTTAACACCCGAAAAAACGATAATACTAAGATAATATTAACAAATAAATGTTAAAAGATCATATATGATATCATATTAATGTATATGATTCATGTATAATTTAATATCAATTATTTCACCATTATAAAATAGGTTAACCTACCCCCAACCAAGTAAAAGTACAAGGTAAGGGTTATTTCACAATCTCTACATTATCCGAGGTTATTTATACGTAATTATCTACTGAGATCTCTTTATCATCCACATCCACGTTACATGAATGTGTATTTCAAAACATTATTACTATTTTACAGAATATTTTTTAAAGTCATTAATACCCTTGTTTGACATTTTATACGATGTTTATAAAGGAATCATTCCGTCATTTTCCAAACAAGGTCATTTTTAACCTTTTTGACAGAATTAAGGCAAGAATATCTTTTTTTAAACTTATACGGCGGGTGCAGATATTTTCCACCGTTATAAACTTTTTGAAGCATCCCTTACAAGGTTATAAGTATATTTTCAATGTAAATATTTTATTTTATAATTATGTGACTTTTAAAATATTTCAAAATGAATATTTTAAGATTTTCTGAAAGGAACTCGTTATCAAAATTATAATTTTAAATGTTTTAAAGATTTATCTTTCTAAATATTTTAAATTAATGACCATGTTTTCAAAATTATTTTAAGGATTTATTTATGTGGACATGAATGTTTTGAAAATATATTTCTTTTGAAAAGTTTCTAAGTGGTATGAGACACTTTAATTCAAAAATATATTTTAATGTACTTCCGTAATAAATTGGTGACTTTTAAATTATTTCAAAAAAATATTTCTCTCAAATAGTTTTGATTTCATCTATGTCAACATCCATTGATGGATATTATGTTTATTTGATGTAGATTTATTATGATACAAAAATTCCATATTATTTTGATGTTTTTGTGATGTGTTTGACTTTGGATGTGTTATTTATATACCATTCATTGTATATGGATGAAGTATTTACATTTCATATGCTAATTTTAATACGAAAGTTTATGTTATGTTTAAACCTTTTCATATGGGAATGCATTGGACTTAATATGTGATGGGTGGAGCCTGCTATAGCTCCTCAATGCATCGGTAGTTATCATGAGACAAACTAGTGTCTTAGCACCAGGCATTGACAAAATCTTATTTGTAGTCTTGGAACGAGGCATTGTCTATGTGGTTATGATAGTCTGGCATTATGAATTCCATCATTATGAATGTGGTTCTTGATATTTCATGAGATTATTCAATTAGTAGAATATCCATGTGAATAATTAAATGGAATTATTTCATTTTATTATTTCCATACTATGTTGAATTTCAAGTTTAAAAGGATTTCGTTTTAGTTATACATTTCCCTAAATGTTTATTCTTATTTATGAAAGTTTCCGTTATATTGTTATCCTTACTGGGAATTTGAGCTCACCCATTTTCTATGTTTTATTTTTCCCAGGATGTGAAGAAATAATTTATGAATGACTTGCAGGGATAGTATGAGGGGATTAGAGTGTGGACTATGGAGACTATATTGTTGTAGTTTTCATTTTATGATGTAATGTAATCATTATGAATATATCTAGTGTTTGCAAGGCTACTAAACTAATCGGTCTTTCGAGACTTGATCTTTCTTGTGATCATTCCAATGTTATGTAATAATGCACCGACTCTGGGTATCTGGGGTTGGGGCGTTACAGTTGGTATCAGAGGAAGTTTAGTACAAACCTTGGATGCTAGATTTGGATAAAATCTGATTAGAGCACGTAGACCTAAGTTGAACTTTGAGGATTAATATAGAAGAACTTCCTATAATTTTCGTATTGTAGAGATTTTGTGAGTTTTCTGAGCAATACATCCGTATCTGGATACGAGAAGGTTGAGACGACTCTAGCACAAATGTACCTAGGGGTAAAACCCAAAAACACCGATTTGAGCTAGACTTGAACGGGAACGGGTGCACGACAACGGGCCTTGCTGCACTCTTGGTTACGACACTCCCAGGGGATATGCTTAGTATAATTCTCATTTTCTTTACAAACCATTATAAAGGTTGTATGAGTATATACTTCCTCAAATGAGACATTTTTATGATTATGGATTATATCCAAAAACTATTTAATTTATGTTATGTGTTTTACAAGTTTGGGATTAGGTATTGTAATTCATAAACTAATCTAGTGTATGCCATTGATTATAAATGGTGCCCAGTATAAGGAATGAGAACTCCAGCAATTAAAATGATCCAAAGAGAAATAAGGATAATATATTTCATGGTCTTAAGCCAGAATTTATAAGAGAAATAGTCTCCCACGTATTATCATCATATGGAGAAATAATATCATGTGTTGATAAGATAAGTAAAGAGTTTACTATATCCTATGGCTTTAAAGGGAATCGAGAGAAGAAAAGTATGGAAGAGGGAAATATGGATAAAGGGAAGAGGGAAAAGAATAATTTTCCCATATGTGATAACTGTGGAAAGAAACACCCTGGAACTTGCCTAAAAGGAATGGGAGTTTTTTATAAGTGTGGAGGAAAAAGACACAAAGTACATGACTGAAAGGGTAAGAAAATGGTTTTAAATGTACAATGCTTCATTTGAAAGGAGTTTGACCACTACGCGAACCTTTGTCCCAGTCATTAGACTATGCCACAAATGATGCTATTGGATAATAATCACGTTATGAGACTACCATAGATGAAGTGAAATGATTAGAGTTATTATGTTGATTATGCCATTTTAGTGTTGTATCAACAATGTACTTGTTATAATAATTATGGAGTATATAATTATTGTACTGCAGTACTATTTCATTAAGGACTTGAGATTGTGTGGAACAAAGAAAAGTGACTAAATATCAGTTTAAATTTTTTGAAAATATATGGTTGAGAGAAAGATAAACCATAATATGGTTGTGATACCGAGGTAGTGATTTTAGAATAATACATGATTGATTTTGATAGATTATATTGGATATTCTTGAATAACTTGAAACTAATTAATGATTTGTATACTCTATCATTGTTTGGGTTTAAAAAATTTTTGGATTGAAGAAGTATATTGATTATTCTTTAAGGAATAAGTGATCATGAATTTAATCAATAAGGTTTTATGGTAATTCAGGATGTTGTAGTGTTTAAAAAAATACATGATGAAGGTGTTCACATGTTATTATGTGGAGAAAAGGATCTTCATTGTGTTTACCTTCATTATAAATTTTGGAATGAAGTATTTTGGATATTTCTAGTTTGGATTATTTTGGATTTCCATAAAAGGACAACCCGGAGGTCGGGTGGCAACCCATCGCGTCCGGCAAGGCCGTGAGACTTGAACCCACAACCGAAGGGTGAATAGGGTGTATCACCTACCACTAACCCACGTGATTTCTTGGATTGAATAATTTCGTTTTTTTAATGGTTCTTCTAGATGAATTATAAATTCATTTTTTTAACCCTATACGAATATGATAAATAGAATATTATTTTTAAGTTCTATTATCTTTTAGAGTGAAAGATAAGTTTTTTCTAAAACTTTGTTGAAGTATGAGACTCTACTTGTCATGTATATTTATTTTTCTTCTTATCTTATTCAATGATGAAATTAATTCTTATACTATAGTGAAGGGATCTTAAAACAAAAAATGTGTTATCCTAATACCATATGTTTTGCTGAACGGATGGTATTTTAAATCATCATAGATTGATGAATTTAAGGCCCTCAATTGTAAATTTGTTTGTGATTGATGACCCCAATCACTACCTATAAATATTTACGTGTTTCCTCCAATTATATGTCTCTAATTTCCACCAATGTTCTCCGAATAAAGATCATAATTTGGTGGTGACCCTTTCATTTTTTTCCTCTTATTAAGACTAAATTTTATTAACCCAATTTCCGATGTCGGTTTTCCCACAAAGATATTTTCTATATTCAACCTTTTATTTTCAAAGAACAATTTCAAATTCCAAGGACACAATTTATTGATGGAGGGGAGAATGTGACACCCCAAGATTTCATAGTGTGTTATTTCTTCAAAACAATTCAATAACTTGCACTACACGCAACACCGAGTTCAAGCACACCATGACTTACCAAACAAGCCGTTCAAAAGAGGTTATGAATAGTATTAACTAAATTTTAAACTTTATATAATCCTTATAATTTTATAATCCATATTATGAGTTTCTTATACATAATGTAAGAACAAATTCATTTTTAGTATTGCACTTTTACAAACTTTTAATAGTGTTCAATTTTTTAATCAAATATTTTAAACTTTTATATATTCAATTTGACTAAATAAATATACTTTTTATAATGGGGACATCAAAAAAATTTACAATGAAGCATCATAAGCTTCCACTGTATGTTTCCCTTTGAATAATGCAATGGCGTGCATTGTACGCAACTTCGAGATTCTAACACACCACAACCAATCAAACTAGACGTTACGAATAGTAATACATAATTTTTGAAATATTATAAATTTTATCATTCAAAATGGACTTCATTTTTTGATTCGTAATACCAAAATTAGCTTAGGGTGAAATTTTGGTACTTTTCAGATAACTTTCATATTTTGATGAATAGTGAAAATTAATAAATTTTAATTAAAAACAACTTTTTTAATCAAAATAATTAATAGTGATAAATTATTATTTTGAGTGGTTTTAAAGTATATTTAGAATATATTTTTACCATTTAATACAAATTTTGTCATTGGATGTAATTTCACATTTAAACCAGACATAAAAAAGTGTCAATCTTTTGATAGTTATTATCTCTTAAAAACACGCTATTTGTTTTGACGATAGGAATTAATTTTTAAATTAATTAATGCAACTGATATGTTCTGAATTTGGTAAAATAGACAACATTTTTTTAATTTATAGTATCAAATATTTCTTAGGCCTAATTTTTGGTATTTTTCTAGAAACTTTCATTTTTTGATGAATAGTGAAACCACTAAGTGGTAGTTAAAAAACTGAATTTTTCATAAAACATAATTTTACCGCTTCTGTGAGTGGAATTTTGAAAATCCGAGAGACATGGTTAATATCAAGGATTAAAATGTGGTTCAATCAGATGATTTTTTTTTTTGGTGAATAGTAACTTTTTACTTTTATTTACCACTGTTAAAAGTTAATAGGGTAATTAAGGGTTAAAATGATATTAATATTACCCTAACACATGTCCAAATTCTATTATACAAGTTTATCTCGACCAAAAACAATCTTAGTAGTAACATAGTATCTTTTAGGTCCACTTCTATTAGATTAGGACATTTATTATTAATTAATTCAAAGAAGAGTTAAAAGAGTTAAAATCAATGTTTATTTACTAAAACATTTTTAATATAGGGTTATACATAAGATAAATTCGATTGTAAATATTAATTAGAAATATAAAATTATTTCATATATAATGGTATTTTATTTATAATTTTTAGACATTAAATAATTTAATTTATTTATGACACAATGGTGATACAGTAATTACCTAATTAATGATAAATTAGAATAATTGATATTAAAAATACTCAAATAAAAGTAATTTTAGTCTTTTTATAAATACAAATAATATTCATGGTTAATATACATGTTAGGATTGATTTATGAAACTTTTTTCTAAGTAATTATTCTGTTATGAGTTTTACAAAAATCAATTATTGAATAGTGTCAAAATTGACATAAAAGAGTTTTTAAAACACATATTATATTATTAATTGATATTAAATTTCTAAAAATATAAAGACCGGCCAAGAGACTTATATCATGACATTTTTATCATTAATGGACCACTTGGGGGTCTCTTGGATGTATACAGTATGTTTATTAACCATATAATATAAAAATACAAAGAGGCATTGTAAAAGTGAAACTAATTATCTAAGAGTTAATACTTAAAGATAAGGTTAATATAACGACCCAAACCTGTCTAAATTATATTGGTTGAGTGGTTTTCGACCCATACCCACCTTAACCTTTAAATAATACACTTTGGAGACATTATAATCCGAATATGAATTTATAATAAAATAATATTTTTAGCTTTTCCAAAGGTCCCTCTCACCCCTCTTATAAAAGGAAACTCGCACTTCTCACTAATTCACACATCCAAAGCTTTTTGGCACGGACAAAACCTGCCCAAATACTCTATCAACATTCCTCACTACAACCTAGAGGCCTTATTTTGATCAGAAATCCAACCTAAGGTACCCTTTTGATCAAATCAAAAGGAAGAACCCGAAGAAGACGTAATGTTTTCACCACCCTCTTTCAAGTTCCTTTCTTCTTCAACTTCTTCATTCTTTGTTATTTCTATTCTAAAATAATAACTCCATTATAATATATATACTGTGATGTTATTATAAATATGGTATGACCATATTCAGTATTCTATCCATCCTTTGAATGGAATGTCACCATACGAGCGTACGTACGGCTTACCGTCTCCACGTTGTGGTGTAATTGTCATTCAATAAATTATTATTTGGATGGGTATAATATTGATGTTTAATTCATATAAATAATTAATATAACATTATAATTATTCTGTATATATGATATAACATCCAATTATATATTATTTTAATATCAAAATAAGGATATTGTCGCTCGTGCGTACATACAGACAACCGTCTCCACGAACGCGATGAGATTCATTCTCCATCGTATCCATTCAAGTCTAATTATCATTTTATGATTAATAATAGTATCTAATTACATTATATCATTCTATATATGATTAAGATACAACATGTCCATTACAAACACCGCTTACGTAACAAAACATATAAAAGAAAACGAGTAAGTTAACACCCGAAAAAACGATAATACTAAGATATTATTAACAAATCAATGTTAGAAGATAATATATGATATCATATTAATGTATATGATTTATGTGTAATTTAATAACAATTATTTCACCATTATACAAGAGGTTAACTTACCCCCAACAACGGAAAAGTACAAGGTAACAGTTATTTCAGAATCTCTTCATCATCCGAGGTTGATGATACGTAATTATCTACTGGGATCTCTTTATCATCCACATCCATGTTTCTTGAATGTGTATTTCAAAACATTATTACTATTTTACAGAATATGGGTTAAAGTCATTTATACCCTTGTTTGACTTTTTATAAGATGTTTATAAAGAAATCATTCCATCGTTTTCCAAACAACGTCTTTTTTAACCTTTTTTAAAGAATTAAGGAAAGATTTTTTTTAAAACATATACAGCGGGTGTGGCTATTTTCCACCATTATAAAATTTTATATTATTCCCTTAAAAGATTATAAGGATAATTTCAAAGTAAATGTTTTATTTTATAATTTTGTGACTTTTAAATGATTTCGAAATGAATATTTTATGATTTTTTGAAAGGTACTCTTTATCAATATCATAATTTTTAATGTTTTAAAGATTTATCTTTCTAAATATTTTTAATTATTGTCCATGTTTTCAAAAGTAATTTAAGTATTTATTTATGTGCACATGAATGTTTTGAAAATATATTTCCTTTCAAATGTTTCAAATTGGAATGGGACACATTGATTCAAAAATCCATTTTAAAGAACATCTTTAATAAATGTGTTACTTTAAAATGATTTCAAAAAAATATTTCTCTCAAATAGTTTTCATTTCATCTATGTCAACATCATTTGATGGATTTTATGTTTATTTGAAGTTGATTTATTATGATACAAAACTTCCTTATTGTTTTGATGTTTTTGTGAGGTGTTAGTCTTTGGATGTGTTATTTTTTTACCATTCATGGTTTATGGATGAAGTATTTACATTGAATATGATAGTTTTAATAAAAATGTTTATGTTATGTTTAGACCTTTTCATATGGTAATGCAGTGGACTTAATATGTGACGGTTGGATCCTGTTATATCTCCTCGATGCATGGGTAGGTCTCATGAGACAAACTAGTGTCTTGGCACAAGGCCTTGAAAAAATCTTATTTGTAGTCTTGGAACGAGGCCTTGGCTATGTGGTTATGATAGTCTGGCATTATGAATTCCATCATTATGAAAGTGGTTATTGATATTGCATGGGATTATTCAATTAGTATAATATCCATGTGAATAAGTAAATTTAATTATTTCATTTTATTTTTGCCATACTATGTTGAAGTTCATGTTTAAAAGGCTTTTGTTTTAGTTATACATTTCCTTAAATGTTTATTCTTATTTATGAAAGTTTCTTCTATATCGTTATCCTTACTGGGAATTTGAGCTCACCCCTTTTCTATGTTTTATTTTTCCCAGGATATGATGAAATAATTTATGAATGACCTGCAGGGATAGTTTCAGGGGATAAGAGTGTGGACTATGGAGACTATATTGTTTTAGTTTTCATTTTATGATGTAATGTAAACATTATGAATATATCTAGTGTTTCCAAGGCTACAAAACTAATTAGTCATTCGAGACTTGATCTTTCTTGTGATCATGACAATGTTATGTAATAATGCACCGACTCTTGGTATCTGGGGTCAGGGCATTACAATATCACACCAACATATACATCTCTCAACGTGAGATAAATTTCAACTATAATGGAACACATCATTAACATCAATCTGACCCATGGGGGTTGGTTTTACCTTCATATATGAGTTAATTACTCGGATGTGAACAATCATATTGTTCCATTCAACTAGATAACCAATATTTATAATCAGATTAGTTTATTAAAAATATGAAATAATGACATCTTCATGACAAGATTATATTAAAGTTGGTTTCCCTTTTTATGGTTCAAGTAATTTTCGATGTGTCTTGATAGACTAGATCTTGGATTGTTATGTATTGAGTTTGTTTTTTTTGAGTTGGGTGTCTATAAAACACACCTCATGACATGTCTTGAGTAACCAGGGGTTTTTGTGGAATTGTTGTCATCTTCTTCAATAGTGATGTAAAGGCTATTTTTCATTGCATAGACACTTTTTGGGGGTGAAGCGGGTTATATTTTTATTGTGTTGGGTATGATTTTTATTTGATTTATGGAATTGTTAGGTACATTTTTTTTCTAATAAAAATTTCCAATGTGTTGTGTTGACGATGGTATTTATGTTTAATTTGTGTTTATTTATTGTGTAGAAATATTCACCTGTGGAGACATCCTATGAAACTATTAGAATATTCCATATAGATTTATCCCCCACTAATACATCAGATTTTAGTAGAGTATGTTGTATGGGATGTAAGAGAATTGGTATAGGGTGTGTGACCTCGTCCACCTCATGTTAGAGAAGATGGACAAGGTATTGGAATAGAAAATTATCAAGAGTTCATAAAGAAAAAGAAACCTTACATTTTGAGTAATATAGATCCCAATGAAAAATATTATTGGATTGAGAATATTGAGAGGTTATTTGAGTATCATGAATCACTTGTATTAGTAATCATAATGTTATCTTGGATCATGTTGGATTTTCCCAGTTAGAAGTTATGGGACTCAGTGGTTTAAGTTTGGAAGTAAGAGATTATGGGTCGGAAGAACTTCAAGGTCATCTTCAATGAGTCGTATTTATTTATGACCTTGAACATAACAAAATCCCAAGAGTTTTTGGATCTTTAACAAGAATACCATAATGTTATGAAGCATTCTAGCTAGATTCCATAATTGTTTTGTTTTACATTAGAGGTAGTCTGCAAAGCATAGTTGGAGGAAAAAATGTTTGAGATGGGGATTTGATCAAAGATCTAATCCCAAGTATACATGTTCAAGTACTAAACGTATTCCAAGGTTATTGATTATTTTATGATGGTTGATATTGATCACGGAGGCTATCCTATTTACACTATATCAATTTCAGTAATGGGATAGTGAAATGAAGGCCTATCTGAGAGGAAGAGGAAGTGGGAATAGAAAGAGAAGAGGGGAGGTGGTTGTTTCAGACATTCTTCCCAACTTTCATCTTTAATGGTTTCTGATTCTTGGTCTATAGTGAACCTTTAATTTGGGAATGAATAAGAGAATTGATTATCTTGTTCACCTCCACCTATATCTTTCAATCAAATTAGTGTAATGGGGAACTTGAAAATATATTGCATGGTGGAACACCCATATCAGGATGGTGCTAGATCTGAAACGTTAAAATGTATGTCAAACCTATCATAACATTCATGGAAAATAGGTTCTTATTTTGGAGTTCATGTGGGATGTGATGGATCCACTTCTAGGTAGAATGAGTCCAAGAAAGATCCACATGTTATTATTCGTTCTTAGGCTCAATTAGATATTAGGCATCTTCATGAAGGGGATAAATTGCTTATGGAATCAAATGCAGATTTCCTAAAAGTTCAGGTTACAGTTCTTTATGCAGCAACATTATCTTTGTATTTGTTTTATTCTTATACCTCTATTTATTTTATATCTAACCATCTCATGTATACAATAAAATTTTCAATCTATTTTTTTCATTATAAGGATTTAGAATGGCCTATTGGCAAGAAGAGATAGTAGTGTTTCAGTAGTCTAACATATGCACTTATATTATTTGGGGTTGAGCTAGAATGGGGTTTCTAGGTTTTGGAAATTTACCTATTTCAAATAATTCCCAATATATATTAGATGGTACCTTTATAGTCACACATCGATTGCTATCAACATCAAGTAAGTTATGCGACACATGAAAGCAGTACCCACATTTTTCAAGATGAATTGGATCCTCATTCATTACATGCTAGACTTGCAATTCTAAAATTGGGAAACCTCAATTTTCAATCTTGTCACTCATCATGGAGTATGGTTATAGTGCTCCCAAAACTATATCATCTCATCTGGTGTATGAGTTTATGAAGGAATTTATAGGTAAAGTTTTCCCCCATAGAGGGGTGTTGAGTTCTTCCTCAACATGGAATCTGGAAGACAACTGATATTTGTTCCATCATACCATGTATCTCCCACTGTGATGTAGGAATTAAAGGTAAAAGTGTATGATTTGGAATTCAATATATCCATTCACCAAAGCATCTCACCTTGGGCCACCCCAGTTCTTTTTGAAAAAATACTAATGGGACATTAAAATAATGTATTAACTACTGAATGTTAACTAATGTAATGATTGAGAAAAAGTTTCCTTTTCCATGTATTGATGATCATTTCTATCACCATATATGGGAATGGTGGTTATATAAGTTACTTTTTGGTTTCAAATATCAATATATTATAGTTAGAGTGTATGATGTTATGAAAGCACCATCAAATGTAGGTACAACCATTTTGATTATTTTGACATGCCTTTTAGGTTGTAAAATTCTCCAATGATCGTTATGAAACTCTCGAACATGGTGTTCCATCATTATCTCAAGTATATTGTTCAGGTATTAGTGAATGAAATCCTATTATATTTTAGGATTATGAAAGGACCTGATCGATATTTGATGTTTTTTCTAGGATGCCTTTTAGATCTTTTCCTCTATTCACTGTTTTTGTTGGAATCTTCTTGATTAGGGAAGTAATGATTCTAGATCATGTGATCTCCGAACGATGGGTTTTGATAGACTCTTAGAATATCAATGTTGTGATTTAATTGGAATGATTAAGGTATGTTTTTGAGAATATGAGCTTTTGGGCCAACTAGATTACTTTAAGCATTTTATTCAGGATTTATCTTGGATTTATTCTATCATGATTGTGCTTATTTGGGAGCTGTAAAGTTATAATGAAACCCATAATTTAAAGATTAATATGAGGATATTAAGAAACAGTAGACCAAAATCCTTATTTTTATCTTTATTGAATATGGAATGGGATTTGTGGTCCACTATGATGATTTTGGAATGGGTCACTTGTTTGTGAAGATATAGGATGACCTTATGTTTTTGTAAAGTTATATCAAACTATGAACACGTGAAAATAATTACCCAAGACATGACATGGTGTTATCAATTATGATTCATTCTTTAAAGATTTTGTATCATTATCTTTTAGGAGAAACATTTTAATTTTATTCTTTTCATAAGATATTGGCCTACAATTTCTCTTAGAATAACTTGAATTTGAAACATCATCTCTGATTCGTTACCATCATGGGTACGATATTGATATCTCCTATAGACTAGGAAAAGGTAATGTTATTAGAGATTCATTTAGCTGGAAAGTGAAAAAAATAACTATTGAAAGATTCCATTGAGGATTGTGATTTGATAGTTATTTTTTCCAATTGTATCTCGATAAGATTTAGTATAGTGGAGGTGTATTCATGGAGAGTGTTAACCTATAATCATTCCATCTAGAGTTTATTAGGCATGTGGATCATAGTTATGAGTTCATACATCATTTTGTGCATTTCTTAAATGGTGGGGAGGATACTTATTATTGGTTATTGTCACATGAGGGAGATTTTATATTTAGATGTTTCCACATGAGGTTTTGGTCATTGTGGATATGATTGAAGTAGGAAATCCACAGGTCCTAGTGGTCCATTAATCCTAGTACCACCTTGATGTTTTCTGATTTTCATTGGTAGTTCTGGAGGCCACATATGAGGAAGAATCTAGCTAACTTTTCATTATGATGTTATATATGTTAGTAGGTTAAAGAACCGCACCGAAAGCACTTCAGTTTGATTCACCCACTACCCATACATTACTAGAAGGGGCCCGAGATCTCCATGGACATTATTTTCATCCTACCTCATTCACCCATGGGATATAATTACATAATATAAGTGGTTGATTTTTTGAACAAATCAACTCAATTCATTATGATTAGATATTTAGCTAATGTTGATTTGTGAAGACAGTTGTATATCCAAGAGATAGTGGGACTTCATGATGTTCCATTAGTAATCAATTTGGGGAGGGATTCCCATTTAACCACATTGTTTTGGGATGGTATTTAGATGGTGATGGGGTCTCATATAAAGGTGGTTATGGTATACCATCCTCAAACAAATGGTTAGATGGATTAAAAGAATCATATAATAGAATAAATTCTAAATGAATGTTTTTTGGTCTAAGATGTTTCTGGTATGTCCATTTGGTGTTGGTGGAGTCTGTATATAAAAAAATTGCAATCATCTATTTTAATGGCACCCTTTAATTATTTTTATGGTATGTTGTGTCGATCCCCTTTGTGTAGTGATGTGATGGGAAATACAACATTGATGGCTCTAAGCATTTTGAAAGAAATTTGTAATAAAGGGAAGAAAATCAGGAATAATTTCTTGATATTTCATAGCCTCCATATGACTTATGTTGGACATAGGTAAGAATATTTGGGTTTTTATGTGGGTGAATGGGCTTTTCAGGGTGTGTCTCCACCCATATTTCATCATTGTCTTTGTATAAAATGGATGCTAATGTTGTCATATGTCGGACCTTTTGAGATAATTGAATGGACTGGTAATATATCATAGATGTTATATTTTACTTCCCTATCTACATAAAATCATGATATTTTCCATGCCTCGCTTCTAAAAAAGGTAAAATCCAGATCCATTTCATGTGATTAATTAGGTTGAATTTGAGTTAGATCCATATATATATTTATTCAGGTTTCTAGTATGGATTGGGGATTATCAAGAGAATGAGCTTTATGGGAGGCCAAAACCATTTTTATGTGTTCTACAGAAGCATTATAGTGATGATTAGGAGGCTTTGGAGTGGATGTTCTAGGTTGAGGAATAATATATATTCTTATTCTATAATCTGAACTTGGAATGACTTTTAGGGGTAATAAATATTGCATGATGTGTAGAATTGTCACATTTGGGATTTTATTTTATTGTATTCCATTTTTTATAATACTTATCACTTGGTTTCCCCGTTCATTTTTTAGAAATAATTGAGTTTTTGGCCTCGATAGCATGTAGAACATGATTGGTATAGGGATAGAGGAGATTGTGTTCTAGCCAGGGAAAACAATTTTCCCTGGGACATTAGAATTTTCCAGGCAGCTTGATCGTGCACCCCACCCAAATAAACGAAGCATCCTCATTCCCATAGGATTGATCCCGAATCATGTTTGATATTTGTTAGGAAGAACATGCAACCAATCCATGTCATTAAAAATGGTAATGTCATATTATACCCTTACCCTATTTTAACACAAAATACTGCCAAATTTGATCTGTATAACATTTAATTCTATATGAGCCTCATCTTAAACATCACGGACCCCTTGATCTCTATTTTGGGTGTATACGGTGTGAGAACATCATGGAATCATCAAGTATGACTCATTTCTTCTGATTTATTCCTTCTTCTGGCATTTCTTTTCCTCCCGCATTTGGTTCTTATTCTCCACTGAGTTATTTAAACTATTAATGATTACAACTTTATTTTTTGGGTGAAATTCAGATGTTTTTGGTTAAATTATTAATTGATATGTTTTTTGAGGTGATCCTATTGTTTTAACCAGATTATGGTTGTTTTCAAGCCTTTGATTATTATTTCCATAATGTTACATTGTTAGGTTTTTTTGGGTATTCTTTCATGTATTATTAAATTTTATCTTTAGATAGTGTCAATAGTGGGAAATTTGTATCCAAGTGTTTTTAATTATATATGATTGAAAGATAATTTTTTGAATGAAAATGGTGGGCTTTCATGTATTATTTCATAATTTGTTTTCTGAATATGGTCCTTGAATTTTTCATGTTGTTTGAAACATGTTTTAAAATTATATTTGAAATGGCTTTTTCCTATAAAATTTGATGGATTTTAAAAGGGAATTTTATTGTTAAAAAATTGATCTTTCTTATTGTGCACCTTAAATGAATTTTAAAAAAATTATAAAATGGTGAAAAATGTGTTACCAACTATATTCAGCGTTCCTTTAAATTTGAAAGAAGACAATATAATGGAAAATGGTAGTTTTTTTGTAAGATTTGATATTTTAAGGAATTTCCTTATGAAAGATGTGTATTTTTTGGTTTGTTCATACATCATGGGTAGTTAATGTGTAATTGATGATGTGTGTGATGTGTGAAATGAGTTTGAGAACAAATAAAATCATTGGTATATTGGGGTAAACTATATTTATCATACTCGATGATTTGGATGGGAATAAATCATGTTTATTATAGAAGGATTGACAAAACAACACCAATTAAAAATGTGATATGATCAGAAACCACTTGATAATAGGATGAATTCCCATATAATGTATTATGAACTAAGAATTTGTGGGTTATTTATTATATTTTTATACCCCTAGACATTAGGATATGTTCCCATGTATGGGATCATGTAGAAGGATGTTATAGGTTTGGGTTGGAGGAGATTATCAACAACGAATCAGGTTCCTAAGTTCCCACTACTAACAGTTATTAATATGGGTTTCTTATGATTCTCTCTTGTGATAGAAAGTTTTTTATGATGTATTAAATATTGGTATATGGTGGAAAGAATGTACATTTAAATCTAAAAGAATGATTCTATTGAAAAAATAATCCATAAAAATGTTTCCAATAAATTATTTCATATAAATATATATAATGTTTTTATGAAAAAGTTAATTTTGATTTATCATATATTATTACAACATAGAATATTTATATTTTTGGAATCCTAAAGTGATTTGGCTGACAACTGTCATACACCCATGGATGTATGTTTACATTATTATGTATGACTATGGTAATAGAAAGATGTTTTGTAGGGGTGATGGGGGATTTGGATGATAGTTTTAACCATCTTATACATGTCAAATGTGGTTTATTTAGGATGATGTACCTACTATTCCATAATTGTTTTGATTTTTGGATTAGTTGTTCCCTTACCACTTGAGTATTTTTGGTATTCGGTTAAAATTTCCTAATGTTAAACATGAATTTTTATGTTTTATTTGGGTTTGGATGTATTTGAGGATGTGATTTTTTAATATTGAGAGTAAATTATGATTTTTTATCATGGGTAAAAATTTCCAAATTTGACATTTATTAGACCAAAACACTAGTTTCCAGCCCATTAAGTTAGGAACGCCCTTCATCCCAAGCCTTTGGCTAGGTTGGGCATCATGTTGCATGGTACCACATCATGTCTTCTGAAAAACTCACATGACTGAACTCTTGACCAAGGATAGATTCCTCATAGTCTTATCAATACATTTCCCAAATAGTATGAAAATATAAAACAAAGGAAAAATAACATAGTGATACCTACTGTAACAACCTGAATAGGGTTCCACACATTAGTGGCCTGATTTGGTTCATGATGTGACCTTAAGAACACCTCCCTATATATCGTTGGATGTCATCGATTAATGAGGGTATAATATATAATATGGAGAAACTATACCATATATTTAAAATATGCACAATAGAATAATATATAAATATAACTTATTAAAATAAACAATTAAGAAAATAATTCCATAACCATTTCAGACCAGTGTGAAATGATGAACCAAAATAGGAAACCAATATCCAAACCAAATCAGTAGATATTTCATGAAATATATGTGCTCAGTATAAATATGAAAAATGAAAATAATGACCCATAGACAACTCATAAAAGGGTCCCAACATCATGTATGGTTCCCTCATCCACACTACATTCTAACTCATCCATTTCATATATCTATATTACCCTAATACTAAAAGGAAAACATGATATCTATTCAGGTATTGATCCAATATCCTATGTAGGGAGTGAGAACAACTCTGAAGTAAACCAGTAATGGCGTCTCATAAAAATATGATTATTTCTGTTATAATATAAATTATCAAGTTCACAATGATACCTGAACCATCTAGCCTTATTTCATCCAAAGACGAAGGCTAAACTATATCACATAGAGAAAAAAATTCATTATATCATGGGATTATGTTATCCTTTTAATTATGACTTCATATTATGGATTCTTGGAACACTTGTCTAATACCAAAATCATTGGACTATAACTTCATATATAGCACACAGAGTGTCTTTGGATCATTAGTTCTTATCCCACATTCCATGGGTATTGGGACCCCTAGTCCCTATAAAATAAAATAAAATCCATATGCATGAATTTGATCATAGAATTTCATGTCCTGTACTCCATGGGTATTTTGAGTATTAGTCATTATCCCACACCTTGTTTATCAAATAAACACTCAAATTTCAAAAATATGACATTCATCTAGATTAATCAACAATAAAAAAATTTAGAAAACATTCTCATCATGGTATATCATTTCAATTTATAACGCTATTCTCATATCATCATTTAATTCACAGTGAATAATATGATCAATTTACTATTAGACCATTTATTGAAATTTAGTCATTATATCTATTTTCCAGTCATTTTTAATCCTACAAAACCATTAATTTCAATTATAAATCAAAAAATAATACCATCAATTGCCCAATTCCTTAAATTTGTATGTTTCCAATTTCATATTCACATTAATCCCAAAATTCTAGAACCCATTAATTAATTAAAAAATTGATCAATTAAATTGATGATTCAAATTCAAAACTTCTAAATTAAAATTCCATAATTAGATACATGATATTATGAATAAATATAAGTGAATTTAAAATAAAAACACCTACCACAAAGTCATTGATGATAGTTTTCTAAGAAGAAAATTCACAAACTTTAGCATAACAAAATGGGTCACAATGATTTCGAAAATCATGGAAACAATCCTAGAAATAAAATCCAAATGAAAATGATTCATGTAGGAAAATATCTAAACAATCTCCAATGTATTATAAATAATTCCAATACATCCTAAAATAGGGATGAGAGTGAGAGTAATCCAAATAGGGAAGAAATAACTTTCCAATAGACAGAAAATATTTGGAATATATCCTCAATTCATTAATAATGATGATTTAGGATCCTTTGATCCCTGTTGAAAGCTTCAATATTTTTAGGAATTAGTATATTTATAAGTAGTGTTATTCCAAGATTAATTCTCAATGTTAGAGATTTTTTTTAGGATTCAAATACCATGTACATGGTTTCAAAAATGAGGCACATGGTTTTTCAAACTACAATCCCAATTCGTGTTCCCCAACATCATGGGAGTATGGTTACTCCTAGGTTATCCTGTGGTCTGAAAAATCTTCATCCAACCATGAAAAACCCTCCACGTTTGAGGGTTCATTGATTTCTTGAAAGGGTTTTTGGTTTGGGAAAACCATTCCCCTACAGTGTACTACCCAAAAACTCCAAAACATGGATGATTCACTTTAATACACCCCATACAGGCCTCAACCAAGATATAATTTAAATATAGGTATTAAAACACCTAATAATGATCATAAGTCATCACTAAAAAAGGTTATTTCCCTAAAATTTTGGTAGAGGATATTTTCATGAACGTATCCATGTAATGGAAACTGATCAGTAGAGAGGAAAAATAGTGCAAAAAGTTATATTTATATTTTTCCCTTATTTACTCTATTTTATTTGATGTCGGTTAATCAAAATAATATATTCCCCGTATATTATAATTTAAATAAGTGTTATGTATTTTAGGGATCTTATCCTTTTTAGTAATCTTATTTAGAGAGATATTTGTTGAGGTTTTTAATGGTATGTTATTTTTATTATGTGATGATAAGATGAAGTTATAGATAGTGGTATGGGGATCAACTACACCTAAAACCATAAGATATCATAATTTTAATTATTTGATTTTATTCTCTGAATTCATATATTTATATATAAAAGTGGACTGTATTTTATTATACTATATATCAAGATCATGATGTTTTAATCAATGAAATATAATGAATAATAATCATGTGTCATGTTGAATATCAATTAATTATATATCACTGATAATTTGAATTATTTATTCATCATAACAATAACTTAATGTGATTTTGAAATAGATAAGGTATTTAATTGATGTTTCCTTGAGGATATTACCACGTTTCTACCTTGTTAAGAGTTTAATTTTAAATGAATAGAAATATTCTAGTGTGTCTCTTATATCCAATGTTGTGTATCTAATATCACAAATGATTATATAGTGGGTAATGATTAATGATGATGATATGTTATAGGTTAGATTTAATCATAATACATATTAATTATATGTCCCAAATATTTTATTCATTAATTGATCATTGTAGTTTATAGTTTATTTGTCAAATACATATGGTTGTATATGGTGGTCAAGAATATCTTTTATCCTTTTCCTAGAATCAATAAATGTTTTGGTTTTTTTGAAATTATTTATTAAAAAATATATAATTGTGGATGGAAATAATTATAGGTGTTAATGTAGTGTATATTAATAAGAATACATTCTAGATTCATTATATAGATTTTTATATTCACTATGATTAATTTTTTGGGTAAACAATGCAATGATAGGTTTTTGGTAGTAATGAATTGGTTTTTCATTGCGTATATTTATCCCCTGATGGGAATTTTTATCAATGGTATGTTATTTTTTTTATGAAATCAATGATTTATATATCGAAGAATAGGAGTGTATTTGGATTATCTTTATCAGCATAAATGTTATGGATTCTACTTAATGTGTACCTTTGGGCATGATAATTATATGTTTGTAGACATATTATTTCACATCAAGGATTAGTTATAGATTCATCAATGGTCAATGAAATCTATTTCTTGGTTATTATTTATGTTTTTATATAAGATGTATTTTTTGATATGAAAAATAGTCTTCTTCTTCATTTTCTTATGTTTAAAAAATCTTCTCATCATTTTCGATGAACATAACATTCTTTTTCAAAACATCATTTTTTATTTTATAATTTCCATACATTTGTTAATGGGAATCCAAGATAAGAATAACAAGGTGAGAAAATATTTAACTACATACACATCTATATGATAAAATGAAACTAAACCCCAAATAAAATTATGCATCTCATTCAATATGGTTGAATAAAACATCATCCATCAAGATATGTACTTGTGATATAGAAAACTTATTGTCATTGTCCTAGAAAAAAAATACATTCCCCATTCACCATATTCTATAAAAAGGTATCCATATCAAATATTTTAATAGACCCATGAATATTGGATAATGAAAAAATATATATTGTGAGATGTCTATGTATATAATATAAGGTTCATCACGTAATAATTAGTGGATATAAACCCAAAAATGGTAGGTAATGTGGAAGACTTGGTGTAAGAAGATGAAATAGAGACAAAAATAAAATATTGACAAAAATTGTAATAATTTAATTTTAACACGATGTTTCAATTTTTGATTATAGATTATGATTAATCAAGCATGGAAAAATAGTGAATGAAATATTAGGGCCACAATACCAAAATCCATCAATTAGGAAGGACATGTTGGCCGAAAAAACGTAATTATCACTAACAAACCATATGAATAATTATTCCCAACCACCATAAGAAAATTTCCATAAATAATAGAATAAAATCTAGTGGTAATGGTTATTCAAACCATCCCTTATGAATAATCTAATAAAATATATTACAAATCTAAACACTAAGTCACAAGTAAATCATAAAAAAATTTACAAGACCAAAATAACGGATCTCCATGAAGAGATTGAGGAAATAGTTGTGGGGGTAATGTTTAAGAAAATATGGAGGATCCACTAGGGATACCTCATGAATTCAATGATCTATGGATAAATAAATGATCAAGAACCATATAAAGCAGAAAGAGTGATGAAGATTTGATGAACATTAAGATGGAATGTGATTCAGTTGTATATGGGAAGGAATAGAGGAATAAAAAAAACACATACCCTGGATATAAATATCTAGATCATCTATGTGAAGGAATAAATCAATATAATAGAGTTTATAAATAAATTATTGGTGAAATAATCAATGTCAAATCAAAAAAAGATGTCTATAATGGAGCGTAAGTAATCGAGAAGGAATACATATGTTAGATGATAATCCCCGAAAAAATAAATGACACTATTATCCTGCAATTTATTGATAACTTTTTTTTACGGTTTATTTATATTTTTATTCATCAAAGTTTTAGTTTCCTACTAATGATGGAGAATGATTTTAAATTCTAACATACTAGATATTTATTATCCCATGAATTCATTATATCCAATTAAATATTGAGTTTGAGAAACATGGTTGGTATGTAGTTAAAATATACCTACAATATACTAATGATTATTCTAAATACATTAATCTTTAATGGTCTTGATTTTGTTTTTGAAATTTAGAATTTTTTAAACAACTATTAGAGTCTTTTTGAAAATGTTGTATCAAGTTTGAATTCTTGGAATTTGAGAAACTCATAGATATGTTTTTAATATATATAGATTCCTTAGAGGTGATTTTTGTGGATGGTAGACTCTCATGATCTTCATTATTTAGTCTCAAATTTGGGAAATAAATTTACCTAATCCCATGGGGACTACATGTATAGGGGAAATAATTTTAGGAAATTATTAAGTGGGTTGTTTCCATGCAATCCATAATATAGTTCATGAAAATGTGTATAAAATTCCTTTAAAACCTATAATTTTTGTTTTAGAGGGTGTTTCATAGTTTGGCATACTCTATGGTCACAGCATGTTAGATTTGTAGCATATGACCGTGGAGGTTTCCTTGTTTGTGTATTGTTTTGTATATTATATAGCCAAGTATTTTGAATACACGGGACATCAGATATTTCCGGCCACATTAATGGAGCATGGATTATAAAACCTCATGGAAAACATTGAGTTACTAATAATTCATTAAAATATGGAAAATTAAATTTCTTACCCCTGTATATTTAAATCCTTAACCCCCCCCCCCCACTTTCCCCCATACAATAGCTTATAGAGGTTGTTATCCCCTAATATTCTCTTTTAATAACCCTTTATAATTTTAAGGGGGGGTTAGTTGTTCTTAAACCTTATTCCACTAATATGTTCTGTGTTTATTCATCACATTCATTTTTATACTTATCTCTTCTCAGCACGGTGAATTTTTTCTTGATATATGTTTTCATGGATGATCCTAGTGTAAAATGGTAGAATCATCCCAACTTGATGGTAGTTTTTAATTTCATGTCTATAGGACATCCCTAAAATATAGTTAATATATAATTTCATGAAATCTCATTGGATTTACCTTTCCCTATAGTTTTTTAATAATATTCAAATAATCTGGAAAAAAATGAGGCGTAAATCATTATAGAGAGTTGTATCTTCAGTTTGTCTTTAGTCAGAGTGCAAAGTACAAAACACCATGTTTTTTGGATTATGTGACAAGATATAATTTAGTTATATTTTATGAATTAATTATTAATTATATTTAGTGGTAAAATAATTATAAATTATTAATTTAAATTATAAAATTAAATTTAAATACTTATAATTATTTTTATATGTAATAATTCCCTAAGGTATGGACTCGAATGTTGTGATAAGATTTGAGGGGACATGGATAAGAATGGATAATTTTAGAATCATAGTTCATAAAATGTTAATTACTTCTATTGAGGTTGGTGTAATGTACTGGAATTTCCATGTATTTTTTTAAAATATATGTAATTTATTTGAGACAAGGTGCTAAGAATGTACGTGATTTGAAGGCCCAGTGTGCCCGGAATGTAATTCTGAACATATATTAATTTATGTTCAGTAATCGTGCGAGCGGGTTTTTTTGACATTTGAACTGGTGCCCAAATCAAATTTACAAGGGCATCGTTGAACTCGGAACACAAGGATTGAAATTGAAAAGATGTAACTTAGATGTGCATGGGATGAACAGAAATGTTATCTTGTGGACATTTCATATAATAATAATATAACTTTTGAAAATTATTTTATTTATTTTCTCAATCATTTATTGGAGGACGGTGGTGCTGTGGTGCGTCGACGAGGTGATTATGACGTGAATTAATGAAATCGAATTAATGGATCCTTAAGATGCAGCATAACAACACAACATCGAAATGTATCAAAAACGATGTGACATGCTACATTTTTAATTGCCTAATGCGTTGGACAGTTATTAATTAGATCCAGGAAATTCCTCTGATGAAACTCTGATGATTTTATTCTCTAATAAAGAATGATGAACATAGGGGAATGTAATTGACTTTAACATACCTCAAATAACAAGGTTTATAAGTGATGAACGATGTTTACCACTTGATCCCTCGAGGATGGAACACTTCAACAATGAATATCAAATGAGGAACAAGTTGGGATTTCTTTTTGATTTCTTTTCTTTCCGCTTTCTTCATTTCAATACAATTAATGATGATCAACCCACAAATAGGTTGATCCATGGATCATGTGTTCTTGTTGTATGGTTATTATATTATTTGTATTGAATGGAGGGGTATTTTTATGTGTTGAAATACCAAACCTACCCTTTAATTATACACCTCTAATGTAGAGGTTGTGGGTCGACAAAAACAAGGCCTGAGTCCATCCACATTGCATGTTCGTTTTTCTTCATTGTAAATTGATTTTTCAAGTGTGTGGAAATGCACACACGAGTCCATATTAGTGGAGAGGGTTTTCCTAAAAGGTCGTAGGTGCAAGAGGCACGGAGAACGGGCCACCAGAGTATGTATGATGGTCCAACAATGTTCATGTCGGTGTGCAGGTGCTAGCAGTGCCTGCCACATGCCGGATGATAGAGATGTGGGGCTACCATGAATGCCAGAGACTCACAGAATGGTATGCCCTATGTCGTGCTAAGTATTAGAGGCCGAGGTCACAGATCTAGAGACCCACGATGACATGCTGGCACTATATTGACTGGTCAAACCGCAGACTTGGTTTGCAGGTGACGTCGATGTGCAGCCGGTTTCACATGTTGTGTGTTATGAAGCCGGACATGCCTATGCCGCATTTGGATAGAGGAGTAGTCCCACTACGGTGCTATAGGGACAACCGGTGGGCCATACCTACCTAGTCGGCCAGACTAGATCTGTGTCGGGTCAATGCGGTCTGACCAGATCGGACTGGAACTGGATCATACTATCACAAGATTCACTAAAATGCCTATATCTCTCTAAATGGGCGTTCGATTGACAAGAAATCAGTGGATTTGGGATCCTAGTGATTAGTATTTTCTTCAAAAAAACACTATGTGAGATCTATAAGAGGTTATAATACATAAGGATTGGATCCGAATCGAATCCAACTAGGCCCTTTATTCAAAAATGATTATATCTTATAGACCGAGCATCGGTTTAACAGTATTTCTACTGTGTTGGGACCTATACTGAATGAAATTCTATTGGGTTACACTATGTGGGAAATCATGGTGGTTTATGATTTACTGATGGATTGAGGTGAAGATCCTATATAAATCAAGCATGATAAGAGAGGGAATCAAGTGGCTGTCTGTGACATGAAAAATGAAGAGCGACCCTTTTTGGATAAACATAAGAGGTGCCCTTTTTGGATTATCATATGAGATAACCAATGTGGATAAGAATAATAGAAACCATTTTGGATTATCATATGTGATACCCTTATTGTATCATCATAAGATAGATCCTTCATGGATCAGCCTGGGAGAAACCCATCATGGATCAGTAGTAGTGCGACCTGTTGTGGATCATCCATAGAGAGAACCATCATGGATCTATAGTTGAGAGATCCTTCATGGATCAGTAGTAAAGATTCTATTCATGGATCAACTCTATATCCTCTCAAAAAAAAGGCGATATTGCTTTATGACTAATCATCTTTTCTTTTGTACAAAGGTTATACCTAGTGGGAGATGTGTCTTTTTATTTGTGCCTCACATTGAAATATTTTTTATATTATTTTCCCTAGTGGATTCTTTGATATCCATGTTGGTCTCAACATACCTAATGAGTAATTTTATATTCACTAATAGGTGGGCTTCTCCTTCACCTGTTGTGTCTTGTGTAGACAATAGATAGCTTTGACTGGAACATTGGGGGCCAGTTCTAGATTGTTATCAGAGGTGGATTGAAAGACATGGTGTGCAGTAGTGACATATAATATTCAATAGTACGTACCCTTCCGGAAGGATCTCTATAGGATTCCCTCTAGATCTATTACTTCATTTTCATTACATTACATACAATTGGGCATCTATTCTGATCCCTCTACTTTCAGTTTACTCTTTTTAATCTATGTGGTGCTACCTGGTTGTGTTTTTATTACTTTCATTCTATTGTGGTTTTCATTGTGAAGTATGTCCTTTATGTGTGTGTACAAGATTAAAGGAAATGCCTTCCATTTTTAGATATGATTTTTTGGTCCTATTCACTAGCCCCAATCCTATGGAATGTGGGCTAGGGGTAGTTACAACACATCCTAGAGGGGAAAAGTCAGGAAAAACTTGAATCAGAGGGCGGTTGGTTCTACTAGAAAAACTAAGAGTGTGTATTTTTGATTGGGGAAATAGTGTTAAGTGTCATTAGTTCTGCTTTTAGTTTGCAGTGTCTAGTGTTGGTGTGGAAAATGACGTATCCAAACAACAGGACCCTGAATTTCATTTTCTAAATCAGTATATTAAAACACTAGTTGCATGTGATTTGGAAATGTTTTTCTCTCAATCTCTTTGAGTCAGCTCACCAGGTATTACTTATTGACTATGGCGCATCTGTTTCCCAATAGGATTCCTCCATAAATATATCTAGCTAGAATTCTAGTAAGGTATCACAACGATCGTCCACCATGTGTTGATGAATCGGTATATGGTCCACTTAAATCGATTTCACCTTCAGGTAGTGTACTAGCAGCAGTACCGGTTGTAGAGTAGCAGTTGCTACGATCCCCACCAGCAGACAATGCACGCCAACTAAGCACACTGCACAAGTTCCAAACCTAGAGGCCTCATAGGTTTCGATGTAAGATATATCCTCAAGTAACTGAGGATTTGCGTGAGGTAGTAAAATGGGATTTGTCTTAGGTAGAGACACCTACAGACCATATGGGGGACCTAGATGCTATCACTTTTTCAGGGAATGATAGGAAGATGGTTGAGTATGATGCATTAATGACATAAAGAGGTGAAACGTTCCTAGTTGGACATCCGGAGCCTCCTCAGGGCTGATTTTAAACTAGTGGAACTACGATTAATGTCTATTTATGAGCTACTGCACCTACAATAGGGCATCCAGATTGTCGCCTAGTAATCAGTGAGGTTCAACAACCACTCCCACTACTCCATATACAAGGTATGAGACCCTTTCATTAGGTCATGGACTATTGAATAGGGAATCTTATTGGAGAACTAGTCGTCGATGATTTGGCTTAGTATCCCAACGCAGGATGGAGTTCTAGAGAGATCTCTTCTAGTGGAGAGCTTCCTAGCCGAGCAGGCACCAATGATGAGAGTCACCACAAGATGACAGTTGGTTGAGTCATCGGAGTAGGTAGTAGGTATATGATGAAGATGACCAAATAAACTATACCTCCCAGAGGAAGACCCCAGGATGTACGGTTGGAGGTGCAGAGCTCAAGATACAAAGCAGTTCAGCTGAGGGCTAGAGTTTGTTACTCATGTAGCAGGTAGAGAAACAAGGATCATGACTTCCTAAACCACCACACAGACGATCATCAGACAGTAGAAGGACATCCATGGTTGTGGCAATGTTTCGAGTGAGGAGGTCCACACAGAGGCAGACATGTTAGGGGAGTAGGCCGAGCAGCAGGCGGTGGATAATGGTTTGAGCTACTAACCCCACCACCCCCATGTGGTACACCACAAGCTTAGAGATCCATGTAGATAGGGTTGATTCTAGCTTCAGGTTATGGAGGCCTATGAACACGATGCTCCAAAAATTACTAGTGGTGTGATGTGTTTCTTTTACACCATAGCTAATTTTATTATAGAAATATGTTCCCGTCACACTTTCATTTCCATAGACCTCCTTTGGGGCTCAAATATTGTAGGGGAGTCGTTGGATCGATTCTTACAATTAGAGACTCAAAAGGGAGTGGATTATAGAGTTACAAATTGGTTACGGTAGTGTGATATTACACTAGATGGAAGGAGATTCGTGTCGGATCTCCTAGTAGAAGCGTCTATGCCATACAAAGTCATCTTGGGTATGGACTGGTTGTCTACATTTTTTTTCTGAGATTGAATTGTTTAGGCTCAATGTGTGGTGTGTCCATAAAGATGGGACTAGGTTTTCCTTCACATGTGAGAAGGGAACCTTTGGATAATAAGATGTAATTTCTTAGAATATGGTGCAAACAAGCACTCATAAATGGTTTATCCTCACCCTCTATGCAGTGGATGAGAGGAGTCCATGATTTCCTATAGTGGTGGAAGAGTATGAGGATGTCTATCCTGAAGATATTCGGGGACAACCTCTTCACAATGAGGTAGACTTGTCTATCAATATTTTCTTAGGTAAGGTGCCAATATATACACTTGAATATTAAATGTATCCCACAGAGCTCCAATATATGAGAGTACAGTTGGAGGACTTGTAGTGGAAGGGGTCCGTAAGACCTAGTGTTTCACCATGGCTTCCCTGGTGTAGTTTTCCATGAACGAAGATGAGAACTTGAGGCTATGTGATGACTTCCACCACCTGAACCTGTTGAATATGAAGAACATGTATCCACTGCAGAGAATTGATGAGTTATTCGATCAAATAAAGAAATAGATGTGGTTCTCAAAGATATACCTCATACCAGGATATCATAATCTTCATGTATGGGGTGTGGAATTTCCAAAGATAGCTCTCAGGTTCTGTTATGGCCACTACATGTTATTGGTGATGCCCTTCGGCGTGGGAAGTTTCCTGTTATTATTCATGGTATTCATGAATAGGATCTTATATCCTTACCTCGATCGTTTCATGGTGGTCTTCATTGATGACATCTTGGATTAATCAAAAATAGAGGAGGAGGACACTACACACCTAAGGATAATCCGAGATACACTACATGAGCCCTAGCATTACTCTTATCTCTCAAATTTCATGTTATGGATTCGAGAGGTCCACATTTTGGGACTTGTCATCTCAGAATTTGGAGTTGTTGTGGATCCATTGAAGGAAGAGGAAGTACTTTCTTTGGAGCCTACGAGAAACGTGATTGTGGTGTAGAGTTTCATGGGTTTGGTTGGATACTACAGGAGGTTCATGACCAACTTCTCCAGACTAGAAACACTTATGAAATCATTGATCAGGAAGGGAAAAACATCTAGTGCATAGAGTAATTTCAACTATGAATATAGTAGTGGAGGCAAAGCTTGACTAGCACTCCCATCATGAGGTTTCCAAAGGAGGACATGAGTGATGTGTTATATTGTGATGCATCATGGTTGAGATAGGTATTTTTCGTGATGCAGGAGTGATAATTGATCACCTAAGACTCATTAATGTTGAGGAAGCATGAGAATAACTACACAAACCATGTACTAGGGTTAGCAGCAGTGGTCTTTTTCTTGAAGATGTGGAGACACTTCATAATAAATAATTATACATTAAAAAAGCTTTGTATAGGCTAGTGGTATGCATGAAACCCTTATCATCCATGGGTCATGGGTTCAAGACCCACAACCTTGCTAGACATAAGTGATTTTCACCTAAATTCCCAGATGTCCATTTGAAAACCCATACTAATATAATTACCAAAATATGATTCTCTTCCACAAAATATTGGTAATCACTAAATTGTCGTTTAACCAAGGTTTTCAATACAATCTCAATTAATAAGACCATATCCAAAGATTATGATAAAATGTTCATGAGTGGTTAAACTTATAATCCTTATGAAAGATCAAAGTACAAAACATTGTTTATAAATTCAAAAAATCCACATAACATTGTTTCCCCTATATATCAATATGTATATCATGCTTTTCACATTCCAAACATTTTAATACCCACATCATATATTCAATTAAAAGATGGTAAAAACCTTAATTACCATAAATACATCAATAAAACATTCATGTCTCCTTATTCCAATGATTAATAGATATATTCATTAAATTAAAGAAGTTGTAGACATAATCCTTATTGAAATAAATCATTTTTTCAATAATCTTTTTCAGGGGTATTCATACCATCCTATTTACTTATATGAATCCAACATTTTATTATCAAATAATCATTAGGTAAAATTAAGTCAAAAATTCAGGGTCACATTCCCTTAATCAAAATGGCACATTTCCCTGAAATCACATTTTTATTCCTTCATAATCATTAAAAATGCCCATATCAATATTTAATGAAAACATATACTAAAATTAATTATACATTTCATCATTAATATTACATAATATTTGAATTCCAAATCATAAATACATAATTAATCAATAAATATTCTTAAATGACTACTTAAGACTCATCAACTTATTCCTTAATAAATCATTCCTATAATATAAAATATGAATCCTTTCATTATGTTCCTAAACCTCAATATAATCATGCTTATAGTGATTAATATAATGAATACTCTAAGAACATAACATATCTTGCACATATCATTTTCAGTCTCATTATCTTCTTATGTATAACCAATAACTATACCACCATCCAAATTATAATTATGAGATATCCACTAGGGTAATCGACTTTAATAAGGACCACACATTCCATATCTAAAACATTCAAGGTTAACAATGTTCCTTCTAGTTCCTTATATTGAATAAAACAATAAATCATGTGGTTAGAAACATATATAATATAAGAATTCCATATAATCATGAAAAATTACTTATAAGATGTCTAAATTGTGACACCTACTTTATAATATACAACACCATAGGTTTATACTTGGTTATTCATTGTCATATTCTATTCAAATATTTTTTAATTTTTCATGAAGTGTTTGTGAATTTACAAATAATTTATACCATGAGTGTTAAATCATTTGTGCATAAGGCCAACTTTCATGTACCATATTACCCGAGTTAGGCCTAGGATATCGTGTCAGTGTTTATCCATATGTATATTTGTACTATATATATATCCACATGTAGTATCCAGATATGGATTTATTTCTAGGAAACAACTCACTCTATATTATACCAAAACTCCAGGGCATTTTTCTAAATGTTTTCACATCATTATACTGATCCTTTGAGAAAATCCTAGACATATACATATAACCATACATAAGTATATCACTAATTTTTCCTTATCATTTTCCAGAATATTGGAAAAACATTTTTTTTGAAAAAAATTATAGTGACCCTGGCTTAACAAACATGGATATTACATCATATTAGATAAATATTCGATACATTAAAAAATTACATGTCTAAGGACCATAATAGTTTAATTTAATTTGAACATGGAAATAAATATTCAATCAAGGGGAAATATATTCATCATCACCCAAAAAAATATCCACATTTAGTTCTTATACATAAATCCTTCATTCCTAACATGGGGAAAGGAAACATAATAATGGGGTTAGCTCAGATTTATAGTAAGGGTAAATAAATGAAATGAAAAGGCATAATATAATAAAAATGTAATGATCATGAGAATAACATTGTAATAACATTCCCTTTATATTATAGATCATAATAATGATTTGATTTTCAAAAGACAATGATTATAATATTATTAGGAGAATATGTGATTAATTAATAACATAGGAAGATGACATGGAATTTTGGGTATGCATATAAAAATAGAAAATAATATGTCAAGGATAAATACCAAAACAATTATAACATGTTATACTTGTGCTACAACCAATGTACCAACATCAATCATGGGATAACAACCCATTTAGCCAGTTACTTTTAGTCTTTGGTTACAACCCATGTACTATATTGTTTGTGTGCTTGTGCTAAAACCTGTATACCCTCTTTCATTTAAAATTGAGATACATCCCATGTGACTTTATGTTCACAGGATTGGGATACAAACCATACACCTTCATGATTTTATACTTTGGATATAACCCATATACATTCTTGTTTTTGTGATTGGGATACAACCAAGGAATCTTCTTTTTTTATCCCCAAGCAATAAACCATGGACCTTATTTTTTAAGGGAATGAACCTATAAAAACATTGAGATCATATAGAACATATCATCACCCAATGAGTTTGATGGATATATTTATCCCACCCATCTCATAATAAAATCATTCATCAATGTTCCCCGAGATAATATAACTTTCAGTATATCATGAACCATAAAAAGGTAAAGGTTTTATAAAAATAAATAATAACACATGAAATTAAATGTGTATCATTAAAATTTCATCACAACATAACCTATTAAATGTTATGGAATTCATAGTCACTTTAAGAAAGCATATCCTCGGAAATGGATTGTGTTACAAAATAATAAAACTAATGTAAGTAAAACAATTGTCTTAAGTATAATTCCATAAAAAATCATTAATTCATGAATGAATATTAATTAAAAAATTCCATCATTTTCTAAAAGATCATGAGTAAACTCAAAAAAAAATTATCTTATATAGAAAATAACATGGAAGTATATATTGAAAATATTTCTTGAGATATATATACATTCATCATTGAAAAAGGATCTTAAAAACCAAAATCCTTTCGAAGACCATTTTCATTAAAAATATAAAATAATATTGAAAACGTTTTGGAAATAAAATACATGAAAATATAATTATTTTTTTTCGTAAAAATTAACCTTTAAACATTAAAATAAATATTAAAGTAATTTATGTTGGGTAAATTTATACATGTCATACAAGGTAATATAAACATTTATTTAACATATCAATAACATTAGAGAAATTATTTTTATAGACAGAAAAAAATACCCCATTCAAAAAATAGGTAATGGGAATAAAGGATAAAAATTAATTTTAGATATTTTAGTGGAATAGTTTAATATTCTAGGATACCCTATTTAGAAAAAAATTATGGAACAATGATTTACAACCAAAGAGATGATAATATTATGATTTCATAAAAAAACTATCTTTATTTTATTATGTACCAAAGTGTGAAATAATGGTAAAAATACAGTAATATATCATGAATAACAATTGTAGGTGAAAATTAATTTGCTTTCATAATGGATGATCATACTTTATTATCAAAAGAAGAAAAACATAATCAATCTAGAAAAGTGAAGAGATTATTTCAATAAAATCATACCGCTTGGAAGCATTGGACCATTATACCTTTTTTTGGAATAATATATTTCATGAAGATTTAAATTTAATTAGATGAATAAAATGCACGATATAAAAATTTTAAGGATTTATATACACATCATGCTAAAATTTATGCACATAACATGCCACGTGCCTAAATGATGGCTAGTTGTGTCGAAATCATTTATCGATTTGGTATCTTTTGAATCATAAACCTCATGAGTGAAATGTAATAAATTTGATATGTAAATACTCATTAACATAAAATATAATAGTCATATAATATATCAAGGGGTATTGTACACACTACACATAATTATTGGGTGGTGAATAAAGCATATATCTCATGGAAGTAAAAATTGACAAGAAATTCCCTTATATTGTGTCTTGAATCTCATTTCACTCATTAAAAAAATATTTATAACAAATATAATTTTAATTTATATCTTATAATGAACAATATTATACTATCTAATACCCTATATGGTTTTATGATTACATTATATGACTCTCTTGTGAATAATTATATTCTATGGAATCACTCTGGGTAATATCCGCTTTATTTTTCACATGTGTCATAATTTGTTATATCTATGGTCCTTATACATATATAACAATTACATAATTTAAAATATTATATAAATATCAGTTATATTCATTATATTTTTCTTATAATAATTTATACTATATAGATGTATAAAATGTATCACATCATTCCTTGAGACTATAAGCCATACATACACATGAATAATGTTTCCTTTTTTATTACTGTATCGAAAGAAATGATGAAAATGAAATATATGTATACTTGTATATAATATCATTATATTATAATTATAATGTGATATATATCACAAAATTTCACTGAAACTATCATTAATATATTCTATGTAGTGCGTGAATAAATAAAATCCCATTGAGGGGGGAGGTAGTCCACATATCCTCAAAAACAATTATCATATTTACACCAAATGGATAGTAAGAAAATATGTGTTGTAGAATACATATATAATTATAAAAACATAATAAATATAAAATATGAAATATATAAATAGATTTTCCCATAAAAAATTTATCATGAGAGGGGGTAAAATAAAAATGAACATTCATTGTTAAGTGAGGCGGTAGTTCGTTGTAAACGTAAACAATATGTTTGTAACCCATTAGATGGAGAATTGTGTATTTGTACGTATAAAAATTAGCCTCAAAATATCATTGTATATTTTGGATAATGTTTTTTTTCATACATGATTGGAATATAGATATTGGATGGGGTAGAAATAGAAAACAAAATATAAGGTCTTGAGAGAAGATGTTACCTCTTAACCAGGTTGGTCTGTTTTTTGTGCTAGAAGGCGTCATTGGTTTGCTTTATGCCCAAGGGTAGGATTGTAATAAAAATAGATGGATTTAGGGAAGTGTATTGGGTAGATATTGGGTGATCCAAATTATTTTGAGATGTCTCAATAAGAGGGAGAGGTGGTGGCCTTTTATAGGGATGGTAAAGGACACACATGGCATTTTTTGAAACAGGATTGGTGCACCCACGTTTTACCTAATAAAAGTAAAAAAAAACTACCAAAAATTAATGGAAGGTACATGTCATAATAATTTCCACAAAATTGGTTTGGGAAATGTTTATATGTTTGTTTGAGTCATAAATTTATGGCTTATTACTTTATTAACATATTTTTTGACATAACCCTTGTAATTAATTTAAATCATTGTCACTAATATTTTTGGTCAAAAACATTTGAATATTTAAAAAATAATATTTTTCGATGATTCGAAATATATAATTCAATTTCCAATTTTTGATCACAAAAATTTGGGAAATTAATTTAAAAATATTTCCACATACAGGATGACACAACATGTTTTGGAAGTAAAATGTCAAAACATATTATATATTTTTATAAAAAATTTCAAATTAAAAATAATTAAAATGAAATGAATTTTTTTAATTCATAAAAATATTATCTAAATAAATAATTAATAAAATTTAAAATAGTAATTATCCTAAAAAATTTAAATGAATAATCAATTTGAATTAAAATCTCGTACTTTTCATTATTCATCCAAAAATATTTCTTCTATGAAAAATCCAAAAAAAATTCCCCTATATAATTTAGAAATTATAAATTCAAAATTTAATTTAATTTTATAAATTTTAATAAATAATTTTTTAAAATTATTTTTATTTTTTTATAGGATATTAATGGTTTTTTGTTTGAGAAAATATTATTTTCAATCATATAAGGAATTCACAAATTTATATATTTTATTATAAATATGCATTATTTATATAAAACCATTGTACAAATATTTAAAATTTAGTTATCACTATTAATATTACTATGTTTAATAGATATATTATCATTTTATCATTCAAATAGTTATCAAAAATAAAAATACATTTCAATGAAACTTTGTGTTATGTGTAATGTACTCCAAGTCAGTGTTGCATGTTGCATACACCAAATTGAGGTTCATTGTAGAGGTAGATAATATTTATGTTTTTTTGAATTATTAACATTCTTTTTTGTATAATGAAATATGGAAAAAAATTTAATATTAAATATTCCATTTTCAGTGTTACATGAAATGAATAATATTAGAAAATTCAAAAGTAAATAATTCAAATAATCTTGTGTGGTTAAAAGAAGTCATATAAATACCTTCCTCATTAAACCGGGTATGTTAACCCAAATCATGCTTCCATTGGATTATCATATATATGGAATTATATTTTTTGTGTGACACTAAGTCTCATGTAATTTATTTTTATCATTTTATATGGGATACACATAGGTTGAAGTATATCAAGAATGGTTCTAGAGAAATAGTGTTTATTTTACCCATATTATGGATTGGTAATGTAATTGTATTGTAAAATGTAAAATTTTTATAGGGGATATGATTGATATGATTTTACACTGGATATATTTAAGGAAAATGTAAAATAGTATTTGCGATAATTCGATATGAAATATGGATATTGGCCGACTAATGGATATATCATTTTTGTGGGTTCATTTTTTATAAATTTAATTATTTTATGAATATAAAAAATTATTATCATTTCATAAATACTTTTTTAGGTAAAATTATATAATCATCATTAAAATAACTTTAAGATTAGTTTTTTATAAATGATAATCTTAATAATATAGACTTCTTATAATGGCATAGAAACTTATGAATTATTATTGAAAAATAAATTAATTCAACATGATAATGGAAATCCTCTGTGAGAAACCAAATATTGATGTCAATAAAAAAATGTATCGAATTTTTTATGAGATGCATAAAATGATTTATCTAATATTTTAAAGGTTTTACATAATAAATAACCTAATAAACATTAGTTTATAATCTTGTAGTCAAGATGATTGCATGTTATAATGAACTAGATAAATTATATAATCTCATCTTAGCACTCTCAAGGATATTTGATTTTTCATTTTGAATAGTTTTGATATTTTAATGTTCCCCAAAATGGTATACCCAGTTACATAAATTTGTTGATGAAAACTATGTAAGATATGAAAATTTAATGATATTGAGTTGTGTTTATTTTATATCTATTATAGTGGATCATAACATGTTTATTTATTTTTGGATAATTGAAAAACATCTTTATTCCATAATTATAGTTTCAAAAAAATTGAACAACACTCCTTTATTCCATATATTTTGTGTTAAGAGAGTGATTATATTCATAATTTGTTTGAAATAAATTATATTGTATAAAATCGATTACTATTTTGATCATTATTTTAGTTATTTTCTTTTTGAATTAATTTTGGTGAATAATATATCACTATATTTTTTTAATGTAACATATAATTTGAATCTATAGATTAGACAATTTTCTAGAATCTAGAAATGTCTCTGGCCAAACGTGGGGATTATGTAACCGCACGTGTCACGTGACTTCGAGATAGTCATCCACACGAAAAAACGAAAGTGAAAAATCCTTGATTTATATTATCGATGTAGATCAACCTGTTGATAAGAAATTATAATTTTTATGACTATTGAAAATATTGTTTGAAAAAAATTATCCACTACACATTTCAAATTGGATTTGAACTATATTGTATATTTTATCTATTAGACATTTAAAACAATAATTTACCACATGGAGAAGCCTATGAAACACATGGGGAAAATAATTACTTATCATCAGGACTGAAATAAAATTATCTTGGATATATTAAATTTCATGAACTATCAATATATCAAAATACTATTCCTTAATACAATATTTTCAATAGTGCTAGACTTTTATTAATTTTTATATTTTATACATTTTGTTTTACTAAATGTTTATTTTAATGGAATTTATTTAAAAAATGATTTATTAAATACATATAAATTAGTTCAATGATTTTAAATTTTACTAGTATGAATTCTATATAGTATAAAGTGATGCTCATACAAGTTAATGTATCATATTGTTATCATAAAAAATTGTGACTATCAATTTTATTTGTTTTTAAAAATTTAAATATACTACATCACTTGTTTCATAGGAATATTCCAAGGGAAACTAATGATTTTTTATTATGGTGGTTTTGTTCTATATATATTATTTATAAATTTTCCAAAATAAAACTTATTTTAAATTTCACAAATTAATGAATTGATACATGTAATAATATTTTTATATGTAATCTTAATGATGATTCATACATGTGTTTTCCTATAAGGATGAAGGGAATCTGATTTATTATTTTGAATCTATTATTCAAGAGTGTACACAACATAATTAGTTTTTCTTAACCATTTATGAAAAATGCTTAGTTATGTTATTTAATTATTACTCATGAAACACCATGTTGATCAATTAATACTCATGATTTATCTTTAATCATTTAGTCCATTTTTTCTATAGAGAACCTTTCCACCAAGAAACATCAATCCATTATTATTCATATAGTTTATATAGTAAATATATAAATATTTTTTAAATGTTATTAATTTATTATCTATTTTACTCTCCATAATACTTATATTCCAGTTTATATTACCTCATATAAAGTTATGTTTATTGGTTGTGCCTCTAGGTTATAAATTTGAAGGGTTTTCAGTTGTAACGGTATGTGTGAAAAATTTAGTAGTTGGTTGGGAAACAAAGAGTGAATAAGTAAACATTGTAGGGTTTCTCTAATTATTAAAACATTATTCATAAAGGGTAATGATGCTCGTTAAAATTTTGAGATTATATAGTTACTGGGCTACATTTATATCTATGTTTGATATGGATTTAGCATAGAGTATGATAATTTAAATCTAGTAAATTATAAAAAGTATCATGTTCATTTATATTTTATTACCCATACATTAATCATTGAAATTGATTATAATTATTTAAATATTTTATAATTGAAAAATTTCCCATTATTAACCATTCTTCCAATCAATCATTGGGTCTTAAAATTTTGTGTTAGAGATTTAACACTAACATTGATATTTTTTTAATTTTCAAAAAATATCATTATATATAAATAAAGGAGATAACATTATTTTTAATGTAATGATGTACTTTTAATGATGCTTGGACACCTCAAAGGAATCCAATCATTGAATGATGTAATTATGGGTACTGACATTCTTATATGGATTCCAGTCTTAACCACTCGATCCATAATGGTTCGAAAATATTATTGAAGCTATAAAAACAATATGAAGCTGATCATGAATAATTAGTTGAAAATTATTTAGTAATTTATTTACTAAATTTCAAGGTAATAATTATTATGTATAATAGAATTAATAAAAATGTGTATAATCACATTTTTGTATCATGAAAGAATAAAATGTAAAATACTACATTTATTATTAGTGGTTTCTACAAGTATATAATATCAAACTAAGGTATATTAAGTGTATAGTTTCTAGATTTAAATAATGTGATATCAAGACACATTTAGTCAAATGTTAAATATATTTTCATGTATTATATATAAAAGTTTTGTATTGTTAAATATTTTAGATAATTCAATAAAGATGGAATGGGATTTAATAGATTTTATTAATTATTTCTTGATAATAAGGTAGATATTGATGGAACATAAAAGTTTCAACAAATATAGATATGATTATTTTATCATGTATTTATAAAAATGTGAAATAAAATTTAAAAATATTTATCTTGGGGGATAACTACGAAAATAATGTAATTTTCATTTAAGTAAAGAATTAATGAGACCACTTAATTTTATGAATATTAATTTGAATGTAGTGAAACATATTAAGTTATGTTCGATTCCTAAGTGGGAATAATTAATGGACATAACATTCAATGAAATATATATTACCCATTTAATAAATTATCTATGAATGGTAATAATGAGAATGAAGATATATTATAAGAATAGAAAGATTTTGGGCTCATCAATCCTCACAACCAAAAAATGAATAATGAAAAAAAAGTGAATCAGTATAAAATAAGTAAATCCATAGAAGATGGTGAAATTATAAAATATATTTAGATTAAAATAGTGACTTATTTATTAAAAAATAATAAGCAGTCCATTATTTAATTAAATCAAAAAATAGGTAAGAGAATCTTATTTCGCTTCCTCTTCTACATTTTATTTTTTTCATATAAAGAAGAGTTCTATGAAGACATTTATAGAGCCATTCACAGTTTTATTAATATTTTTTTATTATTAATAAATCATAATATTATATATATATTCATTATTTTTTAAAATGAAAATCTTGAAAATAATACATTAATCTAAAATGATAAATTATGTTTATATCTAAAAAGATTTAAACATTAAAATAGTAAACAAAATGAATATCAATCCAAATGGGATGGATATTTGTTAATTAAATTCAATTTTATTTTTTAAATTAATTTATAAAAAAATAAGTGAAATATAATATTTAGAGGATGATATATGAATTTTTTTTCTTCAAGGGATTTTTTAATGAAAGTATTATTCATTATATAAGTTGAACCAGAAGAAATACATTGATGGGTATGATTAAAATTCACCCAAAATGTATAAAACAGTCATTGTTAGAATTAAAAGTTAATGTGAAACTATTATTTTTTATTTTATTTGTAAAATGAAAGGAATTTATGAAAAATAATGTTTATAACTATTTCCATAGTCCCTTGGTAACAAAAATTCATTAATCTATAAACAATATAGTTTTTCATTACCTATGAATAGGTATTTAACATCTATATGGGTTTCTATTGATTAACATAAAAAAAATAGGAATAATCATGTTAAATGGGCACAATATCATTATGGAAGATGTTTTTAAAGGTAGTGTATCATTAGATCATTAGAAAAAGATGTGTGGTACGTGGATTGTAGAATGTCATGAAATATAACTGATGATATTTAACTATTTTTATCTATTAATAAATGTAAAGGTGGTATTGTTACTTTTTTTATAACAAAAAAGTTAAAAAAAGTTTTAGAAAATATAGAATTTAAGATGTTTTTTTATTTTAGAGGTTTTATTTCATGAAAGATTAAAAAAACATAATTAGTATTTCAAAAATTGTGAGAATAATATGATTTTGAAATTTTTTAATGAAAAATATATAAACTTTCTAGATTTTTTGTGTATAATGTTACATTTAATTTTACTCTTATAAAGAAATAATGAAATGGAACAATTAATACCTTGGGAATGTAATTTAGGTTGATGAGTGTAAAAGCCCTCCCTAGAATCCACTAAGATATTCCCCGATTTGGTTGGTAACATTACCTCTAGTTCTCCTCCCCATATGCTGGAGGCTCCAGACTAGTAGTAATGGAATTGGGTGTATCTGATGGAATACTATTCCCTAATGATTTTTTATTTATGTATAGTGGTAAATAATAATGGTAATTTTTGGATAATTAATAACTAAAAAATGGAGGAATTAGAATTGTAAATCATCCAACATAATAAAATATGAGGTTTTTATAACATAAAAAGATACATAAAATTGTAAAGATGATCTTATCATATAGCTATATAGAATATGATACAGGGGATATAGGGGAATTATTAATATACTACATCGTATTATAAAATGAAAAAAACCTACTTCTGTTGTTACAAGAATCTGAAGAATAAGCTCAGTCCTATACTCTCAAACATTATCTAAGAACTATAAATAAATCATCCAAATGTGGATGATTCCAAATGTCCACTCATATAGTCATGGAGTATCCTCAAGTACCGAGGGAATCCTAAGGATGGAGTGATATTTAATCTATTGTACACATTTTATTTCGTCAAGAAAAATTCTTTCCGCACATATAAATTATGTAACATGATGGTATATAATAAATGTAATGTAACAAATAAAAACTATTTCATGTTCCCTATGGATACTCGACCGACACCACATTCTTTATCCTAATATGGATATCTCTGGAAGAAGCTTCCCTTTACATATATGATATTAGGGTAATAATGGTTAATCACAAAATGAGAATCAAGTATGGATGAACCCCATGCATTTGTTTTGGATTTGAGGGTGAATCCCTGTAGTATTAGTAATACATTCTTAGAATTTTTAGGCTATATTTTCATCACATAAAATGTGAACCATAACTATAATACCATGAATTTCTATAGAAGCTCTATAAATACCAACATTACAGATTCCTTCCATGTGGAACCATAAATGGTATCCCGTGTGTCAGTCATTGCTAGTGGTTTGTATGCCCATCTGATCCTATCTCATATATCTTAAATTAGGGACTAATAATCACTCGTGGAATGGTGTAACTATATTTCCATTGAGCCCAATCTTGGTGGCTATAATAGGGAAATATTATTACTCAGGGGATAGTAAATTTTCCACATGATGTAACCATCCGTGGCATCCCATAAGGATCCATGTATTTTTCCTAGAATATTTTTAGTTCATAAAAGACCTAAGTATATTGCACTATGAACCCATCCATGAAATTCTATATGTATCTCAGATCAATCATCATCATGGATACATGGAATGATATAGTTATCAATAAATCATATCATCTAAAAAAGGAATGATAATCAATATAATTAAAAAAGGTTTTCAATTTTATTTAATTTTTGTATTTTAGTTCATTTCACAAGTATAAAGAAAGGATTAGAAAAATGGACTCTCCGCACTTTAATATTCCCATTAATATAGATCTCTAACTAGGAAAGTAATATATCTCAGTCATTATAGTAATTTTCATTTAGTTTAAATCATAAGTAACTTTCACTTTTAATTAAAGGCACATGTAAAGGGTTTTCTCAAGCATAGGTAAGAGCCCATGGTATTTTTTCCTAGGTATGTAGGGCCAAAATAGACATGTAAAACTATTAAAAATAAATTGTTAAGAATTTAGAGATCTCGATGAAAAATTATGGCAGATGACACAGTGGTTTGTGACATAAATGTAACAAGTCGTGAGTGGAAGGAACTACATCACATATTATAATCCCATAGCACAATCCTCATCCAGTTTTGAACCTTTATTAAAGATAATATAGATAAATGTATTAACAGATCAATGTCCTATAAATATTTCATATGATACTACAGAAAAATGATTATTTAGGGGATGTTTTATAGCAGTTGTTTAGAAAACTATCGATAAAAAAATTCCAGGATTCTGAGGGAGTTTGATAAAAACCAGTGCTCAATATATAGTTTTTACAAGAAATATACTTTTTCATGTGACCCCCACCTTCTCCCACAACCTCTCCTCTTTAACGGACACCCCGAACCTGAACCATATCTAACCACCTTAGCATCACTGGAGCCCGATTTTTCCAATCCATAACAGGATGATCTTGATTCCTAGTCCTTCAATACCTCACTGGTGTCATCCGAGCCCCGAGCTCCCCAACCCATCACTAGATGATCCAGAGCCTTCATATCTAGACCCCTCAATTACCTCACTGGTGTTTATTGACTAGGATCCCCCCAAGCTATCACCGGATGATCCCTTTCCAGCAAATCCCACACCGACTGAGCTGCATCCCAAGCCCTCCGATCCGAAACCCCCCAAGCCCTTGTCTGAACTACTCTTCCCTTTTTTTCTGCCCAAAACATCTCTATTGTATTGTTATGGCATCCTAAATTGTAGTTATAAACATCAATTATATTGCTACATAATTTTCTATAATTGAAGATGAAGTTAAACTTTGGATGATGTTTGAAAGGGTATGGTTTTTTATATGAAACCCTGCATTAGTGATAGGAATGATATACACTCCAATCATTATAATTAAGGAAAATGATTCATTTTCACATACAATATGTAAATACTATGGTCATTCTATTTTTTCACAATCAAAATAGGTCTCTATTGAGGTATCATGGGAGTTCTCAATGATCGTACTAATTCCCCCTAAATAAAGGAGTAGAGGAGATCCTTATTGTAATGTTCTAATTGTACATTATTATAATTGATTTCAAGTTCATTCAACATGTTTCACCATTTCTGATTGATTTTTTTCAAATTCATCAAGTCATATAAAAAACAAGGATTCCATTTCCATAACAAGTTATACTAATGTGAGGAGTAATTTCATAACTCTATGATGGTTTCATTAATGTATCTCAATATAGAATCCATAAATTTATCCCTTTCCATCTTCTATATTAATCAGATATGTATAGGGGGATTATATATCAACAAAAATGTCCTTATTGGTTATTATAAAAATGGGATTCATTTTCATTCCAATATATCACCTATAATACAAATATTTAGAATCCATTATTATGTTATTCCACTATCAGGATATGAGTTCTATACTGACTCATGACATGTATTCCCTGCATTGTTTTGAAGGATTGAATAGAAAAGTTCATCTTAGTGTTGACACTCCATTTATCTCAGGTTTCCTCTCATCTCAAACTAGTATATTCAGTCACTTCATTTCCATTCCACAATATACCAAATTTTACCATTGTCTATTTTATATTCTCACCTATAGTTATGTGTTTTAGTTCTATAATAATGTGTAGGAACACTGTGATTTATACGGATAAAATATATATCACATTAATGTGGATGACACCTTAGTATACTAAGGGTTTGGAGGAGTTTATTAATTTTTCCATTTCCAATCAATTTGTTGATGGGAGAATAAGATGTGCATGACCTAAATGTAAATCTAGATTATTTTTTATGTCATATGAAATTTATGAACTCTTGATAAATAATAAGTTCACTACTAACTATTAATGTTTGATTTGGAAATGAGAATCCAATGTTATAGAAACATTGAGGACTAACATTAATCAGAATAATGAGATCCCAGAGTCGATAAAAATAGACAATTTAATGAAAAACATTCATAATGTTGCATGAAGAACTGAAATGCATCAAAATAAACAACAAAACATATTAGATCAACTAGTTTAGGGTGATACAAATAGCAGCACAACACTTGATATTTTTGAGACTATAGGGAAAAGATATCAAGGTTGCTGAATATAATTAGATCATCTTCTTGATTATGGGGAGACTCGTGTATGATAAAAAATCACTGAGAATACTGATGCATTTTATGGTTTTGTTTAGGATAGAAATCATGTTTTTTATAGTGGACGTTTGAAATATTCAAAAATTACATTTAATTCTAGGTTGTACAAAATCAAATGACAATGTGGAATTACAAATAATGTGATGTACATAATATTAATACTTTTTCATTATGAATTTAGTGAAGCAATGATTTTTGAGTCTTTTTATGATATTAAATAAATTTTTAAAAATATTGGTCTTAATTATAAAAAAAATTACACATGTACCCCAATTATTGTATGCTTTATTGGGGAGAGGATTCAAGAAGAGATGATTAAAAAAAATATTCTTCTTGTAGATGGAATTCAATGAGTGATTTTTGAATTTTGAATTTACTTGATACTATAAATAAGAATAATATGAACACACATGCAATGGTTTGGTATTAAATTACATTAAATCCTCGATTGCAATGATTATATATGTCATAAAACACTGCCTAACATAAGAAGTGTACTTATTTAGATAATATATATGATGGGTTAATGAAACATCTGAGAGATTCAAAATCATATAATACATTTGATTCATTACATCCATATTTCTCATATGTTCCTAAGAATCTAGGATTGGTATTGTCTACCGATAGATTCAACCCATTTGGTTCTTTGAGCACTAGTTTTTGAATTTTGCAGGTTATTTTGATCCCTTACGATCATGCTACATGGATTTGTATTGAAAAGATGCCTTTTATCATTTCAATGATAATTCATGGAAAACATATTCTTGGAAATGATATTGTAGTGTACTTATTGAATTTAATTGAATAATTACATAAGTCATATAGAAATAGTGTTTAGACATATGATGAATCTTCTTGGACAATGATAAAAATGTAAGACATTCTAATGTGGAAACTTTTTTACTTCACTAAACATGGAGATTACCAAGTGGGAACACGTAAATGGGTTTTGGTTTTCCAATTTTTATCATTCATTTTGAGCATGAATGACTACATTACAGTAGAAAATGGTGATTTTTATCATCGAATATTTCTCAATGAATCTCATAGATTTTGGTTGAACAAGTCATAATTCAATGGTTTTATTAATCATAGACTACCTCCAATATTATTGATAGGTTCTAAAAAATTGGAACAATTTGGAAATGTAGAAATAGAATTTGGGGTGCTGTATCATTTGAATGATAGCTGGAAACTGGTTCGAAATGCATCGTCATGTGAAATTTGAATGCAAAAGTGAAGGAAAAATTGTATATTTTTCAATCATCCATATTTGGAATTTAATTTTTTGCAACATTATCTTGATTTGATTCATATTGAGAATAATATTTTTTTAAAATTCTATCTTCACATTTCATAATAAGCATGAAAAATCAAATCATAATTTCAATGATCAGAAAGGCTTACAATTAATGAACATAATGAATGATCTCTGGATAATTGATAATGGAATGTATTCCTTGAAATTTTTTTCCCCAAAAAAACTCAGATAAATATAAATTACTCATAATTTCAGAAAAAAGTCATAATATTTTTTTGGTATTAATAGAACATCTCAAGGTTTGTTGAATTAAATATTTGTAGGTTACATGGATTGAAAATTCATGATTCACATATTTTGTTACAGTAGTTTCACCATTGTAATTTCAAATATTATTACCTAAAATTTTTACAACTGTTGACTCCAATTTTACAAATTCTTTAGACAACTATGTTAAAAAACTATACAAAAATTGTGTTTAACAACCTTCATGACAGATTTGTATTGACACTTTGTACAATGGAGATGAAATTTATTTTATCTTTTTTTACTATCATGATGAAATTAACTATTAATTTGTTTGTATAAGCTATATTAGGAGGCCCCATACATTATTGATGGGTGTATCCAATTCATAGGTACTTTAATTATTTGTTTTCCATTTAAGTAAAAAAATTCTCATCACATCATGAAAACCACAATTATTCTTATTTTCATTTATTTCAGGGAGATCTTGGGTATATGACGTCATATGGGAATAATAAATCTCAACCTGAAGGCTCTGTTTCTTATGGACATTTAGAAGAGAAGTGTCTTACCATTTGTTTTGTATGCATTGATGATATTGAGAAAATATTTAATTGAGTTGGACATATTGACGACACATCGACTAAATCTCAGATATATGGGAAATCAAAATTCATTTCTACTATTTGTCGCTTAGTTGGTAGGAGCTCAAATGTTACACTGACAAAAATGAATTTATCATAGGCACTAAGATATGTTCCTCTAAATAGTAAAATTCTAGATCCATTTATTGAATATATTATGAGAAAAACAAGAAGATGACAGGGATTTCAAATATGAAATGTGAATTTTTTAACAAATGATATTAATAAAGAGAATTTAGAATGGTTTTGACGATGTGTAAGTTTATTAATATTGAAATAAATAAATATATTAGGTTGAAACATATATTTTGAAAACATAATAATGTATATTACTTTTCTAAATAATGAATACTAATAATTAAGATGATTTGATATAATTATTGAATTTTCATACTCAAGTTACTCTAGAATAAGATAGAATGCTTGATACATAAAATGTTAATGGATTTATGATTCATACAATCATTTGGGAATAGTGTTTGAAATCATAGAAAAGTGGTATATTTTAATTTTTTCAGTGGGATACCATTGAATTTTGAATGATATTATTAAATTAAAAAAATGCAATTTCTAGGTTTTTTTAATCAAATTCAATTTGGTCTATTTTATCATAGATGTTAAAATATATTCCTTAAAAGCTACATATATGAACTTATCTGACATTATGGATATTGGTGACAAGGAATTAGATGATCTGTATATCTTATCATCACAAAAGAAAATGTTGTATCATGTTGAAGATGTCACAGATGAAGGGTGGAGTGTAGTTTCTCACATAATACAAAGAAACTTGTATGATATGAGTGAAAAAGTTGAAGATTTTACCTAGGACCTTCAATCTCATCAATAAAAAGACGAAAACATATTTTTTCTATAATGATACTGAATATATTAGACATGAAAAGGTGAAAAAATTAGATAAAGTAATGATAGAGCATGGAAACAGCATGATTGAAGGGCAAAATGATTCTATGTGCAGTCACCCATTCATTTTTCTATCACACATGTCATTTGGGAAATAATTCATTAACATTGTTATGTATATTTAGTTTTTCAATACTCTACATATGTTTTAATTTCTAATTTTTTTATTCCTTAAATTTTTGGAATATATGTTCTAAATTTACATTTATTTGATTAAATGATAGAAATTCTTTATATAAAGAATTATATTGACACCAATCGACCCACAACAGTGAGGCAATAGGCCACCCCTAGTTTTTCACGAGGATATTGGAGGGTTACTATTATAGAAAAAAATTAAGATGCATACTGTTATTGTAGTTTTTTATAATGATAACTATTTTTAATAAAATATTGAAGCAATTCTTCTATGAAAAAATATATGAAAAGTTCAGATGTCTAAAATATAAATGGACTAAAGATATTTATCTCATTCGACTGTTATGGGGTCCCAAAAGATTACATCATGAGATTATTTTTCCATATTCTAGGCTTTCTAGAAGTGTAATGGGTTACCCTTCCATTTATGTATGATGATTTGAGACACATTCCATTATCTTGGAAAATTATGTGTTTTATTCACAAATAAAGGGAATATTATTACATTATAGTGTAATATAATTTCACTATATTATTAAATTATAATTTTTTTAAAAATATATTTGAATAGTTGTTTTTACACTTTCATGTTTCCGATATTATATCATTAATGTTTACATTAAAAGGGTTGGTTGATTTATATTCTAATTTGATCAAATCGATCATCACTGAAATTTCATCAATGATTGATGATGAGAAGGTAAATCAGATAACTTCAAAATATTTTATTTTTCAGAATATTTTTGGTTTTATTTTTAAATATACATATATAAACTATTTAATATTCAATAAAATTGTCTTATAATTGAACATAGAAGAATTAGAGATGAAGATGGAGATATAGATGGAGATGGAGAGGGTGACGAGCAGAGTTTATATGGATGGTATTGGTGGATTTTTGATGTGTTGGTCTAATATGGAGTAATAATGTTGATGTATTATTAGTAAAACATACCTGAAACACTTCATGTTTGAATGTGAACTAATATATTTGTCTTCTTATGTCATATTTGATATATATGTGTGATTTTTTTATATTGAAATGTATATGTGTGCTACTAATAGGCGATACAGTTGGCTTGCAATTGTTTCTATTAGGGTAGTTCTTGGGCAGTGAAATTTGCAGTTGGAGTTTATATTGTAAATAATCATTTAGAGTCTATTTAAACAGCCACTACATATGGAATATTATTAGTCACAAAAATTATGACCTCCTCAATAAGAGATATTTTTCTTCTTTTTTCCCTGGTATATAAAATTGCCACAAAATCTGACACATCATTTATTACAAGCAGTTTCAATCAGTTAAAAAGTGTTTTTTGTGGTGGTAGGGGGAGTTTGAATTTACTAGTGGTTATAACTGCTCCTAAATCATCGTTAATGGATAGGCCCCTGACTCTCAAACCATCACATTATTAAATGAAATGACAGAATGTATAGGTACTTATAGGGATGCATCTAGATCATATATATAAATTAATTTTTGTAGGAAAACAAACGAAGAGGTTTATGTTTCTATTAAAAACATCCAATATAAAATATGCATTCTTGAAGCATATCCTCTCACACATGTATTGTCAGATCAAACTACCCATCATTCTGGGGATGATACATTTTATTCTATACCACCAATTAACCCAGTTACATTTGTATCCCTTTCTATAACTGTGATGTAAACTAAGCATCTAGGTCAAATATGATTGACAAATCAACACAGTAATGGTGCATAATTTAGTAAATATTAACCCATTAATACCCATCAGTGGAGAAGTTTTCTTAGATAGGTAGGAATTGTGAGATAATGATAAAACTATTAATGATCAAACATACTAAATCATTTCCTCAATGGGATCACTACAGGAACATCAAAATACAACTAGTCGCATCAATCAATTTACACCCAAGAATAGAAAGCGGTTGTTGAAGTATAGCATGCCACTAGTGTTATGCCTTCATTGTTTGAAAAGTGGAACACCTCATACTTAAACCTGCATTCAGCCTCTTCATAACTAGCCATAATAACTAATGATGTATGTTGTGGAATATCTTGGTAAGACATGGGTGAACTGTATAAATAAGGGAATGATATTCATGAATCAACGTTTCCTTTTTTTAGTAGGCACCCACACATTCCCTCATAAGTTCAACTTATCATTCCCATAAAAACCCCAACTAGAACATGGATACTCTTCTGACACACTCCCCTCTAGATGAGACCCTCAAGAATTGATAGTTGTCTCATCCACACCCATTATAGATTGTAATATGTAACTAAATAATCTATAAGAATAGATGACAATGATATTATTGAAAATCCTAGTACATTTCAAAAAACATATCCATCAAATTACACTCAAAACTAGAATTCTAGGTGACCTATTTTGAAGTTTTCAACTTTGGGTATTAGCTACTGCATTACCCTTACCAACTGTATAATAATTCTGAAATCATTTGACATCATGTATTATAACTACATTAACTACATAAAATACAAGTCACACTATGTGGAGATGTATTTGAGGCATTAATGACCTGTGTAATAAACACACATATCATGAAATAGTTACTTTCACCGAAAATATAATGCATGAACCTTGACTTATGTGTTGATGTCATGTATAGGGTAATTCTTCACTTGAGGTATCAATTGGTGGGACCTATATAATACAACAAGATATCCCAAATACATAAAACTCATTGAATGATTCCAAATGATTGAAAATGGATTTAATTTATTCTTCCATCCTCTAGACGAATTTGGGCTGGCAATAAAGTCAGCCTCCCATTTAGCACCTAAAATTATATACCTCATGGTTCTAAAGAAATTTCACACCCTTCTTTTTTGTGCGCATAAAATTTGATACTATTAAAGAGAAATCATAAATGAATCAATTTTATAAGGAATCTATCAACAAGGTAATTCCTAGGTTGATGAAAATATTTTTCATCTCCCAAGAAACCACAATGATCACATTCTCTTTTGCAATAAATACATCTTCTTGTGAAATGATATGACCCATAAAGTGAACTATATCATTCCAAAAGATAAATTATCCAATCATTACATATATCTATTAATCTCATGTTATATTCAATATAATCACACTTTGGTTTTCATGTTCATGTCTATTTTAAGAATAAACCAATATTTCAGCAATGAAGAATACCAAAAAATTAATGTTGGTACAAAAGTAAATCCAAATTCATCAGTGCCATGAAAATAGAAAGAACACTTGTATGCCCGAATGGAATAACTATGTACTCATATAAGACATATCACCGATAGAATGATATATGTGCCACGTTGGATGGTCTCATTTTAACATGATGGTTGATGGACCTCAAATAAATCTCATATAATAATGTTTCTTCTCATATCTCATCAAATAGGTATTCTTCACAAGGAAATTTCTACTTTTTCTTCACCCAAATATTGTTAAAACTTTGATAATCAGTGGAAACACTAAAGGGGTTAATCCACCATCATGGGGAAATGTATATGTGAATTCCATTGTGAGGTATTGCAATATAAAAACTACTTTTCCTCCATGTATTGTAAATTATTCTTGTGTTTCAACAGTTTTGTAGGTTTCATCATATAGGGAGGATTAGACACTAGTTCCAATCCTCGAAGAATTTCAATGTTCAAATCCACCATACTAATATTTTTTATGAATTTGAATTCATTAGGGAGTACATCCATGAAATGTTCTACCATGTGAGCTAAATCTAAAATCAACATCCCTTGATATTTCATAAAGAGCCATTCCATATTGGTATCACTTTGTTTGTCCCATGAAAGGTAATTCCATCCCAACTCAAAATGATATCCCACTCACCTTTATCAATATACATTCCTACTTTGGGTAATTTAAATGACACCCTCTTGTTATAGAAATAAATATGATCATGATAAATAAATTACCAGTCCAATCAGTGAGTGACATTAAAGACATTCATCTCGAGAAAAAATAAATTCCATAAAAAACAATACCCACATATCTCTAGGAGAATTCCATGAACTATTAAATTCGATCTGATCGTACCCAAATACAGTGATGAGAGTCCTAACTCCATAAAATTAATCAAAGAAAAGTAAAATTAATTCCCATGATTTCTCTTGTATAGAAGATCATGATGACGAAATTTCATATAATGTAGATCCTATAGCAGAGGAACATTGAATAATACTATGTATAATGGAAGTACATGGAACCTTCTCCTTAGGTCTAGTATGCACCACATAAATTTGGAATGATCAGTTTCCCTGGGATATAAAATGACTACCCTGGTTATTTCCTCTCTAATAGAGATGAACTTTGGATATATGATTACCATTTCCACAACAACCTCTTAGTCTTGGTTAGCCAGTAGTAGATCACAACCTATCCAAATGTGGTGATACTCATCATGAACATGAATTATTTGTTAATATAAATCACTTTTCACTTGGAATGAGAGTTAAAAATCAATAGAATTTTAAAAGGTGATAAATCCCACCACATGCTCGACACTCGATCTAGTTCCATGCACATTTAGGATTCTAGTTGAATACCCTATGAAACTGGGGGTACACTATATTTTTGTTGGTGAATGTCATTTATTTTGAAATTCCCCTAAGTTAACCCTTGAAAAAATGTTTCATATCCCTTGAAAAAATATCCACCTACATGGATGATGAGCCATCCAAGATCACATTTCAAGCTCCCATCAAATTCTTATTTATAATGAGGTCCTCATTCTCTATCTCTAAGATGTGTTTCATCATAAAAATGTTAACCTGTGATCAGATAAAATATACCAGAACATCCTCAAATCTTATTAGAGTCATCCACTCATCACTAGTCAGATTCATCTCAAAGCACTAATTTTTCATTAAATGATATGAATTCTTCATCATGGAAATGGATCCAAACTATAGGTCCATAATCTTTCTGGCATGGTATTATTTCAGTATTTATGAGATATGTCTTAATTGATTGATGACTACAATTCTACTCAGCCATACCATGGCAATGATCTGGATAAGGGATGTTGTCCTGCTAATATTTGGGGGATTTGAGAAACATATAGATGACCATATTGACCCTCTGACTGGGAGGCAACTCCATATGATCAAATACTGAAATCACGACCTCTAGTAATGTCTCCAGATCCTAATGAACTTAATCCCATTAGACGTTGTTAGGATGGAGCTACAATAATTCCAAAATCATCCCTACCATTGTTGGTTGAGGACAGTAAGCTCCCTGTATAGATTGTATAATGTATAAGAAACAATCACAGGCTTGGGCAACCTTTCCCCAGTAGAAGTTCAATAATATGTTGATAAGGATGAATTATATGAGTTAAAACTACTTGATCTGGGTCCACCCCATCCATATCATGGTCTTTAACGTCATCTTAGTGTATTACTCGAGGGTTATGTAGTGGAAGTGATCTATAATTTCTAAACAAATACCAAACATAGGGTTTAACATCCGATAGGAAAAAAAATGAAATCCGGAAAGTATACATACACATGTATCTTATAAATGTGTAAATCCTCTATATATTATCCTAAAAGAAATCCAATGATAATATAATAATCATATAATTCTATAGGGTAACACTACAAATTTCCCAATTCTTTTTATGGTCAGGGACAAGGTCCCATACAACACCGTAGTGCATCGAGTATATGGAATGTCAATTAAAAGCTATAAATGAAAAAAAAAATGCATTGCAAAAATAATCCCCATTTACATATAACCTTTTATTATTAAACATTAATTTTTTTAGATCATTATTATGAATATGGATATTGATATCTCAATCCAATAAAATACAATAGGATTCCAATTTTTTAATGGCCCATATAATTTATAAATTTTAGTTGGTACATCATGTAAATGTGATGTGAGCATTACCTATAGTTTAAAGAACTAATATTTCATGTTTACTAATTTTCTTGAATTAACTACTATTTCTAATTTAGCATTTGAAATGATTCAAAAACTATAATTGGAAATCATCAATTAAATTAGATAATTTTTATCACATATAACGAGTGTTTCTTGGCTCTAACATGAAATACATGGTTAATTAAGATGTCATTATCAATCTATGGGTAAAAAAAATATTTATATTAATTTAGGTACATTAATTAATTCTACAATATTGTCAATGTGAGACACATGTCACATTTCAATATATACTAATCATGTCACTAACTATATTTAGCAGGATATTCACTTAGAATGTAAATGTGGAATTAAAAAATGTGTGGACACTCGTCATCGCTGGAGGCGGAACTGTTGGGTGTCATCCATGCTGTTGATTTTTCTCTACAAAGAGGTTGGAGGAAGCTATGGATTGAGAGTGATTCATCCACCATCATTCATTCCATCTGGAATGGAAGCATTCATCTAGCCTGGAAGCATACTTCTTGTTGGATGTACTACCTTAACTCACTCCACGAGATTGATTTCATCACCACCCATACCTACCGTGAAGCGAACTCCGTCGCTGATGCTCTTGCCAACAAAGGAGTTCACTAGCACATGACATGGATGGACTCCCTGCCTGCTGATTTATTTCATCTTTTTGATAGATATTGTAAAAAAATCCCCTATTTCAGACTCTTGTAACATTCTTTCTTTTTTAATAATAATTTTTGCTTTGGTCTTTGACCAACGCATTTACTTTTTAAAAAAATTGAATTAATGAAACAGTATTTCTATACTAGATAAAAGAGAAAAATCCATAATAATAATTTCAATATTAATAAAATCACACAAACAGTATTCCACCAATCATTGAAATCAGTACAACTGTAATAGGGGAAATCATCAACAATAGTAACCCATCCTAGGTGATAGGGTTTCTCCTATGATTGGGTTATCAACTATCAGGCTCATAGTCATTTCAAATTTTTTATGCATCATACTCTTCAATGTAATATCATTATAATAAGGATATATGAATCCATATTATACCACTTGTTAGAATTCTTCCCCTCATGAAACTAGATGGTTTTTGAGGTAGTTATCTACATGACCTTATGGGTGCCTCCCTATACAGTAGAGGCTGATGACTATCTAGGATAGAATAAGTTTCATTATTATGTATACTATTCTAGTATGATTCAATGTGTAGCATAAAAAATATAATATATCTTTTAATTAAAAATAGTATTAACCATGTATCAATGGAATGAGAATTATAAATCATACATCAGTAAAAATTAGGTTATAGATGGATCATAAATTGATAACACAATGAGGATTATAATCATATAATGAAGCTATAAAAAATGAGGTATATGGAATCTAGGGGATGTTGGAATATATCACATGATATAATAATATGATGAAATAAAAAAATATTCCACTACTAGAATCATAAGCATTGGAAAGGTCCTCCTCTCTCGTACTCCATCCTAAAACTAGAAATCATGCATCAAAATATAGAAACGTCCACCTTTCCTTACCGACACTCATGATCTCTTCTTGGGTACCAAGGGTGGCATTAGAAGTGTGTTAGATATACTCAATAGGCCACCACCAACAATGTCTACATAAATCCATAATTTTATTATACAATTTTTTATATTCTAGTATATAATATATTTAATGTAATAAATAAACAAACAATATTTTTACTGGTTACTCCTCAATACCCAAACTAAACTACCTACATCATCCTAATAAATAGGTCTTCAAATAAATTTGGACCTATAAAGATATGATATTAGATTAACAATGGAAAATCATAAAATAATCATTAATTGTGGACTAACAAAAAACATTTGTTTTGTCTAAAAGAGTACAACCATTGTGTATCAGTTATTCATTCTTTGAAAATATCAGTTTCGTTACAAGACCATCAAAAAAGGCCTATAACAAGAATCCTTTGTATCACTCCATAAGCTCTATATACACTGATCACAATTTTGTTCATACATGGAGGGCCATAAATATAACCCCACATATCACTATTGGTATGTGGTTTGTATAACCATATGAACACATCCATGTTATCTCACATAGGGGATTATTTTTTACTCATGTAATTGTAGAAGAATATTTCTGTAGATCCCACTAACAATGACCACCCCTAGGAAACCAGTATCGATTATGGGTATATAGGTAGAATTCCTGATGATCCCATCAAGACATCTCATATGGAACAGAGTATCTCTCCTTAACCTTTTTCATTTCATAACAGGTATTAATTATATAGAATAATGAATCCATCTGAGGAATCTAGTAAAGATCATTATATCTTATATGGATTGGACATTGTGAAGGGTTTAGATGTCAATAACTCGTATCATCTGATATTGGCATGAAAATCACTATACATTAAAAATATCCAATTTATTTATTTTTTTAATTCAATTCATTGTACAGGGAATAAGGAAATTCATAAGAACATAGACTCTCCCAACATTAATTTGTCACTTATTAAAATATGTATATCATAAGGCAAATCATACAACATTGAAATTATAGTCAATTTTATTTTGTTTCATGCATAAGGATATTTATCATTTATCGAGAGTCACACACAATGAGGTGTCTCATGTCATTGAAATATCCCATGACTGTCATTTATAGGTATATGGGACCCCACAAAAAATTAGAAAATATTCAATTTAATTTGTAAATATTTTTGGTGGAATCATGTAAAATTTACAACACAGAATAAAATGATATGGGATTTAAATTCCACTAGACATTAGATTAAGTAACTACACACCTATAATAGTCCCATGAACACATTTCCTCTAGGGACATACCATGAAGAAACATATAATGATAAAAATTCGAAGGGGAAACCAATTCACCCAAAATACAGCATATGAACTCACACATAATAGTGTAATATGTTGGAAGATATAGTAATAAGGGAAGAAATAGGATTATAAAGATTACCGTTATGGTTCTGATTCACCTGATGAATATGGAAACTATGGTTAGGCATGGGAGTTTTCACAATACCTAACAATGGGGGAGAGAGAGATCATAGAGAATAAATGAGTGTGGAAAACTCACTAGAGGAGAAAATAAAAGAGGAATAATGATTTAAAACACATAATGGGAAAACATTAAATTACCTTTAATTTATGGGGTCACATGGATTCATGGTATTATTAGCCAAGTTGTGAAGTAACTATAAAATACCTACTTTCCATGAAACCCCATTTCATGGTTAGGAAAAGGGTTTGAATAACCATGCACAGACCATGAAAAATTGGATCTTCCAAAAATGAATAAAACACAGCACCATATTATAAACCATCATGCATGGATTTAAAAGAAATATATTCACTCTTGTTATGCACTATGTTCCCCACAAGGTTAAGTCACACAGTTAGGACAATCTATGCAGTACCCATGCATCTCAAACATCCTAATCAAACTCTAACTCACTAATGTCTAAAAAATATATATACTATCTCAAAATACTTCTTAAAAATCAGTGTCTAATAGTATAGTATATCAAGATATTTATAATGGTAACATAAGAGTCCATACCACTCTAACAATATGTAGCATTTCCTTTATAATCCTTGCAATTTCAGTTAGTAACTCTGGAGGAAAATATTTCTCATATATTATCAAATTAATGATATTTATTCCCTAAATCCTTTGTCATTATATTATTTAGTATTATGGATTAATGTCCAAAATTGATGATTGATTCACGTAGAATGCTTCATCGATTCCTTCAGGTGCTAATCAATTTTTTTTCCTAAACTACACTCATATACTAAGTCATAGTATGTAGATGTACGTGGTGAAACCCAAATATATTTCTTGTTAGACACACAACCCGGTTTTATAACATTTTTTGGTATTCCCTACCATTGCTATATATTCTATGGGTTGACTAAAACTATGTATCATAGGATTTATAATAGGTTAATGGATTCATGTGAAATTTTATTATAACAGAAACAAGTAATCATAAATTGATCATTGGACGGACCTATGATGTAGGCTCCAAAGAGGTGAAAAAAAACCAAATGATCATAGTCTATGAAATTAGATCAACCTATTATGTAAAATAGTCCTTATTCCAGAATAATTTCCAATGGAAGTGTAGGAATATTTGATTATATGAGGAATAAATTACATGTTGTTAGTCCTATCATTCTCTTCTCGAACTAGGTGAGAGTCAATTGATTTTCACCTCTATTGGCCAATGATTGTGAAAATAATGAAATGAAAAAAATATGTAAAAGATTATAAATAGCTTTCAAAAATATTGATAAGAAAAATATAGAATATAATAATATACATCAACAATAAACTATATGGAAAATAAATTAAATACTAACATGAAAGTATAATCGTTTATTAATTCATAAAGAAATTAATTTTTATGGAAAATAAGATTGGAAAGGGAACATCTGATCAAAAATGAACAAAAAATGAAATGTAATTGAAATTTTAAAAAATGAAATGTTAATAATATTAAAAAAAATATGTATAGATAGAATGAATTAAAAATTGAATAAAAATAAATAATAATGGAAGAAATAATTAAAACATATCGGAACTCTGAGGGGTCCCTCTAAACATCTTTGTATAATAAAAATTTATTATCTTGAAAGGTATATAATGAATAAAGTAATCTCTTAAGGAATTAGAATTAACAGTATTCTTATTCGGCATTTATATGTAGTGTAACGATTCTTCATTCAGTTTACTTCTGATCCACCAAATCCACCAAAAATATTCTGGGTATTTTCATATTTTTGTTCTTGAATCATCAATAGAAAAATGGTTTTATGCTTCTCTATCCTACAATGAGTATATATTTTGATCTCATCGGATTTCAAAGATGATTATATAACAATGTATACTCAATATACATATAAAGTACATGGTTCACAAAATTTATTTGAGATTTATGTTATGTAATTTAGTAGGAATGTGGTATATTCTCGAAGGTCTCATCATGTACTTCAGTTTCATGACATATTAAATGATGATTTCCATTTTTCTAGTATTCTTCAATTAATCCTCCAATTCCAATTTCCAAAAAAACAAGTATATTTTCATGTAATTAATGATTAAAAATATAATAAATGGATCCAATACACACAGAGATATATATATATATATTCCTATTATAAAATTACCCTACACTAGAAAATTTTATGTTTTTATGAAAAAACCTCTCAACGGGGATTCCAAATCAAAAAATCTCTAAACCAGAATCTAAAATTAAAACTAGGAAAGAAAAACTAGGATAAAATAGAAAAAAATAATTCCCACAAAATCAATTATACCGATAAAATAAGTAATAACTCATATTTATATTTTTAATTTATATTTGATCTCATATTATTTACATTTTCACAACTATTCTGTACATGCAATTCCAATTTTTAAATTTACATGACAAGGAATTTTTTATCCTTGACATAGAAAATATATAACTATATTTATAATCATACCATAAATACATGTTCCTAAAAATTATACTAAATTGGTCATAATATATCCACATTTTAAATAAAAAAACAAAATTAATCACGGGGGATTCAACAATAAGGTTCTAATTTATCTGAGGCTTAAGGAAGATGTGAAAATTATTAATGTCAAAATCAATATTAATGTAAGCTATAAATTAAAAGAAATGATAATCATGAAGATTATATTGAAATAACTACCCCAAGAAAAAATGTTACTATTCTCTAAAAAATTATATATGGGTTAATGAATATATCCTGAATGTAATGTGAATTTACCACATTCATTTATTTTTCTGTTTCATTATTTTGAAGAAATTATTTTTACGTGAGGATTGACATATATGACCAAACCGTATATGATCAATTATAGGATTCAACTGTCAAGTAACGATGATTTTTTATCTTCCAAATACACAACACCAAATAATTATTACTATTTTTTTCTAATGATATTATTTTATTTTTTCAATGGAATGGGATATTCATAGGAAATTGAAAAAGTAATAATATACTGCATCATAGTATTATGGTTAATGTTCCACCAAACATATCATCAGTATTTACATCTCATGTCTAATAGTAGTGAAAATTATGACACACATGGTGAAAGGAAAATCATGTGTCACACAACATTTATGGTAGAAAGAAATAACTATCTTGAAACATCTCTATCTTCGAAGGGTTATCCATAGAAACAATGTGATATGAATGGAGATATGTACATGTGGGTGCTATAGAATATTATCTCATAACTATATCCACAATCATTTTAATAGTGTATTTCTTCTATAATAACATCAATGTGTTATTAGTTATTGATATGATAGGTTTACATATCCCAAGTATCTCTTATAAAATGTTCCTATAAAATAATTTGATAGTGTAGGTAAAGAATCTTATCTAGAATAAGATTAAAACCAAATAAAACGTAATTATTCGAGGAATTGTAAAGTGTAATATGTAAATCAAAAGTAAATGTAAGAGGAAAAAGTTATAAATACACTACTTAATATAGAAATCATGGGATAAATATGAATATGAATAAAAATGGGTTTCAATACTCTCTAACATAATATATTATTTTATTTAAATGTGTAGAATGATATTTCATGTATATTTAATTCATTCAATGAAAACATTCCCCTGGAATAAAAAAAGGAAATAACACTAGTTAATTTACAAAGAAAAATTAAATAAAATAACGCCCCAGATAAAATAAGATGTTATTTTCAATAATCATGAATGAATCATGGGATAAAAAATGTAAATAATAGATATAATTTAAATGAAATTTCATAAATTGAAAATATTGAATCGAGAGCTCCCTCTAATGAAGTTCATTTAATAGGGAAACCTGTAGAAAGTCAATTAGAAATTTTTCTACCATTAATAATTTTTAGTAATAGAATAAATATAATAGATAAACCGTTAATTCATAGGGGTTTATAGATTTTAAAATTTGAAAATATATGCTTGTGCATACAGTCAAAAAATGAAAACACAACACAGATAAATTATGAAAGGAAGTACTTTGATGATTGGGTAGAAAAAAAATATAAATTTCATAATAAAACACATATTCCATAGAAAAAATGAACGAAATATAGGTTTCCTCTCGTAAATGGCTGACAACATAATTATCATATAGAAGGATGAAAAATGGAATCATTCAATTCTATCAAATGATGCATAATTCACCTTCCTAATACAAGAAATTGTGGAAATGTCAATGAAATAAAATGGATTCTTTTCAGGACTTACCTACTCCAGAATATAGTGACCATGAAACTCATATGGTAGAAATGGTTTTCATTCTCATAATGAAGGTAAATCTAATTCATGGAAGATCAAAAGTTGCATCTCATAAAGTTACATTGGAAACCCATCTAATTTTAAATATATCATATATGGGTGACTGAAATATGGACTCATAGGATATTCAATGACTATAGATGATATAGAAGAGTAATACAATAATAATGTAATACATTAATAATTTAATTCATAATTAAATTCAAAATAATTAAACTATGTAGTAATGTCAAAAATGTTATCACATTCAAATATAAAATACATGATACATATGTGTATAAGGGGATACAATTAGTAAAAAAGTATTCCCTAAAAATACTATAATGTTTGATGGAACATTGAAAAAACTAATCATCATGGGAATGATTTCATGGCTCTAGAAAAATTTTCCACTCTAGAATAGCAGGGGTTTTAAGCATCTCTTAAAAAATAAAACACATAGATAGAGGGTTGGATTGAGGACCAACCACCAACAAATATTTAATATTACATGCATCATGAATGATTTAGTATGAAGGTGGTGACTTGTCGATCCATATAGAAGATGTGTTTCTAGAAGAAGAATTAATCAGGGGAACCTATGAGGGTTATGGGAAGAACATAATATTTCACCATCAGTCTTGCAACAAAATATATATATACTATGAATAATGTTCGGTGATCTTCACTGTAGATGACAAAATGAATTATGTGGCGTGGAAAATGATGTATAATATTTTGTTGTAGTTCAGGATGACTGGGATAGTTATGGGACCTGGGAAGGAGGAGGGTGGAGAAAAATAATTGGTTAAAAAATTGAATCTGGAGGTGGAGGAATATATGGAACTTGTTTTCCAAAATAAACAAGAAAACATGACAATTAATGTATGGGATGGGTTGTGTTGCTGAAAATCTAGTTCGGGTGTTGAATAGGTGGGGGATAATATGATACATTAGTGGTGGTGGATGACATGTTGTTGGTTGTATCACAAGGTGCGAGGGTGGGGGTGTTGTTTATGGGCTGGGGAGAGAGCAAGATTGTGCGTTTACATTAGGTCCCACTGATAGCTCCCATTGATTTTCCCAATAAGCCCCCTTTTATAGAGTAGTTTGAGATCAATCAACTCCATCATTCCCAGGTAATTAACGGTCTATCCACTATAGAAGATACTATTATGTTGGGCCTTATGTGTGATGAATATTCACCCTTTGATAATTCCATGAGTCTTTCAGGCCTTTGTCACGTAGTAGTGGGTGAACTATTAGGCAATGTTGATGACAGGGCCTCCCAAAAAAAAAGTGGATCACACGTCAATCAAACAATTTATCCCATGATAATATCCTCTGGAAACTATGATTTTTTTATTGTTTGGTAAAAAATATTTAATCAATCACCTAGAATATTTATTCTCTTATCTGTGCAGAGATTTTGAATTTTCTACAAGTCCTAGAATATCATATACTAAATCCTGCATGCGTCCTACTTGTTAGTGTAGTGTCTGATGATTGATTGAACAAGGGAATTGAAGAAAATCTTTATATAGATACCAAATCTTATGGTTATTTCACAGAGGGTTATATCCCAATGCTTGAAAACTAGTTATAAGGTAACATGGTCCACCTCAAGATCTAACATGGCCTAAAACTTGAATAATGTTTCTAAAATGTCTCCTTCCATATCTGGGTGTTGGTGGATATGTTAATTTTTACTAGTATCTCATGGACCTCCTTGTTCACATGAATATGCCTGTGAAAATCTAATACTATAATCTTATTGGACCTCATCAGCATGGGATTGAGGAGGATCAACCAAATTTGATACATAAGGTTTGAATAGTGGGGGAACTAGTGTTGGTGCTAACATGGGGCGGCAATCGGGGATTATTTGTAAGTGTAATGGGATGACTCTAAAAACATTAGGGTGTATGTAGGATAAGAGAGGGATGATGTGGATGGTGTAGTAGGTTTTAGTGTATAAATGAATTCCTACTATTTGGAAGATGGTAGATCATCACCCCAGGACATATGTTTGGTGAGTTATATTGAAAAAGGAGTTTCAGAATATAAAAAAGGATTGTACCAGATGGTGGGGTCAAATTAATATAGAGGAAATAGAGGGATTAAATTGGTTGGGGGAGGGTTTAAAGTGATCATTATATGGGCGGGGGCATCAGAGAGGGAACAACATCGAGGGGTGTTGTTCTGGCTAGAGTGAACCAAATGATAATAGCTTTTTAAAACTATCTTCAACATTTCATGTTTTGTATCTTTTATATAATGTGTACATATGGTGTTCTTTTATGAATATCGAAACATTAACAATGTTTATTTTTTTCACACAATTTTATTTTTATTTATTTTTAAATTCTAAATTTTAAATTTGAAAACATTGCCAAAAATACGTCTAAATAATTTACAGAATTATTAAATCATTACAAATATTTCCTTAATTTGATTTCCCCTTAGTCCATGTTTTATTTTTTTAGATAGAAATTCACTTTTTATGATTATTTTAATATGATGGGAAAAAAAATTTGGAATATTTCTTGAAAATATAAGGTATAAAGGGTAGGATGATAGTACACTTTTGAGATGTAGTGTAATTAAATTTATTATGACCATTGGGTTTATTTTCAACAAGAGGTGTATTATTATATTTTTCGATACTTGTAAGATGATCGTTTATCTTCTCATTAAGTGAGACGGTAAGATCATTCAGTGGATCATATATTTTCTTAGTGGCCTTCACCAATTCAAACACAACATGTTCTTTTCATGAACCGTCCTCAGGGCATGTGCCATGACTACCCCAAGCCCGCCTTCCATAGGCTAGGGGCTAGCGACTAGCACCAAGGGGTAAATCCCGGTAAAAAGGAAGGCACTGACTTTGTAAAGTAAACAAGCTACTCAGAGTAAGAAAGGGGAAAAAGTAAACACTAAGTAAAACCTGGTACAACAGTAAGTGTGGAAAAGTAAATGGGCCAATATACAAACCCAAACTGAAAGTAAAGTACAACTTGAAAAGGAAAACAACAACTGAAAAGTAAAAGCCGCTACACCGAGCTGTCCACTAGAAATCCCTCCTGAAGGGTGGGTACAGATAGCTCCACTACTCCTTGGGTCCCGCCATCTACTCTGAGTACATCCCACCCAGTGGTACACCTCCACGTACCGTCCTGCTCTTCAAGCCTCAACCACGATCAATGTTATCCGTCGTCTACAACCAACACAACGTAGTGCGGGCATAGCCCATGCGGGGGTGAGTATAAGCTACTTAGTAGGGACCTCGAGACCCCCGAAGGTCTCCCAAAATCCACAAAGGATAAACCAAAAAGGAAAGATACAATCACTAAGTAACAACCGACATTGCTTAGGTATATACCCATACATATACCTAAGTCATCAATTTCAATACGCTCCAACCTCGGAGCCGAAGTACAACCCAGTGCACACAGGAAAGTATACGTATTCTACACGGGAAAGAAAAACGTAATCCACACAGGATAGCACAACACAATCCACACAGGAAAGAAAACAGGATTCAGCTCACACAGGTATACTTCTTCGAAAGACGATAGAGATGATCACTGATCCATCTAAGTCGTCATACCGACAAAGGATCGATAGGTACTATCCCCCGCAAAGAACCACACAAGATCGGTAGGAAACTAACCCCCGCAAAGACCCACACAGGATCGGACCCACACAGGATCTATAGGTGCTGGATCACACAGAACTGCTGAGCGCTGACCCACACAGGATCGAACCCACATAGGATCGATAGCACTGATCCACATACGATCGCTGAGTGTTTTAGTGGTCGTCGTTGAATCCACTGAGGATCTATGCACAGTCGTCGTCACAGTCACAGTAGCAGTCTCAGCCAGAACGAGGGTTCCCGCACACAGCAAGCTCGTTCGGGAGGGTCCGCTCCACGAGCCGAGAGGTTGATACATCAACTGTCACATAGTCCAGAGTTGATTTATCAAAAATTTCTGTATCGTCAACAGGAACTCAACGTCGCAGACAGCACGTCGATCGAACGCCCGATCTGAGAGTTATTGGCATCTTCGTCCCAGGGACCCGGTTGGTTTTAAGGAAAAACTAACCCGACCATACTCCACCTACGTCCAAACCTCGGGTCGAGTATGCCAAAAGATCTTTCTCACTAAGAGGAACTCATCAATGTTGACAGCATGTCATTCAGACGTCAGTAGCTCAAGATATGAGCGTTTCTGCTCCGAGTGCCCGGTTGGTTTCGTGTACGAACCATCCCGGCCGAATGAAAAGTATTCCGAAACCTTGAGTGCAATATGTCGAACCAACCATCTCGTTCTAAGGATCATGTCGTCACATACGGCGCGTCGATTGGAGATCTGTAGCCCGAGTTATGGGAAATTGAACCCAAACGGTCCGAAAATGGGGGTTTCCGGCCCGGACCGACCCGGCCCGCGACCCCCCTGTCAGCCCGAACCGAGTCGACCCACCCCGGTCCGGGTCGGCCCTGCCCGGCGCGGCGCGGCCTGGCAGATCGGCCGGGCGTTGGTCCGGCTGGGGACAGCGCACTCAGCGCGCTGTCTGGCTCGGCCTTTGGCCGAGATGTTTCGGCAAGGAGGGGGGGGGGGCGCCTTCCCCCATGTGTAACAGCGGCCCCCCTCAATTAAGGGGGGCCGTTTTGGCCATCTGGACAGGGGTTTGAACCCCCAGTTGCACACCGGTTCGGACGGCACGCCCTGGCCCGCCGGTTCCGGCCTCCACGGGACCGGCGACGGCCGGTCCCCTTCTTCGCCGACACCAGCGGCCCGAAACCGGCCGCCGGTCACCCTGCTTCGCCGCGGCCCGGAACCGGCCGCGACCCCTGACGTCCGGTGTGGTATGACGGCACCGCGCACCTCCGCCACAACCCCGCTCTGGCCGCGGCGTCTTCAGTTTTCTTCGACGCGGTGCGACGGCGTCGCGTCCTTGAATTTCATTCCACGGTGCAGTGTGACTGCGTCGTGCATATCTTCCACATGAAACCGCGTGGTGCGACGGCACCACGCTTTCTCGTACCAACCACAAAGAAACCAACCCGAAAATAATGAGGAGGGTCGGCCATGTTTGTGCGGTCCGACCCCCTCGTGTCATTCGATAACATTTGGTTTTAATCCACGAAGATCATCAAGTTCGTATTCACGAACAATTAAGTAAATAAAACCCCTACCTCGGTTCAGGAATGGTGTTCATCAACGAGTCGTGGAAGACGAGCGTCGCGGAGGTTGGGCGTCGTGGAAAATGAACGTCGACGTCGCAAAGCGAGGATTCGAAGTTGTTGACGGAGATTTCGTTGCGGAAAACCGTCGCAGAAGAGATGACGTGTAAGAAGAACGTCGCATCGCAGATACGGCGTCGCGGAAGAACCGTGTTCTTCGGCGGAGAAGTTCTTCGTTGAAGAATGGTGTTCTTCGCATTCTTCGTCGAGGTTGATGAAGAAGAAGACTGCATGCTTCCCAATCCTCTCAAGGTTGCAAAATTCTAACAATAATAAAATAAGACCAAGTCTTATTTTATTAACACAACCTAACCATTTGAATTTCAAGAGTTTGAAATAATGTAACTCACTTAATTAATTATAACAAGTTGTCAAAAATTAATGAAGGATAGTTAATGGGGAGTTAGGAATGTGTGGGGTTAAGAGGGGTTAGGGAGTTAGGGAAATTGAAAAGGTGGGGGTTCGTGTGGGCCCTACCCTTTTAATTATCCACACATGGGAAGTTGGGTGGATTTCGGCCCCACCATCAACTTCCCATGGGAAAAATTAACCACCTTGAAAAATAAATAAAATTGATTCAACAATTTTATTTTCTTTTTAATTAAACCCCCTTAATTAACTTCTTATCCCGCACAAACGCAACTACGGTAAAGGTTCCCTTAAGCGATTACCGGCGTTGCGAGTTCATCGGTGCCATCAGATTTCAATTCCGAGCACCGGTTCAAAAGATATGAAATCCCGCTCTTTCGTTCACTGAACGTACCCGAGCCAAACTTCGGAAATTGATTTCAGGCACTCCGAGCCTCAGAATCGGGTGCCGTCAGAAACCGCCTTCTTGTAAAATTCCAAAGAAAATTAAGAAAAAAATTCCCATAAATTTTACAGGTCTTTACATTACTCCCACCTCAGGGCTTTACGTCCCCGTAATGATACATCAAAACTAGGGAAACAAATGAGTGTACTGAGCACGCATCTGAGCCTAGCGCTTCCAAGTGCTCTCCTGGAGGTTCCCGTGCTGCCATCTGATGCGCACTAGAGGAATTGATCGTCCATGTAGGACCCGCTCCTTTCGATCCTCGATCTTCACCAGGACCTCCGTAAAAGTCCCCCCATCATCAACGTCATGCTCCCCATGGTCAATGATGTGCGTCGGGTCGTCCACGTATCTCCTCAGCTGAGATACGTGGAAGACCTCGTGCACCCGGTGCAACTGAGGTGGTAGAGCCAGGCGATAATCCACCTCTTCAATCCTGCTGAGGACCTGGAATGGTCCGATGATGCACGAAGATAACTTTCCGCCTCGGCCAAATCTCTGTAAACCACGTCGAGGTGAGACACGCAAGAAGACGTGGTCACCATCCTCGAACTCTAGTGGCCTCCGCCTCCAGTCAGCGTATGACTTCTGTCGGGTCTGAGCTATCCTCATCCGCTCTTGGATGACCTAGACCTTCTCTGTCGTGGCCTGGACCATCTGTAGTCCCACAAGTGATGACTCCCCAGGGTCTGTCCAGCACAAAGGAGATCTACAAGGTCGGCCGTACAACACCTCGTACGGTGCCTGTAGATACCCGAAGCATGACGTACATTGACATTACATTACTTTTGCGGAATACTTGGTACATAACAAAAACACACACACAAGGATCGTAATAGTTTAGTGTCTTTGGAAACTCGGAACATAATCTTCTAATCGTGGTGAAAGATCTTCAATATCTCCCATAAGATCTTCCCTTTTTTTTACCTAAAACCCTTTTTTATATCCTGGGGAAAAGAAAACATAAAAGGGTGAGCTCAAATGATCAGTAATGGTATACAAAAGAAAAATTAATCACATCATACTCATAAGAACATAAATTTTGTAAATCTTAACCTGCAAAAGAGAGCATAATTTCATAACATGGGATAAATCATAGTAGTGAAATGAAATCCCAATAATCATAACTTAAAACATGAAACTTTGTGGCATACACACATAATCATAGAGAATCATTTCTTGTTAGTCAAGACTCGCTGCCAAGACTATCTTAGTGGACAAAGTCCCTTTCTGAATCGAGTAACCCTCGTTTCAGTCCTGTTTCACTGAACCGGTATAACCTACCGTTCCAGCCCTGTCTATCTCATGAGATATAAAATCTTTACCCAATGCATTGGAGGGAGATATAGGTCCCACCCATCTTATAATGAATCCTTTCTTATGTGTGCCACATAATCATAAATCATACATCATCGCATAACCCATGTAATAAAAATGGGATTCTTAAACAACATGACATCATAAAACAATTCATATAAGATAAAGGAATTCATAAAAATGTATCCATCCCAACATAATCAAATCCATGTAATAATAGGGATAAAAACAGAACCCTTTTATTATCTTAGATGGAAAATAATTTTGATAAAATACTTGAACTTCATTCTTGAGGAAAATATCCTTTCTACTTCAAAAACACTTTTCCTTTCTTAACATGTCATACAATTTTAAAATAAAAGAAGTTGATTAAAAATAAACTTGAATACTTGTAAAGTAAGCTTCTTGGAAATAAAGTTTTAAAAATCCATTAATGCCGTATAAGTTTAAAAAAACATTCTTCGTACTTTTGTCGGAAAAGTCAAAAAGTACCTCGTACGAAAAACGACAAAAGATTCCTTTCATACATATTACTAAAAACTCACCGAAGGGTAAAAATGGATTTAAAAAAATTGTAGGTGGATGTAAATAATATTAAATATTGATGAAACATTGATGTGGATGATAAAATACACCCTAGTAAATACTTACGAATAAACAATCTCGGATAAAAATGAGATTGTGATATTTTCCCTTACCTTAGGTCCGATTTGCTTCGTAAGTGTCCGAACCTCCTGTATAATGATTTAAATAATTTCATTTACTTATTACAGAATCATATTCATTGTTATGATATCATATGTGGTTCACTTATGACTTTATATTACCCGTTCTTTTGTAAATTCCATGTTAAAGAGCGTTTTGGGTAAAATTGTTTCATTTGTCGTCCGTGTTTTGACTTGTAATTATTCATATGATTACTTAGATCATGATTACTTAATTCCAGAACATAAAACATGATTTATATATATATATATATTCAGGATATACATATATATAATAAATCATTAAATGGAAAGAAATACACCGTTCATGGAGACGGTAGTCCGTACGTACGCATGAACGCTGTTTTCGTTTCCTTATTGAATTGAATGGAATTAAGTAGATGACATATATAAATATAAATAATTCCAGTATCATTATTTGGTCATATATTTCATTAGTAATTTTTATATATACTTTATAATCATTCATGAATGGTTAATCATTGAGAATGAATCTCATCGCGTCGTGGAGACGGTAGTCCGTACGCACACACGAGCGATGATATCGTTCCCATGGTCTTGGAATTGTGTTGAAGTTTATGTATAATATTTAAGTATCAATATCAATTTATAATAATCATATATAGTTACTCATTTCACCTTTATACCCATCCAATTAAGGTGGTGGCGGAAAATAGATTACACCACGACATGGAGACGGTATTCCGTACGTACGCACGCGCGGTGATTTCCTTTTTCCGTAGGATGGATAGAAGGTTAATTAGAGTTGTTTCATATTTATAATAACATATCAGTATGTAAGTAATACTTATGTTATTACTTTATCATGAAACAACTAAATAATAAGAAGTTGAAGAAGAAAGAAATTGAAAAGATCGGTAATGGATATTACCTCTTCTTTTGAACGCCTCTTTGAATCCTCCACTTAGGGAACTAATATTGGTCTTTGAAGATAACCAGGACCTCTAGGATTATTGTAGGGAAGTGTAGAAGAGAAAATGGCAGGGGTTGGCCGAGCTTGAGTGCTCAAATTGGCGTGAGGAGGAGGGGGAGGAGGTGTCCTTTTATAAGGGAGGAGAGGGGCACCTTAGGAATATCTCAAAATATTATTTTATATTAAAGCCAAAATCGGTTTATAATGGTTCCAAAGGGTCTTATTTTGAATCTAAAGTTAGTATGGGTCGAAATACTATCATAGAATAGGATTTAGACAAGTTTAGGGTATTATTTTAACCTTATCAATTAGATTTAACTCTAAGTTAAATAATTTAACTTTTACCGTGTCTTTTTGTTTTCCTTCACTATATGGTTAATACACTTACTATAAAATTCCAAAAGAACCCCAAATTGTTTATTATTAATATATATATCCTTATCTAAGTCATTTGGCCGAACTTTAGATTTTTAGGAATAAAATAACAATTAATAATATAATATGTGATTTAAAAATTATTTTGTGTCAATTTTGACACTATTTGATATATGATTTTTGTGAAAGTCATAACAGAATCATATGTTCAAACCAAGTTGATTAAATCAACACTAATATATCATAGTAACCTAGAAAATTAGTGGAATTCATAAAAAGTCTCAAATTACATTCATTTGAGCATTTATAACATCAATTATGTTAATATTTCCTTAAAAGGGTAATTACTGCATCATCATTGTGTCATAAATAAATTAATTTATTTAAAGTCTAAAAGTTATAAATAAAATATCATTATGTAGGAAATCTTTTTAGCTTTCTAATGAATATTTATAGTCGAATTTATCTTATGTATAACCCCATATTAAAAATGATTTACTTATTAAACTTTGATTTTAACTATTTTAACCCTTCTTTAAATAAATTAATAATTAATGTCCTAATCTAATCCAAGTGGGCCTAAATGGTCATATTTTATTCATAAGGTTGTTTTTGGTCGAATTAAACTTATCCAATAGAATTAGTACATGTGTTAGGGTAATAGTAATATCATATTTACCCTTAGTTACCCTATTTACTAGTAACCGCGATAAAAAAGGTAAAAAGTTACTATTCACCAAAAAATTATTTTTATCTTATTGAACCACATTTTACTTACCGATATCAACCGTGTCTGTCGGATTTTCTAAATTCCATTCACAGAAGCAGTAAAATTAAGTTTTATGAAAAATTCGGTTTTTAACCTACCACTTAGTGGTTTCACTATTCATCAAAAATTGAATGTTTTCGGAAAAATACCAAAATTTCACCCTAGGCTAATTTAGATATTCTGAGTCCAAAAATGAATTCCATTTTGAAAAATAAAATTTATAAAATTTCAAAAAGTGGTTATTACTATTCATAACGGCTAGTTTTAATATTATTTTAATAGAATATCGTTGTTTAGTGAAACTCAGTATTGCGTATTACACACGCTATCGAGGAAGGTTGTGATTGCGTGTAATGCAAGGCAAGTCAAGGATGCGTGTTGTGCAAGCTCCTTTTGGTGTAGCGTACAACACAAGACATTAGTGAAATTAAAAAGAATATTTTTCTTAAAATCTCGGGCTGTTACATTCTACCCCCCTTAAAATGAATTTCGCCCTCGAAATTCGTCGGGGTTATATATGGTTTACTATTCGAAAGTTTCTTTAATAGAAACCCACATCGTAAAAAGGAATACCAAAACTTGACTTTAAAAACTAAAGTATGAAATGTAATGATTACCCAAATAAACTAATAACTGGGTTTCCACATAGGTGAAAATATGGATATGGAAGAAAAATCTAACCATCATGTTCTAATGGAGAGTGGTAGAGAACATGGCTATGGAAAAGCCAACAATCACAAATCCATAAATTTGTGACGATCTAAGGTACAATCTGATTCATCAGGTATAAGATCACTAGGACAACATTTTTGGTTTTCAAGATCATTTCCCTAAAGTTAAAGAATTTGAATTAGAATAAATACTTACTTTATTTTGGTACAATTTCACTATTGTCCGTGCCTTTAACAATTTCCACTTCATCTATTAAATAGTTGAATTTGTTATTCGTGAAGTGTTAGCAGATCATGTGATAGAATGAGAGGTCATTCCATTTGTCTCCAACAAAAGGTTAGAAAAAGTTATACATAAGTCATTCTATAGTGAGATTAATCATATATGGTTCCTAAAATGGACTTATACTTCATATATCATACTGCTTAATATAATAAAACTAGTTTCTACTAAACAAGGACTTCCTATAGGCCAGTGGTAGGCGATAAAGGCTAGTCGCACTTCGGTTGTGGGTTCGATTCCCACAGCCTTGTCCGAAGCGATGGGCTGTCGCCCGTCCTGCAGGTTGTCCTTTTTCTAAAACTACATTACTATAATATCCCATCAATAATATCGAAAAAAACTTCTATCCTTAAACAATACTCACTTATGTCCAACATAATCCATTTTAATCTTTAGGCTTATCCATAATATTGTAGTCCACTCTCATAACATAGTGAAAATGATTACCAGAGATTTAATACCATCGTTGATCCCCATATATCATAAGATATGTTTTGTTGGTCACATTCCAAACATTCAAAGTCCTTAATCATGTATTCTCTTGAATACCTTAGTGAAAACATGAATGCAGTTTAAAGTTAACACTTTCCACATACCAAAATCCTCAAAATTCTATATACTCAAACCATGATATCACTTAGTCCTTATATCAATCATGAGCTCATTAATAGTATTAAACATTTCATTTTCACATTTTCCCTTTATTATGCGCATATCATCTTATTTCCAAAAATATCTGAATAACCTTTCATGGATACTGGTAACATTAATCATAAACTTTCAAAACACAAGGAAAGACAACAGTGTAACAATCCATAGATGTCTCTTTATTCCATAGTAGCATGAGATTACTTATACAAAATTACACATGATAAACATGCAATCATTCCACTACATTCTTAAACCATTGATCGAGCTTCAAAAATTCTTTCATCTCACATATCATTTGTAGTCTCTTCATCATCATCCACATAAATACTACCCATATGACCATACTAATTCTCTTCATGTGTCTTTCCCTTAGGGAATTTGTTTGCATAATGCCCATACATTCCACATTTAAAACACTTAACCATTTTTGATGTCGTAGCAATACCATTATCCTCATCCATGGTGTTAACCGACCCTTTTCCTTTGCACTTACTTGCTTTGTGTCCTTCTTTTCCACACCCAAAGCATCTTCCAGTTCCCTTGAAACATTCTCCTTGATGCCTCTTCCCACATGATTTACATAGGGGAAATTGAACTTTCTTTCCTCTATGATCATCATGGAACTCCATCTTTCTCTTATTAGTCGAGTCAGCAAACTTACCAAATTTTACTTTATTTATCATATTATGAGATTGCTGATTCGGCATAATAATGATGTTTGGACATCCAAATCCCATTTCATTTGGTTGCTCATGAATAATATCATTCCATTGTCCATCATATCCTCCATTATTGTGAATCATCTTGTTTCCAGCCATTTTCTAAAACCCAAACAGAATAGTGTGAGAGGAAAAATAATGCTAGGGAAAACAACATAGTAAAGGGGGAGTACCTTAAATATCTATCATCTTAGGTTTAATTCTATGATCGTTAGCGTACTTCTAGTACTATAACCTATACGTATACTTAACCTTAGGGACATCCCTAGACATAGCGTAGAAATATCTCTAGGGATCTCACTAACGTTTTCGTATCCTAGTTTCCAAAGGTTGACTAAACCTTTCCTCTGATACCAACTGTAGAGACCCGAAGCTTGATGTACATGGACATTACATTACTTTTGCGGAATACTTGGTACATAACAAAAACACACACACAAGGATCGTAATAGTTTAGTGTCTTTGGAAACTCAGATCATAATCTTCTAATCGTGGTGAAAGATCTTCAATATCTCCCATAAGATCTTCCCTTTTTTTACCTAAAACCCTTTTTTATATCCTGGGGAAAAGAAAACATAAAAGGGTGAGCTCAAATGCTCAGTAAGGGTATACAAAAGAAAAATCAATCACATCATATTCATAAGAACATAACTTTTGTAAATCTTAACCTGCAAAAGAGAGCATAATTTCATAACATGGGATAAATCATAGTAGTGAAATGAAATCCCAATAATCATAACATAAAACATGAAACTTTGTGGCATACACACATAATCATAGAGAATCATTTCTTGTTAGTCAAGACTCATTTCCAAGACTATCTTAGTGGACAAAGTCCCTTTCTGAATCGAGTAACCCTCGTTTCAGTCCTGTTTCACTGAACCGGTATAACCTACCGTTCCAGCCCTGTCTATCTCATGAGATATAAAATCTTTACCCAATGCATTGGAGGGAGATATAGGTCCCACCCATCTTATAATGAATCCTTTCTTATGTGTGCCACATAATCATAAATCATACATCATCGCATAACCCATGTAATAAAAATGGGATTCTTAAACAACATGACATCATAAAACAATTCATATAAGATAAAGGAATTCATAAAAATGTTTCCATCACAACATAATAAAATCCATGTAATAATAGGGATAAAAACAGAACCCTTTTATTATCTTAGATGGAAAATAATTTTGATAAAATACTTGAACTTCATTCATGAGGAATATATCCTTTCTACTTCAAAAAAACTTTTCCTTTCTTAACATGTCATACAATTTTAAAATAAAAGAAGTTGATTAAAAATAAACTTGAATACTTGTAAAGGAAGCTTCTTGGAAATAATGTTTTAAAAATCCATTAATGCCGTATAAATTAAAAAAAACATTCTTCGTACTTTTGTCGGAAAAGTCAAAAATTACATCGTATGAAAAACGACAAAAGATTCCTTTCATACATATTACTAAAAACTCACCGAAGGGTAAAAATGGATTTAAAAAATTTTTAGGTGGATGTAAATAATATTAAATATTGATGAAACATGGATGTGGATGATAAAATACACCCCAGTAAATACTTACGAATAAACAATCTCGGATAAAAATGAGATTGTGATATTTTCCCTTACCTTAGGTCCGATTTGCTTCGTAAGTGTCCGAACCTCCTGTATAATGATTTAAATAATGTCATTTACTTATTACAGAATCTTATTCATTGTTATGATATCATATATGGTTCACTTATGACATTATATTACCCGTTCTTTTGTAAATTCCATGTTAAAGAGTGTTTTGGGTAAAATTGTTTCATTTGTCGTCCGTGTTTTGACTTGTAATTATTCATATGATTACTTAGATCACGATTACTTAATTCCAGAACATAAAACATGATATATATATATATATATATATTCAGGATATACATATATATAATAAATCATTAAATGGAAAGAAATACACCGTTCATGGAGACGGTAGTCCGTACGTACGCATGAACGCTGTTTTCGTTTCCTTATTGAATTGAATGGAATTAAGTAGATGACATATATAAATATAAATAATTCCAGTATCATTATTAGGTCATATATTTCATTAGTACTTATTATATATACTTTATAATCATTCATGAATGGTTAATCATTGAGAATGAATCTCATCGCGTCGTGGAGACGGTAGTCCGTACGTACGCACGATCGATGGTATCGTTCCCATGGTCGTGGAATTGTGTTGAAGTTTATGTATAATATTTCAGTATCAATATCAATTTATAATAATCATATATAGTTACTCATTACACCTTTATACCCATCCAATTAAGGTGGTGGCGGAAAATAGATTACACCACGGCGTGGAGACGGTATTCCGTACGTACGCACGCGCGGTGATTTCCTTTTTCCGTAGGATGGATAGAAGGTTAATTAGAGTTGTTTCATATTTATAATAACATATCAGTATGTAATTAATACTGATGTTTTTACTTTATCATGAAACAAATAAAGAAGAAGAAGTTGAAGAAAAAAGAAATTGAAAAGATCGGTAATGGATATTACCTCTTCTTTGGAACGCCTCTTTGAATCCTCCACTTAGGGAACTAAGATTGGTCTTTGAAGAAGACCAGGACCTCTAGGATTATTCTAGGGAAGTGGAGAGGAGAAAATTGAAGGGGTTGGCCGAGCCTGAGTGCTTAAATTGGTGTGAGGAGGAGGGGGAGGAGGTGTCCGTTTATAAGGGAGGAGAGGGGCACCTTAGGAATATCTCAAAATATTATTTTATATTAAAGTCAAAATCGGTTTATAATGGTTCCAAAGGGTATTATTTAGAAGATAAAGTGAGGATGGGTCGAAATCCTATCATCCAATAGGATTTAGACAAGTTTAGGGTATTATTTTAACCTTATCAATTAGATTTAACTCTAAGTTAAATAATTTCACTTTTACCGTGTCTTTTTGTTTTCCTTCACTATATGGTTAATACACTTACTATAACATGCCAAACGAACCCCAATTTGTTTATTATTAATATATATATCCTTATCTAAGTCATTTGGCCGAACCTTAGATTTTTAGGAATAAAATAACAATTAATAATATAATATTAGATTTAAAAACTATTTTGTGTCAATTTTGACACTATTTGATATATGATTTTTGTGAAAGTCATAGCAGAATTATATGTTCGAACCAAGTTGATTAAATCAACACTAATATATCATAGTAACCTAGAAAATTAGTGGAATTCATAAAAAGTCTCAAATTACATTCATTTGAGCATTTATAACATCAATTATGTTAATATTTCCTTAAAAGGGTAATTACTGCATCATCGTTGTGTCATAAATAAATTAATTTATTTAAAGTATAAAAATTATAAATAAAATATCATTATGTAGGAAATCTTTTTATCTTTCTAATGAATATTTATAGTAGAATTTATCGTATATATAACCCCATATTAAAAATGATTTACTTATTAAACATTGATTTTAACTATTTTAACCCTTCTTTAAATAAATTAATAATAAATGTCCTAATCTAATCCAAGTGGGCCTAAATGATCATATTTTATTCATAAGGTTGTTTTTGGTCGAATTACACTTATCCAATAGAATTAGGACATGTTTTAGGATAATAGTAATATCATATTTACCCTTAGTTACCCTATTTACTATTAACCGCAGTAAAAAAGGTAAGAAGTTACTATTCACCAAAAAATTATTTTTATCTTATTGAACCACATTTTACTTACTGATATCAACCGTGTCTATCGGATTTTCGAAATTCCATTCACAGAAGTGGTAAAATTAAGTTTTATGCAAAATTCAGTTTTTAACCTACCACTTAGTGGTTTCACTATTCATCAAAAATTGAAAGTTTTCGGAAAAATACCAAAATTTCACCCTAGGCTAATTTCGATATTCTAAGTCCAAAAATGAAGTCCATTTTGAAAAATAAAATTTATAAAATTTCAAAAACTGGTTATTACTATTCATAACAGCTAGTTTTAATAATATTTTAATAGAATATCGTTGTTTAGTGAAACTCAGTATTGCGTACTACACACGCTATCGAGGAAGGTTGAGACTGAGTGTAATGCAAGGCAAGTCAAGGATGTGTGTTGTGCAAGCTCCTTTTGGTGTAGCGTACAACACAAGACATTAGTGAAATTAAACGGAATATTTTTCTTAAAATCTCGGGCTGTTACAGTGCCATTCCGATGGTGGAGTGGTATCTGTTGTTGTACGCAAACTCCACCAAGGGTAGGTGGTCCTCCCATCTACGACCAAAATCGAGGACACATGCGCGGAGCATGTCCTCGAGAGTCTGAATGGTCCTCTCCGTCTGATCATCCGTCTGAGGGTGAAAGGCTGTGCTCAAACGTAGCTGTGTCCCGAACGCCTCCTGCAACCCCTTCCAAAGCCGGGAAGTAAAGCGAGCATCTCGATTGGAGACGATAGATGATGGCACACCGTGAAGCCGAACAATCTCCTGAATTTAAAGATGTCCCATGCTCTCCACTGATCCCTGCTCTCTGATGGGTAAGAAGTGAGCCGACTTAGTGAGTCGGTCGACAATCACCCAGATGGAATCGTGACCTCTAGATGTACGTGGAAGTCCAGTCACGAAGTCCATAGATATGCCATCCCACTTCCACTCCGGAACCTCCAAGGGCTGTACCAAGCCTACTGGTACATGATGCTCAGCCTTCACCTGCTGGAAGGTAAGGCATCGAGAAATGAACTCTTCCACAGCCTTCTTCATGCCCGGCCACCAGTGCTGTCGTCTGAGATCCTGGTACATCTTCACCACTCCGGGATGTACCGCCAAGGAAGAAGTGTTAAAATATCTCAGCACCACCTCCCGTAAAGTGACTGGTACCATGGTATGTCCTCTGAAAAGGATGTTGTGCTCTGCTCCAAAGGAGAAACCATCAGGTGCGTGTCCTGAAGATATCTGTGCACGCCACGTCTCACAGTCAGCGTCCCCACACTGTGCCTCTCTGACCTGCTGTAGAAGTGGAGGAGTGACTGTGAGATACTGAAGGAAGGCTGCTCCATCTCTATTAATGAAGGATACCTACAAAGAGGTTAGCTGCTCCGTTGCCTCCTCAAGTAGCTGAATGCCCGTCCTCCTATTGAGGGCATCGGCTACTACGTTCCCCTTCCCAGGAGTATATACTATCTCAAAGTCATAGTCCTGGAGGAACTCGAGCCATCGCTGCTATCTCAGGTTCAGGTCCTTCTGCGAGATGTACCTGAGACTATGATGGTCAGAAAAGACTGTAAAGCGCTCGCTCATTAGATAGTGTTGCCATTTCTTCAGAGCGAAGACCACTGGTGCTAACTCCAGTTCCTGAGTAGCATGGTTATGCTCATGCGGCCTCAACTTACATGATCCATAGGCGATCACTTCCCACTCCTACATCAGGACACATCCGAGACCGGTCCCTGATGCATCGCAGTAGACTACGTACCCTACTCCCTCCTCAGGCAACCTCAAGATAGGTGTGCTGGTCAATCTCTATCTCAGCTCCTGGAAGCTCTGATGACATCTATCCAACCATACGAAGGGTTTCCCCTTCTTCTTCAAAGCTGAGAGTGGTGCCGCAACTCTGGAGAAGTCTGGCACAAATCTCCGATAGTATCCAGCTAGTCCCAAGAAACTCCGCACCTCCGTCATGCTCCTAGGTGGCTCCCAAGCTAACACTGCCTCGATCTTCGCAGGATCCACTGCAACTCCCACCTCAGAGATGACGTGTCCCAATAAGTGGACCTCACGTATCCAAAACTGGAACTTTGAGATCTTACCATAAAGCTGGTGCTCTCGGAGTGTGTCTAGTACAACCCGTAAGTGGTAGGCGTGCTCCTCCTCAGTCGTCGAGTAAATCAAAATGTCGTCGATGAAGTCCATGACAAAACGATCGAGGTATGGCTGAAAGATCCTATTCATGAGGGCCATGAACATTGCTGGAGCATTGGTTACACCGAAGGGCATAACCAAGAACTCATAGTTTCCATACCGACATCTGAAGGCCGTCTTCTGTACGCCCTCGTCTCGAACTCTGAGCTGACGATAGCCTAATCCGAGGTCTATCTTCAAGAACCACCATGCTCCCTTGAGCTGATCAAAGAGGCCATCAATCCTCGGTAGCGGATACTTGTTCATCACTGTCACCTGGTTCAGGCGATGATAGTCGACACAAAGTCGCAAGCTCCCGTCCGCCTTCTTGGCGAACAGTATTGGGGAAGCCCAGGGTGAAACACTGGGTCGGATGAACCCCTTTCCCTGCAAGTCCTCCAACTGTACCCGTAGCTCTCGAAGCTTGACGGGGGCCATCCAATATGCTGGAGTTGATATCGGAGCTGTCCCGGGGTAGATGTCAATATAAAAGTCTACCTCTCTTCGAGGAGGTAACCCTGGAACGTCATCGGGAAAAACATCCGCAAACTGATCCACCACTGTAGGAAAACCAGGACTCCGCACATCAACTGTTCCTAGGATGAGGCTAGCCAACTGATGAGTGATGGGATGTCCTCTCCTCTGCGGAAGTCCATCTTGTGCTGCAAAGGCTCCCTTCTCTCCGGTGAAGGTGAACCTTCTCCCGTCGGTGCATACACATCGCACCTTGCACCTATAACAGTCAATCTGTGCATGAACCGTAGATAACCAATCCATGCCCAAGATGACGTCGTAAGGCCTTGATGCTGCTACATGAAGATCCAAGTCAAAGCTCTCGCCTCCTAGAGTAAGCTCACACTGCCGGCACCAGTGCGTAATCGTCGAGTCTTCTCCCGTAGGAGTCTATAGCAATAAGGATCGAGCCAACGGCTCTGTCGGATTCTCCGAGCTCCGAACAAGGGAAGCGGCTATAAAAGAGTGACTCGCTCATGTGTCTATAAGTACTGCAGAAAAGGTGGAATAGACACAGATAGTACCTTGAATCATCCCTGGCACGCCGTGGTCTTAGGCCTCCACTGCCTGGAGCTGTGCATGCCTCTGCCCGCCAGCTCCCTGTGGTCGGGGCGGACCTCCTGGTGGTGGTGGTGGTAGAGCCTCAAAGCATCGTCCACCACATGCTGCTCGGCCAGCTCCACTTCCTCGTCCGCCTACTGCCTGCGGACCACCACAGTCGACCCTCTGCCTCTACCTCGGTGGTCCCTCAACCGTCTTCTACTCCTCGGCATGGCGGGTTGGGAAATCACGAGCCATGTAGCCCTGCCCGCCGCATGAGTAGCACTGCCTTCCTCTCGAAAGACTGGCTCCGTACTGTGTGTCCTGCACTGCTGACCCAGTGTCCTGAGGTTGTCTGTATGGGGTTCTGTTCTGCCTGGGCCCATGAGTCATCTGTCGACTGCCTGCTGCGAAAGATTCTGCTACGTACCACCCTGCGGTGGGTCTCGGCGCGGGTGTAGACTCAGCAAGAAAGCTCTCGATCAAAAGGGCCCGCTCCAGTACTCCTATATGAGTCGGAATTCTGAGGGAGATCATTGATGCCCTGATCTTGTGTTTCAAACTCTGCTCAAAGGTTCGGGCCCGGATGAATGGGTCTCGTACCATGTCGGTCGAGTAGTGTGAGAGATCGGTAAATCTCGCCGAGTACTGGGCAACCGTCATGATACCCTGCCGCAGCTGAAGAAGCTCCTGAATGCGCACCGCACGGAGGGTGGCTGGGACAAACTCTGAGTGGAAGAGGCTCTCAAAGTCTATCCAGAGTAGAGATACCTCATCCATCACCTGGAGCATCAAGCTCCACCATCGTCCCGCTGCTGCGTGCAGTAGGCTCGCAGCGAGGATCACCATGAGGTCTGTTGGTGTCCTCACTAGCCTGAAAACTCATACGACTGCCTCCAGCCAGTCCTCGGCTGCCTGGGGGTCCGTCTCCCCACGGAACCTGGGTGGTCGCTGGCGCTGGAACTCATGCAGTGCGCTGAGGCGACATGCATTGTCAGCGGCTGGTGCTGGAAGTATCGGTGGCTCGACGGGTAGAGTTTCCGCCGGTGCCACTGCTGACAAAGGGCCCTGCACCGAGGCCTCGTCGCTCGGTGGGCTGTCATCACGCTCGACTCTCAGAAACCTAGCTGGCTACCATCATTGGGCCATCCTGAAAAGGAAATAGGTGCGCCACAGTCAGAACAGTATACCTGGTGAGCTGATACAAAGTAATCACAAAGAAAACTTGAAACACACATGCAATCAATGTTTTCGTGCATTAAGTCGGAAATCGGAAGTTAGGGTTCTGGTGTACGGATACGTCGGCCACCGCACCAACACTGGACTCCCTGGACTGATAACCACACTCAATATGCTAAACACTATTGCTTCACATAGAAAAGATCAGAGTTCGTGGTAGAACTGAACTCCTCTTATATAAATTTGTCACGACCCGTCCTAGGGGCCCGTGCCGTGACTACCCCAAGCCCGCCTTCCATAGGCCAGGGGCTGGTGACTAGCACCAAGGCATAAATCCCGGTAAAAAGGAAGGCATTGCCTTTGTAAAGAAAACAGTCACCTCAGAGTAAGAAAGCGGAAAAAGTAAACACTAAGTAAAAACTGGTACAACAGTAAATGTGGAAAAGTAAATGGGCCATTATACAGACCCAAACTGAAAGTAAAGTACAACTCGAAAGGGAAAACAGAATCTGAAAAGTAAAAGCCGCTACACCGAGCTATCCACTGGAAATCCCACCTGAAGGGTGGGTACAGATAGCTCCACTGCTCCTCGAGTCCCGCCGTCTACTCCGAGTACGTCCCGCACAGTGGTCCACCTCCAGGTACCGTCCTGCTCTGCAAGCCTCAACCACGATCAACGATGTCCGTCGTCTGCAACCAACAAAACGTAGTGCGGGAATAGCCCGTGAAGGGGTGAGTATAAGCTACTCAGTAGGGACCCCGAGACCCTCGAAGGTCTCCCAAAATCCACAAAGGATAAACCGCAAAGGAAAGATACAATCACGAAGTAACAACCGACACTGCTTAGGTATATTCCCATATATATACCTAAGTCATCAATTCCAATAAGCTCCAACCTCCGAGCCCAAGTACAACCCAATCCACACAGGAAAGTATATGTCTTCCACACAGGAAGGCAAAACGTAATCCACACAGGATAGAACAACACAATCCACACAGGAAAGCAAATAGGATTCAGCTCACACAGATATACTTCTTCGAAAGACGATATGGATGATCACTAATCCATCTAAGTCGTCAGACCCACAAATGATCGATAGGTACTAACCCCCGCAAAGACCCACACAGGATCAGTAGGAAACTAACCCCCGCAAAGACGCACACATGATCGGACCCACAAATGATCTGAGAGTTATTGGCTTTTTTGTCCCAGGGGCCCGATTGGTTTTTAACGCAAAACCAACCCGACTGTACTCCACCTGCGGCCAAACCTCAGGTGAAGTATGCCAAATGATCCGTCTCACTAAGAGGAACTCAAAAAAGTTGACGGCAAGTCATTCAGACGTCCGTAGCCCAAGATATGAGTGTTTCCGCTCCGAGGGCCCAGATGGTTTCTTGTATGAACCAACCCAGCCGAACTCAATGTATTCCGAAACCTTGAGTGCGATATGTCGAAACGATCGTCTTGTTCTAAGGATCATGTAACCGCTGATGGAGCGTCGATCAGAAATCCGTAGCCTGAGTTATGGGAAATTGAACCCAAATGGTCCGAAAACGGGGGTTTCGGGCCCGGACCGACCCGGCCCGAGACCCCCAGGCCGGCCCGGCCCGATGTGGCCCGGCCTGGCGGACCGGCCGGGCGCCGGTCCGGCTGGGGACAGCGCACTGTCTGGCTCGGCCTTTGGCCGAGCCGTTTCGGCAAAGGGGGGGGGGCACCTGCCCCCTGTGTAACCGCAGCCCCCCGCAATTAAGGGGGGCCGTTTTGGCCAGCCTGCTGGGGGTTTGAACCCCCAGTTCCACACCAGTCCGGCCGGCCCGCCCTGGCCGGTCGGTTCGGGCCTCCACGGGACCGGCAATGGCCGGTCCCCTTCTTCACCGACAACGGAGGCTTGGAACCGGTCGTCGGTCACCCTGCTATGCCGCGGCCCGGAACCTGCCGCGACCCTTGTCGTCAGGCGCTGTGCGACGGCACCGCGCCCCTCCATTGTGGCCCTGCTCCGGTTGCGGCGTCTTCGGTTTTCATTGACGCGGCGTGACGGCGTCGCGTCATTGAATTTCATTCCACGGCGCGACGTGACGGTGCCGCGCATATCTTCCGCATGAAACCGCATGGTGCGACGGCACCACGCTTTCTCGTACCAACCACAAAGAAACCAACACGAAAATAAGGAGGAGGGTCAGCCGTGTTTGTGCGGTCCAACCCCCTCGCGTTATTCGATAAAATTTGGTTTTAATCCATGAAGATCATCAAGTTGGTATTCACGAACAATTTTATAAATAAAACCCCTACCTCTGTTCAGGAACGGTGTTCGTCAACGAGTCGCGGAAGACGAGCGTCGCGGAGGTCGGGCGTCGTGGAAAAAGAACGTCGACATCGCGAAGCAGGGATTCGAAGTCATTGACAGAGATTTCTTTGCGGAAAACCGTTGTGGAAGAGATTACGCGGAAGAAGAACTTCACGTCACGGATACGGCGTCGCGGAAGAACTGTGTTCTTCGGCGGAGAAGTTCTTCGTTGAAGAATGGTGTTCTTCGCGTTCCTTATCAAGGTTGAAGAAGAAGAAGACTCCACGCTTCCCAATCCTCTCAAGGTTGCAAAATTCTAACAATAATAAAATAATACCAAGTCTTATTTTATTAACACAACCTAACCATTTGAATTTCATGAGTTTGAAATTATGTAACTCACTTAATTAATAATAAAAAGTTGTAAAAAATTAATGAATGTGAGTTAATGGGGAGTTAGGAATGTGAGGGGTTAAGAGGGGTTAGGGAGTTAGAGAAATTGAAATGGTGTGGGGTTCGTGTGGGCCCCACCCTTTTAATTATCCACACATGGGAAGTTTGGTGGATGTGGGCCCCACCACCAACTTCCCATGGGAGAAATTAACCACCTTGAAAAAGAAATAAAATTGATTCAACAATTTTATTTTCTTTTTAATTAAACCCCCTTAATTAACTTCTTCTCCCGCACAAACGCAACTACGGTAAAGGTTCCCTTAAGCGATTACCGGCGTTGCGAGTTCATTGGTGCCATCAGATTTCAATTCCGAGCACCGGTTCAAAAGATAGGAAATCCCACTCTTTCGTTCACTGAACGTACCCGAGCCAAACTTCATAAATTGATTCCGGGCACTCCGGGCATCAGAATCGAGTGCCGTCAGAAACCGCCTTCTTGTAAAATTCGAAAGAAAATTAATAAAAAAATTCCCATAAATTTTACGGGTCTTTACAGTTCTTTATCGATTGAGAAGTTCAATCTACGTTTATGTACATGAATCAACTACTTCATTGTTTCATGAAATGGATTCCCCATAATAAATTCAATATATGTAATTTTTTGTAAGACAATGATGATAAATCATCATGAAAATGTTTTTTTAAAATTTTACTACAAAAGCCTTTGGTAAACCATGAGTCTGCATTACTAAGCAGTCAGGAGGTTTGAGTGGACCTCTTCTTAGTTTCAATTCATTGATCCTGATATTCTTGATGGCTCTAAAACACATGATATTTATACATCCAACAACATCATACACAACCCTAAAAATATTTTCATTCCTTTAGCTCAAATAATAAGGAAACTTATATGGTATCTAATTTTCTTTATAGCTTATATTTAATATCAATGTAACATTATTTATTAAGATATATGACAACGAAGTACACTATATTTCTTTTAGAGAACATTATGTCTTTAAATAATCTTACATTAGCAAGAAACTATGAAATTTTCCTTGAAAATGGAATGTAGATATCAAATTGTTTAAACATATCAAAATAAATTTATATTAATCTAATTTTTAGAATATTTAATGATCATATGAATGAGGATAGTTGTCTTGTATAGTGGTGGTGCCACATAAATATCTTCATAATCAGGTTTCTTCTTAATTATTCATTTCGTAGTTGGTTATATATCTATATTTTCCTCTAACAAGATTTATCCTAATATTTTAATTGTTGTTTCTCACCAAAGAAGGACTGTCAAAATCCCGAAATATTTGTACTTCTAACAAAATAAAATTATCCTCCTCACTCGGATGAGACTTAGTTTTATTAGGAAAATGGCCCGTAGTCAATTGTATAATGTTTTAGAAATATTCTGTACATGATTCTCAATGGTTTATAGAGAAATTTAATGGTTATTCATGTCCCTCCCTTCATTTTTCATCCATTGGTCTTATTTTTTTGCATGATGGAAGTGAGTAAATTAGCAATATTGGATAATAGGATGTGATTTTTATGGTGGTCTTAGTAGTGTTTATGGAAACTACTATGGTTGTGAATATAGAAACTATGGATATCTCAAAAAATGATATTGAAATTTCTACTACAGCTGAAGAGATAAATGTTACACCCCAATATTTAGTGAACTATTTTTGAAATTAATTTTAATATTTTGATATTTTTCATTTATCCACACTTTGAATATTGGTTTTTTATTTATAATATCACAAATTTTGGACTGCACTATATGAAAAAATTTAATATTGTGCCCCCTAGAACACTTAGATTATCTTACGGTACACATAAAACTAATTTCATCTTGTATTTCACTCAATAATGATTCTCTTAGATATAATTATTAACGTGAAATTCCTACCTTTACCAAAGTAAAATATAATGTAAACATTATTATTAAAAATAATTATAGATTCCATAAATCCTTTGGAATTTAATTTAGGTATAAGATTAACTTATTTTTCTTGAATTTGATATATATATATAATGAATCATGTGGTGATAAATTATATTAATTTAATGAATTTTTTATTTTTAATAAAGAAATTACTTTTCTTAAAAAACTGTTTTTCTATAGACCAAGACAATTTTATCTCAATATATATTTCAAAACATTTTTTTAATAATTATCCCAATAATATATATATATATATATTTTTTTTAAATAAATAATTTTAATAATAATAAAATATATTTTATTGGTATAAGATACAATTAAATCATATTTTCTGAATAAAAAGAAGTATTTTTATAAATGATAATTTTACTGTCATTTAATAGAAAAACCATTTAAAATATTATTTATAAAAAATATTAAATTATTATTTAGAAAAATAAATTATATTTTTAGAATAACAATATAAAAATTTACATATGGTTAATTATTTTAAATTTTATAAGATGTATCATTTTTTTATTAAAATAAAAATACTATGAATTTTAATTCATAACTAATTTTTAATCTAATTTATTAATATAATATAATTTTATTTCATTACTATTTTAAAGTTAAATTAGTTAAATTTAATATAAATTTTTCTTATTTTGGACATTATGATCAATTTCATGTTGAAATTGGATATAAAAACCAAGAAAAAACCCGTTAGGTTGTCTCATTTGTAGGAATAATTTTAAATTCTATTTTTTCACACATGTTATTGACATTTGAAAAAACAGGTTCCATATATGGAATAAGAATAATTTATATTTTTTATAAATTAAACATAATATTGAACCAAAATTAGGGATGAGTATGATCAAAATTAACTACATCAATTGAGAGAAAAAGTATAACAAAGGATTAAATCATGAAATTAAGGCCCCAAATGACCTAGAAACTTGTTCAAAATGAACTCATTGTTCATATTTCAACCCTATAATCTGATTTCTAAAATTTTCACCCTCCACATGATATGGTGAAAATGCGAGTGGAATTCCATTTTAAAATATTGACCAGAATGCGCCTCCACCGCCACTATAAAAATACACTCACCCCTCCCACATATTTACACATATCAAGCTATTTAGATCTCAAAAGATACACTCAACTAAAATTAAAAAATTCCAACATTAATTTTATAAGACTCCCTTTCGGCATAAATCCATTCAAGGAATCCCTTTGGTGAAAACTAAAAGGTGTCACCCAAAGAAGAGGCAAACAAATATCCTCAAGATCCTTTGTTTTATTTCCATTTTCCACCCAGTTTAAAACATATCATTAAATGATTTTATTTGAACTTCAGTATGATAAACACACTAATATGTTGTTATTATGAGGTTCAACCATATTTTACACACTGTTATATCTAATGGTTTACAAACATACCATAATTATGTATAGAGAACAACCACTTTATTAAATATTTTTTTTATTTTTACTTTACCACCATTATTTGATGAGAATAATTATTTACACATTTTTTTATATTATATATATATATATATATATATTTGATATAATGATTTTTTTTCATCTATAATTATTATATAAAACATACCTTCATGATTTCATTTTTTATATATGATAACATCTATTGTTAATGTGAGTACTAACGCCTCCTTGAATTGATTTTATTTGTTCAAAATTTACATAGATAATATTAAAGATGAGTTTAGTAAAATTATATCCTATATATGAAATAATAATTATAAAATAATGATATATTTATATATATATTTAATTTACCTTTATTATTTCAATACGACAATAAAGTATATACAATGATCGTGCAGACATATGATAGACCATCTCAATGAACAATGTATTCCATATCATAATTCTCTCAATTATATATTTATATACATATTTATATACATAATATATATATATATATATGATATTTGTATTATTATACCTTATTAAAATATGAGAATCATAATGTTAGTAACTGGATGAAAAATAATTCGTCAAAACATGAACAATAAAAAAATATTATATTACATAAAACATCTGATTAACATGGATTTTTTAATAAATAGTGAATATAAAGTCATTTAATAAAATATATGTTATTAAATATACTAAAAAATTTGTTAATTTATAATTAATTAATAGTTATTATAAAGGATTTTTGTACATGTATGAAAAATATTTATACTTAAGGTGATGTTTTATAGATACCCAAGCCTTTTACATATAAAATTAGATAATTTTATGCATTATTAATCATTATAGTGGAATCCAAGGATCGTTAAGTCTAGTGTCTTGGAAGACTAGGTACATATAACATAAAACATGGGGCTAAGAACACTTATTTATTTAATATAAATAATGATATCCTAACTTCCATTTATCCCTTACATCTGCATAGGGTACCATGGGGAACACATGAACTAAGGGGTGAGCAAAAAATCCGAGTAAGGGAATGAACATAATGATACATCTTAAGAACACGAGTTAGAAGACATGACATAATGACATCGAAAGCATGGAACTAATGAAATCATGTCATATAAGCATGTGTTCATATAAACATGGTATCATGTAAATGTGGAATAAAAATAAAACATTTCATTAGTACGGGTTAAGGCTAACCACCAATCCTGGTTTCCATTTTAGTATGGGTCAAGGCTAACTACCAATCCAGTTTCACATCACATCTCATCAGACCTTACTTTTCCCAATGCATTGGAGAGCTATCTGGGAACACTCATCTCATCATTTTCATTAATATTATTTCCAAATAAATAATAATTCCACAAAAATATTATTTCCATATAAATAATCATACATATTCAATCGTTCATAAACATAAGGATACCCATGGAAAGAATTGGGTACCACAATCATGACGTAAAGCATAAACAATGAGTATATCATGAAATTATCCATGAAAGAACGTGTTTTGAACATACATGGACATTAATAAGGTAATATTGGAATTTAACATGGAAGGTGATTCCAAACAGAAGTGAAAACATATAAATAATTTATTTGAGAAACATTAGCATCAAATCATTTTTATGTGGTTTTCAGGTAAATAATATAGAGCATTTAAAATAGAAAAGAGGAAAATATTTTTTATAAAACCTAAATTGAACCAAGAACATTTTCATAATAAAAGTAATGATTTTATAAAAATATATCTGGCTTAAAACATTGCATTGAGTGCACTTGAAATCGGGTAAATATTTGGGAAGTTTCCTTAAAAAGAGTGTGCTTATTGGGAAGTATCGAGGAAGGATTCACTTATAAAAATGTATATCCCTGAGAGATAATGCGAGATAGATCTAGGAACAAGATTTTGGATCATATAATATGAATGTTGAAGTTCAACATAAAAAAGAAAATACAACTAAATTTTGAAAAAAAGAAACATAGAGCAACATGAAGGAATAAAGGATGTTCGTGTTGAATCCATTACGGTTTAATAGCATGGTATCAGGTGTAACTAAGAGGTATTGATGAGATATATAAGGGGTTAATCATCACCTATAAAACATTAATGATTTATATGGGAGGTGATAAAACAAACTCCCTCAATTCTTATTACACAAAAAAGGCATATCAAATGGAACAATCTTGATTAAGAGTGAAAAGGAGAGGATCCCATAACTTAAATCAGTTGGTGTTATCCTCCTGTGATCAAAGACCAGAATAAAAAAATTAGGACTATTAATTCAAAATTCCAAAACCTATTCTATATGTAATTTATTTATTATAACCCTTATTAGTTCATTGATGGCCTTCTTGATTAGTTATAAGGCTCAATTATATTGTTTGGGCTCGTTTGTTTACTTGGTTTTAAAAGATCAGTTCACTTATATTCCAGTTCGGATAAACATGAAATATGGAAGTGGTTGTAAATAAATTAAGTTATATAATATTAGTAACCATCCATGAGATTAAATGGTTTAAAAATTATTTTGGTTAATTATATTGAAGTAAAACTATTATATAAAACCATATTGACAAACGTTTTTGGTAATCGGATGGTTTGATTACAAAGAACATGTTTTTCTTTATAACTTAATAACATTTGTATGAAAAGGATTACAGAACTATAAATAAGATATATTAAATATATAATAGTCTAGTTCAACGATAACACACATGGTTTCATGACTATAATTAAATATTGTAAAATAAATTGATAAAATGATGAATTTGAATGTGAAAAATTAGCACATCTCAAATGGTGTGTTCATTTATTTCAAATAAAAGGTGGGGAAAGGAGAGAGGATAATGAAATATCCCATTATAATGAAAAAAATTGAGTACATGTATGTTATTGGATTAATCATACTATTTTGGTTAAGGGAGGTGAAGAAATAAACAAAAAGAAAAGAACATAAATGAAATGATGGAATTTGAAAGATGAATTTAGCTCTTAAGACATCATTCATTTAGAGCCTCTTAAGGGGAGTGGTTTTGGTATTTTTACGAGGCCAAGAGCTTTTGGATGTGGGGGAGGATCTTGGGAACATATTTAGGCTGAATATTGGAAAGGTACAAGGCTTTATAAGAGTGATGAGATGAGGGAGAGAAGGGGTTTTTATAGTGGAGGAGAGAAGAGATTTCTCAATATAAAATTCTTTAATTTATTATTTCCCCACAAGGCAATGAATTGTAAGTCATTGTTTAAAAAGAAAAGAAATTTTATCATGTGATCTTGAAACAAGTGGGATTACATCAGAAGAACATCATACATTACTTAGTAATTATCTTATTTAGATTATTCATTAAATTATGGTATTTCACTATTTATAAAAAAATTTTGTATTTCAAAAAAGTCCCAAAAATTCACCCTAGCCATTTTTTGATGTGTATAATACAATAATAAAATCCATTTTCCAAAAATAATATTATAAATATGATTATTTTGATATTTAATTTTAATTACAATTTTTTATCAAAAACCTGAGTTAAAACATTATTTTACTCATTCTTAAATAAAGATATATCATGTGTTCAACTTGAATATTATTTATATATTATCATTGTTAGTGTTACTATTCATTAGGGTGTATCACTATTCATAAGTGTATGTTACTATTCATAAGGGTAGGTTATAATTCACCAAAAATTATGTTTTTATAATTAAACTCTAAATAACTTACAGATTTAAACCTTGTATGTCTGATTTTCAAAATTCCAAAGACAGAAGTGATAAACTTGTGGTTAAAGGTCATATAACACTTAATAGATCATTATGTTGGGGTTTCATGTGATTTTATGACATATTTATAAGAATTTAATTTCTATTGATAAACATTGGGGTCGTTACATTCTCCCCCCCTCCTTAAGAAATATTTCCCTCAAAATTTCGTCTTACATTCTATGAAAGAAAACAAGTGTGGGTAATTTTCCTTTATTTCATCCTCTAGTTCCAATATTGCCTCTTCGTACTTCTAGTTTCACCATTGTACCTTGACCAGATGATTATTCTTGTTGTGTAGAACTCTGTCTTTACGATCCAAGATCTTCACTGGCTACTCCTTGTAAGAGAGATCATCCCCTAATTGTACAACCTCGGAGGAGAGTACATGTGAAGGTTCAGGTATGTAATTCTTTAAGAGGGACACATGAAATGCATCATGTAATTTTGACATGGTAGGTGGAAGTGCCAGTCGATAGGCCACAACTCCGACTCAATAAAGGATCTCAGAGGGGCTTATGTACCTTGGACTTAATATCACTTTAATTCTGAGCCTCATGACATTCTTCCACGGATATATGCATAGAAATACCATGTCTCCAACATTGAACTCAAGGTCTCATCGACGGTTCTCTGTATTACTATTAAATCGACTTTGGGCTACCTTGATATGAAGCTAAATGGTTTTCACCTTCTCCACCATTTCTTCGACCATTTTAGGACCTAGGAGCTTACTCTCACCGACATCATCCACACACACCAGTGTTCTACACCTTTTACCATAAAGGGTTTTATATGGTGCCATTCGGATGCTCGAGTGGAAACTGTTGTTGTAGGAGAATTCAACCAGTGGAATATGTGGGTTGCATCATCCTACTAATTACATATAACACACTCTCATCATGTCTTCCAATGTCTTAATACTTCACTCAGATTTGCCTTCGGATTGAGGATGATAGGCCGTACTGAAGTTTAGATCGGTGCTCAGAGAATGATGGAGATTTTTCTAGAACATCAGCGTGAATCTCAGATCACGATAGGATACAATATATACTGGTACTCCATGTATCCTTACCACTTATTTGTTTTAAACACTCTCATGTTGATCCAATTAGAATTCCTCTCGAACCGCGATAAAGTGAGCTGTCTTTGAAAGACGATCCAAGACAACCCATACAGAGTTATTTCCTCTAGATGTCCTTGGAATTCCAGTGACAAAGTCCATGGTAATGTTATCCTACATCCATTCTGGTATGGGTAAGGGTTTTATCATCACCTTAGAATTTGGTCTCTCATCCTTCAATTTCTGACATACCAAGCACATTTATGTATATTCAACAATCTCACATTTCATATTGTCCCAAAAAAAATTCTCAGTGATCTTGATACTTCTTTGTGCTCCCTGGGTGGATAGAGAAGGCTGATCTATGTGCATCACTTATAATATCCTTCATTATCTTTGGATCAGATCCTACACATTATCTTGTCTCAAATATTACAACACCTTCCTCATAAATTTTTAAATTGTGCAATTTCCCATTTTAAACAGCTTCCACACTTTTCAAAATTTCCCAATCCTATCTTTGAGAATCCTTTATTATGTCCAAGAGGGTTGGTTGAGAAATCATTTGAGAAAGTATTCATGATGTTACTCCCTTAATTATTATCATATTTATCCTTTTAAAATCTCTGATGATTGGATCCTTTTCAATTCTTATCATTGATAAAGATGTAGTATCATTTCTACTTAGAACATCTACCATCCTGTTTGCCTTACCGGGATGGTAGTGGATTGAAGAGTCATAATCCTTGGTGAGATCTATCCATCTTCACTAGTGCATATTAATCTCATTTTTTGTGAATATATATTTGAGACTCTTATGGTCTGTATATATCTCACACTTATCCCCATAGAGATAATTTCTCCAGAGTATCAATGCATTGATCACCACCGCCAACTCCGGATCCTGCGTGGGATAGTTTTTCTCATGGATTTTCAGCTGCCTTAGGGCATAGGCTACCACATTATACTTTTTCATTATAAGAAAACATAACACTTTATTTAAAGCAACACTACACACCACAAAGAGTTCTCCACTTGAAGGGAGTGTGAGTACTAGAACAATGATAAGCCTCTTTTTTAACTCCTTGAAATAGTTTTCACATTCCTATGTCTAGGAAAACATTACTCCCATCCATGTCAGCTTGGTCATTGGCTTTTAAAATCTTTAAATGTTTTAAAAAAATCATCGTTAATACCCAGCTGGTCCGAAAAAGCTATGGATCTCCATAACAGAAGTTATCCTTGGCCACTTTTCAATAGCCTTGGTCATGGAAGGGTCCACAGATATCCCTTTGATGGAGATAACATGCCCTAACAGTTATACTACCTCCATCCCAAAATCACATTTATTGTACCTTTCTTATATTGTTTCCCTTCTCAAATTATTTAACACTTTATTCAAATGCTCTTCATGTTCCTCCTTTATCTTGGAGTATATCAGAATATCATCAATAAATACTACCACAAATTGGTCAAGGTTATCTCTAAAGACTCTATTCCATAAATCCATGAAATGTTTTAGAGCATTGGTGAGTCTGAAGGGCATCAGTATGAATTCATAATTTCCATACCTCATTCGATAGTCATTCATGGTAATATCTTCCTTCCTCACTTTAAGTTGGTGATATCTGGGCCAAAGTTCCACCTTAATGAAATAAATGACCCCATGTAGTTGATTAAACAAGTCATTTATCCATGGAAGGGTATATGTGTTCTTTACAGTGATTTTATTGAGCACACAATAATAAATGTTGAGGGGTATTGATCTATCCTTCTTCTTAATAATGTGGACTAGCGCACCCCATGTCGAAGCACTCGGTCATATAAACCCCTTCTCTATATTCTCTTATAACTACTTCTTCAGCTCTTCTTACTCTATGGTGGCCATTATGTAATGTGTCTTTGAGATAGGTAGAGATCTACGGATATGTCCAATTAATAACTCAACCTCTCAGTATAGTGGAAGACATGGAAACTCCTCAGGGAAAACATTAGTGTAATCCCTCACGATGGAAATGACTTCAAGCATGATTCTCTCCTTCGTCTCAATCATTTGAGCTGGATATGCTTTCTCTCATGGAAGAAATATCCAATCATGAGATGAAGATTCTAAAAGAGATTAATCTTCCTCCTTACACATGTAAAAAATAAGAGCATGATTTGGGATGTGAAAATTGATCTCTCTTTTCTGACAGTTGATGTTGGCATTTTATAAAGATATCCAATCCATGCCCATGATAGTGTCAAAATTCACTAAAGGAAGTATGACATGATTTACTAGGTGGTACAACCCATAAACGTTAACTAAGGAGGAGTTATAAACAATGGAAACAATAATTTCCCCATTTTTTGTTCTCACGGATAACTTTTAATCCAAATTTTGAGGTGTATTTTTTTTAGTTCTAATAAACATGCAAGATTTGAAAAAATGGGTAGAACCGGAATCAAATAGTACATTAGTTATTCATGAATTAATTACTATCATACTTGTCACCACATCATGGTCTAGATTCACCTCAGCAGTAATAATATGATAATCCCTTCCTTGTTTCTGTGAAGGATGTTGTTGATTTCCACGGACAACCCTTTGCTTAGAGAAATTGTTCTTATAATTCCCATGCTCCTTTCAGTTGTAACACTGCACTGGAGGCTGAGGGTTGACTTGAGTCTTCCTTTTATCTTCTGCATTAGTGGGATTATTCATATCCTACTAGAAATTCTTGTCCGTATGACCAAACATTCCAGATTTTAAGCAGTTCTGTGTTACCTTCGAATAGTTAAAAGGACGCTTCTTCCCACAATTTTTGCAAGGGGAAATGTCAGACTTGTTTCCATCATGATATTTATTCACTGAACCATCCATGTTGTTTTTAATTTTTCTCTTCTTTTAACTAGTCCCATGCGACCACTGAGTGTCACTAATATCTTTTTCAACCTTGAGGGAACAAAGTACAATCTCTATATAACTGTCAAAATCTCGAATTTCCAACGCTTTTCTTAGACTTGTCATTAGTCAGCTAAAGAAGCGATCCACCTTGCTTTTAGTGTTCATGAAAAATCCACAGGTGTACCTTGATAGCCTTGTAATGTCTTCTTTATATTACCCAATGGACTCTTTTTCATTGTTCTTGAGTCTGAGGAACTCTCTTTCCATCTTGAGAAGAAGGGTCAGAGAATAATATTTTTTTTCGAAAACATCATTTTGTATTCCTCCCAATCAATGGAATCATTTTATTCATGGGGATTTGTATTCTAGATACGTGTCCACAACTGATCAGTTTACATATCAAAATTATAGTCTGCCAGTATAACATTATCTTCTTTCGATCACTGGATGATAGATAATATCATTTCAATGGAGTTAATCCATTATTCCATAATGAGGGGATCAGAAGATCTGCTAAATATGGGAGGCCTTTTCCGCATGAATGATTCTATGGAAACATTATATTTCCTTGGAGGAGGAGGGAATTCTTCTTGATTCATGTTATAATTCATAACTCGAGCCAGTTTAGAAAGTATTGTCCTGATTTTTTTAGCACCCTCTACCATCATATTAGTCATATCACTAGGGAAATCATCTCATTTCTTATCCCACTGGTTGTAGGAATGTGTTCTCCTATAACCTTCCATTAACTATGAAAATGAATATATAAATAGATGTCTTGAATACTTCTTTATTGAGCATAAAAATGGAAACATAAAACGTAGAAGAATAAACTTATAAATAAGAAGTATATCCTAACTTGTGATTCTTTAGATTTAAATAGAGTTTATCCTCAAACTATTTTTAACTTATTTTTTTATCTGTTCTTTATTTTTCCCATAATAATTGTTTTTACTAAGAACATGAATCAAAAAATGCATATCCTACGAGAGTGTTATAACAAAGAGTGTAGAAATGCCCATTGTCGTGCACCAATTCCCATTCAAGTCTACCTCAATGCATTTCTTTCGGGTTTTTCCCCTACATACATCTATGCCAGAGCCACCACTACTTGATTTCATCCAGATAGGGATGTATTTGCTTGATAAACCACTTACTCAATACTCAAAAAAAATTGGAATGTTTTCTATTACTTAGTCTCATCCCTTAGGTCCTCACTAAGGTGATCGATTCCTAATCTCCTAAAAAACTACAACATCCTCTGATACCCACTATAGAGACCCAATCCTTTTAAATATAACATTACATGATTTTAAGGATAGTTATTCATCATAGTACAATCCAAAAACATTTATGCTTGGAGTCTAGTATTACTAGGTATATATAACTTAAAACACGAGGATAAAAATACTTCTTTATATAATATCCATAAAGATATCCTAACTTCCTTTGAGCCCTAACATCTTCATAGGGTACCCTGGGGGACACATGAAGTAAGGGGTGAGCTGAAAAGCCCAGTAATGGAATTAAGAAAAGGATACGTCTTAAGAACATGAGTTAGGAGGCATTATATAAAAATATCCAAATCATGTAACATATGAAATCATATTGTATAAGCATGGGTTCATATAAACATGGAATCAAATAAATGCGGCAGAATGATAAAACATTTCTTCACTATGGGTCAAGGCAAACTGCCAATCATGTTTCCCATTTTTGTACATGTAATGGTTAACTACCAATCCCATTTCACATCTCATATCATGAGACCTAACATCACCCAATGTATTGAAGCCCAATCTATGCACACTCATCTCAAAATTTTCATGAATATTTTTTCCACATAAATTTTATTTTCACATAAATATTTTTTCCAGATAAATAATAATTCATAATCAATATTTCATAAACATAAGGATACCAATAGAAAGAATTTTTTAACACAATGATTACATAAAGCATAACTGTTGAGTGTATCATGAATTTATCCATGAAGGAATGGGATTAGTAAATACATGGACGTTAATAAGGTAATATAAGAATATAACATTGTAGTTGATGTTAAAAAGATGTGAAAACATATATATAAAGTATTTGAAAAACAATAGAATCAATACATTTTTGTGCAGTTTTAAGGAAAATACTATAGAGCATTTAAAATAGAAAAGATGAAAATTTTTTATATAAACCATAATTTAACCAAAAAAGTTTCCACAATAAAAATACTGATTTTTTTAAAAAAATGGAGTCTTAAAGCATAGGATAAAGTACAATTAAAATTGGGTAAAAATTTTGGAAGATCCCTTAAAACGAGCGTCCTTATTGGGAAGTATCGAGGAAGGATTCAATTAAAAGAATGTATATCCCTGAAAGAGAATGAGAGTTGGATCTTAGAAAATGATTTTAGTGCATATAAACAGAATTTATATGTTTTAAAAAAAAGAAAATAAATCTACCTTTTTGTAAAAATAAAGATAGAGAAACCAGAATGAATAAAGTAATTTTGGGTAGAATCTATTACGGTTTATCGGCATGGTATCGAGTGTAACTAAGAGGGCATGATGCGATAGATAAGGGTTTGATAATATCCTATAAAACATTAGTGATGTATGGGAGAGGTGAGAAAACATACCCCATTATGTGGTATTACACAAAAAGTGCATAGCATAGATAACAAATTTGATTAAGATTGAAAAGGATAAGTTCCCTTTACTTAAATCTATTGGTGTTCTCCTCTTGTCATCAAAGACCTGAATAAAATAATTATGCCTATTAATTCGTAATTCCAGAACCTATTCTATATGTAATTTATTTATTATAACCAATTTTAGTTCATTAATGGTCTTCATGATTAGTTATACGGCTCAATTTCATTGTTTGAGCTCGTTTTTTTACTTGGTTTTAAAATATTGGTTCAATTATATTCATGTTCAGATAAACATGAAAGATGGAAGTGGTAGTCCGTAAGAGAAGTTATATGATATTAGTGAACATCCAGGAGATTAAATGGTTTTAAAATTATTTTGGTTACTTATATTTATGTCAAAATATTATATAAAGCCATAGTGAAAATCCTTTTTGTTAATCGGTGGGTTTGATTACGAAGAACATGTATTGCTTTATAAAAAAGTTCCATTTGTAAAAAAATTAATACATAACTATAAATAATATATATTAAATATATAATAATCTGGTTCAACCATAACACAAATGGTTTCAGGACCATAATTAAATATTACAATAGAAACCGATAAACTGTTGTCCTAAATCTGCTAAATTAGTACCTCTCAAACGATGATTTTATTTCATTCAAATAAAATGTGGGGAAAGAAGAGAAGATAATGAAATATCTTATTTGCAAGAAAAAATTCTAGTAAATGAATTTTACTGGATTTATCCTACTATTTTGGTTAAGTGAGGTGAGGAAATAAACAAAAATAAGGGAACTTAAAAGAAATGAAGGAATTGGAAAGTGGAATTTACCTCTTGAGATGTCCTCCATTGAGAACCACTAAAGGGGAGAGGTTTTGGTATTTTGAAGAGGCTAAGAGATTTTTGATGCAGGGTACGATCTTTGGGAGATATTTGGGCATTATATTGGAAAGTACCAAGTCTTGATTGGTGTGAAGAGAAGAGGGAGTGAAGGGGGGTTTTTTATAGTTGAGGAGAGGGGGGATTTCTCAATATAAAATTTATTAATTTATTATTTCCCCAAAAAACAATGAATAGTGAAACATCCTTGGCCAAGAATAGTAATTTTATCATTTGATCCCAAACCATGTGGTCTTAAATTCATAAAACATCATACATAACTCTATTATTAGCATATTTAACTTATTTTGTAAATTATGACATTTCACTATTTATAAAAATTCAAATATTTTAGAAAAATCTCAAAAATTCAGCTTACCAATTTTCGACATGTAGAATCCAAAAATGATGTCCATTTCTTAAAAATTATTTTCTAAATATGATTGTTTTATTATTTAATTAAAATTATAATTTATTATAATAAACCAGTTTTAAATCCTTCATTTACTCATTCTAAAATATAGGTATATCATACATTCAACATGAATATTATTTATATATTATCAAAAGAAATGTTACTATTCATTAGGGTATATCAGTATTTATAATGTTTTGTTACTATTCATAAGTGTAGGATACTATTCACCATAAATTATGTTTTTCTTATCGGACACTAAATAACATACTCATTTCAACCATTTATGTCAGATTTTGGAAATTCCAATCACAAAATTGAAAAACATATGAATAATTGTCACATTGAACATAGTAGTTCATTATGTTGTGTTTTCATGTGATTTTATGACATATTTATTTTAAGGTAATTTCCATTGAAAAATATCGGGTCGTAACATGGTTTCTTCATCTCACTTCTTATATCCATGAGATACATGCATTATTCACAAATAATTTTTTGTGGTTTATATAATACACATGGATGTAATATATGATTATAACAAATAAATTTATGAATTTTTAAATATCAACTTGATGATATTTCATTCATGTAGAGTATGATTCAAAAAAACCAAATCTGTGAAGTAGTTCTTCCTCAATTTGAATTCATTGAGACACATGGCATGTTGTAACATATATTTTTCTATGTGGTGTATATACTGACATTGATAGCATCAAGCGTGAATCTAATTATTTCCATGATATTTTATGCTTAATGTATTTTGGTTCTTTACATTATATTATGAATCAAATTTACCAATGTGTTGATAGTTTATTGTTACAATCTCATCATTTAATGATATTGTTTATAGATATTCCTCCATTGTTAAAATATTATGAACCGTATCTTAATAAATCTCATGAATTTTTTAACATCATTTTATTAATTTTATATTGAAATAATTGTACTATTTATATAATCCATCATATTTAAAATAATGATGAAATCTATTTTTTGAGAATCTGACATTATTTAACCTTTGTGTTATATATATGTGTTCTTTGAAAACCATTTTTCAATAAAAAATTAAAATATTAATTACTATTATCTTATGATGTTGTATGGAAATTTTCCACATCTATTAACTTTTTAAAAAAATTGAATTTTAATTGTAATTTCATTTTCTAACCAAGGAAAATTTCTAAATCTTTATGGAGTAAAATTAACATTTGGGTTGTACCAATGTACCTACAGTCATGATTTTAATTTCCATGATGTCATTGCATTTTTTCATATTTATTTTTTTTAAAAAAATTCATCATATTTTTTTATATTTTTTGATTTATAATTGATTTTCAATGAAAACGTGTTTTTAAATATATTTTTTGTTTAAGCAGTGTTTTAAATTATTTTCCATGTTCTCTTTAAATGGTTTCAAAAGCATATATTACAATTGAAATATTTTAATGATATTAAATATTATATTATTATTTTTAAAACTGTTTTCAAATAAATGGGTTTCAAATGGGTTTTATGATTTTTAAATATGTTTAAAAGATTTTTTTTAAAAAAATTCGAAACTAATTTATATATTTTCAAGGAAAATAGTTTTTAAAGTGTTTTAAAGGTACTTTTAATCTATTCAATGAAAAATATTATCATAATTTTTTCAATATTATTTTATAATATTTCAATGAAAAATGTTTTAAATTTTTTGGATGATTATTTATATCTTATCATGGATATTTTTAACAAAAATTTTCTTAAAAATGTTTTATATTTGTGAAAACATTTTTTAAAGGGTAGAAGATATTTTCCAGATGAAATTTTTTCCAAATATGTTTCAGAATTATTTTCCATATATGATGACATCCTTTGGTATTACTCATTACATTAAGGGGGAAACGATCTAATGGTTCCATTTATATTCATTATTTCAATGGTTTGTGTTTTGATGGAATTATTTTTATGTAATAAATTCTCTTTAAAAACTTATATATTTATGAAACCCCCTTATTTTTAAATGTTATACATTGATGAAATGATTATGAAACTTATCTGTTTTCAATATGTTATGCCATGATTAAAAATTTATGATACCCATTGCATATCATGTGTTATGTAATGATTTATTAGTATTTCATGGGGTGTGTATGTTTAATTTCATTATGGGATTTTTTCTACCTATATCTCCCTCCTATTAATTAAGTGATGATTTATATATTATAAAATAAACATGGCCAAAATGGAGACTGTAGTGGGTTTAGTAAATAATATTGTCAACTAAGGTAATATTTATAGTGACCCATGACTACAAAGATGGTCATGTGAGTTAAAATTTAATACTGATATTGTCATGGAAGTGAACCATGACTATTGAGATGTAGTGTGTGGTGAACCAAAACTACATAAATGGCCTAGGTGGTGATTTATTTACTACTATATAAACAATTCTATATACATATATCACAGAAAAATATTCTATGTCTTATTCATATACTATGTTCTCATAGATTATTCAACTTATTACATTAATATTCAAGTCTTATTCAATACCAATATTTATTACATGTCTCATGCATAATATCTTTTATATAGAGTGTATGACATTAAAATTTCATTCTCATGTTCTCATAAACTTATTCTCATTTTATACATATGTATCTTGTTTCTTTACCCTTACTAATAATTTCATTTCACCCACTTCTTATATTTCCATTACACAGTTTATGATGAATGGATTTAAGTACAAACACTAATTGATATGATATTTGTGAGAAACGTTGATTTTAATTTACTGAGTTAGAATATTTTTCTGATGTTTACAAAGACAGTAAACTATTATAGTTCCCAAGAATGTATTATTATATTTTCATGAATAGTAATAAAAAATTATTTAATATCCATTTATGATAAACTAGTGTCTCTATAGTAGATATAACATGAAATGGTTAGTCAACATATTGAAACTAGAATGTGAAAACTATAGTGAGATCCCTAGGTATATATATAATGATAAATATAGGGTTGTCTCAATGGATTTGTATAAATATTCAGTAATGTTTCAGACAATTTCCTACAAATTTTTTAATGGACAGAGTTAGTGGTTTCCTAGAAATAAATCCCCATCACGATACTATAAGTGGATATGGATATCGCACGTATACATATACTGGTAACCTAAAACCTGGTATTGAGATAGACTCAATCCAGAACTGGTGCATGAAAAAATTCCTTATTTCACACCAGGGTTAACACTCCCAAGTGATATTATATGGGAATTCAAAAACTCATTATTAACCATCATGAATGATTTATATATATGAAGACCATGAATAAAAAGGATGAACCTATTGTTTCATATTAAGGTGTCATAATATTGATATATTATATGTTAGTTGTCATCATTATGTAGTGTTCACTTTCATAAGTGATTCTCACACTATGAATTATGGTTTTAGTAAATAGTAAAAACTATAATGAACATAGATAACATTGAATGTTATGGAAATTTTTTTGATGATAAATTAAATGATATTATCACTGTAGTGAACGATGTTATGCTGATGGAAAATAAGTTTTCACAGGACATGATTAACAATATCTACGATAACCATCTTTCAAACTCACCCAGGAAAAGAAGGATGGTGTAAACTTAGTGTTCATGTAATGGAGACATCATAGGAAAGATTACTTATTTTAATTTATGTCATGAATGTGGAAATATTTAACAATATAAATACATTATAAGAATAATATTATGTTTTGACTTGTGGTACACAATGAAAGTAACTGTTAGGGAAATATAAAGAGTTTTATTAATGAAATGGATTTAAATATTGTCCACCCAGACACCTTTTAAAAGGTTATATTCATTAAGGGTGGAATAAATGGTCATTATGATAATCAATGTCCTGAGTGGAAATCATAGGAATAAAATAATATGGTGGTACTATTAATTATTATATTGTTGATGGTGATGATACTACAGTTAAATGTCAATGGAAAGATGTAGTAAGTAACATGATGAGGTATCCTTCTGAAGGATTAATGATTATGTTAACAAATAAATGATTTAATTTATTTGGATTACGGAATTATGAATGAAGAAATGTGTAAGAATTTTTCATTTTAATTTTTTGACTATGTATTTACAAGAATATTTTGAATTGTTCAAATAAACTAGGATAGTTATTTTATTTAAAGAGTATGTTAATGAAAAAAAATTATTTAGGGAAACATAACCCTTAATATGTCACGTATGTTATCATAATGAAGTTTGGATAATGGTATACTAGACATCAATATGTAAATAGGATGATAATGATTACCTAGAAACTAATTAAGGATTTCATGAAAACTGGTTTATGATTTCAATAATGACAATTACAATATTTACTGATTTATGAAATATATTTAATAACTACTAGAAGAAGGAAAAAATGAATGTTTTTTATTGATTTATGGTAAATCAGGTTATTGCCATTTTTCAAGAGAATACATGATGGTTATACATAAATATTTAGTATGTGGGAACCATGATATGATTCATGATATATAAGGGGTCATTGCTAAGATATATTTGGGATGTTAGTGACATAGATTATAATGTTTTATAATTCAATATTTTAGAATTCTTTAATGGTTAACAATTTATGGAATGATTTTTGTTAAAATATTTTCTTACCATATAAGTATTTATTAATATTTTAGAACATTTGATATCCTTATTGTTTTGTTAATGACGTATAAAATGAGCAATCATTCTATTTATGGATAACATGATCTATTAATTCTTCAGGATTGAAAAACTCAGCTTAATTTGAAGGAAAATGGTATATAGTGGACATTGATCAAGTAGCTACAAAGTGTAAGGTCTTCCTAAAATCATATAATTATATTCATTCATGGAAATTTTTCATGGATTTGGGAAAATGATATTGAACCCCAAAATGTTATCCCAGTACCTTCATTTCTATGAATCAACTGACACCACAGATCATTACAGATCTATAGCTTTGTGATTATTGACCTTATACTAACCATGATCTATATCACTCTCTATCATAACATGATATTTATTTTTCTCTTCCAAGTCCATGTTTTCACAAACAAACTATGATCTTCTAGGTGGAAAAATTGTAATTTGTTAATTTTGGTAACCATCATGTTTCATACATTCCCATTATAAAGGATTATTTAGTGTTCATATCTACAATGTTTGTTTTTATGAATGAAACCTTCGTGTATTAATAATGTGATATCCCAGATAAATTTCAATGGATAAATTATTATCATGTGGTGTAAAATGAAACACCCGAATATTTTGTATATTATTATTTTTTGATTTATTTTAATCTTTTCATGTTTTTCATTTCACAACACCCTTAAAATATATTTTTTATATATTAAATCACTATATTGTCTTGGATAATACCAAAAAATATTTTAATAATGATCCATGTGAAAAAAATAATCTTATCTTATAGTACACAATACACTATGTTTTTCTTGTTTTACAAACAATAACCAGTCCCTTTGACAACATTCATATCAAGCATGGTTGAGTTTTATCAAACAATAATATACTATTAATATTATTATTTATGTATTATAATAGCCAACACATAGAAATTGGAATAGAATTCATGAATAATATTAATGAAATAATATAAATCTGATTTATAAATGTATATAAAATAATTACATTGGTCATAAATTAGTATAAGTGAGTGAAATAATAGTTTGAAAATAAAGAAAATTATTTTCTAAGAAAATTATTTTCTATATACAACATTATTTATGTCAATAAAGTAAAAAACACAATGGATTAATTATTTAAATTAAATATATATAACATGTAATAAAAAAAAGTTCTATAATCATCTTATATATTTAATATGTATAAGATAAGTATAAATAATATTTTATTAATAAATAATGTAATTTTCTAAAAGGTAGATTTAACGCCAATTAGTTGTTAACACATTTTAGATAATATTTTTTCCCTTTTAAAATTTTTATTTTTATAAATAATCATCATTTTCAGAAGAGTAATATCAAATTATAATTTGGGTGAATTATTATATTTTTATAATAAGTTTCATTTTTAGAATATTAGTGAAAAACACATGATTTTAATTAAAAATAGATTTTTTACCTAATTTAGTTATATCATAAAAATATATTTTAGTTTCTTTTTAATTTATAATTAGATATATATTTCATAAATTAATAAAATTTAGGCCATTATATTTAATTTTTAAATTAAATTGGACATAAAAACATGGGAATGTTTTGAACATTTTTACATTAAAACCCATTCATTGTCATCCCATTTGTATAATTTATTTTAAATTAATTTCATTCACTTATATCATTCAAATTTTTTAAAAAATATTAAATTTTTCAAATCATCATAATTTATAATTTTTAAAATTTTCAGCATAGTATTTGAAAATATGATTAGTGAATTTTATTATAATTAATTAAAATAATTAATAGGAAACTTAGCATAGAAAATGAATAAACCATAAACATAAAGACTGAAATAATGTATAAAATTTCCCAAAAGACAATAGATGTTGATATTTAGACAAAATACTATATTTTAGAGAATTAGGACCATTTGTTTAGCCACATGACATTGGAAAAATTTGTGGGGAATTTCCTTTTAAAATATTTAAAATAATTCTACTCTTGATCCACTATAAAAGGTCACTCCCCCTTCCCACATAACAACACCTCTCAAGATCATTGGATCACAAAAAAATTTCTAAAACAATCCCCTTAATCACTACCTTTATCCTAGAATCCAAATTATGTCATAAATGAATCCAAGGAATCCATTTGGTGAAATCCAAAAGTTACCAAATAAAAGGACACATCCTTCCTCATGCTCGTTTTATTTTAATTTACATATAATGGTTAACAAACATAAAATTATTTTGTATGGGAGTCCATTGGCTAACAAAATGATGTTGTTCATTTTTTTCCTTTACCAGCTCTAATGATTGGTATTTATAAAAAAGAATAGATTTTATATAATATATCACATAACTTTTTGTTTATTTAATATTTCTTAATTAATATATAATACATAACTTCACATATTAAATTTTTTTAAATATGACATCATTATTTGTTAATTGTTGGAATACCGCCTCCTCAATGTGATTCAATTTGTTCAAACATTAAATGGAACATATTATTGATGGATTTAGTAAGTTTATATGATATATATGAAATAGTCAGGATACTAAATTGATAATATATATTTATATGTTATTTACATTATTTACATCAGTACAACAATATAATAGAAACATGGTTCATGTGTATGTATGTTCTGTAATATCTATGAATTGTGTATACCATTTGATACATATATCTTATATATATTATTATAAATATTTATATAATTACCATATATTATATTTATATAATTAATATTTATTGTATTTATATCATTTATAAAATTATGGAAAAAATTAAATCATGATCTAAGTAAGAGGATGTATAATAATAATTCAAAACATATATGGAAAACGACGAACATATTACCAAAAACATATCATTGAACTGGAGTTGTTAAAAAATAGAAAATATATAGTCCTAAATAAATCATATATGGTATTATATATTATCAAATACTTCATTGGTGAATTTATAATAAACTTCTATTTATTAGACATGAATTTTGAACATGTCTGAAAAATGTCAAGACATAGTGTATGGGTTTTCTCATCTCACTTCTCATAGCCAAGAGATACATGACTTATTCGATGTTAATTTATTTTGGGTGGTGTATATTCTACTCATGTATTTAATATATCATTATTATATATATAATTATGGTCATTTACATATACATTTTATGATATATTTTTTCATTTAATTTATGTTTCAAAAGTTACGAAATCGATAATGTAATTAAGTCATTATTTGAATAATTTGAGACACATGGCATATAATGCCCCTATAGTTTTTAATAAGGTATATTTATAGAAATTTAAATATTATATCATTAATATAATTATTTTATTTATTTCTTAATCATCATTATATTTTATTATTTTCATATTATTATAATTTAGATTAACCAAAGTTGTAACAGTTTATTATTACAATCTCATCGTTTATCGATATTTTTTAAGATTATGATTCCATTAATGAAATATGATGATCCATCTCCAGTAAAATATCTTAAATTTTCCTACCATCTAGTTATTATTGTTATATCCCATTAATGGCACCATTTTTCACATCTTTTTTTTAATATTATTAAGAATATGTTTTTTTGAAAATTTGACATTATTTCCCATTTCAGTCGGAAATCTATGTTCATTCAAACTAATATTTTCTAAAATAATTTTCAGACATATATAACTATTATTATATTATGTTTATATTAAATTTTTACCCAATTATTGTGTTCTTAAAATTAATTTTTAAAGTTTTCTATTATAATTTTTCCAATCAAGGGACTTTTCAAAACATTTAAGGTGAAAAAGTAATGTTCGACATGTACATACATTGCTACCATCCAGAACTTCATTTTCACGATGATTTCTTTTTAATTTTAAAAGGTTATTTTTTAAAAATAATTCCCAAATATTCTAAAAATATGTATATATTAAAATTTATTTCAATGAAAAATGGTTTTAATAAACGTTTTTTCAATTTGAAGGACCTTTTAATGATTTTAAATGATCCCATTAAAAATTTCAAAAGGTTTCTTTCAAATAAAATTATTTCAATGATCTAGAAGATTCTATATTATTTTTACAATTTTTATTCAATCAAAATTGTATTCGAAAATATTTCAAGCATCATAAATATATTTTCAAATAATTTTTTTCAAACGATATTCAAGTTACTTTTATTATTTTTTATGGAAAAATGATTTCAATATTATTATACATGTTTTCGAAAAAATGTTTTCAAAATAATTTCATGATTTATTTTTTAGTTTTCATGGAAAAATTGTATCAAAATAGTTTCAATATTTATAATTTTTCAAATTTATTTTCATGTAAAATGATATTCAATATTTTTTCTATTTTGAAAAATGTTTCTCAAAGCACAAAGGATAATTTCTTGAATTAATTTTTTTAAATTATATATAAAAATAATTTCTCATCTATGATGAAATTTTGTTGTCTTTCATCATTCATTTATAGAAAAATGATCCAATGATTAAATTCATATTTATAACCCTAATAGTCTATGCTTATATTCCATAATTTTCGGGAAACCAGTTTTCCTTTCACATGTCATATGTTTATTAAACCATTTCATTCCATTGGATATACATTGATGAAATGATTACGAAACCTATCACTTTTAAACATGATATTTTATTATTAAAGGTATATGATACCCATTTTATTTAAAGTTTATGTAATTATTTCTCATTATATTGTTTCACATGTATGCATGTTTTAATTATGAGATAGATGGGACCTATATATCACTCAAATGAATGGGGTAAAGTGTTATATCTCATGAGATAGATATATCTGGAATGTGAAGTAGACTCAATTTTTTATAGGCTTTTGTCTGTTAAGATGGTCTTGGTAGTGATCCATTATTAAAAATATGGTCATTTTTGTTATCATTGACTACTAATATTGGAATGAGATAAAACCAAGATAGGAAAGATAATGTGAGATGTGAACTCATTCTATTAACATGGTCTAGGAAGAAATGCAATAACTACTATAGAAATAATTTTATATTCCTTTATATCTGCCAAATATTTAATGTATTCTTCTGATGGTATAGTTACATGCGTCTTTATCTTAATTCCATAATGATTCAGGTCTAATTAAATACCATTTCTTATTAGAGGTATCATGCATATGATCGTTGATATATAGGGTATGATCATTAAATATCATTATCATGATCTCATGCCCTTATTCTCTTGTTATGATTATTTATATCCATTATTTACCATTACAGATCATCTGATATGACCCTATTATTATGATTTCGTTTTTATGTAATATATTTTTAAGGAAATATGATGATATTTTAATAGGTTATAATATTTTTATCCACATTTCCATAGACACTAATATATTATAATCCCCCAAAATTTATCTTTGTAATGTGTTGAATACTGATATAAAATGATTAATATTAATCTATGTTAATCATTGGTCACTATACTATTTCATGAGGTGGGATTTAAAGTGGTCCCTAAATCCTTAGTAGATTTTGATTACTCATCTATTGATAAAAACCTTGTTTTTAATAATGCAACTACTGATTATGTATCTATTAATAGATTTTTTATAGAATTTTTTTGGGTACTGAAACTCTTAGAATTATTAATTATAATTTACATATTTTCAATAATGTAATTAGAGTTAGGAAATCCCGTTCCTATATTTTTAATAAGTGTGAGAGACTATTCACATCTTAATAGATTAAATCTCTATGATATGAGAAAGAGTGGAAGTGGTGATGAAACAAGATGAAAATATTCTAGATTTTTTGTAATGGATTCATAAAAAGTATCCATGTGGGTTGTCTCTTATATTTAATGCATTAAATTTTAAAGATTTCAATTTTACTTTTTCTTAGACTGTAATTATGAGAAATATTTTCTACAATTTCATTTCCACCTACAGGTATCCATAACATGATCCCTTCTTTGGAGGCGACATATATAATAGTATATGTTGCATGATAGAGGCCATAGTAGAATATCTGATTATAATGACCCGTACATTAGATACATTGTTATTAAATCAGAATTGAAGCATACTTATTACAATATATAACAAAACCATGAAAGGACAGTATAGGTATAGTGTCTTTAGAAACTGATAAACATAAACAAATGGTTCATAAATCATCTACATTGCCTCCTGTTTATTTCATCATATCTAGAGCCCATTTTGGAATATCCTACATAATACCCTTCTTCCAGACGCGGGGAAAAGAAAACATACAAAAGGGTAAGTTCAAATGCTCAATAAGGGTAAAAAAAATAAATATCAATCATATCATATTCATAATAACATAACATTTTGAAAATCATAACCTGAAAAAGAGATAATAATATAATAACATGGGATAAATCATAGTAGTGAAATTTCATCCCAATTATAATAAAATAGAACTTTAAATTTTGTGTCATATACAAATAATCATAGAAAATCATTTCATATGAGTCAAGACTCATTTCCAAGACTATCATAGCGGACAAAGTCCATTACTAAACAGAGTTCACCCCTCATTCCAGTCATGTGTCACTGAACCGAATTAACTTGTCATTCTAGCCATGTCTATCTAATGAGATATAAATCTTTACCCAATGAATTGGACGGAAATATAGGTACCACCCATCTCATAATGAAACCATTCTAATGTGTGCCACAAAATCATAAATCATACATCATATCATAACCCATGTAATAAAAATGGGATTTTTAAACATCATGCCATCATAACATAATCCATATAAGATAAAAGGAAATCATAAAATTAATTCCATCATAACATTAAAAAATAAATGTAAAAATAGGGATAGAAACAGAACCCTATATTATCTTAGACAGAAAATAATGTTGATAGATCACTTGAACTCCATTCTTGATGAAAATATCCTTTTTTACTTCAAATTTGTTTTTCCTTTCTTAACATGTCATAAAATTTTAAAATAAATGATTTTGATTAAAAATAAACTTGATAACTTTTAAAGGATGCTTCATGGAAATATTTTTTTATGAAATCATAAAAATCCATTCATGTCGTATAAGTTAAAAAACATTCTTCTCGTACTTTGGCCAGAAAAGTCAAAAAGTACCTCGTACTAAAAATGACAAAATATTACTTTCATATCTTTTACTAAAAACACACTAATGGGTAAAATTGTATTTAAAAAATTGTAGGAGGATATAAATAATATTACATATTGGGGAAACATGGATGTGGATGATAAATGTGCCCCAGTAAATTCTGAAGTATAAACAATCTCAGATAAACATGAGATTGTGAGATTTTCCCTTACTTTAGGTCTGATATGCATTGTACGTATCTGAAGATTATGTATAATGATTTAAACAATTTCATTGACTTATTCCATAATCATATTCATTTTTATGATATCATATATGGTCATATTCTTATCTTCTTATTAATAATATTTCATTGCTTCTTGTTATTCGGGTGTTTAGTAGTTTATGTTCTTATGCATGTTTTGTCGAATAAATTCATATTACTCTTTCTATATTATAGATACATAATTTACAAAATTTTATAAGCATAATATATATCATATTTATTTATTCAATTCGTTTATATAATCATGGTTTAATTAAGATCATTTAGAACGAATCACATCACACCGTGGAGATGGTAAGCCATACGTACGCATGAGCGACGATATCGTTCCCATAATTATTGAATGGAATTGGAGTGGATTATATAATATATCATAGTTAGTATTATGTTATAATAATCATATATAGTTATTATTTTCACCATTATACCCATTAAAGTAAGGTGGTGGTGGAAAACATATTACACCACGACGTGGAGACGGTATTTTGTACGTACGCACGCACGGTGATTTCAGTTTCTGTAGGATAGATAAAAGGTTAAATGGGGTTGTTTCATATATATAATAACATATCAGTATATGAGTGATACTGATGTTATTAATTTATAATGAAACAAATAAATAAGAGGAAGTAGAAGAACAAGGAAATTTGAAAGAATTGGTAATGGATATTACCTCTTCTTCGACACGCCTCTTTGAAACCTCCATTTAGGGCACTAAAATTGGTTTTTGAAGAAGACCAGGACCTCTAGTATGTTTCTAGTGAATTTGAGAAGTGAAAAAGGCAGGTTTTGGTTGAGCTTCAATTTTCAATGTTTTGAAATGAGGAGAGGGAGGAGGTGCCCTTTTATAAGGGAGGAGAGGGCCAACTTTGGAAAACATAAAATATTATTCTATAATAAAGTCATATTCGGTTTATAATAGCTCCAAATTGATTTATTGAGAATATAAAGTTTTTATGGGTCTAAATCCTCTAAACCAATAGGTTTTAGTCAAGTTTAGGTTACTATTTTAACCTTATCATTTAGATTTAACTTTAAGTTAAATAATTTAACTTTTACCGTGTCTTGTTGTTTACTTACACTATATGGTAAATAAACTTAATATAACTAGAAAAACGAACCCCAAGTGGTTAATTATTAATATATATAACCTTATCTATGTCATTTGGATAAAACTTAGTTTATTAGGAATATAATAACAATTAATTATATAATATTTGTTTTAAAAACTATTTTATGTCAATTTTGAAACTATTTGGTAATTGATTTTTGTAAAAATCATAACAGAATGATTAGTTCTAAAATAGTTAATTAAATCAATACTAACATGTCATATTAAGCTATAAAATTTTGTGTAATTCATAAAAATTATCAAATTACATTTATTTGGGTATTTGTAACATCAATTATGTTAATATTTCAATAATAAGGTAATTAATGTATCATCATTGTGTCAAAAATAAATTAAATTATTTAATATCTAAAAAAATCAATAAAATACCATTATGTAGGAAATAATTTTATATTTATAATGAATATTTATAGTCTAATTTATCTAATGTATAACCCTATATTAAAAATGTTTTAGTTTTTAACCATTGATTTTATCACTTTTAACTCTTCTTTAAATAATATAATAATAAGTGTACTAATCTAATCCAAGTGGACATAAAGGGTAATATTTTATTCCTAAGGTTGTTTTTGGTCGAATTAAACTTATCCAATAGAATTAGGACATGTGTTAGGGTAATAATAATATCATTTTAACCCTTAATTACCATATTTACTTTTTACTGTGGTAAATAAAAGTAAATAGTTACTATTCAACAAAAATTATTTTTATCTTATTGAAACAAATTTTACTCCTTGATATTAACCTTGTCTCTTGGATTTTCAAATTTCAACTCACCGATTTGGTAAAATTAAGTTTTATGTATAATTGAAAATGTTCTTAGGAGGTGGGTAAAAGAGAGTGAAAAGTTCAATAAAATTTTTATATATCTAAAATTGTTATAAAATGACTCCAATGAATTACATTGAACTTATATAAGTATTATGAATCTATTTTGACCGAAAATAAATTTAAATAAAATAAATTATTATTTAAATAAAATTTTGGTTTTAACCAATACCTCAGTGTTTTCACTATTCATCAAAAAATGAATGTTTTTAGAAAAAAACCAAAATTTCACCCTTGGCTAATTTCAATATTCCGAATCCATAAATGAAGACCATTTTGAATGATAATGTTTTTAAAATTTCAAAAAGCTGGTATTACTATTCATAACAGCTAGTTTATATAATATTTTAATAGCATATTTTTGTTTAGTGAAACTCGATATTGCTTAAAACACATGCTATCGAGGAAGGTTACTCTTGCGTATAACGCAATCCAAGCTAGTGTTGTGTGTAGTGAAAGATTCCTTTGATGTTTCGTATAACATAATTCATAAAAAATATACTTCTCATAAAATATATGGGTGTTACATTCTACCCCCCTTAAAATGACTTTCGCCCTCAAAATTCGTCACTTTGTAATAAACATATGAGGATACCTATCCCTCATTACATCCTCAAGCTCCCATGTAGCTTATTCTAATTGGTGGTTCCTCTATAAAACATTCACCAAGAAAGTGGTCTTTTCTGTAGAAAATTTTCACTAGGATCCAGATTCTTTAGCAGTTGTTCTTCAAAAGAAATATCTTACTCCAGCAGTACAACATCTGAACTTAGTACATCTGAAGGATCGAGTATTTACTTTCTCCGGAGAGATACATGGAACACATCGTGAACTTGAGATAGATTCAGTGGAAGTGCCAATTGGTAAGCTAAATTCCCAACACGGTCTATTATTTTGAATGGACCGATATACCTAGGGCTTAGCTTTCCCTTCTTTCCAAATCTCATTACTCTCTTCCAAGTAGATATTCGTAAGAAAACTTTATCACCCACTTCAAACTCTATGTCTTTTCTTCGGTTATCGTCCTAACTTTTTTGTCGACTCTTACCTGCTCTTATGTGTTGTTGAATAGATCGGACCTTTTCTATCATCTCATCAACAAGATCACGTCCTAATAGCATTCTATGCCCAACTTCATTCCAGGAAGTTGGAGTTTGGAATTTCTTTCCATAGAGAGCTTCATAAGGAGCCATCTGAATACTGGAAAGAAAGATATTATTATAAGAAAATTCCACCAAAGGTAGGTATTGATCCCATCCACCTTTCAAATCCATAAAGAAAGATCTCAAAATTTCTTCAAGAATTGGAATTTTCCTCTCAGACTGACCTTTTTTCTTAGGATGATAAGCAGTGTTGAATCTCAACTCTGTTTCTAGAGTATGCTGAAGACTTTGCCAAAACATCGAGGTAAACATCAGATCCTGATCAGATATAATGGAAATTTGTACTCCTTGCAATCTTACCACGTCTATCATGTATATCCTGGAAAGATGATCCAAAGATAAATATTCTCTAATAGCACTGAGGTGTGACGAATTTGTAAGAAAATAAACTATAACCCAGATAGCATTATTGCCTTTGGATATTTTAGGAAGTCTGGTGACAAAGTCCATAGTGATTTTTTCCCATTTCCATTTAGGTATGGGTAATGGTTGTAACATCCCCTTATACTTCTGTCTCTCGGCTTTAACATGCTAACAAACCAAGCATCGAGAGACATATTCCGCAACATCTCTTTACATTCCATCCCACCATAAGTACTCTTTCAGGTCCCTATAAATCATTGTGCCTCTAGGATGAATAGAGAATGAACATCTATGAGCCTCATCCAGCAGCTCCTTATTTAAATATGGGATGGGAGGAACCCAAACCTGATTCATGAACCTTATTATCCCCTCACAATCAAGGTTGAATTTAGGAACATTTCTCACCTTCTTTTGTAACTCTACATCATCTTTCTGGACCTCTTTAATCTTCACATGCAATGATATTTGAACATTCATTTGAAAAAGATAAGATTTTTCCCTTTCCATTATAATTCCAAGATCCATCCTTTTTAAATCCATAAATATTTGATCATTTGAGATCCCCATAATGGATAAGATAGCATGGTCTTGTCGACTTAATGCATCTACCACCTTGTTTGTTTTCCTAGGGTGATAATGAATTGATCAGTCGTAGTCCTTAATCAACTCCAACCATCTACTTTGGCACATATTCAACTCCTTTTGGGTGAAAATATACTTTAACCTTTTATAATCAGCATAAATATCACACCTTTCATCATAAAGATAATGCCTCCATATTTTTAAAGTAAAGATTACCGCAGCTAACTCCAAATCATGAGTTGGGTAATTTTGCTGATGGATTTTCAACTATCGTGAGGCATAAGCTATCACCATATCATTTTGCATGAGAACAGACCCTAGTCCCTTCTTGGATGCATCACTGTAGATCACAATCCTTTCTCCACTATACGGTAGTGTGAGCATATGTTCACTAGATAACCTTCATTTTAACTCTTTTAAATTCTCTTCACACTCCTCCGTCCAAACCAACTTAACACCTTTTCGTGTCAACTTGGTGATTGGATTAGATAACCTTGAAATTTTTTTCACAAAACATCGATAATGTCCATCCAGACCAAGAAAACATCAGATCCCAATTACTATTGTTGGTCTTGACCATCTTTTGATAACTTCTATTTTTGCAGGATCCACAGATATCCCGTCTTTTGAGATTATGTGACCCAAAAATGAAACTTTTTTAAGCCAAAATTCACACTTGGTAAATTTGGCAAAAAGCATCTCCTTTCTCAGGGTCTTTAATACAATTGTCAAGTGATCTTCATGTACTTCCATTCTCTTTGAATAAACAAGAATATCATCTATAAAGACTACCACAAACTGATCAAGATAGTCTCTAAAGACTCTATTCAACAGATCCATGAAGATATCAGGGGCATTAGTAAGACCAAATGGCATCACTATAAATTCATAGTATCCATACCTTGTATCGAAAGTTGTCTTTGGTATATCCCCCCTTTTGACCCTAAATAGATGATACCCTAAACAGAGATCAATCTTCGAAAAGTATTGAGCTCCGCGTAGTTGGTCAAATAAGTCATCAATGCATGGGAGATGATATTTGTTCTTGATAATGATCTTGTTAAGTTCATGATAATCAATGTAGAGTCTCATCGATCCATATTTCTTCTTAAAAAATAGAACAGGTGCTCCCCAAGGTGACGCACTAGGGCATATGAATCCTTTATCAATATTCTCTTAGATTTGCTTCTTCAATTCCTACAACTCAATTGGGGCCATTATATATGGTGTCTTTGAAAAAGTCATAACAACTAATATGAGTTATATTGAAAACTCAACTTCATGAATTGGTGGAAAACCTGGAAATTCTTTTATAAAGACATCATAAAACTCCCATACAATGGGTGTATTCTAAATTGTGAGTTTCTCGCCAACCATTTGAGATAAATAACCTTCATTTAGTGGAATCTAGACACATAAGATGGAAGAAATTTCCACTGGAAGGTCATGTTAATCCTTGCATCAATAAATGATCATAGATTGATCAGGAATATGAAATGTGACTACCCTTCGTTGGAAATGGATATGAGATCCATATAAGGAAATCCAATCCATACCAAGAATCAAATCAAATTCCACTATATGAAGGATCAAAAGATTTGCAGGAAGCACTTTCCAAAAAACATCAATTGCAGAATAATTGTAAACTTTTGATGCAACCGTTGTGCCATTAAGAGTTGTCACATCTAACTCAACATATAATTTTTGAGGTAATACGTAGATACCATTAGAAAATTATTCATAAATAAAAGAGTGGGTGGATCCAGAATCAAGTAAAACATTTTCTACTTTAGAGTGGATGGTATGTGTACCTTTCACCACTTTGTTATCATCCTCCACATCACCGATGGTAATTGCATGTGACTTTCCTTTGACTTTGGCCTTAAGAGTTTGTTGACATCAACCATCATAAACAACCCCTGGATTTGGGCATTGATTGGAATAATTCCCCATCTCCTTGCACTTGAAACATTGAAGTGTTGGAGGTTCATTCTGTGTAACCCTTTCTTTGTTCACATCATTAGACTTAATCTTCCCATTATTTCAACATTAAATTTAATGATGAACTTATTTTCCACACTTGAAAATTTTTCTTATCCCTTTTAGAAAATTTCATGCATGTTTCTTTCCACAATTTGAGAATAAATTAAAACTCATCATCTTTTCAGTGTGGTCTTTATATTTTCCATTGAATTCCATTTTCCTCTTCTTATCAAACCCATATTACTGATGGGTTACTCCAATCTCCATCTCGACCTTGAGAGCACATCGAACAATTTCCTCATAGCTATTGAAGTCCCTTATAGATAACGCCCATCGTAGAATTGGTTTTATGACACTAAAGAAATGATCGATTTTACTCTCAGGTTGGATACTATTTCTGGAAGCGTACCTTGAAAGTATTGTAAAATTCTCTTCATAGGTACCAACAGATTCATCATCCTTTTGCTTCAGTTCAAGAAACTCTTTCTCTATCTTTGTTCAAAGAATACGAGGGAAGTACTTATTAAAGAATATGTTCTTGAACATTTCCCATTCCATGGACACAATTTCATATCATTGCCTCATATTCTTGATAAGATTCTACCATTGATCAGCTTCACCTTCCAAGCGATATACTTCTAAGATAACTATATCATGCTCAAAACATTGAAGGACTGAAAATATATTTTCAGTGGTACTGATCCATTGTTCATCCACTAATGGATCAGTAGACCCTCTGAATGAATGTGGAAGCTTCCTCATGAAGGATTCAACATAATGTTGCTCCTTCCTTTGCTTGTTTGGAAGTCCTGCATGATTCATAGCTGGAGAAAGTTGTGTGAGCATGGCTACAAGATTTTTCATTCCGGCTCCCATAACGTTTGGTTGATCAGGCAGACAATCATTGCATTGTCTGTCACATTCATCATTAACACAGTTCCTTTGAGTTCCAACCACTAACTAAAACAAAGAATCATAGTGTGAAAAGCACTAATTACAAAAGGAAAACAACATAATCAGTAATAGAATTTCACACTTTAGGTCTTATCATAGGTTAATCATGGACATTTCTAAAACAATATGATTATGTTCTATGCTTAGACATATCCTTAGGGTTTTTACTAAGGTTTTAACATCCTATTTTACAAAGGTTGAATATACCTTACCTCTGATACCAACTATAATGACCCATACATTATATACATGGTTATTACATCAGAATTGAATAATACATATTAAAACATATAGAAAAACCACGAAAGGAAAGTATAGGTATAATGTCTTTAGAAACTGGGAAACCTAAACAACGGGTTCATAAATCATCTACATAGTCTCCCATTTATTTCATTATATCTAGAGTCCCTTTAGGCATATCCTACTTAATACCCTTATTTGAGACCTGGGAAAAAGAAAACATATAGAAGGGTGATCTCAAATGCTCAGTAAGGGTAAAAAAAATATCAATAATAAAATATTCATAAGAACATAAAATTTTGAAAATATTAACCTGCAGAAAAGATAATAATATCATTACAAGGGATAAATCATAGTAGTGAAATGTAATCCCAATAATCATAACTTATAAAATTAAATTTTATGTCATAGACACATAATCATAGAAAATCATTTAATATTAGTAAAGACTCATTTTCAAGTCTATCATAGTGGACAAAGTCCATTACTGGACCGAGTTCACTCCTCGTTCCATTCCTGTGTCACTGAACCAGATTAACTTGACATTACATCCATTTCTATCTCTTGAGATATAAATCATTACCCAATGCATTGGAGGGAGATATACGTCCCAACCATCTCATAATGATACAAGACTGATGTGTGCCACAAAATCATAAATCGTACATCGTATCATAACCCATGTAATAAAAAAAGGATTCTTAATCATCATGTCATCACAACATAATCCATATAAGATAAAAGAACATTATAAAATTAATTAAATCATAACATAATCAAATTAATATAAAAATAGGGATATAAACATAATCCTATAATATCATAGATGGAAAATAATTTTGATACAACACTTGAACTCCATTCTTGAGGAAAATATCTTTTCTACTTCAGAAACATTTTTCCTTTCTTAACATGTCATACAATTTTAAACTAAAATAAGTTGATTAAAAACTAAACTTGAAAACTTGTAATGTAATATTCATGGAAATAATTTCCTATGAAATCATAAAAATCCATTCATTCTGTATAAGTTAAAAAAACATTCTTCGTGTACTTTGGCCGGAAAAGTCAAAAAGTATCTCGTACTAAAAACGAAAAAATATTCCTTTCATATATTTTTCTAAAAACGTAACAGTGGGTAAAATTGGATTTAAAAAATTGTTGGAGGATATAAATAATATTACATATTGACGAAACATGGATGTGGATGATAAATATTCCCTAGTAAATTTTGAAGTATAAACAATCTCGGATAAAAATGAGATTGTGAGATTTTCCCTTACCATAGGTCTGATATGATTTGTACATATCTGAACCTCATGTATATGATTTAAAAAATGTCATTGACTTCTTCTAGAATCATATTCATTGTTATGATATCAAATATGGTCATATTCTTATCTTCTTATTAGTAATATTTCATTGATTCTTGTTCTTCGGGTGTTTATTGCTTTATGTTCTTATGCGTGTTTTGTCAAATAAATTCGTATTACTCTTTTTAGTTTATAGATAAATCATTTAAAAAATTGTAAAAACATAATATATATCATATTTATTCATTCAATTCGTTTATATAATCATGGTATAATGATCATCATGTAGAAGGAATCACATCACACCATAGAGACGGTAAGTCGTACGTACGCACGAGCGACGATATCGTTCGCATAATTATTGAATGGTATTGGAGTGGATAGTAGAATATATCAGAGTTATTATCATGTTATAATATTCATATATAGTTATTATTTACACCATTATACCCATACATGTAAGGTGGTGGTGGAAAACAGATTACACCACGACGTGGAGATTTTATTCCGTACGTACGCACGCGCCGTGATTTCATTTTCCATAGGATAGATAAAAGTTGAAATAGGGTTGTTTCATATTTATAATAAAATATTATTATATGAGTGATACTGATGTTATTACTTTATAATGAAACAAATAATGTAGAGGAAGTATAAGAAGAAGTAAATTTGAATGTATTGGTAACAGATATTACCTCTTCTTCGACACGCCTCTATGAAACCTCCTTTTAGGGAACTAAAATTGGTCATTTAAGAAGACCAGGACCTCTATTATGTTTCTAGTGAATTTGATATGGTAAATGGGTAGGTTTTGTTTTGAGTATGAATGCTCAAAGTTGTGTAAAGAGGAGAGGGAGGAGGTTCTCTTTTATAACGGAGGAGAGGGGAACCTTAGAAAAACATAAAATATTATTTTATAATAAAGTCATATTCAGTTTATAATAGCTCAAAATTGATTTATTTAGAAGATAATGTCGATATGGGTCTAAATACTCTCAATAAAGAGGTTCTAGACAAGTTTATGTTACTATATTAACCTTATCATTTAGATTTAATATTAAGTTAAATAATTTAACTTTTACCGTGTATTCTGGTTTTCTTACACTATTGTTAATAAACGTACTATAATAAGCCAAATTAACCCCAAGTGGTTCATTATTAAAATATATAACCTTATCTAAGTCATTTTTTCGATCCTAAGATTTTTTTGAATATAATAACAATTAATAATATAATATTTCTCTTAAAAACTATTTTAGGTCAATTTTGATTCTATTTGGTAATTGATTTTTGTGAAAATAATAAGAGAAATATTATTTCAAATAAAGTTAATTAAATCAATACTAACATGTCATAGTAACCTATAAAATTATAGGAATTCATAAAAAGTCTCAAATTACATTTACTTGGGTATTTATAACATCAATTATGTTAATATTTCATTAATAAGGTAATTACTGCATCATCATTGTGTCATAAATAAATTAAAATATTTAAGTCTAAAAATTATAAATAAATTACCATTATTTAGGAAATATTTTTAGCTTTCTAGTGAATATTTATAGTAGAATTTATCATATGTATTACCCAAAATTAAAAATGTTTTAGTTATTAAACATTGATTTTAACTCTTTTAACTCTCCTTTAAATAAAATAATAATAAGTGTCCTAATCTAATCCAAGTGGACCTAATGGGTAATAATTTATTCCTAAGGTTGTTTTTGGTTGAATTACACTTATCAAATAGAATTAAGACATGTTTTATGGTAATAATAATATCATTTTTACCCTGAATTACCCTATTTACTTTTAACTATGGTAAATAAAAGTAAAAGTTACAATTCACCAAAAAATATTTATATCTTATTGAACCACATTTTACTCCTTGATATTAACGATGTCTCTTGGATTTTCGGAATTCAACTCACAGAAGTGGTAAAATTATGTTTTATGTACAATTGCAAATGCTCCTAAGAGGTGGGTAAAAGGCGGTGAAAAGTTTAATAAAACTTTTATAGATCTAAAATTATTATAAAATTACCTCAATGAATTACATTGAATATATATAAGTATTATGTATCTATTGTTACATCAAATAAATTTACATAAAATAAATTAATATTTAAATAAAAAGTTGGTTTTAACCAATAACTCAGTGTTTTCACTATTCATCAAAAATTTAAGGTTTTCAGAAAAATAAAAAAATTTCACCCTAGGATAATTTCGATATTTTGAATCCAAAAATGAATTACATTTTGAAATATAAAATTTATAATATTTCAAAAAGTGGGTATTAGTATTCATAACAGCTAGTTTATATAATATTTTAATAGCATATCGTTGTTTAGTGAAACTCGAAATTGCGTACAACTCATGCTATCGAGGAAGGTTGCTCTTACGTATAATGCAAGCAAGGTAGTGTTGTGTGTAGTGAAATATTCCTCTCATGTTGCTTATAACATATGAAATAAAAAATATACTTCTCAAAAAATATCAGGGTGTTACACTGATGTTATAGGAACTCATATAGTCTGAGATTTGGGAACATTTTCGCTAACACCTTATATCTATTCCATGCCCTCTAAGATGAATCCCTATTGTCCTGATTAAATTTTTTAATCACATTCTAGAGCCTCAAGGTTATGATGAGTGGAAATATTTATCATGTAATATAATGACTAGGTCATCCAAAGTCACGATGGACATAGTATGTTGAATGTTTATCTAATACATGGTTCTGTGACAATAGGATAATGGAAATACTCTCAGTATTATAGTGTTGGAAAAAAATCATCGTTGAAAATGGTATCAAAATCCTAAAAAATTGAATTATACTCAATGAGTTAATCACAATCAGGTCCACTAAATATTCACATGTTTTATATCATATAAATGAGTCAATGATTGATTTCAAAAAAATTCACCTGAATAGGTGCTAGGACAACATTGTGAGAATCACCAAGGATGTATGGAAAATAATAATGTTTTATGAGGTGCAATTATAGTTTTTCTTTCTCATCTTGAAGTTCAAGGAGTGAATATTGGTCGTTTTCTGATGGGGTGAGACAAGATCATTTCCCTCATCCGATGAAAAATACCATTATGTTTTATCTGATATTTTGATCCACTAAGCTATATAAATCATTTCATCGGTGTTTTGGCTTCATGAATGAGTCTAGCGACATTAGCTCATTCACTTTGATAAATCCAAGTAGACGTATATTATTGTTTTTATAAAGACAATTATAAAAATAGAATATGGGAAGGAAAAAAAGAAAATGTAGTGGTTGGGTTAGGTGATTTTTCATTCAAACCATTAGTCATTAGGCCTATGTAAAACTTTTCCCTAGTAACCCAGACCAAATTTTGTGTCCCCATAAATTTTGATTGATTTCTCTAGGAATTTACCAAATTATATATTAATTTCCCTAAATAAAACTTATCTACTAATGAATAGTTGGTGTATGTCTAAGGTAAAATGCACATAGGTTTGTAGTTATACTTGAAACCCAATGTTTAGTAATTCTTGAGGATTCCTCATGTTCACATTTCATTATTTGTCTGGACATAAAATTTGTATCTTGGGTATTAAAAATGACTAAAGGATGGGTTCATGGTCAATAAATGGGTAACTATGATGGGTAACCCAAAATCTAGCATAGGATATACCTATTATGTATGTCGAAAAGCATTGAAATAGGAATAAATGTTTTTTGGTCCAACAAATATTATCAATGTAATATGGACAAGACTACATTGTCATATGTAATTGACAACCTAAATGTAGGAAGCAAGGATTATATTCCAAAATATATACACGTAATTAGTCCAATGATGATATTCTTTAACGAGGTCATTATTCAGTTTTCACATCCGATGGTATGAGAAAGTAAAAAATAATTAAAATGAAAATTGTTTTAATCGATGTTAGTAGTTATAGGGTTACCATTTTTTTATTTTTAGACATTCATTATGATCAGTCCAACCTAAATATTTACCGCTAAACATTTGAAGATTCACTGAACATAGAGTATTTAAAATAATGTAGAGAAATAGTTTGAAGCACACTTGAATTGAAAAATAGAAAATATAAACAAATAAATCCACTATTAAAATGGTCTAAAAAATAAATACTGACAGGATTGATGAATTAATAAAGAAATAAACAACAATCATTGTTTCACAACAAATGGGATAGGATACATAAATTCAAAATAAAAATGAAAAACAAATTCATCTTCTAATATAATTTGGAAACAATAGAATGTGTATAATTGTTAAATAATTCAGATGTGAGTAGAGGAATTGGAAATCAAATAAAACCTAGAAGAACATAACAATGAAAGAACTAATATCTGAACATTGAGTGGTCGCTCTAAATGTTGAGGGTGATGAAATATTTATAACCACAAAATTTACTGGACATGAAATATCTTCACATAATGTAGTGGATCCATGTAGCTTCATCATCAACACATATATAAAATGTATCTATCTTTTACACAGTTTACTTCAAATACTCTAAAACCTAAAAATATTTTTTATCTGAATGGATTATTCATGTTGAATCCTTAGTGGAAATTTTGTTTTTAACATCTCTCATCATGTTCTGAGTTATTTCGTTTCAATATTCATAGTTTAAATCCTTCATGATGTGTAATCAAGATAAATTATGTAACACTCAGAAAATAAATGTAGGAACATTTAATTTGATACCATGTAGTAGATGCAACAACAACCACATATGTGATTAAAATAACTGAGTATATATAATATATATACTATTATAAATAAAATGAATATATTTTATTAATTTTAATTAAATTGGTACTTATTTTTCATACATTTCATGCAACAATGAGTTTCATCAATGTTTTTTTTACTCGCAAGACTCAGTTTTAAAAAAAATTTAATATATTATTAAAATATTTTTATTTAATATAATAAGATATAACATATACCTTAAATTAGCAATTATGAATATTAATAACTAATTTATAAATATTTTTTTAAAACAAGTAAAATATATTAAATTTAAATCAATCAATTATGAATGATTACAAGATCCAGTAATATATATAAATATATATTTTACGAAATAAATATTTTTTACATTCATCAAAAATATTTTCCATGAATAAGATATGAACAAACCCAATTTCATGCATAAGGTATTATATTTTTATAAAGGTAATTTTACTAATTTATAATGGGGAAACTATTTTATATCATAATTTTAAAACTTTTATAAATTTTATATGTAAAAATAAAAATTATCAACAATACAGTAACATAAAAATTAGGTTATAGGTAATTTTTTGTAATTTTTTTGACGATTAATTTTTTAATGAAAACTGAAAAAATGATTTTTAATTCAAAAAAAAAACAATTTCATCAAGATTATTTACCAGTATAAATAATATTATCAACTATTTTTAAAGTTTTATTATATTTTCTTTTAAAAAGAAAAAATCCAATTTGTTTCCTTAGAATCAATTTTACTTTTAAATTGATCTTGAAAACATTGCACACATTTAGACATTTAAACATTAAGAACCTACATTCCATTCATGTCTATGGGATTAAGTAAAAAATTATTCATTACACATATTTGATTGGAATTTAAAAAAAAAGATTAATTTTTTTTAATAAAAATAATTTATATTTTATAACAATCTAAACCATGATTTTGGAAAAAAATATCGGTGAATGTAATTAAAATTAATTAAAAATATAACGGTGAAATCAAGATTATCAGGGGACTAAAAAGTAATTTTGAGGGACCAAATGAAATATACAGTCATACAATGGACATTTTATTTCAATATATAGACCATATACTCTCTTAAGAATACTTTGGACCATTATTTTTGCAGCATTAATTTTGGAATATGTGGGTGGAATCCCATTTTCCAAAATATACAAGAGTGCAACTCCTCCTCTATTATGAAAAAGAAAATCAATAATCCCACTTACCCACACCACTAAAAACAATTCGTCTTAACCATGATCTTCCAAATTAACTTTAAAAAATATCTCCTTGGACTATATAAGCCACACTATTCTCATAAATTCAACCATTGAATCCCTTTGCTGCAATGAAAATAGAGTTACCAGATTTAGAGGTGAAATCTTTCCTCAAGCTCTATATATTTATTTACACAGTCCACTCTTTAAATAATAATTATTCCATGATTATATAATCCAAATTAGATCATAAATAAAATTAATTTTTTTATTTTAATTATTTTACTAACACTTACCCACAATTCCATCTAATGTGTAAGCAACATAACATTTATGTGCATGATGAACTTCCACCTAACAAAAGGTAGTTGTTCGTTTTTTATTTTCAACCTCTCATTGAAGGGAATTATGGTGGGAAATAAATTTATATATGTTATATATGATAATAATAATAATGTTTTTATTTTTATATAATTATATTATATCACATTCCATTATGAACTCCTTTTTGTTGGAATACAATAACATGGATTGTGGATGTATGGATTATCACCCCAGTAAAGCGATGTGATTCGTTCCCACAATACACAAAACATATAATTTATGGTTTTAAAACTAATATATAAAATATATGACATATATAATATACTATAAATATTATATACATTTACATAATTTAATTTTCATTCATTTGATATTGAAAAGAAACGAATATAGTGTTATATGTACTTTTGGCCAACTATCTCCAACATCAGTGCATTAGCTTTTTTATATCCATGTATTATTAATTATTATAAATAAATATATAACTAATTTAATTTATATTAAAATAAATTTTTTGAATTATCTAGATCATTAACCCTTGACAGAAACAACAAATACTATTTTAAAACATACTATAAAAACTAGGTGACTAAGACACGAAATTGTGAAAACAATTAAGGATTGTTATCAAATAAATAATAAGATGTTATAACTACTTAATATATGATATTATAAATATGATTACGGTTCTAGTTTTAGTTGTTATAATTTTTAAAACCATTATATTTTAATTTAATTTATGCTCACCAAAAATGGGAATGTAATTTAAGGGATTTAGTGTCATTTTACATTACATTGGGAGTTATTTGTTATTATGCACCTAGATTCTTTTATGTGGTGTATATACTACTTATTGACATGTAATATCATAAATGTACTTATTTTTAACATATTATATGTTTTATATAATGTTATTCCTTAATTGATATTATTACTCAAATGATTCAAAGTGGTATGGACATGTTAGAATATTTAAATATTATTGTCCATGGGAATGTTTATAATGATTATCTTTGTAATCAACCATCATAATGTGACTCTTAACATTATATTGAAATAAAAAAATTCTATATTATGAACCTAATCTATCTTATTTGGATAACATAATTCTAGTTTTTAATTTAATATCATAACTCATACATTCTTCAAGATATTTTGAGTTTTAATTTGAATTACTTCATCTAAATGGATTAACGTTAAATGTTTACTTGTGAAGAATAATTTCAAAACCCAGCTTTTCATTGGCATTTATTTCTTCCTCTGTAAACACCTGGAAATTATGTTAAATTTTTTTTCTTAAATTCATGGGATTTTTACGAGTCTGCGAAAATTTATGGTGCTTGATTTCAAGGCCCAGTGTGCCTAGAATCAATTTCTGATGTTTTGTTAGGGTACGTTCAGTAAACGTACAAGTGGGATTTTGTAACATTTTATACAGTGCTCGGAATTGAAATCTAAGGGCACTGTTGAACTTGTAGCACCGATATTCGTTTAAGAAGACTTTCACCTCGATTGCAGTTGGTCAGAGATGGAAGTTAGTTTTTTGGGATTTTTTAATAAATTGAATAAAAATAAAGTGTTTTGTTTATTTTTATTCTGGTGGTTAAAATCTCCAAGAGGAGGTTGGAGGTGGGGGCCACCACACCCTAACCTCCCATGGGAGGTTATGGTGGTGGGGCCCACCCGAGCATAACCTCCCTTGGGAGGATAGTTAAGGTGGGGGCCACCTGGGAGTTAAACCCCCTTTAACTCCCCATTTATGTGGGATGAATCTCTCCACCTTCCCCCATTAATTTAATGTGCCAACACTTAAAATTAGTTAATTGAACTATTTAATTTATTTAATTGGCACCTTTTTAATTATATTGAATTCATGCCAATAATTAAATAATAGACAAATATCTTATTTTATTTTGGTTGGCATCTATTTAATAGATGGAGCTTTGAGAGATAACTTGGAGAAATTCATCCTGCCAATGAAGAGTGCCACTCACCACCGAAGAATGTTTAACTCCTTCTTCGATCCTCAACTGTGCCAAAAGGGAAGGTGTCGACCACAAAGACGTCATCTTGGACTTCTTCCCCTCCAAACACTCATCCGCCAATGATGGTTATCCTCTTCCATTTCCGACGTCGATGAAACAATGCTCGCCTTTCCGTGACTTCATCAACGATCATCATCATACGAGGTAGGGGGATTTGAGTTGATTTTGTACCCGTTCTGCATTTTTGAATTTATTGAATGTGAATTGCCAAATGATGACACCATAATGAGGAGGGCTCTGACCGCACGAACACATCGTGACCCTCCCACTTTGTTCTATCTCGCTTGTTAATTATGGTGGTAGTGCAACAACGCCGTTGGAAGAATGCACCGCGGAGGGGAGACGCGACCGGCTGCGAAGAAAACCTGTGGTGGAAGGGATACTGGGTTGCCGTAGGGTAGCGGCGTCGTCACGCCGCACAGGTGGAAGGGTCACGGCCAGGAGGGCCACGGATTTCGGGTGGTGAGAACGTCCCTTCCACCTCAGGTTTTCTTCACACCATGCAGAGTAGTAGGGAGTCGTGGATAGGGTGGGTCGTGGCGGAGGAGCAGGGGCGCGGAGCCATCGCGCTGTGCCGGTGGTGCAGAACCGGTTGGCCGCTCGGCTAGCCGGACAAGGCAGGACCCCTCGGGTCCAGCGGGTTTCGTAAACGGGTGACTATTTCCAGTTCTGAATGGAATTCAGGGGGCGTGGCAATCCCCCGCCCCCACGGCGTGGCCAGCTGGGCCACGTGGGCTAACCGGGCCGCTGGGCCAACCGGGACACCTGGCCAAATGGGCGGCCGGGCCGCCATCGGGCCAGACCGCCCCCTCTGGCTGGGCCACTACCTCGGGTCGGACCACCTTCGGGTCGGGCCACTCTTTTCAGGGCTGGTTCGGAACTACGGATCGGGTCAAACACACGGACCGGGTCAGACCCCAGTCCGGACCTGATTAGCCTGAATACACATTTTCACCCGTATCTTGGGCTACGGGTTTCCGATCGACAAACCACCTGTGGTGATGGAAATATTGGAGCAAGAAACTTCTTTTGGCATACCCCACTTGAGGTTTGGACATTGTTGGGTTATAGTTGGGTTGGTTTGAACATAAAAACCAACAGGGCCCCTTGAATGGAAATGCCAATAACTCACAGACCAGACGTCCTATTGACGTATTATCTATTCCGTTGAGAGCCCTATGAAGAGGCTGACATTTGAGATACTTCTCCTTGGGAATTAATTACTATTGGAGTATCGACAAGTATCTCATGGAGAGGATCCTCCTGGAGACGATTAAGAGTAGTACGGAGACCTAGTTGCTAGCTGATACCTGACGACTGTTGACCTTTATACTCGGAGTGCTTCAACTAACCCATTGGGAAGTGCCTCTGTGGGACATGGCAGACCCATAGTGGGGAGCGCCTCTTTGTGACAAAGAAGACCCACAGTACTCAACAGGAGGAGTAACTCAGCACGCTATAAGGGGAAGCGCCTCTATGCGATGCGGAAAACCCACAGTGGGGAGTGCCTCTGTGTGACGCAGAATACCCAAGGTACTCAACAGGAGGAGTACCACAACAGTCCAAGAAAGTGGGAAGTGCCTTTGTGTTACACTACAGGCCCACAATACTATATAGAGGGGGAGTACAAATGCAGTCGAGGTTTTAACAGTTTTACTTGGAGTGTTACATGTTACCACCCCTGGAATTAAATCCTAGTTTTCAGCTGAGTCAATGACGCTAGTGTTTTCTTCATGATTGATATGGGTTACTAGGTAACGTAGTTATATGTATGGTCCTATACCTAAGTAATTTTTATTCATTGATTTCATACATTTTGGTTTATTGTAGTTGGATTTTGTGAGACCTTGATTGTCCTGGGGTCCCTACTGTGTATCGTTATACTCACCCATGCATGGGCTATGCCCGCACCTCGTTGTGTTGGTTGCAGATGACTGACAGTGCTAACTGAGGGAGAGAGTAGTAAGACTGGACGGTACCTGGAGGTGGACCACTCGGCGTGACGGTACACGAAGTGTACAGACAGACGTGGAGTGTTGAGGATGCCAAATGTACCTACCCTTCAGGTAGGAACCCCAGAGGATGATCCCGTAGCTTCTTTTCATCTTCTTTCAATTGTACTTGTACTTTTCTATTTCCTTGTACATTACTATTGGGCTTGTATTTCCGGCCCCCTTTACTTTCAGAACTCTCTTTTGGATAAATTTTTTACTTAGTGTTTTACTTTTAGTTGTGTAATCTATTGTGTGAGTTTTAGTTTATAATGGAAATTCCTTACCATTTTAGGAATTTTTTGCCTTTGGTACTAGTCGTCAGCCCCTGGCCTATAGAAGGAGGGCATGGGGTAGTCACGTTACAGGCCCTAGGGGAAGGTTCGTGACAAATTGGTATCATAGGAGTTGGTTCTACCATATAAATTTGGACTCTGATCATTCTTTTCTGTGAAGTAATGGTGCTAAGGGTACTAAGTGTGCTTTTCAGTTCAGGGAGTCCAGTATTGGTGCGGGAGGCTCACGTATCCATAAAAAAAGACCTTAAATAATAATATCTGACTTAATTCATGAAAACACTGATTGAGTGTGTGTTTTCAAATGTTTTCTAAAGTCATCTCAATCAGGTCAGATCACTAGGTAGAATATTTTGATCTTGATAAAACTGTGTCTTTCATGATGCCTCCCCTTAGAGCCCCGAGGGACATACGCCCTGACAACCCACTGAGTGACGAGGCCAGAGTTTCAGGCCCTTTACTAGAAGAGGCACCATCGGTACCACTTATCTTTGGGTCACTGATGCCACTAGTCCCAACAGCAGATGATGCATGACGCTTGAGCACGTTGCATGAGTTCGAGCACCAAAGGCCACCCAGGTTCCTGGGAGAGACAGACCCACAGGTGGATGAGGATTGGCTGGAGGCTGTGGTGAGAGTCTTCAGGCTGGTAGGGACACAAGAAGACCTTATGGTGATCCTTGGTACGAGTCTCCTTCATGAATCAGCAGACAGATGGTGGCACCTGATGCTCCAGGTCTACAACAAGGTTACACTACTCTAGACAGACTTCAAGAGCCTGTTCCAGCTAGAGTTGTTCCAATGACTCTACAAGTGGTACGAATATAGGAGCTACTTCATCTGTAGCATGGAAACATGACAGTAGCACTGTACTAAATTGAGATTTTCTGACCACTCGTGCTACTTCACAGATATGGTGTGGGACCCATTTTTCAGGGCCTGAACTTTCGAGAAGGGGATCTGGCGAGAGATCAGGGAATCGATGATCTCTCTCATCATTCAGATGTAGGAAAGAGTCTTGGAGCGAGCCCACCTAGTGGAGATTTTCCTTAATGAGCAGTCTCCGGCAGTGAGACCCACTACTAGTCAATAGGAAGTGGAGTCTTCTACAATTGGAAATAGACAGATGACGCATATGTCCAAGAGGACCAGACACATGGGTGGGAGATCGCAAAACTCAGGATCTATTGTGTGGGGCACCCATGTAAGTGACTTATATTCCAGGAGGATACAGTGTTACTCATGTAGTGGGCTGGTTCACAAGGCTTGTGACAGTCTGACCCGCCATTCAGATGATCAAAAGAATGTTGAGGGACGTCCTAGGCAGAGGCAGAGGATTGTTCGAGGCGGTCTACAGGGAGTATGCGGACGTGTAATGGGAGTTAGTCGAGCAGTTGGCGGTGGACGACGTTATGAGGTTCTACTCCCACCACCACCAGGAGTACCACCCCGACCGTAAGGAGCTGGCAGACAGGAGGGATCTTAGCTTCAGGCAGCTGTGGCATATGACCATGGTGCTCCGGAGATGATTCGGGGTATGATCTGTGTCTACTCCACCTTAGCTGCAGTTCTTATAGACACAGGTTCCAATCATTCATTCAAAGCCACTTCCCTCGTTCCGAGCTCTAAGATTCTGATGGATCCATTGGCACGATCCTTATGGCTAGAGAATCCTATAGGACCAGACTCGATGATTATGCACTGATTCAACCTGTGTGAGCATACTCTAGGAGGTGAGAGCTTCGTCTAGGATCTCCTCGTAGAGGCATCGAGGCCTTACGATGTCATCTTGGATATGGAATGGTTAACTGCAGTCCATTCTCATGTTGACTTTATTAGGCGAAAATTGAGGTGTGTCCGCATAGATGGGACCAGGATTACCTTCACCAATGAGAAGAGAACCTTTGCAGCACATGAAGGACTTACTCGGAAGATAGTGCAGCAGATCACTTACCAGTTGGCTTGCCACATCCTCGGAGTAGTTGATGTGTGAGAGTCCGACTTATCCTGTAGTGGTGGACTAGTATGTGGATGTTTTCCCTGAATATTTTCAAGGACTAACTCCTCAAAGAGAGGTGGAATTCTTCACTGACAAGTACTGTGGGACAGAACCGAAATCTAGTCCATCATATCATATGGCTCCCGCTGATCTTCATGAGTTGCGGGTATATATGGAGGACTTATAGGGGAAGGGATTCATCTAGCCCAGTGTTTCTCCCTGGGCAGCCTTGATTCTGTTCTCCATGAAGGAGGATGGGAGATTGCAGCTCTCTGTCGACAATCGTCGCCTGAACCAGATGACCATGAAGAAAAAGTACCCACTCCCGAGTATTGACGACCTCTTTGTTCAGCTCAAGGGAGCACGGTGGTTCTCAAATATAGACCTTAGATCAGCCTGTCACCAGCTTAGTGTTTGAGATGAGGATGTGTAGAAGGCAGCCGTCAGATGTCAATACCGCCACTATGAGTTCTTAGTTATGCATTTAGGCATAACCAATGCTCTAGCAGTGTTCATGTGTCTCATGAGAAGGATCTTCCAGCCTTACCTCAATCGCTATTTTGTAGTCTTCATCGACGACATTCTGATTTACTCGACTATTGAGAAGGAGCATTCATACCATTTAAAGGTAGAGATGGACACACACCCAGAGCACCGACTTTATGGTAAACTTTCGAAGTGCCAGTTTCAGATTCGAGAGGTTCACTCCTTGGGACACGTCATCTCAGAAGCTGTAGTTGTAGTAAACCCAGTGAAGATTGAGGCTGTACTTACTTGGGATCCACCCAGGAGTGTGACGGAGGTACGAAGTTTCTTGGGTTTGGTTGGATTCTACCGAAGATTCATTCCAGGCATCCCTAGAGTTGCAGAAAAACCAGCAGCCTTGACGAAGAATGGGAAACCCTTCGTGTGGTCAGAGTGATGCCAGCAGAGCTTTCAAGAGCTGAGGTAGAGGCTGACTAGTGCCCCCCATCCTGAGGGTTCCATAGGAAGGCTTAGGGTATGAAGTCTACTGTGACACATCAAGGAATAGACATGGGTGTGTCCTGATGCAGGAGCGAGTAGTGATCGCATATGGTTCTTGGCAGTTGAGACAAAATGAGAATAACTATACTACCCATGACCTGGAGTTCGTAGTTGTGGTCTTCGCCTTGAATATGTGGCGACACTATTAGACGGGTGAACGCTTTACCATATTCTCTTATCATAAGAGTGTTAGGTATATCATCTCCCAGATGGACCTGAACCAAAAATAGTGGTGATGGCTTGAGTTCCTCCCAGACTATGACTTCGAGATATTCTATACTCTTGGGAAGAGGAACATTATTGCAGATGCTCTCAATAGGAGATCGGTTATTCAGCTGCTATGAGTGGGGACAGCGCAGCTAGCTACATTAATGATATCTTTTGTAGATAGATATGGAGCATCCATTCTGCAGTATATTACAATCACTCTTCCACTTCTTCAGTAAGTCAGGGAGGCACAGCGTAAAGACGCTGACTGTGAGACATGACATGCTCAGATATCTATAGGGCAGTCACCTTATAGATGTTCTGAAGGTGGGTATCACGTCGTCCTCTTTAGAGGACGTACTATGGTTCCAGTGTCACTTTAGGAGGAATTGTTGAGGGAGTTTCACACGTCCCCTCTAGCGGTACATCCAGGTGTGGTGATGATATATCATGACCTCAGACGACAGCACCGGTGGATGGGTATAAAGAAGGAAATTGTTGAGTCTATCTCATGATGCCTCACTTTTCAGCAATTGAATGCGGAGCACCAGGTAGTAGAATCCTTGGTTCAGCACTTAGAGGTCCTAGAGTTTAAGTGGGATGGGATATCAATGGACTTCGTTACGGGTATTCCACGTACATCTAGGAGCCATGATTCAATATGGGTGATCATTGACCAACTCACCATGTCAGCCCACTTTCTACTAATCAGAGAGCAGGGCTTAGTAGAAATCACGAGACACCTCTATATACAAGAGATTGTGCGTTTTCATGGAGTAACGTCTTCAATTATCTCTGACCGTGACGCACAATTTACTTCCCCTCTATAAAAGGGGTTGTAGGAGGATTTCAGGACGCAGCTACGCCTTAGCACTGCCTTCCATCCTCAGATAGATGGCCAGACTGAGAGGATCATTCAGATCCTCGAGGACATGCTCTGTGCATGTGTCCTCAACTTTGGTCGCAGCTAGGAGGAGCACATACATTTGGTGGAGTTTTCATACAATAAAACATATCACTCCACCATCGGTATGGAATCTTTTGAGGCCTTTTATGGTCAACCCTGCAGATCGCCACTGTGCTGGACATACCCAGGGGAGTCAGCACTAGTGGGAGTAGAGATGGTACGACCTACCACGGAGAAGGTGCAGATCATCCAGGATCGGATGAAGACTGCATAGAGCAGGGAGAAGTCGTATGCTGATAGGAGACAGAGACCTCTTGTGTTTGATGATGGAGACCACGTCTTCCTATGGGTCTCACCTTGATGAGGTCTATGGACATTAAACCGAGGGGGAAAGTTATCTCTGTGATTCATCAGACCTTTCTAGGTCCTCAACAGAGTAGGCGAGGTGGCATACTACTTATCTCTTCCACCTCAGTTGCACCTGTTGCACGAATTCTTCCACGTATCTCCGCTGAGAAGATACGTGCACGACCCTTCCCACAACATCGACCATGGGGAGCTGGACATCGATGATGGTGCGACTTTCACAGAAGATCTAGTGGAGATTGAGGATCGACAGGAGTGGGCCCTATGTGGATTTTTGATACCTCTAGTGCGCGTTCGCTGGTAGCACGGGATCCTCCAGGAGATCACATGGGTGCAGGAGGCTCAGATGCATGCTTAGTACCCCCATTTATTCCTTAGTTCAAGATTTAGCTTATGGGGACGTAAATCCTTGAGGTGGGGTGAATGTAAAGACCCGGAAATTATGTGAAATTTTTTTCCTTAAATTCATGGGATGTTTACGAGTCCGCGAAAATTTACGGTGCTTGATTCTGAGGCCCGGTGTGCCTGGAATCAATTTTTTATGATTTGTTCGGGTACGTTTAGTAAACATACGAGTGGTATTTTTTAAATTTTGAACTGGTGGTAAGAATTTAAATCTGAGGGCACCTTTTAACTCATAGCACCGGTATTCTCTTATGAAGACTTTCACCTTGAAAGTAGTTGGTCGGGAATGGAAGTATGTTTTTTTTGGTTTTTTTAATAAATTGAGTAAAAATAAATTGTGTTGTTTATTTTCATTCTGGTGGTTAAAATCTCCAAGAGGAGTTCAGAGGTGTGGGCCACCACACCCAACCTCTCATGGGTGGTTATGGTGGTGGGGCCCAACTAAGCTTAACTTCCCTTGGGAGGATAATTAAGGTGGGGGCCACCCGAGTTTTAAACCCCCTCTAACTCCCCATTTATGTGGGATGAAACTCTCCACCTTCCCCCATTAATTTAATGTGCCAACCCCCAAAATTAATTAATTGAACTATTTCATTTAATTAATAGGCAACTTTTTAATTCTTTTTAATTCATTCCAACAACTAAATAATATAAAAATCTATTATTTTATTTTGGTTGGCATCTATTCAATGGGTGGAGCTTTGAGAGAAAAACATGGAGAACTTCATCCTTCCAAAAAGAACGCCACTCACCCCCGAAGAACGACGAACTCCTTCCTCGATCCTTAACTGTGCCAAAACAGAAGGAGTAGTCCGTGATGGATGCAATCTTCGACTTTGTCCCCTCTAAATGCTCATCCTCTAATGATGGGTATCCTCTTCATTTTCCGATGTCGACGAAACGACGCCCTCCTTTCCGTGGCTTCATCGACAATCATCATCATACGAAGTAGGGAGATTTGAGTTGATTTTGTACCCATTTTATGTCATTGAATTTATGGAATGTGAATTGATTAATTATAACACCAAAACGGAGAGGGCTCATACCACCCGAACACAGCCCGACCCTCCCCCTTTCTTCTATCTCCCTTGTTGACGACGACGATGGCGCAATGGTGCCGAAGGAAGAATGGACTACGGCGGAGCAACGCGACCGGCGTCGGGATGAACGCAAAGAAAACCGGCAGTGCAAGGGCTTCCGGGTCACTGTAGGGGCGCAGGGGTGTCGTTCCATGTGGGTGGAAGGGCCGCGTCCAGAAGGGCCACATGGGTCGGGCAGTGAGCGCCACTCGGTCGCACCGCACTGGTAGTGCGGAACCGGCCGGTCACTAGGCCACGTGGACAAGGAAGGAACCCTCGGGTCCTGTAGGTTACATGAACTGGAACCTAACGCCGGTTCTGAACCGAAGGCAGGGGGCGCAGCACCCCCCCCCCCCCCCCCACGTCGTGGCCAGCTGGGCCACATGGGCCAACCGGGCCGCCGGGCCACCATCGAGTTGGGATGGACACTCCCTCTAGTCGGGCCACCTTCTGGACAGGCCACCCCTTGGTTCGGGCCACATCCTTCAGGGTCGACTTGGACCCGTGGACCGGTTCGGACCCGCACACAGGGTTAGAGTCATGAACCGGGTCGACCCTAGTCCGGACCCGATTAGCCCGAATACACCTTTTCACCCGTATCATGGGCTACGGGTGTCCGATCGACGAACCACCTATGGTGATGGAATGTTTATAGAATGATGGTTCTTTTGAAATAACCCACATGAAGTTTGGACACAATTGGGTTACGGTCGGGTTGGTTTGAAACTAAAAACCAACCGGGCTCCTGGAACGGAAATGCCAATAAGTCACAAACCGGGCGTCCGATTGACGCATCGTCTACTCCGTTGAGACCACTATGATGCGGAGGTCCTTTGAGATACATATACATGGGATTTCGTGATAGTTGGAGTATCGACTAGTCATTCTTGGATCGGATCCTCCTAGAGATGAGCAAGCAGAGTACATAGACCTAGTAGCTGGCTGATACATAACGACTGCTGATCTTCCAACTCGAAGTGTTTCGACTAGCCCAGTGGGAAGCGCCTCTGTGTGACACGGCTGAACCACAGTGGGGAGTGCCTCTATGTGACGTGGCAGACCCACGGTACATGACAGGAGGAGTACATCAGTAGGCTACAAGGGGGAGCACCTCTGTGTTACGTGGTAGACCCACAGTGGGGATCACCTCGGTGTGATACTGCAGACCCACAGTACTCGACAGGAGGAGTACCACAGTAGTCCAGGATAGTGGGAAGAACCTCTGTGTGACACGGCAGGCCCACAATAATCTATAAAAGATGAGTACACCAAGAGTCGTGGTTTCTTCAGTTTGATAGGGAGTGTTACATGTTACCACCCCTAGAATTAAATCCTGGTTTTGAGCTGAGTCAATGATGTTATTGTTTCCCTCATGATTGATATTGATTTCTAGATAACATAGGTATATGTTTGGGCATATACCTAAGTAATGGTTATTCATTGATTTCATATCTTGTGGTTTATCCTAGTTGGATTTTGTGATCCCTTGAGGGTCTTGGGGTCCCTACTAAGTATCATTATACTCACCCCTGCACGGGCTATGGCCGCACCTCGTTGTGTTGGTTGTAGAAGACGGACATTGTTCACTGAGGCAGAGAGTAGCAGGACTGGATGATATCCATAGGTGGACCAATCGGTGTGACAGTGCACGGAGTGGAAGGAAGGACGTGGAGTGCCGAGGAGGCCAGCTGTACCTACCCTTTAGGTAGGAACCCCAGAGGATGACCCAGTAGCTTCTTTACGTTTTCTTTCAGTTGTACTTATAATTTTCTGTTTCCTTGTACTTTACTATGGGGCTTGTATTTCTAGCCCCCTTTACATTTAGCACTCTCTATTGTATACAGTTTTACTTAGTGTTTTACATCCAGTTTCATACTCTGTTGTGTGAGTTTATGTTTATAAAAGCAATGACTTCCCAGTTTAGGGATTTTTCACATTTAGTGCTAGTTTCCATCCCCAAACCTATGGAAGGCGGGCTTGGGGTTGTCACGATACATGCCTCAGGGGACGGGTCATGACATCCTCAATATCCTTAATAGTCATTGATTTTGTTTATATTTACATTATCGATCTATTAATGTATTTAAACTTCACATATGTGCATTAATAGTTGATACACATAATTTATTCATTGATTGATTCTGACTTCAACATTATGGAATTTCGTTCTATTGACAACACAATACAATTATATTCGGTATTAGTGATAGTTAAATTTCTATAAAAGGATATTATTCTATCAATTTCTTATAATCCATTTCATTTTCTTTTATTATGGTTATTGAAAATCATTTTCTATGAATTAATAACAATTACCAATTTTTTTCACCTAAGATTTTTTTATGAAAACCCAATGTTATTTGTATTTATAGTCATAGATCTTATTTTCATTTAAACCCCATTTTCTCTAAATAGGGGTTCCATAAAATATTTCAAACTAAAATGATTATTTTTCTTATTAATTTTTTTAAATGATATTATATTTTTATGTATCAATAACAAAAAATCATACTTTTTAATCAACATTTACATTGATACCATCCTTATTATTCCTCTAGAAGATTTAAGATTGATTTTCCAAAGGCTTGTATTCACATTTACATTCATGATTCCTTTGTTAGTTTCCCTGAAATAATAAAATTTCAAAGATCATTGACCATTTTTTCCCCAAAAAATTCTTATTTATTTATTATGAATATATTTAATTGTTAAAAAGTATACCATTGTTCATTTGTTGTCTACTTTAAATGTAATATTATTATTTGATAAAACACTAATAAATCTGTATCATCTAAACAATATTGATACTTTATAAGGCACATATTGAAATAGTTTAATTGATATATTAGGAATTCTTTGGACTGGTATGACCCTTGTGGGGAATAATTATAGATATCTCCCCCATGCATCGATAGTCTCGTGTGATGAGTTAGTTGGCTAGCTGTCATAGTTGTATTTTCAACGGATATGATTATCATTCATGTGAACGGTCATGACAGTAATAGTTCACCATGACATGGAAACATGGATTCGAATAATTCTGAATTTCCCTGCATTAGTTTCATTATTAATTCATCAATGAGATCTTAAATAAACATATCTATAGTTAAATTTCAAATTTGCTTCACTGATTAAAGAGAATTTTTTTCATTTTATTACCATTCCAATATGATTTTCCTTAAATAGTTAATATAATTTCATGTGTTTACAGTCATTATCATTTCTTATTAATTGTGCACTCTAATATCATATTTTTTATAACATGGTTTGTTTGTTCATTTATTTACAATTACATAACTATTATTTTAAATGATTCATTATTTTTTCTCCAATAATTTTCACTTAATGAGAATTGGAGATAACCCATATTTTGATTCCATTCCCCAAGAACCCTAGAAGTATACTATAAATTATATTCATGGGCACACTACATGGAATAAAGTTATACTTGAAAGTTAAAAATTTATCTTTTAATTATTGTATTTATTTATACCAGAAGACTCGTGTATGTATAAGGTTTACTAAGACTAATAAAATGAATGGTCCTTTTGGATTTTTTCGTTACAATCAGGAAAATGAAATGGTATTAGTAACCAGCTCTAGCCTCTATAGGTTAATCCCTCTGTAGTTGGTATAAGATGAAATTGAGTAGAAACCATGATAAGTATATTTATAAAAAAATAGATAAGAAAATATAACCATATATATGAGGGTATCTAAAGAATAAAATCCTAATTTTATTGGTTAGATAATGAATATATAGATCCAGTAGAAATATATCCATGTCTTGATTACAAGTGGATGTAGTTATGGTAGATATATACCTATGTTTAACAAAACTGACATGGGATATTGAGCCTCACTCGGGGTAACCTCATACATGATAAAAAGTATTACTACACACTAGGATTGACACTCTAGGAAGATATGCATATGATAATTCAAATTTTCAATATAAACCATTTTAAAGGATTTGAACAGTAATGTCCCGGATTTTTACATGTATTATTTTAATATTATATGGGAGTTAATTCGAGACCAGGCTCTAAGATGGTGTGAAATTTTGAGGCCCAGTAAGCCCGGAACAAATGTTTGAATTTAATTTAATAATTAAATTACACGCGCGTGCAGTTTTCAAAATAAAATTGGAATAACTCCTGAACGGGTGCTCGAATCATAAATCTGAGGTCACTGTTCCATTCGGAATAGTGATTTTACCTTAGCCAAGGCCTTACATTGGTCGGCATAGGTTGGTGGTGAAATCCAGTTTTTTGGATGTATCCGTAATAAAATATTTAATTAAAATGTTTTATTAAATCTTGTTACAGCAAATATATCTTATCTTTTTAAATAGAGATTTTCAAGGCGATTAGGGTTACAATTCCCATAAAACAGAATTTCCCTAAAGGATCTGGAAAGCTCTGGAGAAAACCTCCCAACGCGGTGACGGTGTTCATGATGAGCATCACCGGCGACGATGACGCGGCGACTGGATCTTCAGCAACAAATGGCACAAATCAAGGTATGGTGTTTGATCTCCTTGTGAATTCTTTCTCGTTCTTGATTCCTACAATGAACGTGGACTAATCCACGAACAGATTAGACCGCAGATCGGTCATATTTGCGGGATGGGATTTTGTCGGAATCATGGGGATTTGATTATTGAAATTAATTTGGTTTTCATTCAACCTTTTAACGGTGACGAACCAAGATCGACACGAACATCGATCAAGGACCATGCCTCTCGATTTTTGTCTTTTAATCTCCCGGTTCCTATGTGTTTTCAAGTGCGTTCAACACGTTCTTGGAGGAAATCGATTGTTGTGCATTCTTTTATTGGAGCAATGATCTGAAATCAATGATCCAATATCGAGACGACCTAGAAGAGGTGCGACGGTGACGACAGCAGACAAATTTTTGTGGTTTGGAAATTCCCATTCTTCGAGCATTTTCATGCAGGTGGATTGGGACCTGCTATCAAGGCCGATCAGAAACCCAAAACCGACGTAATCTATTTCGTAGGGGCGGGACGACCCCAAATCCAGAGTTTCATGATGATCGTACAGTTGGATCAAGAACCAGAGATTTGGCTGAGGCTCACGGAGGAAGATAGTGATTCTGGAAATTTCCTGACTACACGATGTGTAGTATGGGCTACACGGCGTGTGTTCGTCGGCGGACCACCTAGCGTGTACTCTGGGAGCACACTGACATGGGTTGGGTACACTTCCAAGAACATGGCATGTATACCACTCCCCGTCCAGACCCGTCCAGATACATGGGAAACCCCGTGCCCTGGTACATGGGAAGGCAACACAGACATGGATAGAAACCGTGTACGGGCACATGGCCAGCATACATGGAGCGAGCCCCTGGTGCTCGGACACGGTGTGTGATTCTTCTACACGCCGTGTAGTTACTTTCTATCTGACAAGAAGAATGACACGGGCTGTTTACACGGGCAATACCTGGAGTCAAGGAACACAGCGTGTGATCCTTATACATGTCGTCTAGTTGGGTTTTATACATCTTGGACGGATGACACGGGCCGTTTACATGGGAAGCACCTGAAGTCAAGGAATACGACGTGTGATTCTTCGACACGTCGTGTAGTTGAGTATTACATAGCTTGAATGGATGGCACGGGCCGTTTACACGGGCCGTACCCGGGGTCAAGGAACACGGCGTGTAACCATACTACATGACGTGTGACCAATTCTTCATGGCTTGAGCCAGTTTCCATCTGTGTATTGGACTCCTTTCTTTAGGGTTCATCCCGTTGGTCTTTATCCTGAAGGTTCCCGATATCATTTCCTATATATAGGAGTATGATCCCTTTAGTTGGACTTCCTAAAAAAAGTTTTTGGAATCCCCTCTATGAGACTTAGAGCTGGATCCTCTATTCATTCCTGGAACCCTAGGTAGAGTTCTTGGTATCGACATGACCAACTTTACCCAGGCGCAGATCCTCTACTTAGCGGATTAGCTCAGATTGAGTTGTCGGAATCACCCCATGACTTGGTAGTGATCCTCATTTGATCATCTTGTTCACAAATTACTTGTGGAGTGTGTTCTCCCGGAATGAGTACTTCGTATCTCTCTCTTCAGACCTAGGAGTGTGTTATCTCAGTTGCATGCTTAGTGGAATCATCGAGATGGATCCTAGTGGTGGGTATCCAATGGATGTTGTGTATGAGTATATCTGGATATTCTTGTTATATGTTCCGTAAAAATATACTGTGTAGAGATGATTCTACCTTTCTTTTGTGGTATTTCCCCTGTTGTATTCCTTTTTCGTTTCAGGGTGTCCTACTGGATATTGTTATACTCACCCCTGCACGGGATTTGCCCACACGTGTCGTGTCTTGTGCAGACGAGCGAGCCTTTGATAGGATTCTAGGCGGACCAGGACAGGACGGTAGTCAGTTGGATCAGGCAGGCAGAGGTGTGTTCTTACAGCTACAGACAGCAGTCCCACCACATTTCTTTAGAGGTTGGACTTTGTTACGGACTCTCTTTTTTGGTGGGCTTGTAATTTTGGCCCAGGGTTTTACATTCGTGTAATTTACATTCTAGTCATACTCTGTTGGTTTAGTTTTAGTATATGCATGCTTCTTTTTCATTTTAATAGTTTTTAATTTTTAGCTTTGTGGGCTTGGAGATGTGTGTGCATGTGTACAGGTTTATAGGCAATGCCTCCTATGTTAGTAGCATGCCTAGTCGGTGCTAGTCACCAGCCCCTGGCCTATTAGAGGCGGGCATGGGGAGTTGCGGCTCGGGCCCCACTAGGATGGGTCATGACAGAGTGGTATCCGAGGTGGTCGGTTCTACCTTAGGACTGAGAGTCTGTGAGTTGGTCTAGGGCAACAGTGCTAAGTGTTTCGAGTTCGGCTTTCAAGCCAAAGACCCCAGTGTTGGTGCGGGCGGCCGATGTCTCCATACACCAAGACTCTGATAACGTTCTTTTAGACTCGAAACATGATAACTCTAGTTGCAAGGGAAAACAAAGGTACATGCATCATATAGTAATGGGTTGTGGTTTCCATGTCCTCTGTGAGTCAACTCTCCATATATACTCACTGACAGAGGTATATCTTGTTTCTTTACTGGATTCCATCACGACGTGCACCTTCTAGGATCCAGCATCTCGATCACGGGGATGACCCCCTTAGTGATGAAGATTCGATTCACGATCTAGATCCCCCAGTTTTACCATTGGGTGGTGGGCCAGTTATCCCACCACATGTGGAGCAGTGTTTAGTGCCTGTTGTACCATATGAGGAGGAGTGTAGGCTGAGCGCACTCCATGAGTTTCAGAGACAGAGACCCCTCAGGTTTTGAGGTGATCCTGACGCTCAGACAGTAGAGGACAAGCTTGAGTTAGTGGCCAGAGTCTTCCTTTTGGTCAGGACACCATCAGACCTGATGGTGATCCTGGCAGCGAGCCTTTTGTAGGGATCGGCAGGACGATGGTGGAGTTTGGTTATCAAGACCCACTACGAGGCAACTCATTCATGGTCGGAGTTTGAGCATCTATTCAGAAGGGAGTTTTCACCCGTCACCCTGAGAGAAATACATATACAAGAGCTTCTTCAGCTCCAGCAGGGAACTATGGTGGTGGCTGACTATTCATCGTGGTTTACCGACCTCTCGCGATACTCGATGGATATGGTCATAGATCTGTACTTCAGTGCTCGGACTTTTTATTGGGGCATGCACAGAGATATCTGAGCTAGCATCATCCCTATGATCATTCCTACTTATGTCGGGGTGCTCGAACGAGATATGGTGGTCGAGAGCTTCTTGGATGAGTTGAGACAGCCGACAGTTGTTAGTAGTGGGAGAGTTGGAGCAGAGACATTAGCAGTAGGGAGCCGACGTTAGGGACCCAAGATTGGGAGACATTTTTAGAGGAGATTCCGAGATAGGGGATCTGCCGTATAGGGTTCGCAGGGCACGTCCAGCCAGCCTCGATAGAGGCGATTCTACTCATGTGATGGTAGGGGACATCTCGATCGAGATTGTCCGACCCACCGTACTACTGACACGGGAGTATTGGATAGACCACTGAGGCAGAGGCAATGTGTGGAGCAGACAGATCCGTGGGGTGGCGGATGTGGTAGGGGAGCTGGGAGAGAAGCTGGAGGTGGTCAGTGTTTTGACCTTTTACCACCACCACCCCCAGGAGGTCCACCCTATGCTCAGGGAGCTTGTGGATAGAGGCAGGGACAACTGTAGGGGGCAGATGCTTATGACCCAGGTACTCCCGGAATTATTAGAGGTACAATCTGTGTCTTTTCTACTTTGGCTACCATACTGATAGACACAGGTTCTAGTCATTCCTTTCTGGATGCTTATCTTGTTCAGGACCTTGAGATTCCAATTGAGTTTTTGACTCCACCCTTACGCTTAGAAACACTGACTGGAGAAGATTCAGAGATCACAAACCTCTGTATATAGTGTGTCATGACCCTTGGAGGTGCGATTTTTGGTTGGAAACTCTTAGTGGTACCGTCGAGGCCTTACGATGTCATTCTTGGTATGGATTGGATATCCTTAGTTCATGCCCAGATCGACTGTTTTAGGCGAATGGTGCGGTGTGTCCGTAGTGATGGAATGAGGTTCTCTTTTTTTAGTGAAAGAGAGACCCAGGCAGCATAGGATGGAATCATGCATAAGAGGGCACAACTAATTTCACATCAGTTGACTAGCCTAACCCTTGGAGAAGTAGATGTTACGATTTTCAAGCTTCCAAAAGTAGCGGCTGAGTATGAGGACGTCATTCCAGAGGATGTCCCTCAGACTACCTCCCCATCGGGAGATAGATTTCTGCATTGAGTTGCAACCCGAGACGACACCGATATCAGCATCAGCATATCGGATGGCTCCTACAGAGCTTCGAGAGCTGAGGGTGTAGCTAGAAGATTTGCAGAGGAAGGTCTTTGTGAGACCCATCGTTTCACCCTGGGCAGCCCCGGTGCTATTTTCCAAGAAGGCAGACGGGAGCTTGAGGCTGTGTGTGGATTACCGGCGCTTGAATCATGTGACTGTGAAGAACCGGTATCCACTACCGAGGATCAATGACCTCTTAGACAAGTTGAGAGGGGCACGATGGTTCTCTAATGTTGATCTACAATCAGTATATCACTAGTAGCGAGTACGGGATGACGATGTACCGAATATGCCTATCAGATGTCTCTATGGTCACTATGAGTACTTGGTGATGCCCTTTGGAATAAAAAACACCCCAGAAGTGTTCATGGGAACAATGAACTAGATATTTCATCCCTATCTAGATCAGTTTGTAGTGGTCTTTATCGATGTCATCCTTGTGGACTATGCGTTTGAGGAGGAGCACAAGGAACTCCTAAAGATGGTTCTGGACACACTCCAAGAGCACTGGTTGTATGGGAAACTCTTGAAGTGCTATTTTTAGATAGAAAAGGTCCACTTTCTGGGACACGTTATCTCAGCAGATGGTGTAGCAGTGGACCCAACCATGGTGGAGGCAGTACTATCATGGGAGCCACCCTAGATTGTGATGGAGGTGCAGAGTCTCCTTGGGTTGGTAGGCTACTATTGGAGATTAATTCTTGATTTCTCCAGGATTTCATCACCCATTATAGCTTTGAACCACAAGGGGCAGCCTTCCGTGTGGACCGAGAGATGCCAGCAGGCTTTCCAGCTGTTGAGATAGAGTCTGAAGAGTGTCTCAATCTTGAGATTACTGGAGGAGGGTGTCGAGTACGTGGTGTTCTGTGACGCATCAGGAACCAGGTTTGGTTGTGTCCTGATGCATAAGCAAGCAGTGATTTCCTATGGATCACATCAGTTGAGGACACACGAGCAAAACTACGTGACCCATGATCTTGAGCTGGCATCGGTAGTCTTTTCATTGAAGATGTGGCAGCACTACCTGATGGGCGAGCGGTTTACCTTCTAATCTGATCACAACAGTCTCAGATATATCATTTATTAGAAGGATCTGAATTTGAGGAAAAGATGATGGCTTCAGTTCCTCCATGATTACGACTTTGAAATCATTTATACTCCTATAAAGGGGAACATTGTGGTAGATTATCTACACAGGAGATCCAGTTCGTAGTTTCTAGATGAGGCAATAAGAAAGTTCTCCTCCTTACAGTTATCCTTCATGGATAGAGATGAGGGATCTTACCTTATATCGATCGTTGTTACCCCTACACTCTTATAGAGAGTTTGGGAAGCACAACGCGAGGATGCCAGCTGTGAGGCTTTATATGCTCAGATATTCACAGGTGTTGCGGCTGATGGATATTCATAAGGTGGGGAGCATGTTGCTCTTTTTAGAGGGAGGACAGTAGTACCAGTGACGTTGCGAGAGGAGGTTCTAAGGTAGTTCTATAGAACTCTTTGGGAGGTACATATAGGCATGGAAAAGATGTATCATGACCTCTGACATCAGTTCTGGTGGCCAGGAATGAAGAAGGGTGTGGCAGAGTTTGTGTCTAGGTGCCTTACTTGTCAGCAAGTAAAGACTATGCACCAGGTGCCCGCAGGTTTGACTCAGCCCCTTGAAGTGCCAGAGTGGATGTGGGATGGGATATCCATGGACTTCATGATAGGACTACCACGTACGTCCAAGGGAAACGACTCCATCTGGGTGATCTTTGACCGGATCACCAAGTCGGCCCACTTCCTAGCCATACGAGAGCAGAGTTCAGTAGAGAGCATGAAACACCTATATGTGCAAGAGATAGTTCGACTTCATGGAGTTCCATCCACGATCATCTCAGATCGTGATGCTTGTTTCACAGTCCGGTTGTGGAAGGGATTTCAGGAATCGTTTGGGACTCAGTTACGCTTTAGCACAACATTTCATCCCCAGACTGATGGACAAATAGAGCGGACTATCCAGGTTCTGGAGGATATGATTTGGGCTTGCATACTTGATTTTGGTTCTAGATTGGAGTATCACATACCACTGGTGGAATTTTTTTATGACAATAGTTATCATTCCACAATTGGTATGGCACCATTCGAGGCTCTGTATGGGTGACCTTGCAGGTCACCACTTTGCTGGAATGACCCAGGAGAGTTAGCACTCATGGGACCAGAGATAGTGAGAGCTACTATAGAGAAGGTGCAGGTCATCCAAGAGTAGTTGAAGACTGCACAGAGTTGGAAAAAGTCTTATTTTGATAGGAGTCGGAGGCCCTTGTAGTTAGAGGAGGGAGACCAAGTATTCCTTTGGGTCTCACCTCGACGAGGATTGTAGAGATTTGGCCGAGGCAGAAATCTATCTCCGAGGTTTTTTGGCCCTTCTCAGATTCTGAGTAGAGTTGGTGAGGTGGTGCATCGCTTGGATCTACCTTTTTAGATGAACCAGGTACAATACTTCTTCCATGTGTCGCAGCTACGGAGGTACATGCATGATCCATCACACATCATTGACTGGGGTGAGCTAGACATTGATGATGGAGTGACCTTTGCTGAGTACCCAGTTGAGATCGAGGATCAATAGGAGAAGAACCTTCATGGGCGATCTATTCTATTAGTGTGTGTCTTGTGGCATTACGAGAATCTCTAGGAGAGTACGTGGGAGTGGGAGGCTCAGATTCACGTGCAGTAACCACATCTTTTTGAGTGGCCTTTGTTTTGGATTTTCAGGGATGTAAATGCCCTAAGGTTGGTGTGATGTAATGTCCCAGATTTTTCCATGTATTATTTTAATATTATATGGGAATTAATCCGAGACCTGGCTCTGAGACGGGGTGCAGTTCAAGGCCCAGTGAGCCCGGAATAAATTTTTTAGTTTAATTTAATAATTAAATTACACGTGCATGCAATTTTCCTGAAAAAGTGGAATAACTCATGAACGGGTGCTCGGATTAGAAATCAGAGGGCACCGTTGCGTTCGGAACATCGATTTTACCTTAGGCGAGGCTTAACCTCAATCGGCGCTGGTCGGTGGTGAAATCGAGTTTTTAGACATAAATGTAATAAAATGTTTAATTAAAATGTTTTATTAAATATTGTTACCGAAAATATATCTTATCATTTTAAATAGATATTTCGTAAGGGATCAGGGTTACAATTCCCATAACCTTGAATTTCCCTAGAGGCTCTGGAAAGCTCTGGAGAAAACCTCTCAACGCGGTGATGGTGTTCTTGACGAGCTTCACCAGAAATGATGACGCGATGACCGGATCATCGCCAACAAATGTGGTGAATCTAGTTAGAGAGTTTGATCTACTTTTGAATTATTTCCTGTTTTTTAATCCTGTGATGAACATGGACTAATCCACAAACATATTAGCCCATGAATCAGTCTTATTTGATTGATGGGATTTTGCGGGAATCATGGGGATTTAATTCTTGAAATTAATTTGGTTTTCATTCAACCTTCTAGAGGTGATGAACCAAGATCGACATGAACATCGATCGAGGTTCGTCCCTCTTGATTTTTGTGTTTTTCTCTCCCATTTCATAAACGTTTTTCGTGTGTGTTCTATGTGTTCTTGGAGGAAATAGACAGTTGTGCATTCATTTGTTGGCATAATGATATGAAATCAAAGATCCAACATCGAGACGACCTAGAGGAGGTGCAACGGCAACAGCGGTGGACAAATTGATGTGCTTCAAATATTCCGGTTCTTCGAATGTTTTCGTGCGGGAAGATCGGGACGCACTATCAAGGCCGATCGGAAGCCCGAAATGGACGGAATCGGTTTAGTAGGCGTGGGACGACCCCAAATCCAGAGTTTCATGATGATCGAATAGTTGGAACAACAACTGGAGATTTGGCCGAGGCGCGTGGAGGAAGACATCGATTCTATAAATTTCCCGACTACACGGCGTGTGTTCGTCAGCGGACCACCTGGCATGTAATTTGGGAGTACAAGGACACGGTTTGGGTACACGTCCATGGACACGATCTGTATACCCCTCCCCGGCTAGACCCGGCTAAATACACGGGATACCCCGTGTGCTGGTACACGGGAAAGTGACACGGACACAGACAGAGACCGTGTACGGGCACACAGCCAGTGTACATAGAGCGAGCCTTAGGTTCTCGGACACGGTATGTGATTCTACTACACACCATGTAGTTACATTCTATCTGACAAGCCGAATGACATGGGCAATACCCGCAGTCAAGTAACACGGCTTGTGATCCTTCTACACGCCGTGTAGTTGGGTTTTACACAGCTTGGATGGATGACATGGGCCATTTACACGGATAGCCGCCAGATTCAAGGGACATGGCATGTTATTCTTCTAAATGCTGTGTAGTTGAGTTTGACATAGCTTGAACGGATGACACAGTCCATTTACACGGGTAGAACCCGGGGTCAAGGAACGCAGCGTGTAACCATACAACACGCCATGTAACCAATTCTTCATGTCATGAGCCAGTTACCTTCTGTGACTTGGACTTCTATCCTTAGAATTCGTCCCCTTGGTCTTTCTCTTGATGGTTCCCGGTATCATTTCCAATATACCGGAGTATGATACCTTATGAAGGACTTCCTGAATAGAGTTTTTGGAATCCCCTCTGTGAGACTTGGAGCCGGATCCTCTATTCATTCCTAGAACTCTAGGTAGAGTTCTTAGTATCAATGTGACCAACTTTACCCAGGCGTCGATCCTCTGCATAGAGTATTAGCTCAGACTGAGTTGTCGTAAACACCCCATGACTTGGTAGTAATCCTCATCTGAGCATCTTGTTCACCAAGTACTTGTGGACTGTGTTCTCCTGAAATAAGTACTTTGTATCTCTCTTTTCAGACATAGGAGTGTGTTCCCTCGGTTGCATGCTTAGTTGAATCTTCGAGCTGGATCCTAGTGGTGGTTTTACAATGGTCGTTGCATATGAGGGTATCTGGATATTCTTGATATATGTTCTGTAAACATATATTGTTTAGAGATGACTGTACCATTCTTTTGTGGTATTTCCCTTGTTTTATTCCATTGTGGTTTCGGGGTGACCTATGTGGTATTGTTATACTCACCCCAGCATGGGATTTTCCCGCATGTGTCATGTCTTATGAAGAAGAGCGAGCCTTTGACAGGATTCTAGGTTGACTAGGACCAGACGTTACTCAGTGAGATTAAGCAGGCAGAGGTGTGTTCCTATGGCTACGGACTTCAGTCCCATCACCATTCTTTATAGGTTGGACATTGTTACAAAATCTCTTTTGGATGGGATTGTACTTTTGACCCAGAGATTTACTTTCTTGTACTTTACATTCATGTCGTACTCTGTTGGATGGGGTTTGGTGTATGCATGCATATTTGTCTTTTAGTAGTTTTTACTTTTATGCTTTGTGGGATTGGAGATGCGTGTGCGTGTGTACAATTTATAGGCAATGCCTCCCATGTTAGTACTATGCCTACACGGTGCTAGTCACTAGCCCCTGGCCTATTGGAGACGGGCTTGGGGAGTTTCATCTCGGGCCCCACTGGGACGGGTCGTGACATGAATTGATTATAACAATGAGTTACAAAGTATATATTATAGTCCATGTAATGTCCACTGTTGTAAAAAAAGTATTATGTATTTATAAATTTATGATGTATTGAAAACATTAGTTAAAATGATATTTATTGATTATCCTTATATCATGGATATTCATCATAATTAGTTTTTAGATTATATTAATATATTTTTATAAATTGGAAATTTGTATGTTTGGTGAAAACCCCTCATGTCTGGAAAGTCCATGAGGCACGAACCCATTACCTAAGGATTAAAAGGGTTTCATGCAAGCCACTAACATATGCAATGTTTATGTAAATATGTCATTGTTTTTAGTTAAACAATATAATTAATAAATATTAATTTTGAAAAAATAGAATTAATAATTAGGTTTATAGATTAATTTTTTGACATTATTATATTTGGTTAATAGTAAGAGACATATTTAAAGACTTTTCACAATCTTATAGGCCTTATATCCCATTAAATGTTTATTATAGGGTGTCATAAATAAAAAGATAATTTTCAGATATCAATTTCATGATGTAGTAGATGAAATATAATATGATTGATGACCAAATAAAAAATGGAATTATTTATATTAAATTAAGAAGTATCATGTATGTAAATTTCCCCTTATTAATACGCATTAAAATAATGTTCCCAACATGAGGAAAATGATCATTATGAAAATGTTTGTCCACATACCTTAATTTTTTTTGAACTCATGTTCTTTTAATTCCTCACTAATTTATGGATTTGAGGTACTAAAATTAACATATTTTATTCACATGATAGTTATTGTTGACCTTGATTACACCTTATAAATTTTTATACATTTCGACCAAGTAAGTCTCTCTAAATTCCATTAATGTTATCCTCCTTAGAGACCTAGTTATATGTTATTCCTTACGACCTTTTTAATTCATATTCACTATTTTCTTGAACATTTCATATGAATACATCAAACTATGTGGGATTTAAAACATATAAAATATTAAACAATATATCACCATGATTGAGTTTAAATTGTGAGTACATGATTTAGTTATGTTGGGGAGAATTTAATTCCCAAAAAATCTAATGTATATAAGTATGTGATTTCAATTTACATTTAAAAAAATTATACATAGAATAAAATCATTATCGAATCCTTGAAAATCGTTTCATAATTTCTTATTAATATCTTCATAAATGGAAAAAATACATGGTGAGCTTATATTACTAGTTTTGTAAGTCTTACAATGAAATTTATCATGAAAATATTATAAATTATCAATAAGGATATTTACAAAAGTATTACATATTCCATTGACCCAATAACCATTGTTTCATAATATATCCCTATAATGTATTATCATAGAAATTAAATGGATAATAATTATTGATCTAATAATAAAATAAATGTATAGTGTTTTAATTCATTATCATTCAAACTTTTCCACATTCCAATACATCTTGAACATTACTTTTAGGGAAGTATGCAGTGGAATTTCAATGAATTTGAAGGTACACACCAAACACCCAACTATTTTTCACCATTATTTTTCTCATGAGGTATGTTGATGAATTTATGTGATGTCTAATATAAGGTACAACCCATCAATAACATATTTACAACACATTACTCATTTAACTAATGAATAATAAATTATAAAATTTATATATTAATTTATAAATACATGTATTAAATCTAGATGAAGGAACATCAATATTTTCCAAAAATAGGAAAAAACATTCTTAATTGTTTTCCATCAATTAACATATTATGTATTTATGGTATATATTGATGAAAATATTTAAATGAAAAATATATCCATAATAAATAAATATGGATATAAATGAAACAGAATTTCCAATTAATAATCTAGAGTGATAGAGAACATGATCACAAGAAATTCAATGATCTTAAAATAAGTTATTTTCCATTAATTAGAAAATTATGAAGGAACACCCTCTATTTATAATAAATGAGTTATTTGAATTAAATAAATATATATTAATATGTTTAATAGAATATGTAAAAGAAAATTCCTTACAAGTTTTGTGTCGTTGTTTTTTTAAAAATTAATATAAATTATATTTCTGTATTCTTTTCAACTGTTCGAAAAATAACATATTTTTTATTTACAATAAAAAAAATAAATTAAAAGATTATTAAAAATTTATTTTTTAAAAATAATCATCTAAATATTTTATATATTCTAAATAATGAATAATGGTTATGAAGGAAGGATAATAAATTTACACCGTATACATTAAAAAGAAAATTACATTCACTCTTTTGAAAAACTCAAAAATAAATAATTAGTAAAACATTAAAAATAATCCTTTTATTACATGGTAAATAAATTAAATGGTACTATATTAATATATTTATGCGTCATTTGAAACAACGAAAAATAATTCATAAATAAATTTGAATATATGGATATAAAAGGGAATGACTTTATACGAAGGAAGTGAAATATGGCCAGATTTGTTAAAAAGAATTATTTCGACATTAGATTAACAATGCCTTTAAAAGTTTGAATAATAATGTAGAATGACCATAAATAATCATATCAGAATACAATGTATAGGGTTTCAAAATATATAAATTATATAACTAACCCATTCCTAATTTAAACCATAAAATGTTTAAAAAATAGTTATATCATAAAAAAACAGTTACAACTTCATATACATTTGAATCAAACCGTATTAAATAAGAAAAACTAAATTAAAAACTTAAGTAAAATAAATAAGTAAATTTATATTCAATCAAATTTCAATGTGTAATTATATACACTTTATAGTGAAAATTAGGTGCATAAAGGAAAATAGGCCAAAATAGAGCAGGATTTATATAAAACCCCCTAATATTGGAATTCATCTTGGTTGGAAAACATTATATCATCCTAGATGATAAATATAATATTATAAACAAAATTAATAACAAAAAATATAAATAATATTAATTTTAAGGACTATTTTAATCATTTTTTATCATGTCATTGAATTGTTTTAGCTTCTATTGACAACTTATGATGGTTTGATCAATTTATCCAAAATTAGTCCTCTATATTTATTTAGTGCGATGGTTATATAAAATGGATCCATTATCTATTAATTTATAATAAATTTACCTATATATTAATCATTTATTTTAATCATTTTTGGAATTACTCATCCAAGGTGGTAATATAAAAATTTATCACATATTTTTATGGATTTCATTAACCATACCTATGCATGTGCGACATTATCATTTTCCAATATATGACTGGGTAAGAAATTTTCTGATACATTATATTCAAATCATCATAATTATGTCTCTAATATCATACACATTTTTCAATTCCATCTTTATATCCATCCAAATGAGGTGGTGACGAAAAACAAATTATACAGCAATATGGTGGCAGTAGTTTGTATATATACAGGAGAGATGTTTTTAATTTACTTAGGAGGGAATGAAGATATAAAAACGATGCGACTAAAAAATATATACCAAATTAGTAAATATAGTTATTTAATTATTTTAATATGATTATTGATTATATGTATGTGGTTTATAAAGAATGTAACTCAGTAATGATACGTAATAACATGTACATTATATTATAGAAATATCGATTGGAAAACTCATTAGGTATTAATAATGTGGTATTCTCATAAGAGAAAAAAAATATTTTTTATGGATCCTATTTATTTATTTGGGTATAGATTAGGTGAGTTGATTGTACAAAGGATATTGGTAACAATAGGGCAATGAGACCTTTTGAAGTGTTTTGGTTTGATATGTTTTAAATAAATTAATATTTATAATATATTACATGCCATAAAAATGTGATGTGGCTCCAAAATGCCATAGTTTATAATATTTAAAAGGTAAGGTCAAAATAATAACAACAAATGAGATTTAAAAATGTTACTCGGTTATATTGAACACTTATCCCTTTTTATATTTTACCATTAACCTATGTTTAAATATTTTCCATAGTTACCATTCATTTTAACAGAAAATTTATTTGACATCACTAAAAAATATTATTACTATAATTAAAAATATTGATTCTAGATTACAATTTTGATTTCTAAAAAATACAAGAAATTATATTTATTATATGTTCACATTATGTAATGAGAAAACATTTTTAGATAAATGGTCAGTTATGTTTATAATCAATTTTATATCAAAATCTTGTATATTATTGATTTCTTTGGGAATAATTGCATTATATAAAATTATTTTAGAATTATTTTTCTTTTAGATAAAAAATCCAAAAGGATCCATGTAAACACATAACCAAAATAGAATATAGAAAATATTTTCTATTTTAGTAAATAATAACATTTAATTAAAAAAATTCTAAACATAGATATCACATATAAAGATTAGTTTTTAAAAATAATTATATTAATAAAAAAACAAATACTTTTTCACGAAAGAATATTTTATAAAACATTCATATAATTATCATTTCCTAATAATTTGATAAAAGTGATATTATTTATAAAATTAGTATTTTTATCCATTCATCAAAAAAACAACCATTTTTTAATAAATTAAAAATAATCACAATATTATAATTTTTACATGATGATTATGAAAATTAAATTCATTTAATAAAAATAAAAAATATTTAATTTGTGAATATTAGTTTTATTTAAATTCATGAAAAATTTAATGTGTGTCATGTTGTAGTTTTATTTGAAATAAATGTATAAATTTTTAATTGAATATTGGAAATTACATGAAAAAATATTTCGGTAATGGGGTTGTGGATACAAGTGAGATAAATCTTGTACTATATTCGAGTATTGGGGGTAAATAATTCATCTTTGATATTATCTATTATATTTAAAAGGGATATTGTAATGGGATGTGACTCCCTTACAAATAAATATTTAATAGAGATAGTTGGTGTCATACCCCTTTATTTTTATTGGGTTTTAGTATAGTGAAAGATCATTTAGATACAAACTACTATACATTTCCAAATACTTATTTATCATTTTTTATAAAGAAATAATAATTATAAATTTTGATAATTAATTAGTTATTGTTAAAGTATTATCTCACTGTATCTTGACCTTTTAACATATCTCTCATTTGTTCCTTACAATAGTTACATGAATGATTAATCCAAAAAATGTTAAATGGATGATATTATTTTGATATTTGGTATTTTCAACCTGATAGAGGTTTAATGAATGTGGTGAAATTATTTTTTATGGATGTTTCCAATGATTAATCAGGGGTGTTTAAGAAGCTTAATATATATTACACATCATCAATCAGTGTTATAGAATAAATTATTAGATTTTTTATGCATATGTGGTACAAAATGTATATTTTTAATAATTTTTTAATATAAAAAGTTCAAAAATACATTGTGAATTGATAGAGACTATAGTATTAATTTTAATTTATATGTAAAGGTTTAATCTAGGGATATTTTGAGTGAAAATAGTATTTAAGTCACTTATGTATCTAAAAAAGGAATTTTATTATTATCAAATTTATCATATAATTTAAGAGATGTTATTTATTAACAAAGCATTGTTATGAATAATTGAGAAGATAGAAATGGTTGGTGATTCATGAATCTTTATATCATTGGTGAAAATTATATAAGTGATAGATAACATATATGAAATATTTTTTAATTGTATATAAATGATTTATTCCATATAAATGTTTCACTCTAGAAGAAATTACATCAATATTAAAGTTCTGAGGAGTTTACTAGAGTTTTAAGCTAAATTGATCAAATGCACTAAATAAGTTATTTTTACAATTTCTTATCACAAATTTATTTTGGGTATATATTTTAAAAATACGATCAGAATTTTTAATATCATTATAAGAACCATTTCTATATATTCATAATGTTCTCTAACTAGAAAATGATCTGAATCATTAATTTAGAGCCTCGTAAATTTTATTCAAACTGGTAAATATTTCTTCCAATAATATTGATACCCCGTTACTAACTTTGGATTAGCATGAAAAAATTTTCTAATTTAGGGGTTTCTTGATTGAAATGATATATAATTCAAATCCACACATTTCCATTCAACAACAATATTATTTTATATTATTAAGGATGATTTGGAATTATTCAAATTAGATGTTGTTGAGGGGTCACATCAAGAAAATATATATAAATTTAGTAACTTGGTACTATAATTTATATTAATTATCTATATTTCTTAAATATTTTCTAAAAAATAAAATTCACCTTTGAAAAACATTTGAGAATGATTTTTTCCAAAATTATACAGGGAAGATGCCTTAAATCGAGCAACCATTTATATTACATAATATAGACCATAAATATGTGACCCCAATTTCTTATAAATTACGGTGTTCACATTCATTATTGGAGATGGTTAAATTGATGTATTTGGATATATTTTTCTTTATTAACAAAATAATAGGAGTATTACATGAATTAATCATTCCATGAAAACACTATGTTGATGTTATCAATAAAGATATGATGGAATATCCCATTTTAGTTTTTAAATTTCATTTTAATATCTTCTATTTTCAATTATTTAAGAAAAATGTTTTCTATATTGAAGGAGTCTTATTTAATTTATGTTCTTACTGTCTTCAACTTTCCATAATCATTGATCAACTGATAACTATAATATATTATTCTTTTTGTTTAAATGTTTTTGGCCTATTTATCCCCACTGACCACAACAATGTCAATTATTTTTGGTTTATTGGATAAATTTGGATAACTATTTCACTTACATAAGAGGATATAAACCCATATATTTTGTCTCAATATTGTTTTATGAAAATATTGGTGTATAGTTTTTGGTCTATATTTATACATTGTATAAATTAATTTGAATAGATTTTTATGAAATGGTTAATGTAGTGTTTAAGGATCGAAATAGGTCTATGGATATTAGTTTCATTCATTATTCTTCATTACATGTTGCCTCATATTTATAATATCTAGCTACAAAAGCTTCTGTTAAAATTATTTTGTTTCATTTATATTTTTTAGTTAATTTTCTGTATTCACTTTAACATTAAATATAACAAAATAAAATTAACAATGTGACAGTTTGACAACATAATATAAAACCTCCTTATGAAACTTCCACATTGTCACCACAAAGAATCATTTACAAGTAAAAACGTTTTTTTAGGGTGACACATATGAAATTACCAAATATCAATTTGGGTCTAATTATTGGGAATTTTCTTCTGATGTTTTTGAATTTTATTCTAATTTGTTTTTATTTTATCTTTTAATTTATCATCATTGAAAAAAAAAATTCACAGATATAAAACCTCTTCTAGTCTTGATTATCCAAAATATGGGAAATCTAGTGTTGACGAATTTTTATAATTTTTAATCTATCAAAAATATTTCATGTTCAATGAAAATAATTATTGATTCAAAACAAATATTCAATAAGTAGGAAACAAATTATGATCTCTATAAAATGATTTAAAAAATAATGAATGAAAATATCATAAAGAGACCTATGAAAAGAAATATCTTTCAGAAACCACTATGGATATTTATGATCTATTTTTTATGAGTTGAGTGATGAATTAGAATTTTATTTTTTAATTTTACAATCAATGGAGACAACAATACTTGACTGGTATGTTGAAATAAGTGTTCGAAATAAAAATATTTCTTATATTATTTGGAATATATTACAGAAAAGGAAATTACATGTCGAATTCTCTATTTTGATGATGAAAAATCCAATAATTTGTGTAAAACATTATCTATTGTGAATAAACACTTGAGAAAATCAATTTTTAATAGAATTTAGAGGATTCTGACCTGTTTCCTACTAACATTGATAACTATGAACCACATTACTATAGAAATTCTCAAACTGATTTTAAAATGGTTATTAATAACCAATAACCTAATATCTAGAATATTATTTCCATACTATAAACTATAGAATTTTCTAATGAAATTGTGTTGGAGGGTGAGAAAAAATTTTGATATGTATTAATGTTCGATCAAAATTTTCTAGTTTATTATGATAATAAATCATTATATTCTTTTCGATATACATATTTAATGCCAATTAATTTTGATTGGACTGATTTATTTATGAATAGGAGGTCAAGATAAAATTAAATAAAAAATGGTCTAAGTAATTGAATAGTATAATATTTCACATGAGGATGGTGGTACAAAAAGTTATTATTAAAGATAAAATCAATTTTTAAGCAAAACCAATAGATGAACCTCATTTAGTTATTGAATTTAAATATGATGTTGGTATTTTATACGGGGATAATATATTGTATGTTTGACCTTATATTTGTTTCTATCTTCCATTTCATCATTGGAACATCAATCTCATGGAAGGGAACCTTAATAAATAATATTTTGGGAGATTCTACAAAATGTGTGAGCTGATGAAGACTAGAGAAAATACATTTTTTTGTATCATGAGGATGAAGTCATGCCATAATCTACATTGGGAATGACCAATTTAAACTCCCTAAAAAGGGGATGTAAAATCCTAGGACCCACATGGGAGATAAAATGAATAATGGTTTCCAATATATTTCATTTTATTTTTCATTTATTTAAATCAATAATTGTTTTATGCTTTTAATTTATTTTACATGTAGGGTTCCATGATGTATCTTTTTTTGAGTCGAGATAAAATATATTACTTCTCACTAAAACCATATTTTTCATCCCATTCCACTTGATTTGTTCATGTATTATCTTTTTATATTCACATATCATATGAAATAGTATATAATGTTGACTGTTAATGAAATAACTTCACATGAGGATAATCCTTTGTGGTTTGGGAATTTTTTTCTTTTAAAATTCGTTTTTCATATATTATTTCAAAACTTAATTGTCATAATTTCACTTTTTTTGTTATAGTCAACATTTTTTGATAAAAATATTTAATAAAAAAAGTTGTTACATTCTGTTAAATGAAATCCATTTTAAATGAAAGAAAAAAAATTAAAACATGTAAATGAACAAAAAATATTTCTTAAATGTGATTTTTAAAAAAATTAAAATTGATGAATTTCATGAAAATTCCATTGACATCTTAATTTCATGTCCATAATAATGTCAAATGTTGAAAAATAATTTTTTTGTGATGGTTTAAAAAAATCATCTTCATCCCAATAAACCCACTTCATAAGTGACTAAATAAAGATCATTTTAGTAGAAACATTTCGTGTATACTTTAAAACCTAGAATATCTATAGAGATTTTGTTAAATATTATTGAGGAAATTTCATTGTGATTCATGTCACAATTTTAAATTGAAACCTTTTTATTATACAATTCCCTACACATTTGACACTTATTAGACCTCATTAGCCATAAATATCTTATTAATTAGCCTCATTACAATCCAGATTCCCTATTTATCATTCACTTTATGTTCCTTGCATGAATTAATTATTGTTTTTCTGTGTGGAAGATATATTGTGGTGTGATGCATTATTTTGTGTTTTTTTATGAAAAATATAATAATAAGTATATTTATGTGCAATTCAAAAATTAATTCATTTAAAATTTCTAACATTGTGGAAAATTTCATGTAAAAGTTAGATGTGCATTTTTTACGATTCCAAATTAAGAAAATTTCCTATAAGAGCTTTAAAAAAAATAATTGTGATGTTTTTGGATGAAATTTTTGTGAAAATGCAACTGAATTGGTGATTTTTTGAAATATTTTTAAATAGATTTTGGATTTTCTTTTAGAGCTAATTTTATTTGAAGATGAAATAGGATAAACACATTCTTATGTGGACTCATGAATTATAAAATCTTATATAAAATAAGATCCAAGACATCTGTTTCTACATCAATACATTTGACATCTTAAAAACCAACAACCATAAATAATCAGAACAACCCATTAAATGTAAAAAATAATTTAAAATAATACTAAGCACAATTAGGTGAATATGTAGTGATTTTTAGTGAAAACGGGGATACTTCCATTTATTTGGATGATAAAAACATTGCATAAATAAAAATAATGTGATGGGAGAAATAGAAAGTGTGGTAGGAATCCATGTGAATGGGGGAATTAATTAAATTTTATTGGAATGAATGATTATAATATTTAATTTGGAGTATAAAATTTCAAATAGTCATGATACTTTTGGTTCGATTATTTTGATCATGTGATATTTATAGAAATTTATTTTTAAATTCTCACATTTACAATAGTACTTTTGTTTTGTGATGATGAATTCCAAAGTGCGTATAGTTTAAAAATTTAACAAATAATTTAAATGTTGTTATACCCATAAACTTATCATTAAATGAAATTTTTCATTTATTTTTAAATATTAATGAGTTTTATATAAATTGTATAAATTCCCCAATTAAATAAAATCAATAAATTATTATCACTATTGTATTTTTATATAAATCTTAAAATTTTTATATAATTCCTGATTTTATTATTTTAACCCTTTTCATGGGGTATTAAAAGTCTCTAACTAGACTGAGATATTAATCAACAATTTATATGACCATAAAATCATATAAATTTGAAAACATTTTTTTATATAGAAATTATGCATTGGTACTAAATTTGGGATATTATTTCTCAAAGATATCAAATTGTGTTGATTCTAGATTTAAATAACACAAGAATATTACATACATATTTCTATTTAATACCATGATTCATTTCTCTCATTTTCATCATTTCTAATGCATAAAATTAGTGTAATATGATGGGTATCATGAATAAAAAATAGTTATCTTTAGTAATTAGGGAATATATTTTCAAAAAAATATCCAAACTATATGAAACATTTAAGGAAAAAGCCTAGTTTTATCTTTATTTATTAGAAATCATTTTTATAATTCATTCATTAAGTGATAAAAAATCAATACACATCCAGAGTGAAAAATCTAGACTGAAAATCTATGACCCAAAATCTATATAAAATCTTGTAATCAAATTCATTGCAAGGGATGGTTATATAAAAGTAGAAGGATAGTGTGGAGTGTTTTGGATGAAGAATATTATTATTCCATGATTTATTCATTCCATGATGGTATAACACACATAGTTGTTGTGGAAAATTATTATACAATCTCATATAATTTTTTATTTTGTTCTTTTCATTGTAAACTTTTTTACTTTTGAATTAATTTGGAAAATGTTTTATTGATTAAAATAGGATTAATTATTTCATATTTTTAATTCAATATATTTTATCTTTATTATTTATCAACATATGAAATTAAACAAATAATTTTTTTAAACATCATTTGATGAGTTCTCCACGTTGAGAACAACAAGGCCAATTAATTTAATTTTTATATAGGTCTTTTAAAAATAAGTTAACTATAATAAAATGACAAACCCCTATATTTGAGGTCACTATATTGATTCAAGTAAGTATAGTTGACTACTTTGATTCCATGATTTATACAGTTGATAATGTAATTGTAATGAATTTGTAGGCAATGGAGAATGGAGATTATGAGGATCAAAATAGACCCCCCTCTCCATATTCAGTTTGACTTTTTCATTACAACAAGCTTATGGTATCTAATATATATATGTAGCTTCTATACTATTCATATTTTTTTTACTTATCAATGTTTAGTTTCATTTAAATCCCCACATTATATTAAAACATTAAAATATACCAATGTGGCGGTTTGATAACATAGTGTGAAACCTACCTATGTGGAAATCATATGATCACCACTACAATTCATTTTAAAAGGGGGAAATTATTGATATGGTTAACACAATTGAAAAATATACGTATCAATAATGTTAAAATGATATTCACAAGACATAAAATGGATTTTCACTATTTATTATAATCTGAGGGAATATATTCCAACAACCTTCATTAGAATATTAGGAATAACAAAGTATAATGTTTAGAATATTTCCCCATACAATTTAACCCCACAATTTAGATGGTGGCTAATTTTTTTTTATTATATACACATATAAGATAAAATAATTATTTTCCTTTACACAATAGAGCTTATGTATCTTATAATGGTATTCTAGGGATATTGTAGATTAAAATAGGATATGGTGAATAAATTTTTACATAATGAAGTTTGTATAAAGAATATATAATATTATCCATGAAAAAATTAACATTGAATGTTACATAACATATAGATATAGTTTACAAGATATCAAAAAAAAGAAATGTGTTATATTTATTTATGATAACAAATTCATTGATACTTTATATCATAATGTATTTTAAGAAATGATGGTAATGAAAAATATTAATATAATGTGACACTTTTTTCAAATAATATCAATGGAAAACATTGGTTAAAAATATTAAAATGATGAAGATGATGATCATTCAAATAATTCATTATAGAAAATAACAGTTATTGACATCATAACACAATGTGGTACATATAAAGAAGTTTGAATACTCTGTTTGTAGTGTTGAATATTTGGAATATGAATTCTTTTTCTCTCCATTATTGAAAATATATTTCCTCAAAGTTGTAAATCACTAATGGGTTTGGTGGGATTATTTTATCGAATGGACTTATAGATATGTGACAGGAATTTCATATAAATGTGATGAATTTAAAAATACCTCAAATGTTAGAAAAAAATAATGCCACCTTATGTAATATCATATACGATATGAATATATAGGCTTGTATATGTGGTTTTGTAATTATTCATAAGAAATATTATTAATATTAATTATATTATGTTTTAGAAAATAATTCTCCACATAATCATCCATTCACATGGGTCCTATAAATTCATTTAAGTGAGTTTATAAATGAATATATAATGACTAAATTAATGTTATATTAATCGACTATTCATTATAAAGAATTATTTGATTTATAAAAAATTAGTGTTACTAAGGGAAATTGTTTTAAAATAGATATATAATCTTTCAATAAGACATAATAAGATTTTTTTCTCAATAAACTAAAAATTATACCCAGTTTAGTTTCATATGATATGTATTGTGTATACTTGTGTTGCGTGATTCCTATCGAATACGTATACTTGAGGTTGAAAAGGAACATATCACAAAATAATTCATAATTTGATATAATTATCATACATGATTGTAGTGTTATCTAATATGGGTTCGTTGGGTATGTTTCTAACCATAAAGTTATCGAATGATTTATAGAGAAGGTATTTTTCTAATTCTAGGAATAGAAAGACACCTGGCCCTTTGATGAGATAATTTAGGGATTTTTTCTATTCATATATATCATAGATATTATGTAAATATCAACATGGATGAGGGGAATCTTATGTTTTCATTTACATAGATGAATTATTGGTGGTGTATTTATCCACATATTTGGGATTTACATATATAATCATAAACTTATGGTCAGTTTATATGAGGTTTACATACATTAAATATCGTGGTCACACAATATCATAGAAAACATGAATATATGATTATCCATATAGGTATAAGATAGAGTTTACTATCATACATATGGAGATACATGTGTTTGATAGAGATCACTCCAAACCCCTTTGTCACCTGAGTTGTGGTGAGACTTTCCTAGATGTCTCTTTGATAATAAATTTTTTGGGTTAAAAAAATTATTATTTTTGATAAAAGATCAAATCACATGGGGGTTACACAGCCGGGTTATGAAAATGAGGATCATGGTTTTGAAAAATTATGTGGTACACAAAAATTATTTTGGAGGGTATCACAAATAATTTTTGGATCTACAATCATAAATTATTATATATGATATAACATAGAGAAAAAATTTATGGTATCTTTTCAAAAATCTATTTTTAAATATCAAAAGGATATTAGGATTTGGATTTAGACATTATTAAATATGATATTTTATAAGGTAAAAATGTGATAAAAATGTTAAACTTTTGTTAAAGAGGTAGATTATTTGAAATGTGAATAACATTAACCACCTTTATTTAGTAGTTTAGAATATTTTTAGTCTGTTTCTAGGATGGATCATAGAATCGTGAGTGTCACGATTTCATGGTATAGTGCATGAAATTCCCCATGTTATTGGATAATTTACACCTTCATGAGATTATTCCCCTCCAACAATTATATATCATTTACTCATGATTTTGAAATGAATGTGAGGACATTTTAGAGTTTTGAACATTATTTTACTGATAAAAAATCAATTTTGTGAATAAATAATGCTTTTCAATATGTTTAATACTAGAGACTATATAGTAAAAAGATCAAAAGTATATTCCAAATAAATTTAATAATGCTAGAGAATATATATTATCTAAAACATAGTAAATAATTTTTTTGATACTGAGAATCATTAAATTCATTTGAATTCCTCAATGTATATGTTTTAATATTCTTATTTACCCTAAAACATAAACTATAGGTTTTATTAGATAATTTTTTGAGAATGAAAATTGTAATGAATATGGATTTTTATGGATCCTATGGACACCCTAAGAGGAAGGATTCTATTGGTTGATTCTACTTGAAAAATACCATTGTCATGTGGATGAGATGAATCAAAAGCAGAAAAAGAAATATTTTCTATATTCATTATTATATCCATTATAATATATATGAAATAAATTTTTGCCTTATATTTTGGTTTTATGTTTTTTAACTATGTTCTTATTAGTGTAATCCCCTCTAAAACTAATAACCCAAGCCACTAAAAGAAGATATAGAAGATATTAAAACTAGAAAAAAATTAAATTATAAATATTTTATTACCACCATTAAAAGGAGTTATAACAAAATAACCAATTATAACTCTCATACCACGAGTAGGATCTACATAAACTCAGAAAAAATTCCCCACATTATTTTAGAAAAATTATAACATCCTAAATATAATGAATAATACACCAAAATAATGTATTCAGTTCACCATTGTTCATATAACATAAGTAATCACTATCATGACCAGCCTTCACCAAAGGAGGGAAGGGTCAGCAGATTCCCAGGCCCATCCTTCTTTATGTTGAAGGAGAGATAATGACCCCTGAAACCCACCTTTAATAGGTCCTAGAGTGGCGACCATCACCAAAGGTATAAAATCACACACTAAATGGAAGGCATTACCCTTTTTCATTTTATAGGATTCGGAGATAAGATAGTGAATCCCACAACACCAAAACTGAAAGTAAAAGTAATGCCAAGAACCATTCCAAATGCATGTTACAAAAGTAAAATCCATAATGTATAAGGAGACTACAAGAAAAATACCAAAAGAATGATCAATAGAAACTACGATGATCTGTCATAAGGTCTGAGCTAGTATGGTCTAGCACGATCCCAGAAGTCCTTCTGAAACCTGAAAGCAGTTTTATATATATAGGGTGAGCATACAAGTATACTCATTTGGGAAAAACCAATGAATCTAGTGCACAATTGGGGAGGCATACTAATGCCCTGTGAGAAAAGAGATAACCAAGCACCTAGCAAGGAAAATAATCACCCATGCCTCACCTAGGCACACTCCCCCAAATAATGCAAGTCAAGTAATGTATAGTAATAGCACATCGATGTTTGGCTACCCTGTGCCACTTTCCCACTGGTTATTGAAGACATCCTACTCATCGATCCAATCCCTCCATTATCACAGCAGTCCCACTACCAAACCCCGCCCGCCCACACCATGGCCATATCCTCACGCAGTCTCACTACCAAACCCACCCGCACACACCTGGGCCACAACTGCACATTCCGCCCGCAGACACCTGGGCCACAACCACCATGAAAAACCATAACCGCAAAAACATAGGTCTGAAAAACCACAGACAAGCCCAAAGACACCTGGGCCTCATCCCGAAGACACTTGGGAAACGACCTGCTTGAAATCACCTGGGCCAACAACCACAACTACCCCACCCGAAGATTCTTGGTCTAATAATGGACTTCACATTCCTCCCGCCGACACCTGGGCCACAACCACCATAAAAAATCATACCCGCAAACACCTAGGTCTGAAAAACCACTGCTAAGCCCGAAGACACCTGGGCCTCATCCTGAAGACACTTGGGAAACGACCTACTTGAAAACACCTAGGCCAACAACCACAACTACCCCGCCCGAAGATTCTTGGTCTAATAATGGACTTCAGGCCATCACAGCCTACCCGATGAGTCTTGGGATATTCGGGAAACGGAGTAGAAAAGAAGCTAATAACTAGCCACTCATAGGAGTGTTGGGAAAAACACCATGCCCTGTGAAATGGGGGTGTTCGGCACTATGTTCTCAACATAGGTGGGGTGCGAAGAAGAAACACAAAAACAACAATTATATTTATAGGTAACAAGCACTCACCCAATCTAGGTTTTTCTTCATCCAGCCTAAAGAACACTATCCTTACTATTCATTCATAAGAGAAAAGAACAACACCCATTCCCAAGTCACAACTCACACCAAACCAAATCCCCATATGTCCCATCCTTGTTTACATGTTTAGTAATAATGTTTAGATAAGTTCCTACACCTACTTGGGAAACTAGCAAGCATTAGCACAAGCCAAGGAAAGAGTACACCCAACAACAATTTAACCATTCACATCTGGTTCTCTTGTAAAGTCACAACAACCCAGGGATAAGGGATATCCCTCAATGTACTGGAACCAAATAAAACCCCAAGATACAGCCCCATATCCCCAAATCCAGGAGCCAACGGATTCTCAACAAAAGAGGATCCCACCCCAATTCTTGATATAAGCAGATTAATAACACATCCTCAAAGTATAACAATAGGGGATCCCATCCCCACTCGCATCCCCTCATCAATATAAGCCTCCATCCAAGAAAACTATAAGGTCACCCACAAATGACTCGTGAAGGGAAAACAACCAAACCACTACCACCAACAAAAGATAGGATCAATAGCTTTTTTCAGATTTAAAATATTTAACACACTCCATGATTTCAATTCCACTTGGCTTAAACTGGGGTTACCATAGAAAAGGGGTTGATCCTAGTGATTCTAATTTATTTAGGTGAATATAATTATTTAGCCAATTCCATTTACACAGAAAAAGGTTCACAACCAAAATACAATCCATTTAAACATCACAATAGGTAAGTGTTTATTAATGCACCGAGAAAGACCACCAATGGCTACGATTTTCAGAAGGCGTAAGACCGCACATTTAATAAATCATTAATCATGAAAGAGAAGAAAAACAGAGCACCATAATCGATCACACCCCTCCCCATCCTTCCTTAGAATGTATATATTATCTTCATTAAGGTTTGGTTCATCCGATTCTACAGAAGCAGTAGCGTACCCACCCCGCAAGATACACAGAAAGGAGAGACGAAGGTGAAACACCTACTTGATTGATCAACGATCGATGTTTCTCTTCATGTGCGCGGAACAGGGGATGCACGATTTGTAGGGGAGGGACTTTGGGAACTCCAAGGATGAGTAGATGACGTCAGCCTAGGCGCACCACAAGTCTCGGGAAGGTGGGAATTCAAGCACACCAGCGAGGATAGAGAAGTCGGCCAAAATAAAGATGGGGAAAGAATAACTTCTTTTGTGATATATTGATAAAATCTCGTTATTATGGAATATGAGAATTTTGAACACTTTAAAATCGGATCGTGATTCCCCACACGGTTGAGAGGTTACACACGATGGGATTATTTGTTATTTTAATAATCCACTGGAAGGGTGGCGACAGCTGTGATTTAAAAGGCTTTAATAAAACAGATGGGCATTATATGAGAAAATATAGCTAGGTTGGTTGGGGTGGGTCGGTCCACCCTCTGGATTTTTTAAGCATTGATTTAGGGGATTAAAAATGGCCTTGAATAACTTCAATGGATAAAAAGGTCTAAAAGTTGGGTTACGGGGGAGGCTGTAGAAGAAAATCCCGCCAAGGTTGGGTGACATCGATCGGTCGTGTTGATAATTGGAAAAAGAAGGGGTCATGAGGGTATGGGCAATTACATCAGGTACATCTCAAACCATTCTCACCCTCGAGAATCAAAACCATCCCTGGAAGGAAGAGGGGGTCCAAATAACTCCCCAGAAGATACATCCCCGGAGTGAACCTCTCCTACATAAGAACACATTATCTCCTGAAAAAACACAAATGCTCTATCTCTCCATTCCCCGTGAAACCACGCAAAAAAAAGATTAACCCATCTGGTCTAGTGGGAGAGAGGTCTCCCTTGCTCCATGTTAAGATACTATCCGCTTTGAGCAGCACTGACTCACCCGCATGGGTTTAGGCACATACACTTTAATGAATCCCAACTAAGAATAAGGTCCTCCCCTCCCCATGACACTTCACACACACATCCACAGAAAAGGAACCGCACATCCATAGTCAACATGGTAAATCATTACACAGTAAACAAGTACTGTCCCAACGGGATAAAACTCAAAACAACTCCGAGTACTGGGCACATATCTGTGCTTCCCTTTCCCAGGTACTCTCCTCAAGCCCACCATTCCTCCATAACACGCGAACCAATGCGATGGTTCATCCATGAAGCATATTCTCCTCACGACCCTCGATCACCATTGGTCGCTCCATGAAGGTTGCATCGTCTTCGATATCTAGCTCTCCCCAATCGAGGACGTGTGAATTGTCGTGCAGATATCATCGGAGCTGGGACACATGGAATACATCGTGTAACCTCAGTAGCGACGGTGGTAGCGATAGCTGATAAGCCACTTCACCGACCTGCCGAAACACTTCAATGGGTCCAATGAACCTGGGAGAAAGCTTACTTCCCCTACCGAACCTATGATGTCCACACCGAGGGGAGAACTTCAAGAACACGTAGTCCCCGACCATGAACTCTAAGGGTCTCCTCCTATTATCAGCATATGAATTCTGCCAGTCCTGAGCCGCCTTCATCTTTTCTCGTATAAGCTGAACCTTCTATTTCGTGCTCTGCACCACCTCCGGGCCAAGAACACCTACTTCTCTAACATCAGTGCAGCACACGGTTGAGCGACACGGCCTTCCGTATATTGTTTTGAATGGAGCCATGCCCATGGTAGATTGATTGATATTATTTTAGGAAAACTATACCAGAGGAAAGTGTCGCACCCACGATCCTCGTGAGTCTAGAACACATGCCCGTAGCATATCCTCCAAGGATTGGATGTTACGTTCTATCTGCCCATTTGTCTGGGGGTGGAAGGCAGTGATAAGGAATAGCTGGGTGCCAAAATCCTACAGCAAACCCCTCAGACTCGCGAGGTAAATCGTGCATCCCTATCCGAGACTATGGAACTTGAAACTCCATGCAACCGTACTACCTCGTCCATATACTTCGGTGCTAGAGCATCCACTGCACTCGACTCCCTTATCGCCAGAAAGTGAGCTGATTTCATTAGCCGGTCCACTACTACCCAGATGGATTCATAGCCTCCTTGCACCTTGGGTAGTCCCGTGACAAAATCTATCGATATTTCATCCAACTTCCACTCAGGGACATATAAAGGTTGCAATAACCCGGCTGCAACACGGTGTTCATCCTTCACCTTCTGACACACTAGGCACTTGACCACAAACTCTGCCACTAATCGCTTTACTCCGAGCCACCAAAACTATCTCCTCAGACCCTAGTACATCTTGGAAACTCTTGGGTGTACTGCTAGGGGTGCATTGTGGAACTCACTATGAACCTGGTCGCACATCGCCTATGAAAAAACAACTTTCCATGGAAAAGCATATGATTTTGACCATCCTCTGTCCACCCTTTCGGTGCATCGACTTGGCAAACCCGGTCACACATCACTTCACTATCTGAGTATCCCTAGTGAGACTCCACCACATGATGAAACAGAGAAGAATATACTTTCATCTGATAACGTCATCCCCTACCACTATCCATCCTTGTATCCAGGTGAAAGGAAGCTAACTCCTCCATCACTTTTCAATCATCTGCCGACTCTCGGGACGCATCCTTCTACGACCTCCTAATCAAATCATCGGCCACTAAATTCCCTTTTCTTGATGTATAGTAAATCTCGAAGTCATAATCCTGGAGGAAATCCATACACCTTCGCTGCCGTATGTTTAGGTCCCGCTGGGGGAAGATATACCTCAAGCTTTTGTGATCCGTGAAGACCACAGAGCATTCTCTGATGAGGTAATTTCACCACAACTATAGTGCGAAAATGACCGCTGCAAGATCTAGATCGTGGGTGGCATAATTACACTCATGATGGCTTAGCTTCCTAGACCCATAATAGATCACCCCTTGTCGCTGCATCAACACACATCTGAGGCCACACCCTGAAGCATCATAGAACACCTCATACACCGCCCCTTCTTCTGGTAGTCTCAGCACTGGGGCACTAGCCAACTTCTCCTTCAATTAGCTTATGGCTACCTCACACTGCTCACTCTATACGAAAACCTGGTCCTTCTTGGTCAAGGCTGTAAAAGGGGCTGCAACTCGGGAGAAGATGGGTACGAACCTCTGATAGTACCCTGCCATCCCGAGGAAACTGCGAACCTCTTCCACATTCTTGGGTGCTTCCTAAGAAACAACCACCTCAACCTTTGATGGGTATACTGTTATCCCATCTTCGGACACCACATACCCAAGGAAGTATACTTATCGCGTCCAGAACATTCATTTCGACAACTTCCCATAGAGTTGGTGCTGCTGGAGGACCTCTAAAACCGTCCTCAGATGCTCTGTGTGTTCCTCCCCTGATCTTGAATAGACCAGGATGTCATCGATGGACACAACTACGAACCGATCCAGGTAATCCCGGAAGACGGAGTTCATAATTCCCATGAACACAACTGGGGTGTTCGTAACACCGAATGGCAAGAATAAAAACTCAAAGTGCCCATATCTACCCCTGAAGGCCATATTTGATATGTCTCCCTCTTATACCCTCAACTGGTGATACCCAGACTGTAGGTAAATCTCCGAGAACCATCCTTCCCCCTTCAGCTAGTCAAAGAGATCGTCTATCCTCGGATGAGGGTAGAAATTCTTGACCGTCACCTGATTCATCCTCATGTATTCTATGAAAGGCATGAGACCACCATTTGCCTTATTTATGAATAGGGCTGGAGCACCCCAGGGTGATGCACTCGGTCAAACAAAACCCTTCTTCATCAGATCGTCGATCTGAATCCGCAACTCCCGTAGCTCCATAGGGGCCATCCAGAAAGGAGCCATTGAAATCGGTCGAGCACTAGGCTGCAAGTCAATCCCAATCATGATATCACTTCGGGGGGGGGGGGGGGGGGGTAGAGTCGTCACCTATTTAGGGAAGATGTCCATAAACTCACTGACGATCCCTACTACTTCCACCATATCATCATCCAATGACTCTTCTACTGACAGCTCGACTAAAAAGAAGAGGAGGGGTTCCTCTCGCCTACTGCCCTTCTGGCCACTCCGCTCACCGGTGAAATTAACAAGTAGGCCACCCAAGTCTGAGAACACATCCCTTCCTCAGTAGAAATCGATGATGGCACACAAAGAGAACAACCAGTCGATGCCTAGGATGACATCCTATGGCAGTATATGTAGCAATAGTAGATCTCTGACTGACTGATGTGGCCCTATCATCAGTTTTCATCTTCTACAAACATATAACAAGTCATTTTGACCTCCAACTGGTGTGATCAGCACCAGGGGCACTGGAAGTCTCTCGGCATCTAAACCCAGGGCGTGGGCTAGACCGGGTGCAACAAAGGAATGTGAAGCTCTGGTATAGAACAAGGCATAATCAATGTTACTGAACAAACTGATCATACCTTGAACAACCTCCAGTCCCGCTAGAAATGCTACCTTTACGGTGTGCATCATTCCATGCCCAGATCATCTGCCCCTCAGCTGTCGGCCGCCTCCCCGACGATGCCCTTGTTGAGGTCCCTGAGGAGTCCCCTAATGTCGGTCTCCCCTACAATGTCTACCCTTGGAGGAGCGAGAGCTCGCTGCCCCTGCTGCTACTGAAAGGGCCAACCTGGAAGCTGCTGTTAAGGCTATTGCTGGGCCTATCCGCCACTACCGTACTGAACTCGGTCTGGGCACTGATTCCGGAGATGTCCATGGCCCTCACAGAAGAAGTACCTCGGTCCTGGGCCCGAAGGGAAAGGGCAAGGACCGTGGGACCAGAACTGGAACTGCTGGAGCCTTCTCCCTACTGGTCGTAACATATAGGGTCCTAATGCTGGAGGTCTGGTGCTGACGGCCTTTCCCTTTGATGAGCCTAGCTGAATCCCCACTCGTGACCCACCACCCAACATTTTCATCCTCTTCACCACCTATTCCTTCTTATGGACCTCCAATTATGACATCAAGGTGAAGGGGGTAACAGGGTAATGGAGGGAGGGTTCGAGCGCCTCCTCTAAACGTCTCACCTGAGACTCCTCATCTAGAAAAAGGACCAGAGCAAAGTGGAGTAGGTCCTTGAACTTGATTCCCAGCTCCCTTACTAACATAATCCCCTGATGGAGGGAGAGTATCTCCTGTCACTTCTCCTCCTTCATCCTGGAAGAGAGGAATTCCGCCCGGAACTCCTTCTCAAAATCAGCCCATGCCACCTCAGCCTCTCTCCTCTCCCCCATGTAATGCGTCCACCACTGACGCGCTGCTCCCCACATTTGGCTGATGAGCAGAGGAACCCATTACTCGGTCGGATCCTGAATCAGGCCGAAATCTATCACCAGTTCCTCTAGCTAGCTCTCCATCTTCATGTCAGAGGTGCTACCCTCATACTTCTCGAGGACCTGTCGCTGGAAGGCTTTAAGCATTTTATTCCACTGGTCGTCCTCCTCATCTAGATCAGCTCTCTGCCGATCGACCAAGTCTACCTCCTGGGCCTCAATCGCCCGTACAACTAGTGGTCATCTCCCGTGTGCCATATCAGCAAGGTTAACAAAGAATGCCTAAGCCCAGGTAGTGCATAATAATGTTCTTAAAATTCCTTAAACATCTTATTCATTTTAATTTCCAAAAACACAACAGAAACACGGGAACACAAGTCATTATGATGTATGTACCTTCCCTAGGGTCTCTACCCTGCAATCTGCGTGGCCTCACTTGGTCGTTCGGTAGGTCCAGAGTCCTTGCATCGGATCACGGGGGGGCCCTAAAATCCCGCATCCTATCCAGTCTTCCCTGTACAAATTCACTCTCCAAGGTCACCCAACACTATTTCCCTACCATCGCATGCAATCCTCACTGTGTCTAACTGTAGACTCTATCCTATCACTCAACCATGCCTCTGATACCATTCTATCACGACCCGCCTTCACAAAAATGAGGGAAGGGTTAGCAGATTTCCAGGCCCTTTCTTCTTTAAGTTAACGGAGAGATAATGACCCCTGAAACCCGCCTTCAATAGTTACTAGAGTGGATACCAGCACCAAGTTTTTAAAATCACACACTAAATGGAAGGCATTACTCTTTTTCTTTTTATAGGATCAGGAGATAAGATAGTGAATCCCACAACACCAAAACATAAAGTAAAATTAAATCCAAGAACCATTCACAGTGCATGTTACAAAATTAAAATCCACAATGTATTAGGAGACTACAAGAAAAATACCAAATGAAAGAAAAACAGAAATTGTGATGATCTATCACAAGGTCTGAGCTAGTATGTTCTAGCATGATCCCTGAAGTCCTCCTGGAAACTTGAAACCAGTTTTATATACATATGGTGAGTATACAAGTATACTCAGTAGGGAAAAACCAAAGACTCATGAAAAAGTGGGGAGGCATACTAATGCCTTGTGAGAAAAGAGATAACCAAGAACCTAGCAAGGAAACTAACCACCCAGGCCTCACCAAGGAACAATCGCCAAATAACACAATTCAAGTAATGTATAGTAATAGAACATCAATGTTTGGGTACCCCGCGCCACTTTCCCAATAGTTATTGAAGACATCATACGCATCGAACCAATCCCGCAATTGTCACTACAGTCCCACTACCAATCCCCACCTGCACACACCTGGGCCATATCCTCATGCAGTCCAACTTCTAAACCTCGCCCGCACACACCTGGGCCACAACCGCACATTCCGCCCGTAGACACCTAGGCCACAACCACCACGAAAAACCATACCCACAAACAGCTAGGTCAGAACAACCACTGCCACGCCCGAAGACACCTGGGCCTCATCCCGAAGACACTGGGGAAACAACCTAACCGCAAACACCTGGGCCAACTACCACAACTACCCCGCCCAAAGATTCTTGGGCTAATAATGGACTTCAGGCCATCACAACCATCCCGAATTGTCTTGGGATATTCGGGAAAGGGAGAAGAAAATGAGCTAATAACCAGCCACTCAAAGGAGTGTTGGGAAAACACCATCCCCCATTAAATGGGGGTGTTCGGCACTAAGTTCTCAACTTAGGTGGGCGCAGATAAGAAACACAAAAACAACAAGTACATGTATAGGTAACAAGAAATCACCCAATCTAGGTTTTTCATCAGCCATCCTAAAGGACACTATCCTTACTATTCATTCATAAGAGAAGAGAACAACACACATTCCCAAGTCACAACTCACACCAAACCAAATCCCCATTTGTCCCATCCTTGTTTCCATGTTCAGTAATAATGTTAAGATAAGTTTTTGCACCTACTTGGGCAACTAGTAAGCATAAACAAAATCCAAGGAAATAGTACACCCAACAGCAATTTAGGCATTCACACCCGGTTCTCTTGTAAAGTCACAACAACACAGGGATAAGGGAGATCCCTCTAAGTACTAGAACCAAAGAAAACCCCATGATACAGCCCCATATTCCCAAATCCTGGAGCCAACGGTTTCTCAACAAAAGAGGATCCCACCCCAATTCGTGATATAAGCAGAGTAGTTACATAGCCACAAAGTATAACAACAGGGGATCCCATCCCCACCCGCATCGCCTCATCAATCTAAGCCCCCACCCAAGAAAACCATAAGGTCACCTCCAAACGGCTCGTGAAGGAAAATCATACAAACCACTACCACCAAAACAAGGAAGGATCAATAGGTATTTTCAGATTTAAAATATTTAACACACTCCATGATTTCAATTCCACTGGGCTTAAACTGGGGTTATCATAGAAAAGTTGTTGATCCTGGCGCTTCCAAATTATTTAGCTGAATATACGTATTTAGCCAATTCCCTTTACATAGAAAAAGGTTCACAACCAAAATACAAGCCATTTAAACATCAAAAGAGGTAAGGGTTTATTAATCCACCGAGAAAGACCACCAATGGCTACGATTTTCAGTAGGTGTAAGACCGCACAATTCAGAATCATTAATCATGAAAGAGAAGAAAAACATAGCCCCATCATCAATCACACCCCTCCCCTTCATACTTTTGAATATGTTAATTATCTTCATAAATTTTGGTTCATCCGATTCTACAGAAGTAGTTGTGTACCCACCCAACAAGATACACAGAAATGAGAGATGAATGTGAAACCCCTACTTGATTGATCAACGATCGATGTTTCTATTCACGCGTGAGGAACAGGGGATGCACGATTTGCAGGGGAAGGACGTCGGGAACTCCAAGGATGAGAAGAATACTTCAGAATAGGCGCACCACAAGTCTCGGGAAGGAAGGACTTCAGGCACACCAGGGAGGAGAGAGAAGTCGGTCAAAAAGAATAAGGGTAAAGAAGAACGTATTCTGTGATATATAGATTAAATCCTGTTGTTATCAGATATGATAATTTTGAACGCTTTAAAATTGGATCGTGATTCCCCACTAGGTTGGGTGGTTACAAATGATGGGATTAATTTTTATTCTAATGATCCATAAAAAGGGTGGCGACAACTGTGATTTTAAAGGATTTAATAAAACGGAGGGGAATTATATGAGAAAACATAGCTAGGTCGGTAGGGGAGGGTTGCTCCACCCTCAGTATTTTTAAACCATTGATTAAGGGGTTTAAAAATGGCCTTGAACCACTTCAACTGTTAAAAAGGCCTAAAACTGGAGTTACGGGGGAGGCTGCAGAAGAAAAGCCCGCCAAGGCTGGGTGACAACGATCGGTCGCGCCGATCGGTTGTGCCGATAATTGGAAAAGGAAGGGGGCATGAGTGCCTTGGCCATTACAATCACTATATCTCAATACCCACCCCATTATCAACCATATTCCAATATAGTATAAAATATCAAATACATTTTCTTAATGGAAAAAAATAATATTCGTTTTATATTGAAGAATAAGAAAATACTATAAATTAAAAAATCGAAAATGACGGTATTTTATGTTATAATAATATCAAATTCTAACAGAAAACTAACATTCTAAAAATGAATATATGATATTAATATCCATCTACTAAATAATAATATCCTACTATCCAAATATAAAAAAGAGATTATCTATTGAAAATTTTAGAAAAAAATAAGTTAGAATACTAAATGGGAAATTATTCTGGGTTTTCCACATCAAATATATTATCTTCCAGGACAATTCCAAGTTTAGTTATCAATGAAACTAGAAATCTACATATTAACAGTTAATTACACAAAATAAAATCAAATGTTTCTTAAAATACCTATGTATACCATGACCCATCAGACAATACTATTACAAATAAACCTATAATATTACCCACAATGACTTTATAAATCCCATAGGTGACTAATACCTTTTTTATATGTCACTAAAGGTCAATATATACCATTAAAGTAGAAATGTTTCCTCTAAAGATAATACCGATGGTATCCCCTACCTTTATACAATAATTATTTAATACATAAAATATCACAATTAAGGATGAAATAATTATAACATCATTTTCTTTGCTTACATAAACAATAACTGAATTGGATTCATTACTAAACATCATGATTTATTCATCATTTTATAGTGGATTCCAACTAATGGTGGTAATTTATCGATACCGTTGGGACAATATACCATATATATTGAAATCCTAAATAATTATGAATGTAAATAATAAATCACTATCTACAGTATTTATGAAAATATATATTTATTATATTAATTCCATTAATTACAAAACATATCAAACGATATAAAAAATCATAATTAATTATAATCTCACCTAGGATATATGTACAAAATTGGATCAAATTATAGATTATTATAGAGAATGATGTTCTAAAAAAGTAAAATAATTATAATTGAAATAATTGGGTATAACACAAACCATGTTCCCATTACCCACTATAGAATTCTATCGACTCATCTATCAAAAGAGAGTCTCTATCCTTTGTATTCATCCATATTCATTAATTATGAAAAATCAATCAAGACTTCTATGTATAGTTTGAACACCAAAAATAGTAGGCCACCAAAAACAACAACCATTACAAATCACTATGTTTTTTGAGTGTGTTTAAATTAAATTTTTTTATGAATGTAAACAACATCGATAACAAATGATTGGTCCCCCGTTGAGTGATAATCTAGAAACAAGGGGGAAACCCTATATTCTATATCCAGTTTCAGTGAATGTCTATAAATGTCACTCAATGGATAATATATTTTGAATGTTTTTTTCAATAACAGATTACTGAATTAAAAAAATAGATTGTTTGGAATTACAACTAATCAAGAAACTATATTATAAAACATTCTATATTCTAACATAAATGAAATAACAACATGACAAAATGTTAACATGAAACCCAAAACAAGTTCCCCAAATTTCATGGTTTCTATCTCACCTAAACCCCATTATAATACAAGAGTTTTTCATAATATACACAACCAAATTTCATAATGTGATTAGAATTTGTAACACATAAACTGCAAACCCACACCCACCCTCTAATATATAACCATAAGGTTAAAATTATATCCCACCCTTACAACATAATAATGATCCTATTTGTAATTACATCCACCTCATTTATCAATGCATCATGGATACTATTACATTTAACCAAAGTACCATTCATCCTGGTTAAAATTATACATAACCTAAAAATAATTAATGCAACGTGATTGGAATTATACTCCAATAGACATAAATAACAGAATTTATTGGTATTATGTGAAATAATAATAATATAAAAGAAAACATAGTTCTATATATTTATATAAAACCAAATTATGCTTTAGATTACCCCTGAAATGATTTCTATGAAAAACTGAACCCTAGTGTCTCCCACATATGCACATCATTCTTGTACAAGAATAATGTTCAATATAATTTAAGGTATAACTATTTATTTAACCTTTTATAAATTCCATATTATTTACATTTCATTTTTAGCGATTTTTTCTATATAGTACATGGAGATTAGTTAGCTTGTAATCAAAATTAAAATTCTTGGGGAAATAGAATAGGACAAACCAACCTTTCCCAACTCTCATCATGTGAGGAATCTAAACATGGATCCATATTGAGCCCTTTAGAAAAGCAAAGTCACATGTATAATGGTTTATTAAATAATTATAATACATGGGGATAAGAAAGGGACGTATTGAATCACTGGAATCAGAATCTATATATGAAATTAAATTATGTGACTGAACATAAAGGAATAGAAATACAAATTATCGATTTATTCCTGTAGATTTTGTTCTTTTATGTAAATTAAATTATAAATGTAAAATAAAAAAATAATAAAAAGCAAAATCATATTAAAAACTACTCTATAAATTAAATTCAAAGATAAAAAATAGAAATATTGATGTAATTCCAATTATAAATAAATAAAATTGGAATAATATATAGAGAGATAAAGATCCTACAGAAGGAGAACAAATGGTTTTTTTAAAATAATTACATCCCATATTTAATGAATCACTCGCACCAAAATGGGGTTTCTGTTCACCCTTTATAACAATGAGGGAAATCCATCAGAGCTCCAAAAGATCACTATGGTTTCAGTTTTCCCATATTAAACACTTTATGGTAAGAGAAATTTTCTTTTATTATTCTACAAGATGTCTAGATGCTGTCCGGTGAGTTTCTTGTGGTAGTTCTACTACTGTATTTAACTATTACACCCAAAATAATTTCTTAAGACCATATCCCATGCCCCACATGATCCCTTAAACATCTAATATAATACAAATTATACCTACTTAGAAAAAAAAATGTAGAAACTACCACATACCAGTGTGTCATAAAAAACTCTCCACTATAGGGTAAATCACATTCCATATGACCCCATGTGTGTAACTACTGAAAAATATATATTACTACTACGTTAATGTAATAACCACAATATCCCACGTTATTATGATTCCAAAAATCAAATTTTTGGGGTATTATCAAACCATATTAGGACATCTACCTTGGATCTTACACCCACACAATTTACTCTTTTACTTATACAACAATCTATAGATCAACATTGACCCAAATCTAATATATGTTTCATAAACCATTGAATATGATATTTATTCAATAAATATGAACAAATATTGAAATTTTTAATAAAAATAAAATTATTCCCTCAAATCTATATAATGATGATGTTGTTCCTTGAAAACTGAGTACATGATTGAACTTGTATCTATGAATATATAACCATCTACAATAAACATTCCATATTCCATTTTATACTAGATATTAAATATATTCATGATTTACTAAACCAACTGTAATACTATTACATGGGTACTAAATTCAATTTAAATATGTATGGATTTGAGTGACTAAGAAATATACATCAACCATATTTCCTAGTTCTCAATAATGATTACATCCAAAATACCATGTATTTAGTCATTTTTTAGTGGTGAATTTATTGTAAAACCATAAAATTAAATTTTTTAGTAGAAACACTCCATTAAAATTTATTATTCCAAAAATTAAAACCCAAAATATGGTGATATTATATCTTTCTAAATTTCTAATGTTAGTGGTAAAATCCACAAATAAAATAACCCAATATGTCTCATTCATAAATTCCATATCTAGTTAATTAACAAGTAAACTAACCTCATTTATTCACCATTATATAATAGTTAATTATCATATATCCCATTAACAAGGCTTGTATGAGATTTTAGTATCTAAATAAATTGAATATATAACCTCTTTCCATTTGGACCTTCTTAATATGTCACCCACAATAGTCAAAATAATTTTCCTAAAATAGTGGTTGTACACTACACCTTTCCATGTTTCCCTCACAACCATATGGTTTCCTTCATCCTTAATCAATTATTATATATCTACTCATATTTTTTATTTCCATTAACTGAACTTATATATCAAACCATAAATTCCTTATCCATCACAGAAAAATCCTGACAGGCATCTTGCTTCCCCTTGGGCTTATAAAAATTATTGAAGTAATGGAAAGTAATAATTCATTATTATTATTTATAAAAAATATGAAATTATAAATAGGGATTTTTTTTAAAATTATAGTATGACTCATCCATTCATTGGAAATCCATGTCACATAAAAAAATTGAAATATATATAAATATATATTTGAAAAACAATAGTATAAAACTAAATATATCCAAGTAAAAATAAATAAACAAAAACATAAATGAATATGAGACAACTATAATACTGTTGGGTCAATATAATGATGGAATTACTAACTTTAATAAAGAAAAAAAATACCCAACTGGGTCTCCATGTGACCACTATGACATCATCCATAAAAAGTACTACAAACTCAATTTCTGATCAGAAACTAAACCAAAAACTATAAAAAATCTTAGTTAAGAAAATTTTTAGGGTCATTTTTTGTTGTTAAAATATATATGTTCAGTAGGATATCAACAAACACTCTATGAATTTAATTTTTTAAAATAGACTACAAAATCTAGTATGTAATATAGATAAATTTTTCCATATTTATATTAATTAAATAGTGAGTTATTCCCAAAAAATATTTTAATTCAATGGATGTTTGAGTGGAATTTATTTTTTCAATTTCCAAATGTTAGTGGAGTAAAAATAAAAAGAATATATTGGAGTAATTATATGATAAAATGTGATAAAATACATAATTTATTATATTAATCATCAATGTTCATCAGGGGAGTTGGATTTTTAGTTTCTTTTTGTGTTTCAAATTATTATTACATTATAAAATAGGTTATCTAAGAATATAAGGACTTTATTCTTGGTGGATAACATACAGAAAAAGTATGCACTTCCAAAGTCACTATGATTACAAAATAAAAGGACCTAATTACAATCATCCAATATAGAATGATATGCCTTGGTAACTTTTCCTATAATATCATTATGATTTTCATTAATAGAATTACAAGATTGGTGAATCTATGGATCACCACATATGAGATACATGATCTAATAAATGGCTACAATATCCAAGGGGTGATTTTCATTGCAATGGAGGTGTTGTAATACATCAACATGTAGATAATTGGATCTAATATTTTTATTAATGTCGGTATGTATAATATATATGATGTGATAAATTGGGGTAACATTGTAAAGATAATGAAAATTATTTTCATTTCTTTGGTGGTCAATGAGTTCATATTCTTGTTCTATAATTCCTAATGTTTAGCGGTTTGTCTTATGGGGAGATGTTTCAACTTCATCAAATCGATTCATGCGTTATGACTACATGATCCATTATCTCTAAAAATAATTATATTTACAATGGAGGATATCTCTTGGAATATGATAATTGAAAGTGAGAGTAGAAAAATACTCTTCTTCAGAAATAGTTCTTGGAATGACATAATTTTACACATCATATATGTTTGTGATATATTCTTTATCAAAAATTCTAGGAGTAGAAACACTTATCACATCCTGAAGAAAATAATATATTGTGGAAAATTTATCAGGTTATTGGTAACCTATTCAAAGTGTAGTGTCTGCAATCCCTAATTATACACAACTTATGTCAATAAAAATATACTATATTTGTTTGTAATTCAAAGAATATTTTTTTATGGAGTATATATGTGATCATAAATCTAATAGTAGAATACAAAAAATAAACTTTCAGATTATTTTAGATAGGATCATAGACCATTTAGTCAATACAATTATTACAATTCTCTTGTTTAGGGAATAAATGTACTTGTTACAATATTTATATGTCCATTACATTACACATGTTATCAGTCATTAAGACACCGAGATGTTCCATTTGTAAAATTGAAAAAATAGTTAATTCATTAATATGTAGTAATAAATTATTGGGGATATTCCATTGGGATTCATAGATAATTATGGTGAAACTAATTTATAAAAAATTTAATAATTTGAGAAGTGGGATGGAGTCTTTAAAACTCATGGATGATATGTTTTTGTAAGACAACATCAAAGGGAAGTCGATAAGGGATAAGTTTATGAACGATGGATGTGTGGTGAATTGGGGATATTAGAAATAAGGTACAAAATGTATTTCAATCATGACTAATTACATGATAGAATGAATTAAAATTAAGAAGGTTAAAAAATGGATTATTAAATAGGATTATTTTAGTTTATGTTTTGAAAACATGGGTTCCCATATTCTATTCTACCATAGATTTCCAGTTGTAGATCATTCATTCAAGAAGGTATTTTTTTCATCACAAAGAAATAAACTCTATTCTCAATTATGTGAACACTCCCCTTCATGATTGTGTCCACTCAGTTGATGATATGTATTGGAGTTTTATAGATTCAACCTCAGAATTTTCTAGTATAAGGAATTATCTCTCCTTGTTGTTTCATGTGTATGATACTAAGGAGTGGGTGAGTAGGATATGATGTAATGAGATCAATATGAATATGAAATTGTTTATTTGGATATTATAGAAGATGGTAATCTAAAATTATGATAATAATTAGAATAAGGGTATCTACATAACATCTAGTTTTTGGTGTTACAATGCTCCAAAAATTTATTTTTCAAGGAAGTTTTTCTTTGAAGTAATCTGGACATGTTTCATATGGGTTCATTTCTCCCAATTACATAGAATTATTGAACAGGGAGGCACTAACCGTGAGTTCATATCAACCTATTTCATGGAGGAATACAAACAAGGTATAATTTTTTTTCTATTAAATGGTGTTTACTTGGGTGAGTTGGATCTTTTAGAGTTAAGGTATAATGGTGGAGAATAAATTAATTCATATATTTTATTCATTCAAGATCATAATTTTTATTTAATGGAATAACCTGACATTATATATCCAAGTTAGGGGACCAATAGTTCATGAAGTGGGTTAATTTAAAGAGGTTGGGTTTTAATTAATATTTCTGTATGGTTTTATAAGGGAGGCGGGTTATATGGAATCCACCTAGTCCTATTATGAACTCAATATTGAAGGGTCCTGCATTCAAGGTGTTATAAGTATTTTTGATGTAGTTCATGATGACCTAGAATTTTTTTATCAATTTTTATATTATATTTTTTGTGGGAGATATTTTATAATAGTAGATGGGAGAGGTATGCACAATGAAAACACTCTTTAGTGGCTTTACAACATTGTAATTGGATCATTGGAATCATATGCCAAGATTATTGTTAACATTTTCTTGGATAACACCAATGATCTATAGTATCTTTTCAATATCATTAGAAAATTGTATATTCTCACTAGCCAGGACATTGTGGTAATTCACAAATGTTTGGAGCGAAGATGGAATATAATAACCTATCTAAAGTGAACCATAGTGAATGCCTTGTTCATTATAATTGAATGGTTAATTTACTATAATATTGTAACATTTATATTAGTGGAGGTTCTTTAGGACTCTACAACATTAGAGCAATATGAGAATCATATATTTTTGTAAAATATAGAACTATGAGTGTTTTTTCAAAAACCAACCTTAGAACCAAAATATACATTTTACTGAATGGATTTGGAAGTATCCCCATTATAAAATACAAATTTAAAACCTTATTTGAAAATACATTTTAAACCATATTTTAATCAAATACACTATTTAGACTCTAGTAATCCAAAAAAATATTTTAGAAGTTGGAAGATGATATAATAATAGAGAAAATTGAATATTGTATAATAGAAATATAAATCAGATAAATAGCTATCTATATAATTTTTAATGATAAATAATCAATAAAATATAGATAATCCAAAAAAATTACTAAACATATTTTGAGGTGACCCTAAACATACTCTGGTGGAACCATCTTTAGTCCTATCAATACATCTATATGTATTTAAATGAAATAATGCTCTCACCTAGCTGCATCAATGGCACTCTCATATAGAATATACTTACCATATTGGATCAGGTCCTTATAATCCATAGTATGTTTTAAGTATATTTTAACCCTGAATATGATTCCTATGATCCAATTATGATAGTAATCATTGGATGTGACTTATCTTTTACAAAAAATGTATCAATGAATAATCAACATTAGTGAATCACTATTTCTCTACCCATATCTCTACAACCAACCATTCAAGGTCCCTCAAAACACTGGTGTTCTACCATAAGGGTTTATATATTTCTTGAAAATGATTCAATGTAAAAATGGAAACTCATTTAAAAAAATTCCATCCATTTAAAATCTCTTTGAAATCAATTTTAATACTCCTTTGAATGTATAAAATATTTATATGAGTTCCCATGAGATTGTTTCATTTTGATAATAATATTTTAAAGCATAATTTTAATATAATAATCATTTTTTGATACCCATGTCTTAAATAATTACTCATATAAAATAATTTATATAATCATATACACCAATATAGGAAATCATGTACATAAATATTGAGGGTATTAACCACCTGAACACATATATAAAAATATATATATGATTGTTGGAATCTACAAGTAAAAATTATGAAATAATTAATCAAAACCAAGGGGTTCAATATTGTATTTCACCAATAGTACATAAGAGACATGAATCATATCCAAAGAGGACTAAAAACCCATAGAACAATATTTTAAAATGATACAATTATACCCTTCTATAAAAATTAATAAATGATTAACCATCATAAATATCATTAGAAACTCAATAAAAACCACTAAAAATATGTTTTTAGGGGATACCAATTAAAAAATAATTAAGAATTTATATTTTTCAATAATAATGAATTAGCAAGGAACCACCAAACTCAAATTGTGGGAAGATTTAATGAATCCTTTGTTAATGGGAATACTAATACCCAAAATAAAATCACCACATAATAAAATCAAGAACCATAGAATGGAGAATAAAAACCATACATTCGATTATATCCAACAGAGAACTATTAAATACGAAAGGACTAAATACAATAATGAATAAGAGGGAATAAAATGGGATAAGACGTTGAAATACTCAAATTATATAGAAAAAACCATCCAAATTCAGGGGGGGGGTAGACAATCCTTATTCTACATGTTCCATTTCATCCATATAAAAATAGTTGTTCAAGAATTTGGGGAATCAATCATATGATAGTATTTTTGTTATTACATGTTTTAAAATTATGGGTCATTTTCACACTTTCTCTACAAACATATCTAAATTGTGTGAGAATAGTTAACCATCCATGGAGAGAGAACGAATACTACATGGTTTGAAAACCATGGAATAATAATGATAACTGGATTTGTTTTGAATATAGTCCCACTCAAAGAGTAATAAAAAATATTGTATATATTGTGTATAATAACGTTTTACCCAACAAACAAGATGTGGAGAATAAAATATTGAATCAGAACAACCTAAAAAGTGTAAAAGACTAAATAAATAAAATAAAAAGTGTAAAATTATTATTAAATGTGTTTGAGATTTAAAAAAATAAACACCACGACATATATTTATAATTAATAAATCATGTTATAAAGGCAATGTGAAATAGCACATGGCCTAAACCAAATGTAACAGAACACCTCTAACTGGATTTCCAAAACATTAGTAAACCAAAAAACCATTAAAAATTCATCTATATAAAAACCCGCTCCATAATGACCAATCCAATAATAATAGACAAAATCATTTATTTACGGTGGACCTCCAAACCATTTACAAATTTTGTAACATGGATGACAAATAAATAAATAAGATGAAACACTCATGTTCCTAATTAATGAAACAGAAAAGAAAGAAAATAGTCATTTATAATTTCCAAAAATATAACCAATCACTCTATAAATGAAAAAATAATATCAAAATTTGTAAGAAACACATCAAGGACCAAAAAATTAAAAAAACCATGACCCTAAAATGGGAAATTATGGAAATAAATAAAATCATTGTTTTCTACTAGCAATATCATGAGGATAGAAAAAAATGCATAAAATAATGAATTCAGTTGATTAAAATTTGAATGTTTACCATTTGACCATTCTAGTGAAAGGTATTTTGTCCCGACCCGTCCCCCGGGGCCCGTGCCATGACTAACCCCAAGCCCACCTTCCATAGGCCTTGGGATGGCGACTTGAACCAAAAGTGTATCCCCTAAAACTGGGAAGGCATTACCTTTATAACCTGTAAGAACAGGTAACCATTAACACAACAAGATAGGAATACAATTAAATAGAACTATAAATAGAGTGAGTGCAGTAAGTAAAAGGGTCAGTGATACAAGCCCAACTAGAAAGTAAAAGTACAAATATGATATAATATAACTGATGAACAGGAAAATATAGCTACTGGATCGTCCTCCGAGGTTCTTACCTGAAGGGTATGTATTGATCGCCTCCTCAGCTCTCCACATATGTCCATCTCCTTCGGGTACTGACTCATCGTAAGTTCCAACTATTGTTACCGTCCTGCCCCAGTACTCTCGGCCTTGGTCAGTGTTGTCCATCGTCTACAACCAACACAACAAGGTGCGGGCATAGCCAGTCCAGGGGTGAGTATAACGATACTTAGTAGGGACCCCGAGCCCCTCTAGGTATCACAAAATCCAACACGGATAAAGAAAAAGGTATGAAATCAACAGATAACATTACATAGGTATATTCCCATACATATACCTATGTTATCTAATAATTCATCTCAATCATGGGGATAACACAAACGTTCAAACCTAGATCACACCAGGATTTATTCTAGGGGTAGCATCAAGTCAAATTCCAAACACAACTTTGAACACCTCTGCTACTGGATAACTCCACCTTTATTTAGTAAAGTGGGCCTAACACATCCCACAAAGGTGCTTTCCACTAATCTTGGACTACTGAGGTACTCCTCCTATCGAGTACTGTGGGTCAGCCACGTCACTATGTCACTACCCACCGTGGGTCTGATGTGTAACACAAAGGCACTCCCCCTCAAGGCCTGCTGAGGTAATCCTCCTATCGACTATCGTGGGTCTGTAGTGTCACCAAGTCACTCCCCACCATGGGTCTTCCATGTCACCAAGGCACTCCCCACTAGGCATGTTGAGTCACTACGATTCAAAACGGTCAGTAGTCATCAAGTCTCAGCTAGCCACTATGTCTCCGCATTATGCTCACTCGTCTCTAATAGGATCTGCTTCACAAGCTATTGGTCGATAATCCAACTGCCATGAATTCCCATGATGAATTATCTCAAAGATCCTCCTCTTCATAGGGGTATCAACGTAACAGGCGACTCGTCAATCAAACTCCCGGTCTATGAGTTATTAGCCTTTTAGTCCCAGGGGAACGGTTAGAATCATGCTAAATCCAAACTTATAGTTACCCATAATAATCCAAAAGATAGTGGTGTTTCACCCAAGGGGACCGTCTCGCTCCATGATTTCCAGCGCCACTGACGGTTCATCAAACGGACGTCTGGTGCCAGAGTTATGGCCAAAAGAATGTAAATGAGTCGTAGTGGGCACGGGTCCGGTCCTCCCCTGTCGGACCGACCCAACCCATTAGGTCTAGCCCCACCCGTGAGGGTTGTGAGGGTGCCGCAATGGTGGAATGGCCGAGGGGTACTATGAGGGTGCAGACCAGAAGTGGGTACCACTAGGGGCGCGGACAAGCCTTGAGGGCGCAGACCGACCACGGGGCACGGACCGGCCGTTAGGGCCCGGACCAGCCATTGGGTTGTGGACCGGCCCCAGGGTAGCTGTCTAGAGGCAGTGGATCGAAGCTCAGCGGTCTATAAGATGGCCTCTTGGCAGATGGAAGACGGCGGCTCGGTGACTCGGCGGTTCGGTGGACGGCGGACGGCGGACAGCGTGGCAGCTTGGCATAGCGGACGGGGACAGTACGGCAGCTCGGCATAGCGGCGGTGTGGCGGCTCGGCGTTCTAGCGGATGGTGGATGGTGGATGGAACAATGGATCATCACTTCATATGGTGGCTCCATAACAGCTTGGCACGAAGGCGGTATAGTGAGGGGGTTTAGCCAGAGCGGCACGGTGGTGCAACCCGACTGTGAGTGGCTCAACCGAGCACGGGGCTTGTTCGATTGGGAGGGAGAAGTGTTGTGGGTCGACGTGGGTCATGGAGGCCTTGGGTGACGGTTTCATTGCCTTCGTCTTCTTCCTCTCCTTCCTTCATTTCATATAATACATCCCCGAAGAATGGTGGAGGAGTTGGGCCATCTTCGTTTGGCCCACACCCTATGCGTTTAGAGTGACTTCAAGCTGTTCACAAAGAATGAATCATGAATGTGTATGGAAGATATTTTAAAAAATCATTTCCCACAAACCTCATCAATCTCTATTCCCAAATATCGCAATAGAATTAGAAGTAAAGAAAATTGGAAGTGTTAATCGATAAACCCCTACCTCGTTTTCTTGATGATGTTGGCGCAAGAAGGTATTACGGTGAAGTCGTTGACGTTAGTATCATCCGCCACACGCCTCCAATCCTGGTTTTCATGCCGATTCATCATAGTAGAAGACGTTCCTTGTTAGCATTCTTCATGGAGGAAGCTTTCTTCATGGAGGAAGCATTCTTTAGGGAATATTCTTTCTCCCAATTCCACTCAAAAGTAATGTGGTTCCAAAATAATAGATTGTCCCCTCTATTATGTTTGTTTTCAAAAATTCAAAATAGCCTAATCAATTAACAAGGTTGGCATATTAAAGGTATGAGTGTTGGAACAATTAATGTGGAGGAAGTCAAGAGGCTCCTCCACATTAAATAGGCAGTTGAGAGGTTTTTCACCATAATGACAGGAGTTCAAAAGGATAAGGCCTCAGGTGGTCCCCACCACCATAATCTCTAATGGGAGGTTAGATTCAGGTGGTCCCCACAACCATAACCTCTTATGGGAGGTTAATGTCTGGTGGTCCCCACTTCTCAACTTCTTCATGGAGGTTTAGTTCTGGTGGACCCCACACCTCAACATCCACATGGGTGTTGCAAATAAAAAATAAAATGTCACACTTTTATTTTTATTAGATTCTTACATGAAAACCCCAAAAACCAACTTTCACCATCGACCATCTGTCGTCGAGGTAAAAGTATCATTAAGCAAATATTGGCATAGCGAGTTCAGCGGTGCCCGTGGATTTCAATTCTGAGCATCGGTTCAAAAGATAGAAAAATCCGCTCGCACATTTACTAAACGTTCCTGAAAAAAAGATCAGAAATTCCTTTCAGACACTCTGAGCCTAGGAATCACGGAACTCCAAATTTCACAGACTCCTAAAATTACAATTTATTTAAAAAAAATTACATGGAAATTCCAAGTCTTTACGTTCTCCCCACCTCCGGGCTTTTTGTCCCTTTAATCTACAACTCAAACTAAGAAAACATGTGGTGGTACTTAGCACGCATATGAGCATCCCGATCCCATGTGCTCTCCTAGAGGTTCTTGTGCGGCCAATGAATACGCACCAGAGGTATTGACCATCCATGAAGGACCCTCTCATATTGATCCTCAATCTCTACTTGAACCTCTATAAAAGTCACCCCATCGTCGACATCCAGCTCACCAAGGTCGATGATGTGAGAAGGGTCGTGCACGTATGTCCTCAGCTGTGATAGGTGGAAGACATCATGCACACGGTGCAACTGAGGTGGAAGAGCTATGTGGTAAGCCACCTCACCAACTCTATTGAGGACCTAAAAAGGTATGATGATCCTCAGAGATAACTTGTCGCCTTGACCAAATCTCTAAAATCCTCATTGAGGTGAGATCTATTGAAAGATGTGGTCACCATCCTCGAACTCCAAAGGTCTCCGTCTCCTGTCCGCATATGATTTATGCCTGAAATGTGTAGTCTTCATCTGCTCCTGGATGATTTACACCTTTTTTTGGTAGCTCGTTCCATCTTTGGTCCCATGAGGGCTGACACCCCTGGGTCAGTAAAACCCAAATGTGATCTGCAAGGTCGCCTATATAACGCCAAGAAAGGTGTCATCCAAATGGTGGAGTGATAGTTATTGTTGTATGAAAACTCCACCAATGGTATTGAGCCTCCCAGTTGCGACTGAAGTTGAGGACACAAAACCACATCATTTCTTCAAGGGTTTGAATGGTCCACTAAGTCTCTCCATCCATCTGAGGATGGAAGGCAGTGCTCAAACAAAGTTGTGTCCCAAAAGCCCCATGTAACCCCTTCCACAATCGGGTAGTAAGACATGCATCATGATAAGAGATAATCACCAAGGGTACTCCATCTAACCATACAATATCCTGAACATAGAGGCTTCCCATTCTCTCTACTAAACCATGTTCCCTGATCGGTAGGAAGTGGGCCGACTTGGTGAGTCGATTGACAATCACCCAAATCGATTGATGACCTCTGGATGTACCTCAAAGTCCTATCATGAATTCCATGTATATCCCATGACACTTCCACTCTAGGACCTCTAAATGTTGAATCAAGTATATTGGAACCTAATGCTCCACCTTCACTTGCTGACAAGTGATGGATCGAGATACAAACCCTACTACTGATTTCCTCATTCCCAGCCACAAGAGCTGTCATCGGAGATCCTAGTACATCTTCGCCACTCTTGGATGCACCGGTAGAGGGGAAGTGTGGAACTCCCTCAAAATTCCTCCTAAAGTGACATTGTTACCATAGTATGTCTTCTAGATAGGATGACGTGATCTCCACCTTCAGAAACTCCATCTGGTGCTTGCCATGTGTATATCTAAGAACGTCGAGCCTCACAGTCAGAATCCCAACACAACACCTCCTTGACTCGCTGGACATGTGGGGGAGTGACAGTAAGAGACTGAAGTAAAGCTTTTCCATCTCGATCCACAAAGGACGTCTTTAAAGTGGCAAGCTGCTCCGTTGCCTCACCTAGTAGTTGTATAAAAGACCTTCTAATAGTTTCTTATGCTACAACGTTCTCCTACCCATGATTATAGACTATCTCAAAGTCATAGTCCAGGAGGAACTCAATCCAAATTCTATTTATTAGGTTCAGGTCATTCTGGGAGAAGATATAATCGATAATATTCTGATCAGAGTACATGGTAAAACACTCACCCATCAGATAGAGTCGCCACATCTTCATGGTGAAGACCACTGCTACTAAATTTAGGTCACGGGTAGTGTAGTTCTGCTCATGTTGTCCCAAATTCCAAGAACCATATGTGATCGTTGCTCGCTCCTAAATCGGGACACATCTGAGCCTAGTCCCTGATGCATCATAGTAGACTACGTACCCTATGCCTTCTTCTATAATCCTCAAGATAAGGGCACTAGTCATCCTCTGCCTCACCATTGGGAAACTCTAATGGAATCTTTCCAACAACACAAAGGGTGACCCCTTCTTCATCGAGGATGATAGTGGTGCTACAACTCTGGGGAAGTCTGGCACAAACATCCAATAATATCTGGCCAAACCCATGGAACTTCATACCTCTGTCAGACTCCAGGGTGGCTCCCAAGAAATTATCACCTCAATCTTCACAGGATCTACAGAAACTCGAGCCTCAGATATGACATGTCCCAAAATGTGAACCTATCGAATCTAGAACTGGAACTTTGACAGCTTACCATAAATATGGTTCTCTCAGAGTGTGTCTAGTACAACCTACAAATGATAGGCATGCTCCTCCTTAGTAGCTGAGTAGATCAGAATGTCGTCGATGAAAACCACTACAAAGCGATCAAGTTATGGATGAAATATTATGTTCCCTAGTCCCAAGAACACTTCTGGAGTGTTGTTCACGCCGAATGGCATAACTAAAAACTCGTAATGTCTGTACTGACACTCGATAGTCATCTTCTGCATATTCTCATCCCGTACTCCAATCTGGTGATAGCCTGATCTGAGGTCTATCTTTGAGAACCATTGTGCTCCCTTTAGTTGATCAAAGAGGTCGTCAATCCTCGGGAGTCGGTACTTGTTCTTCCCGGTCACAAGGTTCAGGCGCCGATAGTGAACCCAAACCCTCAAGCTCCCATCCGCCATCTTGGCGAACAGAATCGGGGCTGCCCAATGTGAAACACCAGGCTGAATGAATCCCTTCTTCTGTAAGTCCTCTAGCTATACCCACAACTCACGACGCTCCATGGGAGCCATAAGATACGTCGGTGAAGATATCGGTGCTATCCCGGGGTACAATTAAAATGTAAAAGTCCACCTCTATGCGAGGGGGTATAACTGGAACATCATTAAAGAAAAAATTTGTATACTGGTCCACCACTACAGGATTGCTTAGACTCTCCACATCAACAGCTCCGAGGGTAAGTCTAGCCAACTGATGAGTGATCGGCTTCAATCCCCTTCTGGTAAGTCCATCATGTGCTGCAAAGGCACCCTTCTAGCCAGTGAAGGTAAACCTAGTCCCATCCATGCGGACACACCGCACCATGCGCCTAATAAATTATATCATAGAATGGACTGTAGATAACCATTCCATACCCAAGATGACATCGTAAGGCCTAGATGCCACTACATGGAGATATTAGATGAAGCTCTCTCCTCATAGAGTAAGCTCACACTACCGTCACCATTGTGTAATCATCGAATACGCTTCCGTAGGAGTCTCTGGACGTAAGGATCTAGCCAACGACTCCATCGGAATCTCCAAGCACTGAACGAGGGCAGTGGAAATAAAAAAATAACTGGTAGCTGTGCCAACAAGAACTGCAGCTATGGTTGAGTAGACACAGATCGTACCTCATATCATCTCCAGAGCACTGTGATCGTAGGCCTTAGGTCTCTAGAGCTGAGCTTTCCCCTGTCCACCTACTCCCTGCAGTCGGGGTGGACCTCCTAGTGATGGTGGATGTAACATCTAGAAACATCGCCCACCTTCAGCTACACGACCAACACCTCTGACACGTCTACCTACTCCATGCGGACCTCCTCGGTCGAACCTCTGTCTCTTCATGGGAGGTCCTTCGACCATCTGCTGATCATCTGAATTGCGGGTCGGATTGTTAGGATCCATGTGACCATGCCCGCCACATGCATAACACTGCCTGCTCCTGGCATGAATAGCTCCGCTTCGGGTGCCCCGCACAACTGATCATGAGTCATGAGGTCGTCCACCTGTAGTTATATTCCTCTTAGACCTCTGTGGCATATGTATGAAGTCAGTTGCAGAAGACTCCACTACATGACAACTGGTAGTGGGTCTCACCACTGGTGACTGATCAACAATGAAACTCTCCACCAAGAGAGCTCTCTATAACACACTCGCTTGTGTCGGAATGCTGAGTGAGATCAGCGAAGCCCTTATCTCCCGCCAGAGTCCCTGCTCGAAGGTCTGGGCCCTGACAAATGTGTCCCACACCATATCAGTGGAGTAATGCGAGATGTAACACCCCATGATTCCATGGTATGTTTGTCTTTGAATAATATAATAGTGTGTGTTGTACACAAATTCGAGTTCTAGCACACCACAACCAATCAAACTAGCCGTTTTGAATAGTAATTCCAAATTTTTGAAATTTTATAAATTTTATCTTTCAAAATGGACTTCATTTTTGGATTCAGAGTATCAAAATTATCTTAGGGTGAATTTTTGGTATTTTTCTGAAAATTGTCAATTTTTGATGAATAGTGAAAAATATTGAGTTATATTTTAAAACCGAATTTTTATTTAAATAATTATTTATTTTATTTAAATATATTTTAGTTCAGAATAGATACATAATACTTATATAAGTTCAATGTAATTCATTAGAGTCAGTTTATAATAATCTTAGATATATAAAAATTTTATTGAACTTTTTACTGTCTTTTACCCACCTCCTAGGAGCATTTGCAAATTTAAATAACACATAATTTTACCGCATCTATTAGTTTAATTTAAAAATAATAAGATGAACAGATGATATCAATATGTAAAATTTTGTCTAATAAGATGAAAATATTTTTTGGTGAATAGAAACGTTTTACTTTTATTTACCACGGTTAAAAGTAAATAGGGTAGTTAAGGATAAAATGATATTATTATTACCCTAACACAAGTCATAATTTATTGGATAAGTGTAACTCAACCAAAAACAACCTTGGGAATAAAATATGATCCTTTAGGTCCACTTGAATTAGATTACGACATTTATTATTATTTAATTCAAAGAATAGTTAAGCGTATTATATCCAATGTTTAATAACTAAACCATTTTTAATATATGGTTACACATAAGATAAATTTGACTATAAATATTCATTAGAAAGATTAAAATATTTCCTAAATAATGGTATTTTATTTATATTGATTTAGACATTAAATAATTAAATTTATTCATGACCCATTGATGATGCCGTGATTACCTTATTAATGAAAGATTAAAATAATTGATATTACAAATATCAAAATAAATATAATTTTAGACATTTTATGAATTAAAATACTTTTATTAGTTAATATGACATATTAGTGTTGTTTATATGAATTTATTTTGAAAAATTAATGTTGTTGTGAATTTAGCAAAAACAAAATATCAAACAGTATCAAAATTGACATATAGGAGTTTTTAAAACAAATATTATATTATTAATTGATATTCTATTCCTAAAAATATATGGTTTTTCCAAGAGATTTATTTAATAATATGTGTATCAATAATTAACCACATGGGGTTCTCTTGGAAGTATATAGTATGTTTATTAACTATATAATATAAAAATACAAAGAGACACAGTAAATGTCAAACTATTTAACTAAGTGTTAGTTCAAAAAGATAAGGTTAATATAGTGACCCAAACTTCTCTAAAACCTACTGGTTGAGTGGTTTTAGACCCACCCCTAATGTATCCTTTAAATAATTGATCTTTTATCCATTTTAATCCAAAAATTATTCTATTATAAAATAATATTTCTAGCTTTTCCTAAGGTTCCCTTCACCCTTCATATCAAAGAGCACTCCCCCTTCTCTCTAATTCATACCTTAAAAGCCATTTGGATTGGCCAAACGCAGCCCCAATACCCTCTCAATTGTTTTAACATCATTATAGCTGCCTTCCTTTAGTTATAAATCTAGACTAAGAAGCCCTTTGGATCAAATAAAATGGAAGAACCCATAGAAGATGTAAATATTTCATCAACACTTTCAATTTCCTTTCTTCATCCGCTTTCACATTATTTGTTGTTTCCATTAAAATATAATAAATCCATTATATTATATATACTATGATGTTTTTATATATATGGTACAACCATATTCATTATTATAACCATCCTATGAATGACATGTCACCATATGTGTGTACGTACGACTTACCGTCTCCTTGTCGTGGTGTTATTGGTATTTAATACATTATTTTTTGGATGGGAATAATAATGATGTGTAATTAATGTAAATAATAAATCTAACATGATAATGATTCTGTATATATGATATAACATCAAATTATATATTATTTTAATATCAAAAGAATGATATTGTCGCTCGTACGTGCGTACGGATTACCGTCTCCACAAACGCGGTGAGATTCATTCCACATCGTATCCATTCAAGAATAATTTTCATTAGATGATTAAAAAATGTTTAATGACTTAGTATCATTAGTAATATGAATAATATGCATCCTATCCATAACAAACATTACTTATGTAACAAATAAGTAAAGGAAAAAGAATCATTTAACACTTGAAACAACGAAAAAACCTAGATATTATTAACAAAGTAATGTAAAAAGATCATATATGATATCATATTACTGTATATGATTCGTGTATTATTTAATAACAATTATTTTACAATAATACTGGAGGTTAACCAAACCTCGACCCAGGAAAATTACAATGAGATGGTTAATTTCACAATCTCTTCATTATCCGAGTTTGTGTATACGTAATTATATACAGGGACCTCATTATCATCCACACCCATGCTACATAAAAATTTATTTCAAAACATTTTGACTATTTACTAGAAAATGGGTTAAACTCATTTATACCCTTTTTGACCTTATATGTTTTGAAATGAATCTTTCCATTGTCTTCCAAACAATGTACTTTTTTACCTTTTCAACAAATTTAAGGTAAGAGTGTTTTTTAAACTAATACAGAGGTTGTGGCCATTTTCCCCCATTATAACATCGTCAAAGATTCCCTTACAAGCTTATAAAAATATTTTCAAAATAATTTTTTCCCTAAATGATTTCTAAATTGAAAGATATATTTATCTAAATGGTTTTTATTTCATCTATATGAATATCCTTTGATGGATTTTAAACTTATTTGAAGTGGATTTATTATGAATCAAAACATCCATATTGTATTGAATGTTTTGTGATATGTTTGACTGTGGATGTGATAATTTTTCACCGTTCATGGTTTATAGATAAAGTGTTGACATTTATTATGCTATTTTTAATATGAATGTTTATGTTATGTTTAAGCCTTTTCATATGCGGAATGCATGGGACATAGTAAGTTATGGGTGGATCCCGCAATAGATCCTCGATGCATTGGTAGGTCTCATGAGACAAACTAGTGTCTTGGCACAAGGCCTTGACAAAATCTCATTTGTAGTCTTGGTACAAGGCCTTGACTATGTGGTTTTGAACGTCTGGAATTTTGCATTTCATCATTATGAAAGAGGCTATTGATATTGAATGTGATTATTCGAATAGTATAATATCCATGTGAGTGAGTAAATGGAATTATATTGATTTATATTTTCCATATTATGATGAAGTTTATGTTGAAAATGATTTTTTTAGTTTTATACATTGCCTTAAATGGTTATGCTTATTTATGAATGTTTCAGCTATATTATTATCCTTATTGAGAATTTGAGATCACCCCTTTCTATGTTTTATTTTTCCAAGGATGAAATGAAATATATTATGACTGACCTTCAGGGATAGTCTATGGGATCTCAGTGTTGTCCATGGAAAAAATGTTGTTGTAGTTTTCCATTTTATGATGTAATGTAAGCCTTATAAATGTATCTAGTACATCCAAGGCTTCTAAACTAATCGTTCTTTCGAGACATGATTTTTTGTGATCATTCCAATGGTATGTAATAATTCATAGACTCTGAGATTCTGGGGTTAGGGTGTTACAGTTGGTATCAGAGGCAATTTAGTAAAAACATTGGAATCTATATTTAGATAAACTCAGATTAGGGCACATTTCCCTAAATATAATTTGAGGATTAGTATATAAGAACATCCAAGAATTTTGGTATTATAGATATTTTGAACATTTTTAATGAAATACATCAATTTTTGGATACGAGAAGGTAGAGGCGGCTCTAGAACTGATGTACCTTGGGGTAAAACCTGAAAACACCGCTTTGAGCTAGACTCGAACATGAACTAGTGCATGATAATGTGCCTTGCTGCACTCTTGGTTACAGAACTCCCTGGGGATATGCTTAGGATAATTCTAATTTTTCATAACAAACCATTTTTAATTGTTTATGAGTATATAATTCTTCAATGAAAACATTTTTTATGATTATAGATTATATCTATAAACTATTCAATTTATGTTAAGTGTTTTACAAGTTTAGAATTTTGTATTTCGATTCATAAACTAATCTAGTATATGAAATTATTTAGAAATGGCGGCTTATGGATGGAATGGAAACTGTATCAACTCATGTAATAAATTTAGGGATTTCCCTCATAATAAATATTAATATAGTGGAGTTGGTGATGCAACTGATGCTGATCAGCTTATCATCATACTGGGAAAACTCACTCAGGTTATGAATAATAAACTTACCTGTGTGGAGCACCCTGAACCACATTGTGGTGGATCAATGTTAGATCGCTTCATTAGAAAAAAACCACCAACATTAAATGCGGTTAAAAATCCACTAGTAGCTAAGAAATGGATAAATTTCTTAGAGAAAATATTCTACACCATGGGGAGTAGAAAAACGGAAAAAGTAGTCCTGGCAGTTTACCGCCTCAATAGAGATGTTGATCAATGGTGGTCAATGATTCAAAACACAATGGAAGACGAAAAAGTTTAAAATATATAATGGAGGGAGTTTAAAGGAATTTTATTAGAAAAATACTTTCCTCGTGACCATCAAGCGGATATGGAAAGACAATTTCTGAGTCTGCTGAAAAAGGAGGATGAGAATGTAACAAACTATGAAGCTAACATTACAAGGATAGCGAGGCATGCTGTAGATTATATATGTAACCCAAGATGTATGATTTATCGTTTATTTGATTGGTTAAAACCATTTCTCCATCGAGCATTAGTCTGACAATCCTACTCGTCGTATGAAGATATTGTCTCATGTGCTATCAAGATAGAAAAAGAATTCTCTAAGTATTATGACATTAAAGAAAATCAAGAGAAGAAGAGATCTGTTGAACACTCTGGAAATGGAAATACGGGGAAGAAGGGAAAAGTTTAATATCCATCCTACAACAAATTTTTTAAGAAACACCCTGGTACTTCCCTGAAGGGAATGATAGTCTATTACAAGTGTGTTGAAAAAGGCCACCAAGATCGTGATTGTATGGGGAAGAAAGAGGTTGTCGATGTTGAATGATACAATTTTAGATAAAGGGAGCATTATGCAAATGAATGTCTTATGTGTCAGGGGAACATACCTTAGAAAGGGCCAAGGGATCAACTCCAAGCTTATGTTATCACTACTGCTATGGATGAAGCTCCAATAGACATAGTGGTAGGTAATTTAATGGTTTATTCAATTTTATTAAATTCTTTATTTGATTCTGGATCATCCCATAGTTTCATATAATCCCATTTTCAAAGAAAATTAGACAATTCCAATTTGATTTAACAAGGGAGTTTTCATTCTATACTCTTAAGGGAAGTATCATTGTAACAAATTTTTGTGAATCATCCCCCATTAGGGCATATAAATGTTCGTTATCTGCTAATCTCATTGTCGTACCCACAATTGAATTTGATATAATACTCAGTTTGGATTGGCTTTCAGACCATGATGCTAAAATTAACTGTAAGAAGATTGAGGTTACAATTTCTGATGATGATAAAGAGTACCTTATATTTATAGTATAAACGTCACCACCTAATTATTATATAGATCCACCCTGGTAGCTCAACTAAATTAAATTATTGGGGAGGAAGATTATAAAATAATTGTGGGTGAGGAAAGGAATGTTCAAATAGATTATATACCTATTGTGCAAGAATATGTTGATGTGTTTCTAAAGGATTCACTAGGACATCCTCTAGAATGATAAATTTAGTTTTCTATTGATTTAATTCCTGATTCAATGCCCATATTGAAGACCCCCTCTAGAATGGCAACTATGGAATTAGTTGAACTAATGAAAAAACTAGAGGAATTTAGTAATAAGAGATTTATTCACCATAGTGTTTCTCTGTGGGGAGACCCTATCCTTTTTTGTTAAGAAGAAAGATGGATCTGTGAGGTTGTGCATTGACTACAGGGAGATCAATGCTATAATAATAAAGAAAAAGTATCCCATACCTCACATTGATGATTTATTTGACAAACATCATGGAGCACAATAATTTTCAAATATTGACCTTCGATTTGGATATCATCAGTTGTGTGTGAAAAAGGAAGACATTCTGAAAACAGCATTTCAAACCAGGTACGGGCATTATGAGATTACAGTGATGCCTTTTGGGCTGACTAATGCACTATCTATTTTCATGGATCTAATGAACATAGTTTTCAAGGAATATCATTATGACTTTGTAGTGGTATTTATTTATGATATCATACTATACTACAAAAGCTACAAAGATCATGAAAATAACTTGCGCAGTATCACGATGACTCTTAGAAGACATGAATTATATGGAAAGTTTAGCAAGTGTGAATTATGGCTTCATGAGTTTTCTTTCCATGGCCATATCTTCTCTAAGGATGGAATCTCCATTGATCCTTCTATGACAAAATCAATCCAATAATGGTCAGCACCGACAAGTATAACTGAGGTATGTTGTTTTATTGGTTTAGAAGGTTATTATCGGTGTTTCGTTAATAATTTTTCCTAATATCCAAACCCATTAACGAATCTCACACGTAAAGGGGTGAAATTTGTTTGGACAAAATTATGTGAATATTCTTTTGAAGAATTTTAGAGAAAATTACTCAATGATCTTATATTGACTCTACCAACAGGGAATTATGGTTTTGTTATTTATAGTGATGCTTCAAAGAAATGACTTTGTTGTGTCCTTATAAAGAAGTATAGGGTTATTCCATATGCATCACGATAGAAAAAAATCCATGAGAAAAACAATACTACTCATGATCATGAGTTAGCAGCTGTAATCATTGATTTGAATATTTGCAGACACTATCTCTATGGTGAAAAATGTGAGATTTATACAGATCACAGGAGTTTAAAGTATATTTTATCACAGAAAGAACACAACATGAGTCAAAAGAGATGGCTTGAACTACTAATGGATTATTATTTCACTATACACTACCTTCCGGGGAAGGCAAATAAGATGGCATATTCTTTGGGTAGAAAGGATCATGGAGTTTTGAACAAGATGAGAGTTGAAAAGTATCCTAGATACATGGATCTAGTAAAGATAGATATGGGAATCACTATAGAAGGAGAAACATTCATACTTTTTCAAATGGTTTCCAAACCATCTTTACTAGAAAGGATAAAATGTTCTTAGGTTGATGATGAGGAGTTTCAATAAAAGATTAAATCTGTGAATGTTGGGTGATTGAGTGACTTCGTATATGAAGATCGAATTTGGAAATTTGGGAAGAGACTTTGTGTTCCCAATATACCTGATCTAAAAAGAGAATTGTTGGATGATTTCCATAGTTCCAATTTCTCAATACACCATGGGAGCACCAAAATGTATAGATATTTGAAGTAACATATTTGGTGGGACAACATGAAGAGGGAGATTGCTGATTTTGTGTCACGATTTGTGGTTTGTCAACAAGTGAAGGCCCAAAGGAAACACCCTAGAGGAGTCTTGCAAACTCTTCCCATACCTGAGTAGAAATGGGATAATATTATGATGGACTTTGTCATGGTACTACCAAAGACTCCTAGAAGGAATGATGCAATATGGGTCATTATTTATTGTCTTACAAAGTCAGCACATTTTCATGCTATAAGAGAAGATTTTCCACTAGAACATCTAGAAACACTATATATTAATGAAGTTGTGAGACTTAATGGAGTACCCCTTTCAATTGTTTCTGATCATGATCCACATTTTACATCAAGATTCTAGAAAAGTCTTTAGAAATCCTTGGATTATAAACATCGTTTGAGCACTGCCTATCACCCCCAAACTGATAGAAAATCAAAACGGACTATTAAAACCTTAGAAGACATATTGAGATCATGCTCACTAGACTTTCAAGTTATGTGGGATCAATATTTACCTCTGGTAGAATTATCCAATAATAATAGCTTCCATTCAAGTATTCCTATGGAACCATATGAAGTGTTATACGGAAAGTGATGTCGTACACCAACCTGTTGGGATGAGGTTGGTGAAAGAAAACTCGCAGGCCTAGAACATGTGGAGGAAACGATGGAAAAGGTGAAGCTAATCCAAAACTTCATCAAAGAACCTCAAAGTAGGAAGATGAGCTATACCAATAAACGGAGGAGGAACATTGAATTTTAGGTAGGATGTCATGTTTTCATGAAGGTATCTCCATGGAAGGGTGTTATACATTTTGGTAAGAAGGGAAAATTAAGTCCTAGGTATAACGAACCTTTCGAAATTCTATAACGAAATGGTGTTGTAGCTTACCGTTTGGGAATTCTGCCAAGTCTCTCCAAAGTTCAAGATGTATTCCACGTATCACTTTTGTGAAAATACATGCCTTACCCAACTCATGTACTTGCCTATGAGGAATTAGAACTGGAACCTGATTTGTCTTATAGAGAACAGCCTGTCAAGGTTCTTGATACAAGAGAACAAGTGCTGAGAAACCGGACGACTCATCTGGTAAAAGATCTATAGAGAAACCATAAGTTGAGAGAGGCAATGTGGGAACCTAAGGAACTTATGATAAAGAATCACCCGAGTCTTTTTATGAATTAGTATTCTAGAAATTTCAAGGATGAAATTATTTGAAGGATGGGAGAATGTAACACCCCAAGATTCCACGGTACACTTCTCTTTGAATAATATAATAGCGTGTGTTGTACGCAACTTCGTGTTCTAACACACCACGACTAATAAAACTAGCTGTGATAAATATTAATGCCCACTTTTGGAAATTTTATAAATTATAACATTAAATATTGACATCAATTTTGGATTCGAATTATTGAAATTACCTTAGGGTGTATTTTTGGTATTTTTCTGAAAACATTCAATTTTTGATGAATTGTGAAAAACACTGAGTTATAATTTAAAACCATATTTTTATTTAAATAATTTTTTATTTTATTTAAATTTATATTTGGTCAAAATAGATACATAATACCTATATAAGTTCAATTTTATTATTTATAGTCATTTTATAATAATCTTAGATATATAAAAATTTTATTGATCTTTTTACCGTCTTTTACCCACCTCTTAGAAGCAATTGAAAATTTACATAAAACATAATTTTACCGCAATTGTCAGTTATATTTCAAAAATTTAAGAGACACAGTTTATATTAGTAACTAAAATGTGGTTCAATAAGATGAAAATATTTTTTTATGAATAGTAACGTTTTACTTTTATTTACCACGGTAAAAATTAAATAGGGTAATTAAGGGTAAAAATGATATTATTATTACCCTAACACATGTCCTAATTCGATTGGATAAGTGTAATTCGACCAAAAACAACCTTATGAATAAAATATGATCCTTTAGGTCCACTTTTATTATATTATGAAATTTATTATTATTTAATTCAAAGAAGAGTTAAAAGAGTTATATTCAATGTTTAATAACTAAACCATTTTTAATATAGGGTTACTCATAAGATAAATTCTAATATAAATATTCATTAGAAAGATAAAACAATTTCATACATAATGGAATTTTATTTATATTTTTTAAACATTAAATAATTAAATTTATTCATGACACAATGATGATGCAGTAATTACCAAATTAACGAAAGATTAAAATAATTGATTTTTTAAATATCCAAATAAATAAAATTTGATACTTTTTATGTGTTACACTAATTTTCTAGGATAATAATACATATTGTTTTTGGTTAGATTATTTTTATTCTAAGTAATAATGCTGTTATAAATTTATCAAAAACAAAATACCAAATTGTGTCAAAATTGACACAAAAGATTCTTTAAAACAAATATTATATTATTAATTGATATTCAATTCATAAAAATCTAAGGATCATCCAAAAGACTTATATAATTATTTTTTTATCATTAATGAACAATTTTGAGTTCTATTGGATGTATGTTGTATGTTTATTAACCAAATAATATAAAAATACAAAGAGACATGGTAAATGTCATACTTTTTAACTAAGAGTTAAATCTAAAAGAAATGGATAATATAGTGACCCAAACCGATCTAAAACCAATTGGATGAGTGTTTTTAGACCCATCCCCACCATAGAATTTAAATAATTCATTTTTGAGCAATTAGAAACCGAAAATTATTTTATTATAAAATAATATTTCTAGCTTTTCCTAAGGTTCCCCTCACCCCTCTTATAAAAGGGCGGTCTCCGTTCTATCTACTTCACACATTCAAAGCCATTAGGCTCAGCCAAACCCTACCCAAATACCCTCTAAACTATCGTCCCTTCATCCTAGAGGCCTTCCTTTAGTCATAAATCCATCCTAATGATTCTTTTTTATTAAATCAAAAGGAAGATCCTGAAGAAGAGGTAAATATTTCATCACCTCTTTCAAGTTCCTTTCTTTTTCCACATCATCTTTATTTTTTGTTTCCATTATAAAATAAAACTCAAAAATATTCTATATAATGTGAAGTTATTGTAAATATGGTACATTCATATTAATTATTCTATCCCTCCTTTGAATGACATGTCACTATACATGCGTACTTACGGCTTACCGTCTCCACGTCGTGGTGTAATTGTTATTCAATACATTCTTATTTCGATGGGTATAATAATGATGTGTAATTCATGTAAATATTTAATATATTATGATAATGATTCTGTATATATGATATAACATCCAATTAAATATTATTTTAATATCAAAAGAATGATATTGTCGCTCACGCGTACGTACGAATTGCCATCTCCACGAACGCGATGTGATTCATTACCCATTGAATCCATTCAAGACTAATTTTTATTAGATGATTAAATTAATGTTTAAAGACATAATATAATTCTAAATATGAATACTAGAAATCATATCTATAAAAAAATTACTTATGTAACAAATCATATAAAGGAAAACGATTCAGTTAACACCCGAAACGACGATAATACTAAGTAATTATTAACAAAGAACTGTTAAAAGATCATATATGATATAATATTATTGTATATGCCTCTTGTATAATTTAATAACAATTATTTCACTATTATAGAGGATTTTAACCTTCCCTCGACCGAGGAACAGTACAAGGTACATGATAATTTCACAATCTCTTCATTATCTGAGGTTGTTTATACGTAATTATCTACTGGGACCTCGTTATCATCCACATCCATGCATATTGAAAATGTATTTCAAAACATTTTTTCTATTTCGTAGACACTAGGTTAAATTCATTTATACCCGTATTTGACCTTATATGTTTTGAATGGAATATTTCATTCGTTTTCCAAACAAGGTACTTTTTTACCTTTTTGAAAAATCTATGTTAATAATGTTTTTTTAAAACTTATACGGCGGGTGTGACTATTTTCCACTGTTATAACATCGTTGAAGTTTCCCATAAAAGCATATAAGAATATTTTCAAAATAAATTTTTTCTTAAATGATTTCAAAATTGAAAGATATATTTCTCTAAAAAAAGGATTTGATTCCATCTATGTCAACATCCTTTGATGGATTTTTTGCTTATTTGAAGTTGATTCGTTATGATACAAAACGTACATATTGTATTGAAGGTTTTGTGATATGTAACAGACCCGACCCTACCCAGGCTCAAGCTGCAACTACCCCAAGCCCGCCTCCATAGGCCAGGGGCTGGCGAGTAGCACCGAAGGCTCAACAACTCGGGGAGGCCTTTGCCTAAGCACCTATACACACACACACACGCAACAAACTCAATGCAATAGTGCAGAGTAAAAGAAGAGACAAGAAGAGTAAAAGAACAACTGCTATATATATATATATACCAAAAATGTGCATCGACCTCTAAAAGTACAAAGAAAGCTGAAAGAAAACTGAAGAGAAAAGGGGAAAACACGCGCCCAACCAAAAAGTGCCCCAACACGGGAACAGGTAACCAAAAGAAACAGCTGACAGGTCTCCCACCTAGAACCCGGCCATGACCACCACACGCTGTCCAACCTCCCCAATCTCCTACGCTCCACTAATGTCACGCTCCACATGTCTGTTGTCTGCAAAGGCACACCAAGTGCAGGCAAAGCCCAAGCAGGGGTGAGTATAAAAATACTCATTAGGATACCCCAAAGGCTCGAGGGAGAAACAAAAATGAGGTACCGAAGGGTGAGCAGTGGAGCAAACAGGGGAAAGAAAAGAGAGTAAAACAGATAGTGACGTAAAGAGTCCAGCTCAACCCAACAAGAGAAAAGAAGTAGACTCGTCCATGCACAAGGAGCTGGAAACGGTGAGAAGATGAACTTCCCATCGAGTCTTCTCTACCTATAGCAGGAGAGTAGACTCATCCAACCACAAGATGCTAGACACGGAAAGCACGTGGCATACCCCGCACGTCATCGCCTCTCCTGGAGGGAGAGTAACCAAGACCAATAAGCGGGTACTAGAACAAGGTATTTACAAGTCCATATGATCAACAAGAAGCCTAAACAACGTCGTAAGGGGATCTTAGTCCCGTAGCTCAGCCCAAGAAAGAGTAGCCAACAGTCCCAGCTGTAACACCATCGATGCCCAGCATCCCACGTGTCTGCCCCGAGCAGCAAGCCAAGGGCTCAAACACCACACCTCGACACTGCCCCGTAGTTGAGAGGTCTCGAAGTCAACAGGAAACCCCCTACCCAGCCCCACAGGAGGGTCCCTGGAAGTAAACGGGTTCCCACTACAGGGAGACCCAGAAAGTCGACGGGTGCCACACTGCCCAGTACCGTATTACGGTAATCCACTAGAGGGTGACCTGGCTAAAGTCAGCGACGGGAGCACTGCCCAGCCCAAGGTGGAGGTAACCCGGCATTGGGGACCACTTTCCAGCCTAGTTGGAGGTAAGCCAGGCATTGGGGGACCACTGCCCAGCCCCGCTGGAGGTAAGCCCCGACATCGGGGACCACTGCCCAGCCCAGCTGGAGGTAAGCTCGGAACTGCTCTAGCCATCCCTGCTGGATGGTACTCCTTGGTGTAAATTGTTGTACTGTCCATCCCTTCTTGATGGTAACCCACTGGCGAGCCCTGATCGAAACAACCTTAGCCCTGCTGGAAAAAACCTCAGCCCTGCTGGAACAACCTCACCCCTGCTGGAACAACCTCATCCCTGCTGGAAACAACCTCAGCTCTGCTGGAACAACCTCAGCCCTGCTGGAAACAACCTCATCCCTACTGGAACAACCTCATCCCTGCTGGAACAACCTCATCCCTGCTGGAAACAACCTCAGCTCTGCTGGAACGACCTCAGCCCTGCTGGAAATAACCTCCTAGGTAGAGGATCGGTTCCCGCGTAATGTGTTGGAAACACCAAAACCAAATGCTCTACCAGGGAACACGGAGCAATGGGAGAAACTCCCCAGGCCTCACAAGGCGATCCCGCTCCAATCCGCTGAGTCACTGTTGAAGCGGACCGAGACATCTCATCCCAGAAAGTGGGGAAAACACCCACGCTGGTCGAACACCCGTAGTCGCAGAAATTGTTGCAGTCCGGTGAAAGGGCACATTACTGAAACCCCTCAGAGCCGAAGAAGCAGAAGAACCAAACCATCTCTGTCGGCCAAACCATCGAGCACAAGACCAGGGGGAGACCTCTCAACCCTACTGGTTAGACAAAAGAGCACCAGGCCAGGGGAATCTCCACCCTGCTGGTCAAACAAACGAGCATAGAGGGACCCTCTACGTCATGTGAGGTGAAGTACGTAAAGAAGATCACGACACGCATGTGGGGCCCACAAGACGTGTGGCCCCAAGTCAACCCCATCTGAGCTCACCAACATCCTTAGGTATAAACAACCACACGTACCTCCAAGCGCTCCTGTATACTCCCGGAGTATACCTCATTCCAGCCCAAAGGTTATCGTACACACGGCACCCAGCGTCAATGCAAAGGCGTGACATAACAACTCCACCTCAAAGGCCCAGGCACGACCAACCACGACTTGTGAATCATTTGTATCACTCTACCAAGAGTGCGCGATCACACGCCAAGGGTCCGCTGCAATCAAGGTAGGACGAACCGCCACCAGAGCACCTCTCATACTCCACATTCTATAAGATCACAAAAGAGGCTCCGCACAACCAAACGGATCACAACGTTGTAATCCTCGTAGAAAAACACATGAGATTGACTACTTACTCGCCTCAAATGGATATCCGACGGAAAAGTCTCCAAAACCACCTCACACCCAAATGGCGTCCCGTGATCCCGAGTCTCAGCACCAAAAACAGTAGGGCGCATCGCACCATTGCGATCCCCTCGGGAAAACACGTCAAAAGCACTATTCACTTGAGTGAAACAGATATCTGGAAGAAAAGGTGCATCCTGGCGCATCGCACACAAGCGGTGCCACGTGGGACCCACATCCCGGTCCCGAAACTCAACGAACGGATCGCACCGTTGCGATCCTCTCGAAAAAGTACACGAAATGGACTATTCACTTGTACAAAACAGTTTCCCGGTGATAAAGCTGGAAATCACCGTCAACTCCCGAAACGGCCCTCACGGGACCCGCACCATCGTGTGGAATTACAACGGGCAGACAGCGCCAATGCGATGCCCTCAGAAAACAGCCAACATCGACTGCTCGCACGCCCCGAACGGACGTCTGAGGAAAAACTCGCTACTAGCTGCACACAACTCAAAAGACGTGCCGTGGGGCCCAAGCCTCAACTCCAGTCTCAATGCCTGAAACCACCCTGGAAAGCTCCATCTCGATTGCAGGGTTCCAACGCCTCTGACGGCGCTCAAAATGGACGTCAGACGCGTCCGCGCCGTCCAAAACATGAACTCCTGGAAAACATCAAATTTACCTAAAGACGCATCGTGCCTCCGAGGTCTAACATTTGGGGAATTAAAAATTCTAGAAACCATCTCAAAAAGTCCACCTCATCGATACGGTTCCACTTCCCCCGACGGTACTCAAAACAGACACCCGTAGTGGAAAATACGGGTGTCCGATCACCAAGGGGGCAAGACCCCTGGGGCTGGACCGGCCTGGACCGGTTGGTCCGCCAGACCGATGGGTTGATGTCGGTCGACGCGCGACGACCCGCACGATGCGGGTCGTGCCTCCTCCGCGGGGTCGCGCGCCGCGACCCCGGTTCCCCGTCGCGCTATGGTGAGTGATGCCTCGTGCCGGCGCCCGACAAACCCGCCAGCGCCGCGCGACATGGCCTCGCATGGACGCTCCCCCTCGCCGCTCCACTAATGGCACGCCGCACCCCAGTCTCGTCCAGTGCTGCCACCGGACACCTACGGACGCCCACGGACACCCCCCTACGGCCGTCGTGAGCCCCCGGCCGCCTGAAGCTCGGCCGAACCACCGCGCCGCACTGCTGCTCAACCCAAATTCTCACAAACTTTGGAGAACATCTGTTAGCAGCTCGGGACTCGAAATTGAAATCTGAAAGATGCGTCAGAAAGATTATAAAATCTACTTCGCATTCATGGTATTTTTTTTGATAATCCCACATAGTTTTAGTAAAATTATTTGATCTCGAAGTAGATGTGGTGAATGAAAAATGAAAACGACAAATCCTACCTCGTGGGCGTTGCCCGAAGCTTCAAGGGCGATCCACCGACCGCCATGCCTTGGAGAGGATGAAATAGGAGAGACTGAAGGAGAGCTCCTTCCTCTAGGGGATTCCAGAGAGAAGGGAAGGGTTAGGGTTTTGTTTAAATAAAGAAAAACAAAATAAATAAAATTTTAAATTAATTTGACCCTCAAATTAACCCACGTCCGAAACTCCCGATGGGGTTGGGGTTACGCCTCCCCTAGGCCAAACACCACCTCCCGAGTACAATGGAGGTCTCGTAATTTTATTCCGAGCTTCCGTTCAAAAGTTATAAAATTTAACGTCCGAAGCCGCTAAATTACGGAAACGCCCCTGGGACCATTTTTCATAGACGGGTCGCGCCCGCAAAACTTACACCCCTACTAGGGTAAAAGGCACGATCCAAACTCAACGGTGCCCTCAGTTTCCCAATCCGAGCCACGGTTTAAGAGATACCTTTGTTTCAACATTAAACGAATTAAATAAATTTATTTAATCTATTTAACATTCCAGAAGTGGGTGAGGGGTCCAAAAATCCCGTGCCGACATGTTTTATGTCGTTCCTAGGGTAAACACTCAATTACAGACCCATCTGTACACTCGAATCTTTGATCTGGATCACCATTTAGGAGTTATCCCATTTATTTAGCGTTTCCAGTGTGAACGCACTGAAAATTTAATTTCGGTCACTCCGGGGCTCGGAATCGCACGCCGTCTGAAGGCGCTGCTCTGGAATATCATCAAGAATATTCCAAAGTCTTTCACAGCAAAAACTGGGTTCTAACATGATATTTTTAATATGGATGTATTAATTTTACACCATTCATGGTTTATAGATAAAGTATTGACATTTCGTATTCTTGTTTTAATACAAATATTTATGTCATATTTAAACCTTTTCATATGAGGATTGCATTAGACTTAGTAAGTGACAGGTGGAGCCCTCTATAGCTCATAGATGAATTCATAGGTCTCATGAGATAAACTAGTGTCTTGGAATAAGTCCTTGACAATGTATTATTTGTAGTCTTGGCATAAGGCCTTGAGTAGGGGGTTATGAATGTCGGGCATTATGCATTCCATCATTATGAAAGGGGCCATTGATATTGCATGTGATTATTCGACTACTAGAATATCCATGCGAGTAAGTAAAAAGAATTATTTTGATTTATATTTTCCATATTATGATGTAGTTTATGTTTAAAAGGATTTTGTTTTAGTTTTACACATTGCCTTAAATGTTTATGTTTATCTATGAATGTTTCTGTTATATTGTTATCCTTACTGAGAATTTGATCTCACCCATTCTATGTTTAATTATTCCTAGGATGAAAATAAGTATACTATGACTAACTTGTAGGGATAGTCTATGGGATCTAAGTGTTTTCCCTAGAAACAATGTTGTTTTAGTTTTCTATTTTATGATGTAATGTAAATCTTATAAATGTATAGAGTACTTCCAAGGCTACTAAACTAATAGTCCATTCAATACTTGATCTTTTTTTATCATGAAAATGATACGTAATAAAGCACCAAATATGAGATTTTGGGGTTAGGGCGTTACATGAGAAGTCAGGGAACCACACTGAATACTGAGCTACCGTCATGCAGCCCTACTGCAGATGAAGAAGATCTTGTATATGCACTGTACGAAGAGTCGTTGGGACAAAATCTACCCTAAACAGGCTCTTGATGTCTGCCCAGAGAAGCGTCTCCTCATCGTCAACCTGTAGCATCAAGCTCCACCATCTGCCTGTTTCATCCTGTAGAAGGCTAGCGACAAGGATCCCTATGAGAACGGTTTGTGTCCCTACGAGTCGGAAGACTCTCACCATAGCCTCCATCCAATCCTGAGCCGCATGTGGGTCTGTCTCTCACCTGATCCTATGTGGCCACTGGTGCTGGAACTCATGCAACACGCTCAAGTAGCGTGCACTATCTACTACTGAGACTAGTGGCATTGGTGTCCCAATGGGTAGTGGTACCTGGTGCCATCGATGGTGCCTCTACTTGAAAAGGGCATTCCACTGAGACCTCATCACATGGTAGGATATCAATGCTTTAAACTCTCTAAACACTACCTAGATATTTGCATGGAGGAATCTAGATAAGAAACTGGTGTTCCATGTCAAAAGATATACCAGGTCAGATGAAAGTTATACCTGGTGAGCTGACACAAAATATCACAAAGAAAACTCTTGAAAACACACACGCAATCAGTGTTTTCATGAACTGAGTCAGAAATCAGAAGTCAGGGTCCTGGTGTATGGATATTTTGTTCACAACACCAAAACTGGACTCCCTGAACTAAAAACATCAATCAGTATAACTAACACTATTTCCTCACAGAAAATATTAGTGTCCTAGTTCTGTGGTAGAACTGACTGCATTGATAACAATTTGTGACGACCCGTCCACCGGAGCCCGTTCCGTGACTAACCCCAAGCCTGCCTTCCATAGGCCTAGGGCTTCTGACTAGCACCAAAGGTTTATTCCCAAAAAATGGGAAGGAATTTCCTTTATTACCCTTATACAAGTGTTACCGAGCACACAACATGATAGGAACACAAGTAAACCAAACTGTAGAATGTGTGAGTGTAGTAAGTTAAAGGGGCCAGAATACAAGCCCAAAGTGAAAGTACAAGTACAACTGTGATACCATACGACTAAAGAATAGGAAAAGACAGCTAATGGACCATCCTCTGAGATCCCTACCTGATGGATAGGTACAGATCGCCTCCTCAGCACTCAATGTCCTTCCGTCTTCTCCGTGTACCGACTTGTCGTAAGGTCCACCTCCAGGTACCGTCCAATCCTAGTACTCTGGGCCTCAGTTAGCATTGTCTGTCATCTGAAACCAACACAACAAGGTGAGTACATATCCCATGCAAGGGTGAGTATAATGATACTCACTAGGGACCTCGAGACCCTCTTGGTCTCAAAAAATACAACAAGGATAAAACACAAGGAATTAAATAAACATATAACCTTACATCGGTATATGCCCGTACATATACCTAAGTTATAATGTAATCAATCTCAATCATGAGGAAAAAACATTGGTTCTGACTTAGCTCATGCCAAGAATTATTTTAGGGGTAATTTCAAGTGACATTCTAAACACAACGTCGAACACCTCAACTGTTGGATAACTCCTCCTCTATTGAGTATAGTGGCCATTCCACATCACACAGAGGTGCTTCTCACTAACCATGGATTGCAAATGTACTCCTCATATCGAGTACCATGGGTCTGCCATGTTACCAAGGCGCTCCCCATAATGTGTCTTCCACGTTACACAGATGCGCTCCTCATTAAGTCCTACTAAGGTACTCCTCATGTTGAGTACTGTGGGTCTGCTGCATCACCATGGTGCTCCCCACCGTGGGTCTACTGCGTCACCAAGGCACTCCCCAATGGGCCTTTTGAGTCACTCCGAGTCGAAATGGTCAGCAGTTGTTAAGTCTCAACCAGCCACTAGATCTCCGCACAATGCTCACTCGTCTCCATGAGGATATGCTCTAAAAGATATTGGTCGATACTCAAACAACCACAAATGCCCACAAATAATTATCTCAAAGATCCTCCTCATCATATGGGTCTCAACGTAATAGACGGTGCGTCAATCGGATGCCCAGTCTGGGAGTTATTATCCTTTTAGTCCTCGAGGCCCGGTTGGATTCGTGCTCGATCTAAGCTGATTGTTCCCCATATTAATCCAAAACACAGAGAGGTATCACTAAAAGGGACTCTCTTGCTCCATGATTTCTAGTTCGACTTATGGTTCGTCAAACAGACATCTGGTGCCAATGTTATCGGCAAAAAAAGTAAATAAGTCGTAGTGGGTCCGGGTCCGGCCTGACCTGGTCGGCCCGACCTAGCCCAGACCATGAGGGACATGAAGATGTCGCAAGGGGGGCTTGTATTAAGGGTACCTCGGGGGCACAAAATTTCCGAGGGGACCATGAGGGCATGGACCGACTGTTGGGTGGTGGACCTGCCACGGGGTGGCTGTCTAGCGGCGGTGGCTCGGAGGCTCAACGGTCCAGCGGACGGTGGATCGACGGATGGAGGATGGTGGCATGGCTGCTCAGAGGTCCAGCTAATGGCGGATGGTGGACGACATGGCGGTTCTGCATGGTGGAAAACAGTAGCGCGATGGCTCAGCACGGCGGCGACACAGCAGCTCGGCACGGCGGTGGTGCAGCGGCTGGGCGGACGACACGGTGGCTCAGCACGACAGACGGCAGTGGCACGACGGGTCGACACAGTGGTGGTGCGATGAACAGCTTTGGACCAGGTGGCGCGATGCCTCTGTTCGGCGGTGGTTTGCTCGGCCGAGCATGGGGTCGGTTCGGCCGGGAGGGCGAAGTGCCATGGCGTGGCACGTGTCGTGGAGGCCACGGGTGACAACCTTGATGCCTTCATCTTCTTCAACGCCTTCCTGCATTTCGAAGATTACATCAAAGAAGAACATAGGTGGGGTGAGGCAATGTTCGTTTGTCCCGTACCCTCAACGTTTAGTGTGATATCTAGAAATTAAAAAGAATGAAGCATGAACGTGTATGGAAGATATTTAAAAACAGAATTTCCCACAACTTCCATCAATCTCTATTTCCAAATCCCACAAAAGAATTAAAAGGGAAGAAAATGGAAAGTGGTTATCAATAAACCCCTACCCCGTTCAGTTAATGACATTGGTTCCAGAAGGTATTAGGGTGAAGTCTTCGATGTTTGTCTCATCCGCCACACACCTCAAATCCCGGCTCGCACATCTGTTTGTCATAGTCGAAGATGTTCCTTGTCGGCATTGTTTATGGAGGAAGCCTTCTTCATGGAGGAATCGTTCTTCATTGGAGAAGCTTTCTCCCAATTCCACCCAAAAGTAATGTGGTGCCAAAATAATATATTATCCCCTCTATTATGTTCGTTGGCACAAATTCAAAATAGCCTAATCAATTAACAAGGTTAGCATATTAAAGGTTTGTGTGTTGGAATAATTAATGTGGAGGAAGTCTAGAATCTCTTACACATTAATGAGGTGATTGAGATGTTTTTCCCCATAATGAGGGGAGTTTAAGAGGTTTAGGCCTCAGGTGGTCCCCACCACCATAACCTCTCATGAGAGGTTAGGTTCGGGTCATCCCCAGCACCATAACCTCTCTTGGGAGGTTAAGGTCTGGTGGTCCCCACTTCTCAACTTCCACATGGAGGTTTAGTTCCGGTGGACCCCACCTCCCAACACCCAAATGGGTGTCGCAAATAAAAAATAAAATTTCACAAACTTTTATTTTTATTTTGTTCTTCCACGAAAAACCCAAAAATTGACTTTTACCCTCAACCATCTACCATCGAGTTAAAAGTGTCCTTAAGAGAATATCGACGCTGTGAGTTCAATGGTGCCATCATATTTCAATTCCAAGCACCAGTTAAAAAGTTTGAAAAACCCACTCGTACATTTACTGAATGTACCCGAAAAAATTGTAAAAATTCATTTCGGGCACTCCAGGCCTCAGAATCTTTCACCTTCAAATTTCACGGACTCGTAAAATTCCCATTTATTTAAAAAAAATTACATTGATATTTTGGGTCCTTACATATTTGGAAAACCGTGGGTATGACATATTAGAATGCCCTAATTTGTTGCACTAGGGGAACATAACAGATCTCTTTTTCATTGAGGAAGTGATATCTAAAGATACAAAACTTCCTCGAATATTTTCCTTTTGTCATTTCTCAAAACTACATATGAAATGATCACTATTACCAAAGGAGGAAGGATTACCACTAAATATGAGTTTACCATAAAAAATCACTCTCCAAATAAGTATCATCCATAAAATCTTTAGAATATGCCATTCTACTGGAATTAAATACTGATGTAAGATCCAAATGAAGATAGATCCTAAATATGTAATAATTCAAGTAATTAAGAGGAACAATATCAAGATAAAATTGATCCAACACATTTAAATAATATATGAACTCCTTCATTTTCTATTGACCCTACGTGATATCGATGTCCTCCCCACCTTCTTCTCATTATACTCCTAGGTAAGGAATCAATATATGAATGTCATAATAAATAATTCCTATTCTATTCCATCTTAAAATGATCTGTAATTACCATCTTCCACAAGTAAATGGTCATCCCTTCAGACAATCATATTAGAAACCTCACTATAATATCATTAGGTGTTCCCAAATATTTAAATATTTTTTACATACTATCATGATTCTCATAAACTTATAGATAACATTTATCACAAAAAAGGCTTGAATAACCAAATTACAAAACTATATACACCACTATAACATTAGGTTATTAGGTTTGTTTGACAATTCAATCCATTGTTAGACCCGTATGAGAATTTATAACATTTTGGGAGGTATAATCAAAATAAGTAAATAATCAATAATACAGAAATCAATATAAACTTTATTCTATAAAATCAATATCCATGATAATAAATCCTAACATAATGTTAGTCTCCATTCCATATAACTACATTAAATAATCAATCAAATTATCTAGACAAAATATGAAAATATTATTTTAAAACATTATTGAAATACTATTTTTTAAAATTATAAATTTTCATGAACATTCCCATTAAAACATATTTTAATTCCACAACTCAATTTACCATTTTAATTTTTCATTAAAATTCACAAATAAATTTCATCGGTCCCCATTCACATCAAGAATATTTTACTAACCATAATCACTTATTATATTAATCCTAGAAAAACAAACCTTATAATTTCAATACTGTCTTCCAGTTTTCAGTGACAAAAAACAAATTTAAAAATCAATTTAAATTATCACAATACAATCATTACAAAACATTATATTATGGAAAAATAATTACACCTGAGCATGTTTCTACATTAATAAATACCATTGGTAATCCAAAATGATCACATTTTGCATCACACTCCTACTAATGTCTTATTTCACTAATTACCAATATAATATTTTTTTCCTAAGAATGAATGTTATATGAACAACATATTCATTTTATTAATGTTCAATCTATAGAAAGGGATAAAACACCACCTGAAATCTCTCATAAGTGAGTCATTCCATCACTACTCATTCAATAACATTACTTACAGTCTTTGTCAATTTGTGAATTATAATTCATTTTGGTTATTAAAATGGAGGAATGGATTATGATCTAGATCCTATCAAATAAAAAATTAATATTAAAAGCAGTAGTCTAAGAATTATAAAGTATGAGATAATGGAAATGAGTAGAGGGAAATGTTAATTCGCTATAGCTCATTAAAAATCCCAAATTTTAAAAACTCAAACTATGATACTTATTTAATTAAAATAAGTATAATACCAAGTCAAGATCAATAAATATAGATGGTGAAATTAATTTGATTACTCTTTCAAAAGGATTTAATTATTTTTGGATGAATACTGTCAGTGAAAATTGGTTTAATTTGAATATTGAGAAAAAAATAAGAAAGGAAAGAAGATTGATTTTTTTATGATTAGTTTGAAAAGAGCACTGGTATATTTTAATTTCATGCTTCAGGTGTAATTGGATTTCAGAAAATAGGTTGTTTAATTCATAATTTGTTTTATGGTCATGATAAGGAATTACTAAAAGTCATTGTATCTTCCACTTAATGTGGAAAAACACTACTTCACATTGCCCAATAATTTTGGGTTTCGCTAAATCATGTCTACCATGATACCATATTAAAACCAAATTTCCACTAGATATGGCAATAATTATTCCTTCTTTAGGGTTTTAAATTGTGAAATTTTATTGTACCATTATGATTAAATTGTAAATTGTCATGATAAATGGAAAATAATGTGATCATAATTTGATGAAAAAAATGTGTAAAACCAAATACATGATTGAAATAAAATTAAATTAATCCAACACACCTTCCCTCATCTATTACATTACCCCATAACAAGGATGGTTTCCCCTATATCCTTGAGATGATAGGATTAGATGGAAGGAGAAATGAAAATAGAAGTATAATTAAATGAATATTAACTCCGGGAGGGCCCGAAAAAACATAGCTCCTCACTCCATGATCTAGTATTCGAATCTCCCTAATAGTTATAGGCATGATCTCAATTCATATGTTCCACATGGGATCCTTTTTTGATGAATAAAATTATTAGTTGCAAAAACGGTGGGACAAGGTGGGTCACATGTTAATTATTTTATCCAAAATCAATGATACCATGAATCTAGTTCTCTAAATTTTATCCTAATAATTTACAGAACATATCATTTGGTTACACGGTGTGTAATATTTTAATATCAGGGCATCAAGATTTCCTTACAATCCCTTCCAAAAAACATATCAAAAAAATTATCACACTATATAAATGGAATTCAAGATGATTAAATGGAATACATGAAGTGTAAGTTCACTTATGTATTCTCTATCTTCACTACATCCTTACCAATCAGTTGATGCGATGTGAGTGACGCTCATAGGACGAAGTGCATTTTTACTCTAAAACATTCATCTTTTCATTCTTTTTTATATAAATTTTCTTTCTAATATAAAATAACCAATGAAATTATTCATGAATTGGAAATATTATTCATTTAAATAAATAAATAAATTCATTAAAATATAAAAAAAATATGAATGAAATAGATCTGTCAACAATTAATAACCCAAAATAAAAAATATATTCTGAAAAAAAATTAATTAATATTTTCCTTAAAGGAATCATTGAAAATAAATATAAAAAACTATTTAAAAATAAATAATGAGTCCTTATAAATTTATGACATTGAATATGGATGATTAAAAAGTGATAAATAAAATAATAAAAAACATTTTAAAAAACATAAAAACAAATTTAATTTAATAAATTTCTGTTATTATAAAATACATTTATTTAAAATTAAAAAGAACAATGATTCAATTTTTAAAATTGTTTTCCAAATAAATAATTATGAAAATTCCATGAAAATACCTATTAAACACTATTGGATATTAGAAAATAACAGTGAATAACACATGATCATATCATCATATTCTTGTGACTATTAAGAATCTCTATAGAAATAATAACCGATGAATCAAAATTTATTAAAACCTTTTCAATAGATAAAATATAAACTAAAATCAATATTTAATATCAAGAATACCACACAAAAATATATCTTTTTCATGACAATGAAATCCCTTAATTTAATGCAAATTTTATTGAATATAAAAAATAATTCATCAATCAAATAAAAACTATCTAAACAAGGATAAATGTTGTGTAATCACCTTATTCCATTCTTATATTATTATGTAACATTAATTCCACGTCAATAAATTTTATATATTCATACATCACGAAAATGCATCCTATAAATAAAATTCCTAATTCATAGAAATTAAGGGATATTAAAATGTAATAATAAAGGAAAAGGAGAGAGAGAGAGGGTTACCATAAATATATAAAATAATTTGAAAAATACCATGGTTAATCTATAGGAAATCTTGGAAAAATGAATATGGGGAGAGGAGACCCTCATCATCATCCACATTCATATTAGGGAAATAACCCAGTGAGTTTTAAATTTATAAAATCCAAAATGACCATTTAACATATTTTAATCAATGGTTAGTGAGTCACTATGTAACTATAGGATCTATAACACCCATATGATGGTAATATAGTGGGTAAATACTTACATTTATCTCATTGGTTACCTATTAGAACTATAATGGACTTATAGGTTATATATAACCACTTCCTAATGAATTTTATAAATATAAAATCCAAATAAAACCAATAATCCTATCTTTAGATAGTTTCATATGTATATTTTTTTCATTAAATACATAAAAAAAATTATTCTTGGATTGTGTACCATATCATATAAAGGAATGTGTAGAAATTAACGATGTAATTACCTGGACTCGAATAGCCACCCGAATAGTGCTATATGGGTCGGGTGTTACTACCTTAGGAGCACCTCCTTGAACGCCTAAGGCTGTCGACTAGTAGTGAGGGTCTTTATAGGTATAGTAGGGCAGAGATACCCTCCCGGATGATAATAATGGTACTGGTCCGAGAATAATAATAAAAAATCATTGGAATAACCAACTCAGAAGACACAAAACAGACCCACAGAGCATAAGCACATTCAATATTAATAAAAAGTGGAAGCAATAAATATAAACAACAGTAGTGGAAAGTAAACAAAATATCATGCGGACTACTTGTAACTACCACCGAAGAAGAAACATTCAACCCAAGAAGGTCATGCATATCCATATGTAAATGCACCAATGGCTAACTAACTATAGCTACAAAACAAGTAAGCATGCTCATACAGTAATGTATGAAAAAAAGTAATCTCCAGCTAGGGAATACCTCATGGTCCATTCCATCTCCATGAAACTACTATTGTAGACCTGGTCATAAATCTGTCTTTTTTTGGTATGTAAATCCATAAATTCTGCACTCGTCCCGAAGTGCCCATTTCGGGTGTGAGACGAATCTCAATAGCACACCATCAAACTGTGTGTACCTAATATAAGTGTTTTAGAAGGTATGAATTTACAAGGAAAATAGTAAATAGAATGATGCCAAAATAAATACAAACTCCACTAGTGCTCAACAACCATAATGGATTGTCACCTACTTCGGCCAATGCCGGAATCTCTATCATGTAACCCGGCACCATGTGCCCCTTGACACCATGTGTCTCAAGTACCGACGTCCCGAAGGCACACCTGAGAAATAGTAACCTGGAGGAATAGTGATTCCTATCCTCAATAAGTAACCGGAGGGACAGTGATGTCTACGCTCTAAATAAAGTAACAGGAGGGACAGTGATGTCTGCCCTCAAAATAAAGTAACTGGAGGGACATCGATGCCTGCCTTCAAATCACAGCGAGCCTCTGCCCCCAACTCGATAGCCCCACAACTATCCCTTAAGGACTCCTCACCTTTTACATGGATTCATATGGCAAGAACCCCCAAACCAATAGTATATAAACCGCAACTAACAGGGGCCTCTACCCACATGAGTGGAAAAAACCACCACATCACGATGTCTCTCTGTGAGCACATTACTCAATGTTTCGGGTGAGAAGTAATCACCAAATAGTATCGAAACCTCAACATCTATGAAACCTAGTTCCCCTGCGACCATGTCGCTCAAGTCTGATGGCCATTATATCCATGTAACCTAGGCCATGCCTAACCTGACTGTCACACTACCTCAATCCAACATCCATGATGCCCAGTCCCATGGTTAGAACCAACCAAAGTAACCCGTGCCAATCCCAACTTGTTATCAGCATCACTAAAAAATATCTGGGCCATTCCCAACACAACCCAAAGGTTCCAGCACATGAAATTTATCTATTACGTATATTATTACCTCACGCGTGCATACCCATGATGATATAATTAAAATATAATTTTAAAAAGTGTTTTAATAGTGAGAGTAGTTAATAATGAAAATTACTTAAAATATGATAAACTTAGAGCTTTAGTGATATATTATAAGGAAAAGAAATGAAAAATAAAAGCATGTATTCAAAAATATATATAAAAATGAATAAAAAGGAAATAAAATTATGTAAAAAGATTCAGAAAAACATTATGTATCACTAAGAATCTAATTTGGTGTCTTTAAATGTTATTGTAGTTGGGAGTTTAAATTTTCAATCTGTTATCATCATACATAAGGCTATTTTATGATTGGATAGAAGGATGAAATTGGATGGGAGAAAAAGAAAATAAATGAGTGAAATATCTAAATGAAGTGATGAATAATGGCCTCAGAACTATATTGGAGGAGTGGTGCAGGTAGAGGAAGAGGTGTAAGATGAGGCAGAGGTGGTGGTAGAGGCAGAGTCTAAGGTGAATGTAGAGGAGGTGGAGGCCAATGAGTAGGATGCACATGGGGTGGGGGATTACCAATATAACAACCAATTATTAAAGAGTTTACTGACCACTCAAAAATCATCTATTTTTCTACAAAAGACACCTAAAGTTAGAAATATGAACTGATAAAGTAAAGAGATCAATCAGAAAAAATGTAAATAAAGTACTATATCTCTATTTCAATGATAAATTACTTCTAGACAACTTTTTATGAATCAACATTCTATGAAATAAACCACAAATAAACTAAACAACAACACTAAAAAAGAAATTACTATATTAAATACACCATTCCACCAACATACATCAACTTTTTGGCTTTTAGTAAGATAAATCCACTATAATTAATTTTTCAAATCAACCGTAATGAATACTTCAATGCCCAGCTATTGAGCTTTGCCTCTCACACAAACCATCTAAAGAATAATTAAAAATGTAATAAAAAGCATTAAATGGGAACAGAAAGGTATCATCAAAATGGTGGTCACTGAAATACACTTCGGGATACTCTTTGAACCATTGGCTCTTTGTATGAGCCTTGATAACCAACTCCAAGTTCTAGACCTTCACTGAAGGACTGTTATAATCTAAAAATTGAAATAGTGATACAAGGTAATGAAATGAAGTTAATGATGTGTTTCATAAAGATCAAAATGACGATTCATTGGATACTGACTTGTTAACAGATAAACATTTCAATGGAAATATAGATTCATTAGAATGTTTGGCACATTATAAAGGGTTGATTTTCACATGGAACATAGAAGCCAACCATTGAATTTACCATCATGGGGTCACAAATCCCATCTGCCTCTAGATATTTCCACATCATTTTATTGGCAGTGAGCTACTGATGGAGTCTACAAGTCTACTTTAGTTGGGTAAGATGATGTTGTTGTTAACATAATGTTCTATTTGGTTGCATGTTCCATGTCTACATCGAAGTACCTATACAAATTTAAAAAAAATTATGTGATATAGTGTTGAATAATCTACCTATATGCTGGGATATTATAAAAAAACACCCATAAATGTAATCTGCAACAAAAAAACTATACTATTACTACCAGATTACATATATTTTTAATTCATTGGATTTTATAACATTGGTGTGTGTTTGTTAACATAGGCCTCTATTTGTTTGCATACACCATGTTTCCACAAAAGTACCTATACAAAATAAAAATAACTAAGTGAAATGGGTTTGGAAAATCTATGTATATGTTGTAAAATGATATTTAAAACACCCATATAGGTAATCTACAACACAAAACAAAATATTTTAACAAACAATTTACCTAAATTTTTCATTTATTGAATTTTCTAACATCGGGGTGAGTTTGTTAACATAAGGTTGTATTTTGTTTCATGTTCTATGTTTTCACAGAAGTACCTATAAATAATAATAAATATTAAGTGAAATGATGTTGGTAACTCTGAATATATGCTGAAAAATGACAACAAACACACCCATACATGTAATCTACAACATAGAACACATGAAAGATGACAACAAACACACATAGTAGTAGTGTGAAGTAGACACATAACATGGAGGATATCCATGTTATTTCTACTATCAACAAACCCACGCTGAATTTTGATCCTACCCCTGCTAGCAAGGAGACATGTAATGTATCTATATTATATTTTAATGGTTTTAACTCTCTCTTTACCCCATAAAACCATGCTTCTCAGTTGGTGTGGAATAAACAAGAACTTTTTGATCATTTGTTTGACTAAATGGTAAATGTAATTTTATATAATGTGTAAAAATAAAAAATCTTCATATACCTAATAGAATATAATGTTCATGGTAATGATAAATCATGTATCTATAAATAAAGCGTCATCATAGAAGTTCTGTAATAATTTTATCTATTGGAATAAATAAGCAAGGTGACTAATAGATAAGTCCTGATTCAAGAGAAAGAATTATTTATATATAAAAATAATGTGCAACCAATTATGTGTCTTCTTGACTCTACAACTGGTTTTGAAAAGATTGGAGTTAGGTTCCAAAGGGGCGAGGACAACAAATCCATTAATGAAAATGGACTAAACAATACATTTTCAGTACTGTCTGATCTGCATATTGTATATACTGAACTACATTCTGAACTAAAAAAGGATTGCTTAGTCCATTGAATATACTATTTGTACAGAAAATGGACTAATTAGTCTCTTGAATTGACAAAATGAATGTTCATTTTCATTAATTCGTATTTAAAGTATTGAAAATGTATGAACTAAAAAAATTACAGTTCATTTGATTAATCTGTACTGTGTATTTAGTATCTAATATATGAACTGCATAATTTTTTGAACATATAAAGAACATGAATTTTATAAGAACCATACCAAGGTATTCAAAATTCCAGTTCATTTTACCACAACACACATTGTTCCAATGAATGACGAAGGTAATCAATTCTATTAATTCTAGAATATTTTAATATCAAAAACTAAACTTCTAGTACCAAGGTACAACCTATTATTTCCTATTTAAAAGAGAAGTCATTTTAATTCTAATTCTTAGACGGTCATTTTACACAATGTTATTGAAACTGATGACACATAAGAACACATATACAGAGAAGGATGTTTTTGTTCAAAAACATTGGTGAAAACTGTAACAAAATAACTTTTAAAATTCTTGTAGAAGATAGGAAATGATAAAATAATAGAAGTTCCCTATTAATAATATCATGACAGTAGTGTCTTGCATCATTACTGCAATGATCCTGTAGTTGTTCATGTTTATTTTCTATAGTGCAGTTTCCTATAGTTGTTCAATATACTTCATGAAAAATTAATCTTATAATGAGAAAACTATAAGTCGATTTATCAGGAAAAATGATAAAATTCTGGTATTGTAAAGAATTCTAGATATATCATTGCATGAAAATGTAACATATTCTATCATTGGGAAATATAATAAACAGTTACCATTCAAAAATGGAATTGCAATGAAATGAAAATTAATGGGATTGTACAGTATACAAAAGCAGGGAGTGAAAAAGTACCTGGAGAAGATTGGAAATGATAAAATAATAGTTATTTCAATCAAATATCTTGCATGTTCTAGATAAAAGTATGTACAATGCCTAAATATTGTATTTTTAAGAAAAAAACATGATAAAAAAAAAGATATAGGATTGTAGATATGATTTTCTACATGGTCTTCACAATTAAATAAATATATAAAGGATATCATAAATCAAATGAATTAGTAGAATAAAATTTGAAATAAGGATTGTGTTTTATATATAATGTGTTAAATAAATTACTATAAATAGGAATTCAGATAATAGATATGAAAAAAACAGTCAACATGTTTTCCTTATGTGTATATATACTTACCAATAAGGGAGATCTGAAATCATTAAAATGATATGAAACATCCAGTTGCTTAAGTTTATCAAAGTACAATATTTTCAACCCATCAATTATTGATGTAACAACGTGTAACAGTATCTTAAAAAACACATGAAATTAATAAACTGTGATCTTTTCCATCCAGTTGTAATTACAAGTTCTTGGTTTACCTGCTTTTGATATGTTTAAGTAATCCATTGTTTGGAAGGTAAAGGCTTCAACCGTACAGTCACTGTAAAAAAATTTTCTTACAATAAATAATCTAAAATAAACAATTAATTATTTAGTGATGAGAAACTGAACATTGAATTGAGATTCAACATTTCTCATCAGAGTGTTTACTTTCACCATGGAGAGGGAATCAACACCTTCTAATAGTGGAGGCTTAAATGTCTCTATGCCTCATGCCATTGGATGGGAACAAATCATCTATTTAATCAACATTTAATATTCATTTGATGATACAATTATTTTATTAAATAAGACAATGTGATTCTTAGGCAACGTCAAGTAATTGCATAAATGATATGTAAAACTAAGATAATTATTTTAGTATCTAACATGAATTTGTAGAGAAAGGGTTCAACACCCTAAATTCATCGGTGATAAGACAATAATTTTTATAGAAGAAATAATTAGAGAAAAATTAATTTTTCTAGACTATAAACCTGAGGACATTTATCATCAATTCATATCCTTCTTGTTCCAAAGAAATCATCTGGTTGAAACATATAAGATACAACCTAGGTATGCTTTAAACTAGTAAATAAAATGACTTAATAAAAATGCATTGAAGGGACCATGAAGTGCAACCTAAATCGCAATAGAAAACTCGTTAAAATTGAGGAATCATTGCTGTTTAAAATTTTCTTGCTTCGAACACAATAATCTCTTGTAAATTCTTAAAAACATTAAAATTTGTTTTATAAAAAAGAGGATGCAAATACATGAGTGCATACAGATTCCAGAAATATTTATTTGGTTTTCAATAACAATCATGAATTAATCAAATGGGAATAGAATAATGAGTTCAAATTGTTACATGAACACTATAATTGATTTATAAGAACATCCACCTTGAACAATATTATTGAAGGTGATGTTTTAAAAAGGTAAAATCCATCATGAACACTCTTATTGAACATTTAAGACCAAATATATTTAATTAAAAATTGATTAGGAAACAAGTAAAATAATGTTCCCTTTTTGGGTCTACAATTGATACTAAAATACTAACATTGTATAATTTTTTTGTTAGAATTAAAATCAATATGTATAGTAAGAAAATAACCTTAGTAAATGATAGAGGACAGAATTTTCATCAGTTCTATAAGATTTTTATATAATGTGGGTGATCATTTAAATATATTATATATCATTTAGACAATAACATTAAATAAAATTAAAAAAAATAAATACACGCCACTCGATAGGAATAATACTCTTTGCAGCCTAATCTTCATGAAGCATGCTTTATTGTTTGAAGGTGTGTGTGCCATCTATGAAATCATATGATAAGATATTAATTAATAATAATTTTCATAGTTAAAAATATACTATTTAAAAATAACAATTAAAAAGAAGATGATTTAAAATAGCAGTTTTTATAGTAGAACATACAGTTAAGGTGTCTGTCATCTCTGCAATCATATGAAAATTCATCAATTTCCAAGAGTCAAACAGAATACAAAATTCATTACGAATGATCATATCTCGAGGCCATCTGTACAAATTCCCTGATCATTAGACATCAATGAGTTAGTCACTAATTTAGTACTTAATTCAAATTCCAGATCATGAAAATGATGTAGAGCATGTATTTTTACAGTTAAAGGGGAACATTGACAATGTAAATAACTCACCACCTCTATGCTATAATATCTATGCATATTCAAAATCATACCAGAAAACTGTAATGTATATCCATCAACTGCAAAACATCCCTGAAAAATTGAAATTGAGTCAGATATGTTCACAAAGAACATAGAAAATGTTACCATGAAACACATAATTTTAATACAACATTGAATTTATTTTAACACACCTACAATAATGGAAGTTTTATTTGGATTCCACACCAAATATCCAAACAATAACCGAGTTGTTTCCTTTTACTAATGCAAGACTATTAAAATGGTTGACCCACAGGTTCCCAACTATATTTAATCATATAAGGAAAAATTAAATACATCTAATCAATCATTTAATAAACAAATATATATATTTGGATAGAAAATATTCTAAATGTGGGAATATCACGTAGAAGATACAACTGAAACATCACCTTCAAATCATCAATGGTCACCCCTGAAGGGAAAATGGACGTCCTCATGCCATGATGTTGGGATCGTTGGACGTCTGATGAGATAAGAATGTACAATATCTATAGTATGTGTTCTACTACTCTAAAATACATGATACACTACCATAAATAATCATCCACTAATCAAATAAAACAAAGGATCCACTACAAAATTCATGATCCACTACCCAAAAAAATGCATATTCCACTGCTCATATAGAAAACATGTTCCACTACTCTAAAAAAATCATCCACTACTGAAATAAAATACATGATACAATCCACTAATCATAGAGAATTAAATATCCACTAATATAGAAAATGATACACTAGTCTAATACATGTCATGTCTTATATAGTATAACTATGTATAACTAATAACTAAATTTAAATATAATGATCAACTACTCCATAATATGTCTCTAATCATATCTTCCACCATAATATATAGTTAGTACATCATGTCATCTAGTATGTAGGATCAAAAACTTGGATAACCACAGTGGAATGGTTCAGTGAATTCCTGCTAATGAATTTAAATTCAGTTTTTGTATGTGTTACATTTGTATGTTAAATGATTCATGAACAATCATAAATCATTTCAGGAAAATAGAGTCGATTTACCTGGATGAGTAATCTGTAAGAAGTGTTATATAATCAATATTGAAATAGTTATGTATAAGAAATCTATGTACAATTATGTTAACATAATCCAGACAATGGAAATCAGAAAAAGGAATAAATCATAGTATGTGGGCATATGCATTTTTACTCATAAAACCAGGAAGAAAGAGAATAGAGGCAGAGGCTAGCTGTATCTTCTAATAGAAGATCAACAATGGGTCCCTTTTGAAAGGTAAATTGATCTGAGAACCAATTGACTATGAGAAACATGAAACATGATGATAGAGTAAGCTGAAGTTGTATGAATGATTTGATTTAATACACAAACGCAGTTATGAATGAAGGATGTTACCTTTTCCGAGAATGGAGGTGTTGTTGTCCAAACTAGATTTTGAGATTGTTATCGAGGTTATGTCTCCAGGGGTAAGTAGGTTATGATCTATAAAATTAATGATGAGGTATATGAAGGATTAGAAGGTTGTCCATGGAAAAGTAGTACTTGGAGGTGCGCCTGAAGGAGATAAAACCGTAGGCTGTGGAAACCAAATTCAGAAAATTGAATCAGGAGAGCGAATTGAGATACTGAGGAAACCCTTCATTGGGGAGACAAAAGGAGGAGGATGTTGGCATCGAGGAATTATGGAAACCCTAGGTTGTGAAGAGGTGAAACCATAGCCCGCATGGGAGAATGAATACGGTGGAGAGGTGAGGTGAAACCATTCCATATTATCCATCAGAGAAAGAGGAGGACAAAGTGTAGAATATCTAGGAGATAGGGTTAAAAGGAGGTTGTCACTCACCTCATGGATTTTTGAAACCCATTGTCCTGAACAGGTGAAACCTGAGCCCACGTGGGGAAGGAAGATGGGATAGATGTGAGGTGATACCAGGATAAAAAGATCGTTTGAGAAGGTGGAGGATGGAGTGCGGCATATCCAAGAAATGAAGCCCGAAGAACACACAGGTTTTCATGGATTTTAGGTCACGATGAGCTGATACCCGAGCGGGAGCAGGAGTGGGAGCGGGAGTGGGACATAGAATATGGAAGAGAACGGGATTGTATAAGGGTCATGGAGCTTTGGAGGGTTAACACGTAATGATAATTGTACGTGGATTAATGTGAGATTGACACGTGGCCGATAGAAAGACAACATTAATATATATAGTAGATATCACATTTAAACAAAAAAATAAACAGAAAAAACAATATAAACAGTTGAATTACACTAGCCCAATGATTTTCAAACAATAATAATGAGGTCTTGAATGCCTTTAATAATTCATATCGTGGTTTAATAAACTAAAGTCAATAGTTTAAAAAATAAAAATTATAACCCTTTTGGAATTCCCTAAAAATATTCCCTGATGAACAACGACCACTCGTCCAACCCCGCTCAAGAAAAACAGGTAACATGACATACCCAAAGGAATCCCATATGTCAAATAACAGTTAAATAGGTAATAACAGGTAAAGCAAGATCACACTCAAGATACCTGAAAATGCACCGAATACCCTGCCACCCAAAAGTCTTCAAAAACACAAAAAGAGGTATGCACCACCTACCTGAGACTCGTACGATGATACTCATCCGATAACACCCTCCAATTATATCTAAAATACGGTAGATCTACAAAATAATTAAAACTTCTCCAACCCCTATAACTCTTCCTAGAACATAAATAACGACGAACAGCTCAAGAGGAATCAAGGCCTTACCATGGGGGTTCTAGCGCATCTATAGGTGATTAAAACAAAGTTCAGATGGACGATTAGGAGCAAAAATGACCTCTGGCCAGCTCTGCCCTCTCAAACCCATCAAGGGTTTTGGTTTCTACCTCAAAACAAGGATACTGCCAATTTTAGAAAAAAAAATGAAATACACAGCATGTATATATGGCTACCTGTCGTGTATCATTTTACTATTCATAAACTGGCTTATGATTCACCGAGGCCTTTCCGACTGACTACACGGCGTGTACCTATGGTAGACAACATGTACCTCTTTACCCGGACGACATCCCCAACACGCCATGTTTATCCCCATACATGGCCCATCTACATGGAATGTACAAATAGTATGTGGCATGTACTTTCTAAATATATTATACCATGCTAACATGCCTACAGTCTATGTATGGCCTTCTCAAACAGCAAGAGTACAGAACATGTTGAGCAACACTACATGCCTTGTATTAGTAAAATTCCTACACAGTCCCCACAAGGCATGTACTCGGTGAGCTCATGACCGGTACCCACCTAACCCATACATGGTGTGTATTTTAGATTACATGGAATGTAGTATGGAAATTTTTAGAACATCACAAATATTCCTAGTTTTTCTTAGAAATAAGTCAAAAATTAAAATAGGGTCTAGATTTTTACCCGTTCTTAAAACCCATGTTCTTACAATCTCTTTACCATTATATAGCGTGTCCCAGACCTATCAAACGAAACCTGGAGAAGAAACCTAACATACCACCTAGATCAAAGTGACCCAAAAATCCCCAGTATCAATTGTTCTAGAAACATTCTTCAAGGGGTTACCCACCTTAGGAATTTCCTAGCTCGGTCTCAACCCAAAAAAACTCAAATAGGAAATGGTTCTCTAACATATTTTCCGGATGCGTGGTCCTCTCAAGACGCATCATCACACCTGGTCCTCATTGGTGCTCCCGTGTCTTTTACGACACCCAACATATCCTGCACCGCATCGGTGTTCGCCTCCATGAGGACCTACAACCCATGGATGCTCAATATAAAACATAATTCCATGAACCTCAAGTAACATGCATCCTTGATGCCCTGATGCCTAAATCACCTCATGTAACCAACATCCCTGATGGCCTGATGACCATGACACCTAATGTAACCCGTATACTCAATTACCTTGATGGTACACATCTCATACATATTTATAAATACATCACCCCCATGATATGGAGCCAATCCCACTAACCAATATCTAGTCAGACCACATAGATCATGTAGATCATGTGCACTCAAAATGAACATGCCTCAATAGGTCATGCCAAATGGAAAACATTGAAATCATGGCCACACCCGTGGTGTACCTCTAAACGTTTTCGGCTCACCAACCTATTCAGCCATGGGCAGCTCCACGTCATGCACTTGGCCTAATGTACGACTGCCTGATGCCTGACCTCTCTACGGTTCTTCTCCAGCCACTGGCCGCTGACCCCTCAGCAGAATCCCGTTGTCTCTGTCCCATCCTCCACCTAAAGTTGAAACACGTCTACCCTATCCTAGTACTGAACCTGAACAAACGGTAGATTCCACCATCTGTCATGATCCCTTCTTGTCACATGTCTTAGAAGGCTTCCTGCCTAACCTCTCAATATGCCCGACCTATCCACATGCCCAACACTCTTTTGTAGGCCTATCACACTAAGTCCAAACAAGTCCCGGTTGTCCACACTAAAAGAAAACCACTAAGGAACTGCGACGAGGTCTTCTAGATTATTCGTCAGCCAGACTTCCCTGTTGGAACTGATACTGTCCCCGCTTCCTACTGTCTGAACTCTCACATGATGCCATCATCCACCCAACCGGGGGTCAATCCCTCTAATTTCCCTCCGCTATAAGTTCATGATTCACCGCCTCTAGAAAAGAACCCAGCCTGAGGATATTCTCCTATATCTTAAGGTTGTGTCACAAGCCATCCTCCAAGTGGCTCACCCTAGTCGCGTCATCACATACCATAATAGGTGAAATGAGGGACAGCTCAGTGAAAGTATTTGCATAGTCCATGATAGAAATGTCTCCCTACTGAACGCTCAGGGACTCCCGAGCATTCTATGATCACAATGTATTTGGTTAAAAGTTCTCAAAGAACCTATCCTTGATGTTATTCCATGCTAGTCCATCATGCCTGTGAGCCTGATCCTCCACATCCCACCAACGCTTTGCTGGTCCTCACCACATATACGTCACCAGCTTAACCCTCTGCCCTGGAGGCATCTCAAGCTACTCAAAAATCATCTGAAAACTCTCTATCCAGTTCTCAGCTGCATGTGGATCACCCTCACATTGAAAAAGCACCAGGTTCTACAATTAGAACTCCCACATCAAATATGACATGGATGGCTCTGTACCCTATGCACCTCTATCGATCCCCTGCAAGACATGTACTAGGCTAGCTCGGGGCTGCTCGTCGATCCATGGGTCGAACGCTACCAAACTCTACTGTTGTTCTACCAGCATTGGATCCTAAACCTGATCATGTTAGTGAGCCTATACCTACGACTCATGCTCTTCCTGCACTGTATATTGGACTTGATCCTGCTCCTGTAGCACGATACCATCTCCCGCCTGACGCTCCATCGGAGTCTGCTAAAAGGAACCCATTGAATACCATAAATGGTAAGACATCCAACATATATATAACTATATATATTCAGCGCAGATAATGAAATCAGTAAAGATGAAGCATAAAAAACTACCCATACACTCCTGTATCAGAACCCATGCCCATGTAATCCGGACCTCATGGCCTCCTTACCCACCCTTAATATAGCCAAGTATAAAAAGTACCTTAGGCCATGCCCATCCTGACAACCAATGATGCCTAAAACCATTGATCGAGTCGCTCAATATTGGTGATCAAAATTACCCCAACCAATAGTAGATGGCTACTCATACAGGAGCCAGACCCAAATACCCTAACACATGCAATTATAAAAATATATAAAGCATGGCGTAACACATTGCAATAAACAAGAAATTATATCAGTAATTTCACCAATTCACATTTAAAAAGAATACAAAGAATGGGAATAGATATTATTCACATGTTATTATCACTTTATAAAGAATACATATAGTTATGAAATTGAAATGTCATAAATATGTGCCTATCAAAAACCAAACTAACAACCTTTACATACCGGGCCAAGGTCAAATTTTTCTCTACCACACTAGGTCATGGGTCACAAATAACAGTCAATAACATAACACACCATGTGCGCCACCGAGGTGGAAGTCGTATAAACTGTAATCTGAGAAAAAAGAAATCAACAATTCCCACCCATGGAATCTTGGTCCATCCCTCATACCTGGGGATGTAGGCACCCAAGAACAAGCTTGAAACCCAGTTCCAGTAACAACCTATCTCCAGTATACCATTTCCCAAATAGTAAGCCAGTAGAAATAAGAAGATAAGTCTCAATAACATTAGTATCTAGCAAAAAACTACTACTAAATCCCGATCAAGAACTCCTATTATACCACTTTGTAATGACCCGAAACCAAAAAGCGACCCGAACAGTGCTAAACGGGTCAGCTGTTACAACCTTAGGCACACCTCCCTGAATTCTGAAGGCTGCTGACTAGTAGAGAGGGTATTTATAGGTATAGTGGGTAGGCTATTCTCTCTCAGAAAATAATAATGTTATTGGTCTGAGTATAATAATAGTGATGAAGTGGAATAAACGACTTACTAGACTCGAAGAAGACCCACATAGTATAAGAAAATTCAATATCGATAAATAGCGTAAGAAAATATAAACAACCACAGTAGAAAGTAAACACAATAGCAAGAAAGTCACTTATAACTACCACCAAACATCAAACATGCATCCAAAGCATGACATACATATCCATATGTAAATGCTCCAATGTTTAACCAACTATAGCTACAAAACAAGTAAGCATGCTGATACAGGAAAGTAATCAAAACAAAGAAAACTCCATCTAGGAAATACCTCAAAGTAAATACCATCTCTATGCAACAGCTAACATAGCCAAACTCTTGATTCTATCCTCTTTATTTCATGTAAATCCATAATGTCTTCATGGGTCCTGAAGGGCTTGTGCACGGTGTGAGAGAAATCTCAGCAGGACACCACCCAAATGTACCTTCTTAATATAAGTGTTTAAGTAGGCATTCATTTATATGTAAAATAATAAATATAACGATGCACAAATAAACACAAACTCCACTGGTTCTCATCAGCCACCATGGAGTTTCACCTACTTCATCCAATTCCGGAATCTCTGTCATGTATCTCAGCACCTTGTGCCCCCTGACACCGCATGTCTCAAGTACCGAAATCTCGATCGCATGCCCGAGAAATAGTAAACTAGAGAACTCGATATATTTTTCCTCAATATGTAACTACAGAGATAGTGATGTCTACCCTCAAAATAATGTAACCAGAGGGACAACGATGTCTTCCCTAAAAATAATTTAATCAGAGGGACAATGATGTCTACCCTCAAATCACGTTGAGCCTCTTCCCCCAACCTGATAGCCTCACTGTTTTCCCCTGACAGCTCATCACCATCCACTAGGATACCTATGACAAACACCCCCAAACCAATAGTACCTAAACCACAACTAACCGGGCTAATACCCACAAGAGTGGTCAAAACCACCTCATCACAGAGTCTCTCTGTGTGCCCACTACTTATAGTTCTAGGTGAGCAGTAATCCCCAAATAGTACCCAAGCCACAACATCTCCGAATCCTCATGCCCCTACAACCATGTTGCTAAAGTCTGATGGCCCTTACACCCAAGTAACCCGGGCATTGTCCAACGTGACATTCACAGTGACTCAAGTCAACGTTCATGATGCCCAAACCCATCGTTAGAACCACCCAATGTAACCCGGGCCAAGCCCAACCTGTGATCAACATCACTCAAGAATATCTGATCCATTCCCCACACAACCTAAAGGTTACAACATATTCAATTCAGTAGTTACATATATAAGACATTTAAAGAAAACACATAAACAAAAAAACAATCTAAACTGTTGAATTGAACTATCCCAAAAGTTATGAAACAATAATATTGACATATTGAATTCCCCTAACAATTCATATCTAGGATTAATAATCTAAAATCAACAGTTTAATCAAACAAAAACAATTATAACCATTTTGTCATTCCCTAGGTAAAATTCCCCTATAAACAACGACCACTCACCCAGCCTTGCTCAAGAAAAATAGGTAACATAGAATATACAAAAGCATACCATAGTTCAAATAACAGTTAAATAGGCGATAACAGGTAAAACAGGGTCACATAGAAAATACCCAAAAATCTGCGAAAGGCCACGCTGCCCAATAGTCTACGAAAACATAAAAAGATGTTTGCACCACCTACCTGAGACTCATACGATGATACTCCTACAATAAAATAATTTAATTAGGTCTAAAATGTGGTAGATATATTAAAGAATCAATACCACTCAAACCCCTATAACTCGTTCTATAATAGAAATCCAGAAGAACGACTCAAGTGGAATCAAGGCCTTACCAAGGGGGTTATAACACATCCGACAGCGATCGAAACAGAGTTTGAATGGATGATTAGGAACACGAACAAGCTCTGTCTGGCTCCCCCTGCTCAAACCCATCACGGTTTTCGATTTCGGCCTCAAAACAAGGCTACTGCCCATTTTAGTGAAAAAAAGAATATACACGGTTTCTACATATGACTGCACGCCATATATCATTTTACTATTCATAAGGTGGATGATATTTTACTAAGGACTTTTCAATTGACTATGTAATGCCTCGACCCCAGTTACCCAGAGTCGGTGCATTATTACCTAACTTTGGCATGATCACAAAAGATCATGTCTCTAAAGACCGATTAGTTTAGTAGCCTTGGACTCACTAGATATATTCATAAAGTTTACATTAAATCATAAACTGAAAACTACAACAAAATCTTGTCTCCACACTCATATCCCCTTATACTATCCGTGATGGTCATTCAGAAAATACTTCTTCACATCCTGGAAAAATTAAAACATAGAAAGGGCTGAGCTCAAATGCCCAGTATGGATAACAATATAGAAGAAACTTTCATTAATAAATATAAACATTTAAGGCAATGTTGAGCTAAAACAAAATCTTTATAAACATGAACTTCAGCATAATATGGAAGAAATTAAATGAAATAATTCCATTTACATATTCACATGGACATTTTACTATTTGAATAATCACATGCAATATCAATAACTACTTTCATAATGATAGAATGCATAATTCCAGACTATCATAACCACATAGACAAGGCCTTGTGCCAAGACTACAAATAATATTTTGTCAATGTCTTGTGACAAGACACTAGTTTGTCTCATGAGACCTACCGATGCATTGAGGAGCTATAGCGGGCTCCACTTTTCACTTACTATGTCCAATTCATTCCTCATATGAACAGGTTTAAACATAATATAAACATTCATATTAAAACTAGCATAAGAAATGTCAATACTTTCTCCATAATCCATGAATAGTATATAAATAACACATCCATAGTCAAACATATCACAAAACCTTCAATACAATATAGAAGTTTTGTATCATAATAAATCAACTTCAAATAAACTTAAAATCCATCAAAGGATGTTGACAAAGATGAAATCATAACTATTTGAGAGAAATATCTCATTTTTTGAAATAATTTAAAAGCCCCGTAATTATAAAAGAATACATTGACTTTAAAAATAATCTTATAATATTTTAATGGAAGCTTCGACGAGTTAATAATGGTTGAAAATAGATGCGCCTACCGTATAAGTTATAAAAGACATTCTTACCTTAATTTTGTCGAAAATGTTAAAAAGGACATTGTTTGGAAAACGTCGGAAAGATTACTTTATAAACATCTTATAAAAAGTAAACAAGGGTATACATGACTTTAACCCATATTCTTAAAAATAGTAATACTGTTTTGAAATACATTTTTAAGAAACATGGATGTGGATGATAAAGAGGTCCCATTAGATAATTACTTATAAACAACCTCGGATAAGGAAGAGATTGTGAAATAAACCCTTACCATGTACTTTTCCTTGGTTGATGGTAGGTTAACCTCCTGTATAATGTTGAAATAATTGTTATTAAATTATACAGGAATCATATACATTAATATGATATTATATATGATCTTTTAACCATGATTTTTTAGTAATATATTTGTATTATCATTGTTTCGGGTGATAACTAACTCATTTGATTTTATATGTTTTGTTACATAAGTTGTGTTTGTTATTATAGGTTGTATTTTATTCATATCAAGAATGATATCAAGTCCTTAAACATTATTTTTAATAATAAAATGATAATTATAATTGTATGGGTTCAATGGGGAATGAATCTCATCGTGTTCGTGGAGACGGTAGTCCTTACGTAAGCACGAGCGACAATATCATTCTTTTGATATTAAAATAATTTATAATTGGATGGTATATCTTATATACAGAATCATTATCATGTTATATATATTATTTACATAACCTAAAATTCATTATCATTCCCATCCAAATAATAATTTTTTTGAATAACAAATACACCACGACGTGGAGACGGTATGCCGTATGTACGCACGTATGGTGACATGTCATTCAAAGGATTGATAGAATACTGAATATGGTTGTAACATATTTATAATAACATCAAATTATATTATAGATACTTGATTTATTATTTTATAAATGAAATAACAAAGAAAGAATAAGTTGAAGAAGAAAGGAACTTGAAAAAGGGTGGTGAAAACATTACCTCTTCTTCGGGTTCTTCCTTTCGATTTGATCAAAAGGGATCTATAGGTTGGATTTCTGATCAAAATAAGACCTCTATACTGAATTAAGGGAAGTTGAGGGAGTATTTGGGCAGGGTTGGACGAACCAAAAGGCTTTTAATGTGTGAAAAATTGGTAAGAAGTTGTGTCCTTTTATAAGGGGGAGGAGGGGCTCATTAGGAAAAACCTAAAGTATTATTTTATAATAAATTTATATTCGGTTTCTAATGGCTCCAAAGTGAATTAATCAATTTATATGGTGGTTATGGGTCTAAATAATTTCAACCAATAGATTTTAGATAGGTTTGGGTCATTATATTAACCTTATATTTTAGTTTTAACTCTTAGTTAATTAGATTGACATTTACTATGTCACCTAGTATTTTTATATTATATAGTTAATAAACAGACTATATACCTCCAAGAAACCACAAAGTGGTCCATTAAAGATACACCTATCATGATAAAAGTCCTTTGGCTGATCCTTGGATGTTTAGGAATATAATATGAATTATTAATATAATATTTACTTTAAAAACACTTTTATGTAAATTTTGACACCATTTGGAATTTGATTTTGTAAAACACATTGCAACGTGATTACTTCTAAAAAAGTTAATTAAATAAATAATAACATGTCATTTTATCATATATAATTATTTTAATTCATAAAAAGTCTCAAATTATATTTATTTGGATATTTATAATATCAATTATTGTAATATTTCATTAATTTGTTAATTACTGCGTCACCATTGTGTCATAAATAAATCATATTATTTAATTTATAAAATTTATAAATAAAAAACCATAATTTAGTAAATATTTTTAGATTTGTAATTAATATTTCAAATCAAATTTATCTTATATATAACCCTATATTAAAAATGATTTAGTAATTAAACATTGATTTTAACTCTTTTAACTATTATTTAAATTAAATAATAATAAACTTCCTAATCTAATCCAAGTGGACCTAAATGATAATATTTTATTCCTAAGGTTGTTTTTGGTCGACATAAACTTGTCCAATAGAATTAGGACTTCTGTTAGGGTAATATTAATATCATTTTTACCCTTAATTACCCTATTTACATTTAACCGTGGTAAATAAAATTAAAAATTTACTATTCACCAAAAAAAAATTATCTCATTGAACCACATTTTACTCCTTAATATTAACTATGTCTCTTGGATTTTTGAAATTCCACTCACAGAAGTGGTAAAATTATGTTTTATGTGAATTTTCAAATTCTCCTAGGAGGTGGGTAAAAGATGGTGAAAAGTTCAATAAAATTTTTATATATCTAAAATTCTTCTAAATTAACTCCAATTAATTAAATTCAACATATATAGGTATTATGTATCTATTTTGGACTTAATTTAATTAAAATAAAATAAATAATTATTTAAATAAAAATTCGGTTTTAACCTATAACTCAGTGTTTTTTAACTATTAATAAAAAATTTGAATGTTTTCAGAAAATTACAAAAAAATTCACCCAAAGATAATTTTGATATACTAAATCCAAAAATGAAGTCCATTTTGAAATATAAAATTTATAAAATTTTAAAAAGTGGGTATTACTATTCATAACGGCTAGTTGGATTGGTTGTGGTGTGTTAGAACTTGAAGTTGCATACACCACACGCTACTATATTATTCAAAGAGAAGCATACTGTAGAAGCATGGGGTGTTAAATTCTCCCCTCTTTCAAATAATTTTGTCCTAAAAATATCTAGAATATTACTTCATTAAAAGACTCGGGTGATTCTTCATCATATGTTCCTTGGGTTCCCACGTTGCCTCTTCCATCTTATGGTTCCTCCATAGAACTTTTACCAGACGAGTTGTCCGGTTTCTCAATACTTATTCTATCGTATCAAGAATCTTGACAGGCTCTTCGCAATAAGACAGATCGGGTTCCAGTTCTAATTCACCATAGGTGAGTACATTTGTTGGGTCGGGCATGTATTTTCTCAACAGTGATAAATGGAACACATCGTGATCTTTGGAGAGATTTGGTGGCATTGCCAAACAATTAGCTACAACCCCAATTTGGTCTAGAATTTCAAAATTTCCAATGTACATGGGACTTTATTTACCTTTATTACTAAAATGTATAACTCCCTTCTATAGAGATACCTTCAAGAAAACATGATCTCCTACCTGAAATTCCAAATCCTTCCTTCGGTTATCGGCATAGCCTTTCTGCCTACATTGAGCTGCTTTGATGTGGTTTTGGATTACCTTCACCTTTTCCATCATTTCCTCCACCAGTTCTGGGCATACGAGTTTTCTTTGACCAATGCCATCCCAACAGGTTGGTGTGCAACATATATTTCCATATAATGCTTCATATGGTGCCATTTGAATACTTGAATGAAAGCTATTGTTATATGAAAATTCCACCAGAGGTAAATATTGATCCCACATACCCTGAAAGTCAAGTGAGAAAGATCTCAACATGTCTTATATGGTTTGAATAGTACGTTCTGATTGTCCATCAGTTTGGGGGTGGTAGGCAGTGCTCAAACGAAGTTCAGTATCCAGGGGTTTCTGAAGACTCTTCCAAAATCTTGAAGTAAAAAGGGGATCACGATCAGAAACAATCGATAGTGGTACCTCATGAAGTCTCACAACATCATTAATATATAATCTTGCTAAACTTTGAAGTGGTAGATCATCTCTTATAGCAAGAAAATGTGCTGACTTGGTAAGATGATCAACAATGACCCACATTACATCGTTCCTTCTAGGAGTCCTTGGTAGTACCACGACAAAGTCCATCATGATATTATCCCATTTCCACTCAGGTATCGGAAGATTTTCCATAACTCCCCCAGGTTATTGCCTTCCAGCTTTAACTTATTGACAAACCATAAATCTTGACAAAAAATCAGCAATCTCCCTCTTCAAGTTGTCTCACCAAAAATGTTCCTTCAAATCTGTGTACATTTTGGTGCTCCTCGGGTGTATAGAGAAATTGGAACTATGAGAATCATCCAACAATTCTCTTTTTAGATCAGGTATATTGGGAACACAATGTCTCTTCCCAAGATTCAAAATTCCATCTTCATACACAAAGTCACTCAATCTCCCATCATTCACAGCTTTAATCTTCTTTTGAAACTCTTCATCACTGGTCTGAGAACTCTTTATCCTTTCAAGAAAAGATGGATTGGAAACCATTTGAAAATGTATTGATGTTTCACCTTCCATGGTGATTCACATATCTATCTTTACTAGATCCATGTATATAGTATCCATTTCAACTATCATCTTGTTCAAAACTCCATGATCTATTCTACTCAAAGAATCTACCACCTTATTATCCTTCCTCGGGTTTTAGTGTATCGTTGAATCATAATCCTTGAGTAGTTCAAGACAACTCTTTTGCCGCATGTTGAGTTATTTCTATGAGAAAAAATACTTCAAACTCTCGTGATAAGTATAAATCTCACATTTTTCACCATAGATATAATGTCTCCATATCTTCAAAGAAAATATTACAGCAACTAACTCAAGATCATGAGTAGGATTGTTTTTCTCGTGAATTTTCAATTGTCATGATGTATAGGCAATAACTCTATCATTCATCATAAAGACACAACCAAGTCCTTTCTTTGACTAATCACTATAAATAACGAACCCATCATTCCCTGATGGTAGATTTAATATAGGATAATTGACTAATATTATCTTCAGTTCTTCATAACATTCTTGACACTCTTTTTTCCAAAAAAAATTAACCCCTTTATTTGTGAGCTTCATTAATGGGTTAGCCAATCGGGAAAAATTGTGGACGAAACACTTATAATAACCTTCTAACCCAATAAAACTGCGTACCTCAGTTATACTCATCGGATCTGGCCATTCTTGGATTGCATTGGTCTTAGAAGGATCAACATAGATTTTATCTTTTTAGACAATATGGCCATGAAAAGAAATCTCTTGAATCCAGAATTCACACTTTCTAAACATCCCATATAATTCAAGTCTTCTAAGAGTCTTCAGGATAATGCGCAAGTGATTTTCAGGAACTTCATAGCTTTTGGAGTAAAGCAAGATATCATCAATAAACACCACTACAATATCATCGAGGAATTCCTTGAAAAATCTGTTCATTAGATCCATGGATATAGAGGGTGCATTAGTCAATCAAAAAGGCATTACTGTAAACTCGTAATGCCCGTACCTAGTTCAAAATGCTGTCTTCAGAATGTCTTCCTTCTTCACACACAACAGATGGTATCTAGATCGAAGGTCAATATTTGAAAAGAATTGAGCTCCATGAAATTGGTAAAATGAATCATTAATGTGAGGTAAAGGATACTTGTTCTTTATTGTTATAGCATTGATCTCCTTGTAGTCAATACACAACCTCATAGATCCATCACTCTCCTTAACAAAAAAGACAGGGGCTCCCCATGGAGAAACATAAGGGAGAATAAATCCCTTATTATTCAATTCTTATAATTGTTTATTTAGTTCAACTAATTACACATGGGCCATTCTATAAGGGGTCTTTGATATGGGCCTTGATCCAGGAATTAAATCAATGGAAAACTCAATTTCTTGTTTTGGAGGATGTCCAGGTAAATCATTCAGAAACACATCTTCATATTATTTCACAATAGGTATATCCTCTATTTGAACAATCCTTTTCTCACCAAAAGTTAATTCATTCTCTTCCTCCCTAATAATTGAATTTAGTTGAGCTACTTGGGGAGGATCTAGATAAGAGTTAGGTGGTGGTGATTTTTCTCTAAAGATAAGGTGTTCCTTATCATCATCATAAAAAATCATAACCTCCTTCTTCTTACAATAAATCATCTCATCATGGTTCAAAATCCCATCCATACTGAGGATTATATCAAACTCAATAATAGGTATGATGATGAGATCAACAGGTAAAGAACATTTATGTTCTCTAATGGGGACGGATTCACAAAACATTGTTTCAATGATACTTTCCTTAAGAGTTTTAACTGACAACTCCCTGGTTAAATCAAATTGGAAATATCTAATTTTCTTAGCAAATTGGGAATATATTAAACAATGCGATGATCCAGAATCAAATAAAGCATTTCTTAAAATTGAGGAAACCATTAAATTACCTGCCACCACGTCTTTTGGAGCTTCTACTTCAGCAGTAGTGATAGCATAATCATTTCCTTGATCCCTTGGCCTTTTATGAGGTATGTTCCCCTAATTCTTATGAAATTCATTTGAAAAATGTCCCATCTCTCTACAATTATAGATTTCCATGTTGACAGCAACTCTCTTTCCCTTTCAATCATGAGCTTAGTGGCCTTTTTCACCACACTTGTAACAGACTCCCATTCCCTTCAAGAAAGTACTGAGTTGTTTCATCCCACATTTACTGAAGGATGGATAATCAACTTTTCCCTTCTTGCCTTTACTTCCATTTCTAGAGTGGTCAGTGAATCTCTTCTTCTCTTGTTTTACCTGAAAGTTGTAAGACATTGCGAATTCCTTTTCTGTCTTGATAGCACATGAGACAATATCTTCGTATGAAGAGAAATACTGTGAGACTAATTCTTGATGGAGAAATGGTTTTAACCCATCAAATAAATGATCAATATTACTTCTTGGGAAATGTATATAGTCTGCTGCATGACTCGCTAACCTAGTGAAGTTATCCTCATACTTCACAACATTCTCATCCTCCTTTTTCCTCAGAATCCGAAATTGTCTTTCCATATCTTATTGATGGTCACGAGGAAATTATTTTTCTATGAAATGATATTTGAACTCCCTCCATTACTTATTTGATAGTTCATCATCTTATTTCGTGTTTTGTATCAATGAACACCATTGATCAGCATCTCCAGTGTGGTGATAAAGTGTCATGGTAACTTTTTCCATTTCACTACTCCCCAAAGCCTGAAATATTTTCTCTAGGGAAATTATCCATTACTCAACTACTAATGGATTTTTACTCCCATTGAATTTTGGTGGTTGATACCTCATGAAGCTATCTAAAACCGATCCTTCACACTGCGGATCAGGGTGCACCATATGGGTAAGGTTATTATTCATAACATGAGTGAGTTGTCCAAGTATGGTGATTAGCTGATCATCACCAGTTGCATCACTAGCTCTAATATAATTATCTTGAGCAGGAGGGAATGCCCTACATGGAGTGCATACATTGATACGGGTTTTATTCCATCCACTAGGCACCATTTCTAAACAATGGCATAAACTAGATCAATTTATGAATCAAAATACATAATACCATACTTGTAAAACACTTAACATAAATTGAACTATTTATGGATATAATCCATAATCATAAAAAAATGTTTTCTTTGAGGAAGTATATACTCATAAACCCTTTGTAATGATTTTTAAAGAAAACGAGAATTATCCTAACTATATACCCCATGAGTTTCATAACCAAGAGTGCAGCATGACCCATTGTCATGCACCAGTTCGCGTTCGAGTCTGGCTCAAAGTGATGTTTTTGGGTTTTACCCCTAGGTACATCTGTGTGCTAGAGCCGCCTCTACCTGCTCGTATCCAAACAAGGATGTATTGCTCAGAAAAATAAAAAAATCTCTACAATACCAAAATACTAATAAGTTCTTCTATACTAATCCTCAAATTCCATCTTAGGTATATGTGCTCTAATCAGAGTTTATCTAATTCTAGATCCCAAGGTTTGTACTAAACCTCCCTCTGATACCAACTGTAACGCCTCGACCCCAGTTAACCATAGTCGGTGCATTATTAAATAACAGTGGCATGATAAAAAAAGATCAAGTCTTGAATGACCGATTAGTTTAGTAGCCTTGGAATCCCTAGATACATTCATAAAGTTTACAATAAAAAATAATGTGAAAACTACAACAATACCTTGTATCCAAACTCATATCCCCTTATACTATCCCTAAAGGTCATTCATAAAATACTTCTTCACATCCTGGGAAAAATAAAACATAGAAATGGGAGAGCTCAAATTCCCAGTAAGGATAACAATATAGCAAAAACTTTCATAAATGAGCATAAAAATTTAAGGCATTTTAAAAATAAAATAAAAGCCTTTTAAACATGAACTTCAGCATAATATGGATGAAATAAAATGAAATAATTCCATTTACTTATTCACATGGATTTTCTACTAGTTGAATATTAACATGCAATATCAATAACCACTTTCATAACGATGGAATGCATAATTCTATACTATCATAACCACATAGTCAAAGCCTTATGCCAAGACTACAAATAAGATTTTTTAAGGCCTTGTTGCAAGATACTAGTTTGTCTCATGAAACCTATCGATGAATCGAGGAGCTAGAGCGGGCTCCACCCGTCACTTACTATGTCCAATGCATTCTCATATGAACAGGTTTAAGCATAACATAAACATTCATATTAAAACTAGCATATGAAATGTCAATACTTTCTCCATAAACCATGAATGGTATAAAAATAATACATCCATAGTCAAACATATCACAAAACCTTCGATAAAATATGGAAGATTTGTATCATAATAAATCAACTTCTAATAAACATAAAGTCAATCAAAGGATGTTGACATATATGAAATCAAAACTATTTAAGAGAAATATGTCTTTTTTTGAAATCATTTAAATGTCACATAATTATAAAATAAAACATTTATTTAAAAAATATTCTTATAAGCATGTAAGGGAAGCTTCGACGAGTTTATAACAGCAGAAAATAGCCGCACCCACCGTATAAGATAAAAAAGACATTCTTACCTTAATTTTATCGAAAAGGTTAAAAAAGAAATTGTTTGGAAAATGACGGAAAGATTCCTTTATAAAGATCTTATAAAAAGTAAAAAAATGGTATAAATGAATTTAACCCATATTCTATAAAATCATATGAATGTTTTGAAATACATTTTTAAGAAACATGGATGTGGATGATAAAGAGGTCCCATTAGATAATTACGTATAAAAAACCTCTGATAATGAAGATATTGTGAAATAAACTCATACATTGTACCTTTCCTTGGTTGAGGGTATTTTAACCTCCTTTATAATGGTGAAATAATTGTTATTAAATTATAAAATAATCATATACATTAATATGATATCATATACGATCTTTTAACATTTCTTTGTTAGTAATAGCTTTGTATTATCATTGTTTCGGGTGTAAACTTACTCGTTTTCTTTTATATGTTTTGTTACATAAGTCATGTTTGTCATGGGTAGGTTGTATTTAATTCATATACATAATTATATCAAGTCCTTAAAAATTATTTTAATCATCAGATTAGAATTATAACTGCATGGATACGATGGGGAATGAATATCATCGTGTTCGTGGAGATGGTAGTTTGCACGTACGCACGAGCGACATTATCATTATTTTGATATTAAAATAATATATAATTGGATGGTATATCATATATAAATATTCATTATCATGTTATATTTATTATTTAAATCAATTAAAAATCATTATCATACCCATCCAAATAATATTTTTTTTGAATAACAATTACACCACGACGTGGAGACGGTAAGCCTTACGTATGCATGTACGGTGACTTTTCATTCAAAGGATGGATAGAATAATGAATATGTTTGTACCATAATTATAATAACATTGAATTATATAGAAGATAATTGAGTTATTATTTTATAAAGAAAATTACAAAGAAATAATAATTTTAAGAAAAAAGGAACTTGAAAAAGGTGGTGAAAACATTACCTTTTCTTCAGGTTCTTCCTTCTGAATTGATCAAAATGGATCCTTAGGATGGCTTTCGGATCAAAATAAGGCCTCTAGGTTCAAGTGAAGGAAGTTTGGAGATTATTTGGGTCGGTTTTGGCCGAATCAAAGGCTTTGAATGTGTGAATAATTGGTTATAAGTTGTGTCCTTTTATAAGGGGGAGGAGGGGCTCTTTAGGAAAAACATAAAGTATTAATTTACAATAAATTAATATTCGGTTTCTAATGGCTCAAAAGTGGATTATTAAAATACTAAAGTGGGTATGGCTCTAAAGCATTTTAACCAATATATTTTAGATGTGTTTTGGTCATTATATTAACCTTGCATTTTAGTTTTTACTCTTAGTTAATTAGATTGACATTTACCATGTCACATTGTATTTTTATATTATATAGTTAATAAACATACTATATACCTCCAAGAGACCCCCATGTGGTCCAATAATGATACACCTATCATGATGAAATTCCTTTGGCTGATCCTTATATTTTTAGGAATAGAATATGAATTAATAATATAATATTTGTTTTAAAAACTCTTTTTTTTTCAATTTTGACACTATTTGGAATTTGATTTTTGTGAAAATAATAACCGCATGATTAATTCGAAAAAAATTACTTAAATCAATAAAAACATGTCATATTATCCTATAAATTTTTTTTAATTCATAAAAAGTGTCAAATTACATTTATTTGAATATTTATAATATCAATTATTTTAATTTTTCTTTAATTCAGTAATTACTATATCACCATTGTGTCATAAATAGATTAAATTATTTAATGTCTAAAAATAATAAATAAAATACCATTATGTAAGAAATCATTTTATATTTCTAATTAATATTTACAATCGAATTTATCTTATGTACTACCCTATATTAAAAATGTTTTAGTAATTAATCATTGATTTTAACTCTTTTAACTCTTCTTTGAATTAAATAATAATAAATGTCCTAATCCAATCCATGTGGACCTAAATGATAATATTTTATTCCAAAGGTTGTTTTTGGTCGAGATAAACTTGTCCAATAGAATTAGTACATGTGTTAGGGTAATATTAAAATCATTTTTACCTTTAATAACCCTATTTACTTTTAACCGTGTTAAATAAAAGTAAAAGGTTGCTATTCACCAAACATTATTTTTTATCTCATTGAACCACATTTAACTCATTGATATTAACCGTGTCTCTCGGATTTTCAAAATTCCACTCACAAAAGTTGTAAAATTATGTTTTATGTGTATTTTCAAATTCTCCTAGGAGGTGGGTAAAAGACGTTGTAATGTTAAAAAAAATTATATATCTAAAATTATTCCAAACTAAATCCAAATAATTACATTGAAATTATATAGTTATTATGTATCTATTTTGACATTAAATAAATTTAAATAATATAAATAATTATTTAAATAAATATTTGGTTTTAAACTATAACTCAGTGTTTTTCACTATTCATAAAAAAATTGAATGTTTTCAGAATAACACAAAGAATTCTCCCTAAGCTAATTTCAATATTCTAAATCCAAAACTGATGTCCATTTTGAAAGGTAAAATTTATAAAATTTCAAAAATTGGGTATTACTATTCATAACTGCTAGTTTAATTGGTTGTGGTGTGTTAGAACTCGAAGTTGCGTACAACACACGCTGCTGTATTATTCAAAGAGAAGCGTACAATAGAAGTTTAGGGTGTTATAGACTACACGGCGTGTACCTACAGTTCACAGCGTATACCTTTTTACATGGCTGACATCCCCAACATGCCATGTATATCCCCATACATAACCCCACTACAAAACATGTACAAATAGAACATGGTGTGTACTTTCTAAAAACCTTTTGCCCGGCCAACAGGCATACACTCCTTATAAGGACTTCTCACGTGTTAAGGGTGCATGACGTGTCGAGCAACACTACATGTCATGTAGTAGGAAAATTCTTACATGGTCACCCCACGACATATACTCAATGAGCACACAACAGGTACTCACATAACCCATACATGGCCGGTACTTTAGAGTACACATCAATTAGTCTGGAAAGATCCAGAATATCCAAGATTTTCCCTATTTTTCTCAGAAACCGGTCAAAAATTCAAACAAGGTCGGGTTTTTGACCCGTTCTAAAAACCCGGGTTCTTACAAAGGTGATCACTCAACCATTATATATTTTCACTTTTGATTTTAAGTTACATGATTTGGTTTTTCTTGATGTAATGGATGATAAACCTGATAACGTTAACATTCAGAAAGTAGTAAACATTACTCTTCTAATATTGATTCTCATTTTACCTACATTTGATTATAGAGTCTATACTGTTAAAAAATATTAAGAAAAAACTAATATTTCATGTTTTAAAATAAACCAAAACATTGATAACTATTCTATCCATGGTTTCTCCACTGTTTTCAGAATGGATTATTCAATATGTTAAACCATTATAGATTTTTCCCAAATATAAGGGGGAATGTTTAAGCGATATATATGGTTACAAAATCATCTGGAAGGTTCTCCAAATATCCTATAATTATTCTAGTCAAAATATTATTTTTATGGATTATTTCATAACATTTCATCAATAAATGGAATTAATAACTCAATCATATTCATAAAACATGTAGTTAGGGAGCTAATAGACAATTTGTTTCCTTAGAACAATGAAATTTTTTAATGGATTTTAAAATGGATATATTCTAATCATAATATAGACTTAGTCTCAATGATATTATTGTAGAAAAAGGTTTGATTATGAATGGTATACATAAAAGAATGAGTCTTGGATACTTTATAATGATATGATGTTCCTAAAACTCAGAATACACAGTGAAAGATGAATTAGTGAGGTGATACACTAGATATCTCATTTGATTAAATATTAAGATGTTAGAATATGAATCACTAGGTAGATTAGGGGTCAAATCCTCCCATTTTGGTTAAAATATGTCCTTTTATTTTATGTATGAAAATAATCATTCTATATAAAAATTATAATAAAAATATGTTGGATAATACTATCTAAGATAACAATTGAATTGGGGGTTTCAGCCTAACCGTTTTATTGATATCTTTTTTAACAACATGATTAGTGTCTTTCATGAATTTTCATTAAATAAAATACTTATACTAGTATTTCATGTTACCCAAGTTGTAGGAACTCATGATAATCAGTCAAAATTATAATCATATGGTATTATTTATTTTATCTTATGTGGACAAGTTGGATTGATTTTTCATTTGTAGGTTGGGCAATATCGTCCACTAAAGTGGGTTATCTGAATGGTGAATGAAATAATTATCCTAAAAATTAGAATCCATGGTTATATTTCCATGGGTAAATTTATCATAAATGTACTCAAGATTCTATATTCTGAGTTTATTCTATGGAATATATTAATTATTTTAGATGAACTCACAATACATTATTGTTGTATGGGATGTAGGCATGTTCATTCCATTTCCTTTTTCATTGGTACTCTTGCTAATTAGATATTAGTGGAATATTAGGAGTGGTACCCAAATCATGGAATTTACATGGATATATTGTATACAATTCATCGTTTAGTAACTATTTATGATGGGAATTGATTTTAAATGATTCTAATTTTTCATGTTCGTTATTTAAATCGTGTTTAAAAGAATCACTTGGTTCACCAGTGGTAACATTTAATAATGTGAAACGTATGGTAGGAAAAAAATATTTCGTTAGGGGAGGAATATCCATAATTTTTTATGATCATTTAAATAATGATACTATATATTAATGTGGGGGTAGAATCCCCCCATCACTATATACAAAGTTACCCTTGGGATGTTTCCATATAATATGACACTCTTATCTCTTATTATGTGTAGACATTGATCAATACATGATGTGGGTTATCCATTAATATACCTCAATGATATGTATTAATTTAATGTTATAATAATTCTTCTCCAGGATATTACTTTTATATGTGTTATGTGTGTCTTATATTACATGAAACATTAACGAGGTTTCTCAATTCATCAAAATGATTTGAAGAAACTTCAACACTTCCTTGTCACAATGATGAAGGTTTGATTTCCTAGGTCACCCTAGCTAAGTTAAACACATCATCAGTTTCCTACTGAGGATGAACATGACTTGATATCAAGCTAGAATTGGTATTTAATGTTCAGTGTCAGGGAGGCATATAATATTAATAATGTGAACAAGATCTATAGAATCACAACACAACTTCCTCGGTAGGATCTATATGTAGGTAACATATTTTTAATGGATAGGTTGGAATTTATTCCTATACATATTACTAGTTAAATTGGATCATGTTATGATGGTGATGACATAATTTATTGGTTTAATACTTCTTAGACATTTCTATTGTTTTCATATAGTTTTAGAAAACATCTTTTATTGATTCTTCCTGGTAGGGATGGTAAAAATTACTCAATTCATTGGAATGAGTCAATATGTAGTATGATATTCTGATGGTGGGTCTATATCCTGTACTACTATTTCAATGCTTAGTTAAACACAAAGTAATAATACCCTCCCTACATTCTATAGCATATTCACGTTCCATAATTATACCTTTAATGTGGTTCTTCTACACCAATGCATTAAACATATTAAATCACATGAACTTTAATGGTTGTAATATACATTGGTTCCATAGTGAAGAATATATTACATAAATGTTTGTGATATTGTTACAACATGATAATAAATATAGTTTACTGGAAACCCTCACAGTTATTTATTTCTCTGAGAAAAGGTATAGATACTTATCTATAATTGTATATCAATTAAATATTTCTTGTAGACTCTTTTGGATAATAAAATACACATAAATATAGTATAATAATTATGAATTCAAAGTCATTAAAAATCATTATTATGTAATAGATTTAACATTTGGCCCAATTTTTTTATTTATAATATTTCATTCAAAATCCTATTTTTATTTTAGGCTTCATATAAAATTTTCGATTAAATTTTTGAGTAAAATTGAGTGGAATTGGAAACCCTTTTTATTTATTTATATTATAATAGTTCAACTCATCCAATGGGTGGTATTGTATTCTAATCAAATAAACTCCCATATATATAATATATCTCTTTCTAATAATTCCCAACAACAATTTTATTTAACCATTGGTGAAAATAATTGATTGGAAACCTACATTAAATAAGATGTTTCAAAAACAAAACTCCCGCATTGAATAAAAATGTTTTATTATATAATAGTTTTAATCTATATTGGGTGAAACTAGAGAATTTATTTCTATATAGAGAGGCACTGATTTAATTTTAAATGAGGTGGGAGGTAATGTGATAGATGTATTGGGATCATGAAATGATCTTCTTATGTATCATAGTGAGAGAGTTAAAACCCATGTAGTTTAAATACATTTAATGATGAACATTATATCTTTTATAGTCATCTGTTAAGAACCATAGAGGGGAATTTATAGTCCTGAATCAATTATTTCATTATGAATTTAAGTTATATAAAAGTGTAATACTATGAAAATGGTAATTAAAAATTATATTTTGTAATTTGATACATGATAAATCATTTTTAGTTTAATATATAATATGAGTCACATGAATGAATTAATATGATGAGATTTTCAGCCGAATATACTTTAGGATAACCATTACGAGGATCATGACACAAGTATTTTTTTGGAAATTGAGAGGTGATTAAATTTTAGGGAATGAATAATAGTATATCTAGTGAAGGTATTTTAGTAAATCAATAGGTTTATGTTGATTTAATTTGTTTTATGAAAACATTGGTGGTTATTGATATAAGATATTATAAGAAACCAAAATGATGATCTCAACATATGGATTATATGTAAATATTATAGAGTAATATCAAATAAATGAATTTTAGAAAAACAATTAGATAATATATACTTATTTAATTTGATGGAATCAACAGTATAATATCATCCTCAGAAATTTGGGGAAAACTAAAAGGTTGATACAGAATCAATAAATTTGTTTAGATCAATGTTGTGATTCATATTATAGAAATTAAACTAAAATTTATTCTAACATTAAAATTTTCATTATGTGACACATGAAATTTCATATATGTTAAAAAATGAGTTGGGATAGGTAAAAATCATGATACTTCTACCAATTAATGATCTCGACGAGTGGTGGATCCTCAATGGAATAAACCAAGTCGGTATGGTTGGGAATATAGTATGGTTATATATAAAAATGGGTACACTATTATATAACATATGTTAAGAGGTTCCCAATTTTTACATGGGTAATTGGATAAAAATTAAATACTTTTCATCTATGATTATCTCAAATTTGGATTTCTGTGGTCAGATTCTGAATTACAAGGTAGGAGTGCTGCTTTGTATGCAGATAGCCTTTGAATGGCTCCCCACAGTGAGGCCCAATTTCTTATTCACATAATAAATTAATTATAATGGAATTATATTAGTAAAATAAGGAAACCATGATTTTTATCACATTATATTAAGTTTGTATTAATAAATCAACTAAGAGGGAACTTTATCATACATGGGTTTACATACTTGTCCTCTATGTGCAAAGTTGTATTGAGTGTCACTTTTATGTATTAATGTGATGCTTGGGGTTAATATTTCAGAAATACTAACCTGAGGTCCCATACTCATAATGTATTTCTTTATAAAAAATCAGATATCAAAGTGTATATTTTAGTGTGAGGTCAACATGAATTAGATTTTCATCCATCAGGTTAACTAGACCCCATTACGGCATGTGAGCACCTGGAATAAGTTATTTTCAAATGATTTTTTTGGATTGAGATTTGGTAGTCATGAATGTATAAATACATATGATGGATTTATTGATTAGTGATATTTAATGGACTGTGATAAGATACTTCAAAGGATATTATAAAAACAATCCTAATAGTTATATTAAATAATCGACATAATGTTTGAACCATAATACATTTTTAGAACTGATACATTTCAAATGAAAATTTGTGAAATAAAATAAACAGATTGAAAATATTAATACATATATATCATGTTATCCAGGGCCAAAAGTGGTTAAAAAATCCTTGAATTTGTGTCTAAGTATTTGAGAAACATTTTCTCAAATAGTGTTAGATATCTTGTCCATATTCTAAATTTGTTTTGATTCCCACCACATCATAATATTAGAATTTTTTAATAGATCTCCTCACCTTGAATGTCAAAAATAATGTGAAACCTAAAGTTATCCTGGACATATTTTTCATGGAGTGTGATACTTATATATCATCAATTCTACTCAGGTCACTGATGTTTGGATCACATCCTATTAATCACGGTAAATTAGAAACAAATTCACTTTATTAACATCAATATATATATTATTATATTATACATAATATATGAGAATCAAGGTGTATTATAGTATATAATGATAAATCAGAAACATGATTAGTATAATCTAAGAAAGGATTCCATATATAATCATTCAATAATAATAAAATACATTTTATCTATATTTTTCCATCGAGTGATATCACATTTCATTTAATATATGTATTTTTTTAAGTGTGTTCTCTTAAAATGAATCCACAATACCTAATGGTGGAAATATAAATAGCATGTGAAACTTATTAAATTAATAACATTATTACAACATCCTTAAATATGAGTTATCCATGATTTGGTTTCGAATTACAATGAAAATTTCTTCCATTGATTTCAACTAATAGTTGACTTGAACTATTGTTTGAATAATAGTGCATCCAAACATGTGATTGAATTATGCTGGGAAAATTGATGCTCATTCTTAATTTTGGGACAAGATATGTTCACATGGATAAATAATATCTGTTATATTTAATCAATAAAAATTCTCAATATAAGATAATCATGAATTTATGATATGGTATATTCTATAAAGAAATTATTCAGGTCATTTGGTCACTTTATATCCTTGATAATTGAGTTATATAATCATTCATATGAGGTAAAAAAGATAACTCTAATGAAGACATGTTTGTTTTAATATGTGATATTTATTAATTCAGATCATATAGATTAGTTTGTGTATTGACTTTAGATGGCATTTTTCTATTGGTTGTTTGTTGATCCTAATTATGAATTTTGGAAATCATAATTTTTATCAACACAATAATGGATAGTATATTTATTGGCTTCTAGAGTTATAAAAACATGCTTATAATATAAATATATTTGTATAAAAAGTTCTCATATTTAATTTTCTAAATTTAATTGATCATTTTCTAAAAAATACTTAAAATTTATTTAATATTTTATATATTGTTTATGTTGATTCAGTATATGTGAGATATTATTTGAAAAATAATGTAAATCATATATCATGTTGTGGTGTGGGTCATTACTAAAGGGTTTCTATTGAATTTTAGTTCAGATAATCATGTTATTGTGTTTATTATGACTAATAAAGGATGTCAATGCGATAATTTTATTCATATTTTTTTAATGTTTATTTTTTTGAAGGGTATGTGATGATATATATATTTTAAGTTAATGTTAAATATTGTTTTAACAAGACACATAATTAATGTCATTTAAATTATAAGAGCTGTAAAAATTAATGAAATAGGATAATTGTTTTTCTATATAAGAAATGTTACATGACAATATAATATAATTTTCAAATATGAAGACATGTATAATAGAGTTTTCCCCTTAATTGTGGGTTCATTCTACACTAGTAATTACTCTTTAATATGAATATCTATCATGTACTCTTTGTAAAAAAAAATTTATAGAGGAAGGGATAGCATGCATATGAAGGTGATGAAATCAGACTAATGTCTTTGGTGACTTTATTGGGGGGTGTGTACTTTTAAATATGAAAACCCATTGTTTTTCTGTAAGAGTTGTCAATAGAACACAGTTTTAGAAATGATTTATCATGGATTGTGTTATATGTTTTACTTTAAGGTTAAGACTCCATTATATTGACTCATTTACAGGAAGATATCATAAATGAGATTAATTATTATCTTATACTATTTATTTTTTTCACATATCTTGAAATACCCTTTAGAATTATTAATGTTTCTACTTATGATAAATTAGATGAAAACAACAAAAAATTTAAAATTGGTGTTTTCAATTGTTCTAAAATCATATCCATTCTTCTAAAGTGAAATCATGATTTTTCATTTTTTCACAAAATTTATTTATTTCAAAAATGAATTATTTATTTATAAAAAAATTATGAAAATATAATATTCATTTAGAAATTATTATTTTATAATAATCATAAAATTTAGAATAAAATTACAAAGAGCCTAGTTTCCTTCTTAAATAATCATATTTTATAAAAATGATATTTTCTCTGAGTAAAAAATATGTTATAGAAACTGTCATGTAGTCTTGGTTTATTGCATGATCATAGAAAGGGGACTATTATTCATGTAAATATTTTCATTGATTATGGTAGATCATATAAATAATTATCATTCAAGTAATTCTTGGGTAGATGAACATCACAATGCTTATTCTTTGTGGCTATCCCAAAAATTTAAAAACACATTTACTAAAAAGATTCAAAAAAAAATACATAATATTGTATCAATGTAATTTTAGTTAGATTTTATAATTATATTATGTTTTTATTTGTCATGATTAATTTTTCAATTATTAAATTATTTTTGGAATCATTTTTTAATATTAATGTATATAAAGTTTTTATATTATGAATATTGAATGATTTAGCTTAATTAATTCAATTTTAATTCCATAATTATCCATCCATTCATTTAAGATTAAAATTTTTGTTATGGAAAAAAGATTTATTTTTTCATTCCACCTATATTATGATTTATTAATAAAATTATGTATTCAATATTTAGATAAGGTTATGAAATATTTATATTAGGTGTCAATGTCATATTATAATTCCAGAAACACATGAGTATGTATCCATATATAATTTGAATTTAGGATAGTTATCTCAAAATCATAGTGGAATATGGTGTGCTTAATAAATTTTAGGCCGGTCCACCTATCACACTATTCTCACCACAATGTATATTTAAGGTTTATTTAATATAAATCCTTTGTAAATTAAATTTCACATAAAATATGTGTATGCGAAATTTAGATATTGAAAATATTATTAATATCTATAATATTATTTTTTATAAAAAATAAACATTATGTGGTAGATTAGGAACCCATGAAAAATGTACCAACTCCATAATCAAACCAAAAATTTTAAATCCTTTATACTATTATATACTAGTTACAAATACTAAATACATGTGACACTAATAATTCTAATATTTCTATTTATGGAAGATTAAAAAGGGATCTATATATTTTCACAAATTCTAGAAGTCATATTTTTTTGAAAAAAAGATTGTCCTAGTTAGAGAGTAACTAAAATTTCAATTCAACAATGTGATGTAAAGGATGATCTTTACTAGAAATAGATTATGTTTTGTGTTTATTTTCAACAAGTACTTAAAATATCATATAGTTTGAAGTGAAAGGGATCATATAGTTCTTGATAACAACAATATTTAATGTGGCATCATTTCCTAGTGTTTTCTAAATTTTTCGGTCCAAGAAATGGAAAAAGGGGAAATCTGTATCTGGAAAAGGGAGTTACATGCAAGACTAAATGATGGTTGGGAAAATTAACACAAGTAATAATAATATCATCACATAAAAATATGTGAAATGAAAAAAGTACATGAAATATTTAAAATTTGTGAAAAAGAACAGGTTTTTCGAAAGAGCCTTACATGCCAAATACGATGTAGAAAGGGTTTTTTGTGAGCATAGTTTGATTAATTCATGCACTGATGAAGATGCATCAAAATATTATTTTCAGGGTACTAAAGGCCTATAAATAGGTGGCTACCCTCACTCAAGACTTTAGAACATTTACAATGAAGATCGGGTTCCTCTGTCGCATGAATGACTTTAATGAGGTAGTGAAGTAGATAGAGAATCTGGAATGAAAAAAATCATTTTAGTCTTTAAATACCTATTGAATACTTTTGGGTGTATTCTCAAAAGATATGGGTTTCAAGAAAAATTTCAGTCTTGTGAAAGTCATCTTGAACGATAATCACAAATCTTATGTGCAAGAACTGGTCTTGTGTGCCGGTTCTAATGTGTGATTATAGAATGTATTGAATGTCTTATTTGATTGGTCAGTTCATTCAATTGAATAAATTTGGTATCTTGATGAAATTAGTGTCTTGTGATGGATGTATTAAAATACTTTAATTCCCATCTATTGAGGAGACCTTCATGTCGATAATCTGAGAAATACTTCACAGATCGTACTGAGCAATGGTGGTCAACATAAGTCTTCATAGAGATGTTGTATTGTATCCCTAAAACCATATAGAGGCAGTTTGACTATCATATAGGGTCTATGTAAAAAAATTATATATTCCACATATAGTTAATATTAGTGGATTTCAAAATTTCTAAAATAAATTTGAAGTATATTCCTTAGACTAGCCCTTAGTGATGTACCATGTAGAACTGTTGTGTTCTCTCAATGCACGTGAATATTTTATTACTATATTAATACAATGGATAGGTTTAACAAGTTACAAACAATGTGAGAACAATACCCTTCACTTAAGAAGAGAATGTTGACACCTTGATTCAACCCTCCCTTCTCAGGTTGTTATAGGGGCATACAAGTTGTATCAAAGGTGTGATTAACCAATGTTGGATTATCCACCATAATATTGTTCCGATATAAAGATTTTATTTTTTTTCTTGAGTCAACAATGAATTTAATTTTTTATGATGATTAAGAATATATGTTTTTATTCAGTAAGACCATGATGGGTAGGAAATAGAATGGTAAGAGACAGTTGAAAATGTTCATATTATCTAATCATGAGGAAGAATCTGGTTCACCATTCCATTCTAGAAATAATGATATTTCAAGACTGTAATGTAATTATAACGTTTCTCAAGGTTCCAAAAATTATAAGGGCAACTTTTCTACCTCATGTAAATCAAAATATTCAAGTGATTAAGAGGAATGTGTTATCACCTTTGAATGTTTACCTACGAATAAGAATTCTATCACAAGTGGTGATGATTATAAATCTATATCCACATGATAATTCATAGTGGATATATTAAGAATTTTTATATATGAAATTATGAAAGAGATATCCCCCCATGTTTGTGGAGTATTTCAATTTACGCCTGTTGAAATCCCCCAGTAGAGGATAGAAGCATATTCTATAGTGGTGGGATTACAATGACAAATTCTTTAATGTTATAAGAACTATAAAGAAGGTGGAATAATTGTTTAATCAATGATGGAACTTGAAATAAAATAATACAAATACATCATAGATATTTATGATAAAGAGGCAGTTAAAAAAATATTCACGAAAAGATCTATGTGCTTTAAGAAGAATTGAAAAATAAAACTGATGAAAATGATTTACAATTGGATGCCATATCATTGATGATCATCGAATATAACTCTTAGATTTATAACAAAGTTAATCTACATGAAAAAGATTGTTTTTGAATGAAGAATTCAAGTAAAGAAAATATTATTATGATTGAGGATTAGATAATAATTCTTAATAAAAAATTTCTAGATTTGGAAGCTCAGTGGGATAATCTTGATAAGAAATTTAATAAAACGTCATAAGATAATTGATTAGTTTATGTTGCTAATCAACTATCCCGTGAGTATTCATAATCTAAAATACATCCAACATGTAATAAATCGACCATGACATCATTTGATGATTTATCTCATGAAGCTGAGAAGAAACACATATTATCAAAACCAACATGTGATAATTCCTCTAAAACTATTATCATGAATAGTTCCAGTTATATGAAAAATATTGTCCATGTTTGGATGAAGAAAAGTGAAAATAAACCTACCACCATGACTAGGTTGTAAGGGAAAAATAGTATTAATGATGCTTTCTGTCAAGGGGCTCTACAAGTCATGAAGCAGGTCCAAAAACCTTATAAGAGAGATATATAGAGATTTGGATTTTTGGATCAATGTTGGTGATTCAATATATTTGGGTATTGTGCATCAAAATGATGGTACAATCCTCAAAATTTAAAATCACAAAAGGGGACTATATTATTGGGGGAATCAAGAGAAGAAGAATCAAAATAATCATGCCAAAAAGCATCTGATTACTGTAAAAATATTTTGAATGATTGATAACATCTGTGAGGTATGAAATGGATATTGTCACATGGTTGGTATATGATAATATAAACATTTATCCAAATAAGATAATAAAATAATGTCATAATAGATGGATAAGTATGAGGAAGCTACATTGGGAGAAAATCAATGGAATATTGTCAACACAAATTCTCCCAAAAAGATCTCATACAAGGAAGTTGAGATGTACATAGATTCTAAATCAATAAAGGATAAAGTTAAGGCAGACAAATTTTCTATTAAGTGGGATGAAACTCTGAAGAACTCATGTGGAGTATCCAAACATTAAATAATTATTTCTAGTGACATGTCTGTGATTTGGCCCGATGATTTGAAAATAATGATAAACATGAAGATGCACAGGCTAAGGCCAATTAAAATGGAAAATAAAATACCCCACATGAGGAGGAAAAATGTCATGAGTGTTTTATAACAAAATGGAAATCCCATGTTAAATATTCCATGTCAGAGAAATGCATAAAATCTGGTTAGATTGCAAAAGGTTCTTTATCAATACTAACAGAAAAAAATATCCCTATGAAGAGTATAAATTTTTCATCAATAAACGTTTTTCTGAATAAAAGATATCCACACAATGTGTAACAGAATGTTAATATATCAATTCTACCACAAAATAAATCATTTTATTCCAATATACAATAATGAAGTCTATAATAAATAGAATAACATGGTTGAGAAGATCATATCAATTGTTTAGTTCCAATTGATGAATCAAGGAGGATCATCCTTACTCCCCAAATATTCTGTGTATTTTATTTGGGTTTATAATAAAAGGAATCAAACATGAATAAATTACTCAAGTTAGGAACCTGATATGTATATAGGGAAAACAAATAATGATATCTAGGATGATAAAGTCATCATCATTGAATTATTCCACATTTCGATATTGAAATATAGATATATTGGAGGATCCTTCTTCTATGAAGATCAAGATGTTCTATTCTTGAAAAATAGTATAAAGAAGTTAAAAACATTTAGTGATACTTTTTATGGTATATTGGGGAACAATTTTTCAAAACGATTATCCTTGGTGATAATGTGAATGTTGTCTTATGTGGAACGTCACAAAATAATGAAACATTCTAATTTTTTTATACAAACTAAAATGTAATGAAATTCATTTTTGATGAGTTCAACCATTATGAAAAATTATGTAAAGTATTTCCCATGACATGGAGAAAAAGGAAGATTGATAAAGAAGCTCACGGAATCATTATTTCAATTCTTCTGACATTATAAATCTAGAAATTGTTTGAGGATCATGTCATCTGAAAAAGAGTTTCAGAGATCATGATGAATTGTTAGAAGACAAATCCAGATGTAGAAATAGTTCAAGGATTTTTAAACATTATGTGAAAACATGAAGAATATGTTTTCGATAAAGAATTAGAACTGTAAACTATTATTGGAGAAACATCCTCAAACCCTAAAAAATGTATCCCCATGGAAACAAGTAGGCAACCCATACATGGTATCCTAGACATGATGCTTATATAAAGAAACCAACATTCAAAATAGGTGGTGTTGATAAAAATCGTTTCGTGAATAATTGATTAGGAGATAAATTTATAGTGCCTGTTTATATGGATGGTAACATTTCATGTAGTAGAAGGTCGAGATCCATTAATGAATTTTCCAATCACATGAAATCATAATTTGAAATGTCTATGGTTAGGTAACTCAAATAATTCAAGGGGAAAAAGTGATACAATAGAGGGATTACACATTAATTTCATAGAAAAATTATGCAAGAGATCTTCTTAAGTAAAACAAAATGCATGATTCCAAACTAATTCCAGCTCCAATTAGGTTATGAACCAAAATAGGAAAGAATGAGGATGGGATATCTGTAGATCCTAGAATGTGTAGGAGAATCATTGGAATCTTGTTATACCAGATTGCGACATGAAATGATATTATATTTTCAACATTCCTGGTGGCCCACTTGAAGAGTAACCTGAAGTATGAACATATAAAGGTAGTGAATAGAATTATAAGGTACACTTAAGGTGTAAAAAATTATGGATCATACTTTAATACAAAAAAATATTGTATGCTATCAGCATTTAATGATGCTAAATGGGCAATAGATGTCATTGGTAGAATGACCACATTTATTGGAGCGTTATTTATTACCATGAAACGTGTGGGAATGTTGAGTTTGAAATACGAAATAAATTCTCTTAGTATGACTAATGATGAGTATATCTCCTCTACAATGGAGTGAATTATACTATTATAGATGGAGAAACAACTGACTTATATTGGGGATGAGGTGAAACAAACAATGTTAATTTATAGTGATAACAAGAGAACAATTGATCTTAAGATTAATTTTATTCACTATTATCATACAAAGACTATATATATCAGTTATAACTTAATCAAAGAAAAATTTGAACAATGCTTTATTAAAATGGATTATGGGGGACCTCGTGAGAATGTGGTTGATATTCTAACCAATCTACTGGCAGTGTATGTGTTCGAGAAACCTAGGTGGACCTTGGTTGTCAACCTCCTTCTAATAAATTAAGAGGTTGTGAAATTTCCCCTCTATAAATTTCTTTTAAAAATTTTAATTTATTGTTTGAAGTGATGCAGGTTTATGTGAGAGGTACAATATAGGGGTGTTTTTTTAGGTCTAAAATGTATAAATATTGGTCGTTGGGTTTATGACTAGTGGGGGGGACTGGAAAAATTCAATGTAGAAATGTGGAGAACAATCTATAATAGAGAAATTATAAAACGTGACAATGGGAAGACTTAGAAATGTTACAATGGGGGATAATGATGAGTTATTTAAGTGGAAAATGACTGGATAAAATTAGAATAGAGAAAACACATCAAAGTAATGAATAAATAGTTAAGAATTCTGAAAAACATGAACCCAATTTATTTTACCTTATTATTTTCAACACTGATCATTAACCACATAGACATAGAGTGTTGGGTGAGTCACATATTGTATATCAGTTTTTCATAGTGTCTAGCGTGGAATTATATTTATATGCAGATTTCTAAAAAACCCAAGGGGGGGGGGAGTGTTGAAAACAAGGTTGTTTATTTTTTGGAAATGGAGTATAGTTGGTGTTTATTTTCAATTGTTGGAAAATCTAGGTTTTTTATAAAATTTTTTCATAAAGATCATGTAGACAAAAATATTAAAGGGGGTTTGTTTCCAAGTGTTTTCTAATTTTTTGGGTCCAAAAATTGGAAAATGGGAAAAGGAATTTCTGGAAAAGGCATTTGTGTGTAAGACTGAAGGATGATTAGAGACCTATGTGCATGACATGATTCAGGATCTTAGCATTAAGGTATGTAAAATGTAAATAGTGCATGAAATATTTAAAATGTTCATGAAAGATGAGATCGCACAGAAGTGCCTTATATGCGAAATATGATATAAAAATATATTTTTTACGATCAGACTAAAACATATGCACACAAATGAAGACGCATCAAGTATATTAAAAACATGGTATTAAAGGCCTATAAATAGGTGGATGCCCCCAATAAATACTTACTAACTTTTTAAAAAATGATCGGATTCCTCTGCCTCTAAAATGTCTTGTGCATGAAAGAGATATAGAGAGAGAATATTTCATGCAAGACATTACTTTAGTCAATAAATACCAAGTTAATTTTTTTGTGTAGATGCATGAAAGGTAAGGGTTCCCTGAAAAATATTTTTTTTACCTAATGTCATCATGAATTAAAATCAAAAATATTGAAAAAAAGTGCAGGTGTTGGGAAAAAGTTAAAGTGCATGCTTCTATAATGTTTTGAAAATCTTGTTTTGTTGATCCATGCTTTCAAGTTCAACAATTAAAAAAAGTTGATGAATGTTGTGTCTCGTGATAGATTGAATAAAAATACATCAATAAAAATATATCAAAGAGACATTATATCCAATAATCTATGAAACACTTCACCCACAATAGTGAGAAAGGGGATAAGGATAATTCTATAAGAAAAGATATCATGATTCATGATTGATATGGATGGGGTTGATAATTTTTTTAATTTAATTAGAATTAAAAAAAGATAGACCAAAAAAATAAGTTTCTAAGTTATTACCACAGAATAACATTATCCATTCACCCAAAAACATGAATATTTATAATGATATATGAGAACACTTTTAAAGGAACAATATAAATAAAGATAATTTAGAATATAAATCAATGTTCTTGGTGCGTTGGTATGTGATTGTTGAGAGAGAAACGTTAATGCGATGATGAAAGTACTATCTATACATACATGTATATGGAAGAAACATTATATATATTTTTTCTGAGTCACCTAATGTCATCTAATGGGAAAAATCCTATAAGGGTTGTGGCAAACTATCATACGAAGACTTCTCACATCATTTTTATCTATGAGAAATTATCAGATGATAAACTTGGAATGATAAAAATTAGAGAATTAGAATGGTTACATGAAACACCACTATCTATTGTATATAATTAAGTTAAATTTTTTACCTCAATGTTAAAGAATATACTTTAATATGATCAAAACATGAATTTGATATTTTTAATGTTCAATCACCTCCAAACAGTTTTCCAATATAATTGAAATATCTGAAAACATGATGATATGTTTAGAAAATAAATTATGAACATCATGCGAGGTTGGGTCCAACATATCCAACAAGTTTAGTTGTAATATTAAAATATGTTTCACTTAATTTTTCAAATTTTTCCATTTTAAGTCCTCTAGGGAACGACATGTAGAACACACTTATTCTCTGATGATGTTGGGGGGAAATATTATAGCACCCAATATGATTAAATAATTGGTATAATGGTCATTGGGATAAAATTAAAAAATAATAACTACTCAAATTTGATAAAATATTTATTCAGATAAATATATAATATACATAGAGTTTATATTTTGTGGAAATTTTTTCCAATTTATATCTATGTGGAAGAGATAAAAAAGGTTTGGGGAAAAAGAAAATTCTAGTTCAATGATTATTTTTTTCATTCAAAATTCCTGATCTCATTAGAGTTTTTGAATATCAACTTGAATTTATAGTTAATTTATCTAAATTACATGATGTGTTCCATAAATCCCTCTTGAGGATGTACATAATATATCTCAAACATATGTTAAATTTGAATATGTTATACAAAGACGATAATAACTCATTTTGGGAGTATCCAGTGAAGATCTTGGTTTATAGATACAATGATATAAACAATAAGACAAATAAAATTGTAAGGATAATTTTTTATAAAAAATAAATTAAATAGGGATACATGGGAATCAGTAGTTAAAATTAAATAGAAGTACACATATTTTTTCCACCCATGTGTATCGAATGAAATTTAGAGGTGTGAAATTGTTTTAGGGGGAATACATTATCTTCCTATAAATCAATATGGAAAAAATAACTTATATATATATATATGTGTGTGTTTCATATAAGAAAATATTTAGGACAATAACATAAATCACCTTATCATTAATTTGGAACATAATATGTTTTTGGATATATTATAATTTTTAAATTAATTTTTTGGGAAATATCAATATGGTCAATGCATTAATATCTAATAAAATATCATGTTTCTATGTTGAATACATTAAATTACATTTTTGGATTCACCAATTGACATTTGTTTTGTATGATTTTTTGGATTTAAAAAAATAATTATTTAGATGCTTATTAAAAAATGTTGTTTTTTGAAGTAATGTTTCTTTAATTACATATCTGTATATAACAGAGAATTATAGTCTTCTAAAACCTTTTAATTGATCGAATATTTATTTAAGGAATAATTTATTTAATTTCAAATATATGTTTTTAAATCTATAAAATATATTCTTGACATAATAAAACTAATTTAACAATTTTGTTATTATAGAAATTTTTTTGCTCTTTCATTTAATAAAATATTATTTTTCTAATATATTGTTTCTGGATAGATTTTAAAAACACATGAATTTAATATTATTTATAATTACCCAATTTTTTTCTTGAAAATAATTTAAATTTATATTCTTTTCCCACACATAATTAATAAGCATAAAAAACATTTACTATGAAATATTTTTTACATGTTATCTATTCTAATACTAAAATTAACCACGCTGACACTATGACATATTATTAAATACAATTATTTTCATATTTTAAATAAACATTTTCATGTTAGAAATTAATTTTAATTTTAATTTATTGAATTAAAATTATTTTCTATCGGTGAATATGGACTTACCATGGTAATGTTAAATTATGTTAAAATATGGGTAATAATTGTGAAAATTAATAAATAATGTGAAAAACATATAGATATATTATGTGTGATAGTTCTTTAACCTTATATCTTTCACCACAACAATATTTTCCATTTTGGATGATTTGACCACAAATAATAGATTAATTTAATTCAAATGTAATGATATTTTACCAAAATTCCACTCTCTTTACTAATTAATGATCTAAATTAATACAAATTTATATACCCATTCCAATTATTCAAGTTCATAAAAAAAATTCCCTAGTCCTTGATAATCACAAACACCATCCCCCTAAATCCATGGTTGCAACAAAACACCATCTTATGCAGCCATAAATTGTTTCACAGTGGAGAACTTCATGGGGAGATGTAATAATCTAAAAAAAAATTATAATTCTTTTCTTCATCTTCACAAAAAATTACCCATATATACATTAATGTATGATAACATGAAAATATATATTGTGTTATATTTTTATTAATATTGAGGAATATTCATTTTATAACGTCCTGTAAAATAATTTATAAAAATAAAAACACCATCTTGAATGTCTGTAGACTACTACTGCGATGAACAACATGTTCAATTTTTCATAAATAACTAAAATGAAAGGTTAAAAAATTAATTAACTAATATATTGTTTATTACATTCTTATAACTCTAAAAATATAATTATTTCATTCATTCCTCCTCCAATTTCATGGAAAATGAAAGTGTTTTCAATTCTTATATATGAACTGCTGCCTCTATGAAAAGACATCTTTATTCCAATGAATACCTCATATAGATGATTTTATAATCATATTTAGCATGTAAAAATGATAATTTTTAAACTAATATTATCAATGAAGAATAATATGGGGCATTCTATATATGTGATCTAGATGAAATTGATGTTGTAACTTTTAAACCATAAATGGGATTATCAAGTAACAATTATTAATTTTGGCCTATTACAGGATAACATATAAAAATATATATGTATTCTTTTAATTGAATATTAAATGATATATTAAAAAAAATAATTCATGATATCATGAAGTTATTTTTCAAAAACATTCACCACGATGAAAAAAATGAAATTTTTATAAACAAGTAAACTAGAAACCCCTATCTAATAAAAGTAAAGAGAAACTATGTTAAAAAAATATATGTAATTATGATAAATAGTGAAAATAAAATTATATATTGATTAATAAATATTTTTGAAAAATATTTAATGAACATAATATAAATAATCAAGATATCAAGAAAATTTTTTGAGTGAATTCTTACACCTGGAAAGGTCAATTCTATACCACCCTCATTATTTTTTGATAACAAGATCTCATTTTTTTGAAACTCTTTAGCAAAATATTCTTATGATTAATTAGTTTATTTGTTGTAAATATTTTTTATAAATATACCTCTACAAATATTATTTTTATTTAACTGGTTATACTTGTTTTTATTTCCCATTAAATTTCCACTTCAAATCAAACGAAATTTAAAGAAATATTTTTATTTTATGAATCGTGTCAATAATCATTGCATAAATTATTTATAATAAATTTATAACATCTAGATTGACTAATTATAATACAGTTAATTGTTTTTTCAATAATTTTTATTTGAGAAATAATAATTTATTTCCATCTTTAAAATATCTTATATTTATTTCATAAATTTCCACCTCATTGGTTAATTTTTATACATTATTCTCTAATTATTTCACATGAATTTTAAAAAATTGAACACAATATTCAAGACCTAAAATCCATATATATTAATTAAATTCCACAAATACTTATTTCCTTCTAATTTTTGGAATCCTAATAATTTGTCATTCTAGTATTCCTTCTATATGATTTATGAAAATCATTTCCATCCAATGGGATAGAAGTTTTGTATATTTATGTATGTTTTATTGTCCTCATATGTAATAAATTTTTTTTAATTTTATTAAGTTATGTTATGAAATGAAATTATATAAAAAAAATGAAATGGTTTAAAATATATAATTCATTATATGTTATGTACGTAAATAGTCAGTGAACAAAAATAACAATGGGACATTGTCCCTGGTATGATGATCGTTTTGGGAGTGACTCCAGAGTTAGGTTTATGATATCTTGTATTTTTTTGTATCGACTTATTATATGATTTGATTATCTTGTTATTTTATTTAATTATTCAATGTTTTTGTGCTTATGATCATTCTTTTTATGATATAATTATTTCTTCTTGAATCTCATGTTATTATTTATTACCCATTTATTCTCATGTGAAGATTTAAAACTCAAAAATTCTTAAATGGGTTTTAACTAGTTACCTTTTGTAGGTTTATATGATCTATATGATTTAGGGGAACAATTTTTAGTTTTAAATAAAGATTAATTTTTTTATGATGACTTATTTATGTGTATAATCATCCAATGAAACTGAAGTATAATTCTAGATTCTTAGAATTTACTTATTGGAAATATGTTAAAATTTAAAATATAATGTTAATTTAACTTTTTTTAATATACAATGAATCTCCATGGATCTATTTAAATAAACATTCATATATGATATTCATGTTATTGAATAGTGACTAGGATTCATAGTTTCTTTTCACAAGATAAAAACAATAGAATAATCATTAAAAAATTATGGTTTTCTAATCCACTAACCACTAAAACTATAATTGGAGTTTTTCTAATATATAGTTGGAGTGTGAAGAAATTTAACAAGATCATAGTAAGAGGTCGTTCATAACACAAATGCTAACATTAACCTCTAATGGAGTTTGATTTTACATCTATAGTGATGCATCTTTGAAAGGGATTTAATTTTTTCACATACTGAATGACTAGGATATTTTCTATAAATCATGAATTTTGGATCCTCATGAGAAGAATTATACAATGCTTTATTTGGATTTAACTGTAGTTATTTTTATGATAAATATATCTAAAAACAATCTTCATTGGGAAAAGTTTAATATAAATATATATATAAGGCCATATTATAAACTATATATTCACAAAAAAGGTGAATAATTATTAAAATTTTATATGGTCAATGATTTTGATGGACTATGACTATTATATTCATTATCACCCTAGGAGATAAAAAATTCATCCATTCATTAAGTAGGTAATAGTACATAAATTTGTTTTCATGTCGGTTATTATTATTATTTTCAATACTTTTTAGACAATGTGTTTATAGGGTATGTATTAAATAACATTTTTCACATTGGTTAGTTAAAATGAACGTTATAAATAATTTATTGAATTGTTTTTTCAAATTGGTTATTGGATAAATGATGTGAAAAACTCATTTTACACCAATAATCATGTCAGTTATTTAAAATAACAGACATGATAAATGAGGTTTTACATTCGTTATCTAATAACTGTCTGGAAAACCCACCTATGCAGTAGTTATGATGTCTTATATTTTATAAATGTCATGAAAAATAAGTGTTTCATTAAAAAAAATTACAATGGTTAATATCCTCTACAAACAACAGATAGAAAACAACATAAGAGGAATCATAAAAGGAAGCACAAAATCCAACCAATACACATACCATTGAACATTAAAATAAATTAAAAACTAATCAAAGATATAAAATTATTTTACCATTCAATTTGTAAATGTCTCAACTCTTCTACAGTATATAAACATTGGTCATAAAATAGATGAAAAATAATATAGAAATAATTTGACGTGAATTTTTAATAAAACATATTTAATACTATAGAAATATATATTATTAAATATATCTTTATGACACATTGTAACTGTCCTGGTAGAAAAAGATTCATACATGAATCCTAAAAAATAATCTCCACAATCAGTTCCTCCATGTAGTTTGTGAAACTAATTTTGAGTGATTGTAATAAAAAATAACATACATAATTAATATATCCAAAATTTATTAATTGAAAATGATAATACACCTTTTACTTTAAAATTTTGATCTTGGTGCTATTATTTATTATTCCTTCTCTAAATAAATCCCATGAACTATCTGAAAATATTATGTATATAATAATGTTTATTCATTATAATTTATAAAGATAATAAATAAGAAACGTTATGTGTTCAGTACATGCTTAAAATTTTCCCCCACATCATTATGGATAGATAATAGCCCATAAAATGAATTCTATATTGGATCAATAACACCGAACATCCAATTAAAACCAATATAAATGATAATTTTATTGGAATTTTTAATATGTTATGTGATATATAGGAATTTATAAGAAAAAATATTCCATACCTCTCATGAAATTGAAACATCAAACACTAAATGATGACATTATTTTTAAATCTTTTAGCTATATAAAATGTTCTTTCATCATCGATCAATGAAAAATCTATAAGATAAAAAAGTATGGGTCCAGAGATCCATATACATATGTCTTATCATGCACTGAATAAATTTTATATTGATACCAAATAAAAAAATATTATTATAAATTTTGAATAAATTAATGGAATGAAAAAACAAATTTATCCACTAGCATTGAAAAAAATGAATAATTTTGATTCCCAACAGATCTCTAGATAAAATCTTCATGATATCATTTTTCAAGAGGATAATAGTAATTACATTCCCCTAAATACCAATATCAAATGGAATGTCATATACTCTGGGTTAAAAATTTCAATATGTGGACAATTGATAAAGGCCAGTACAATTTGTTTGTAAATTCATGGAAATATGAATTATGTGTTTTCTATATACTATTTATTTACCTTTAATGTATTCAAATAAAAAATAAATTAAATATGTTAACTTTAAAATAAAAAACAAATTTAGTGAAAAAAAATGAAAATAAATATAACATGTATACATACCTCTCTGGTAATATGATGATTTAGTCTAAATGGCCCAACCAAAAAATGACTGATATTTCTTCCAACTATACTCACTACATATTTTGTACATGGTATTTTTTCTGATCTATGTATAATATCATTTATAGTGACCCCATGATGCCCTATCTCTATCTAGTGATGATGAATTTTAACAAAAGTATAAAATTTCTTCCAATATTCAATTGTATGACAAGGATCATCAAACAATAACTAAAATTAACTTGGTATTTTTGAGTATGGGTTATTGTGGTAGGATATGGAGTGGGGTCTGGAAACACTGATGTGTGAGTGGGATTAGGAGGACGGGTGGGATCCTCTGGTAGAGGTGTAGGAGTCTCATCGTAAGGTTTAAAATTTCCTGGCATGTATCAAAACATTTCATGTACTGAAGCTCTAATCCTGACCTCCTCATCACTTGAATATCCTGAGCTTTGGCTTTTAATGAGTCAATTTTCTTTAAATATTAACATATTAAGATGATTCTAAACATGTAATCACTTTTCATACCGATACACCTACCATGTATCATCGTACAAGACATAGGTGTTCGGGCATTACCAATGTTGTGGAAAAAATTTCACGTCTGCCCTTAGCAATAAATACCCCCTATGTGCTCTACTCCTCAAGAAAATCATATATGGAATATTTTTGAAAATCGATAATGAATCCCAAAATATAAATATTTTTTATCTTTAATAAAAAATATAATCAATTCATTCTTATGAGCTATAACTCTTTACTCTTCTTAAAGATATTGGACTTTTTCCCATTCAAGTCCTCTTTAATTTTTCATGTTCACTTGAAGAAGGAGGGGCAAACATTACAGATCTTGATGAATCATCTCTCAAATTTTTATTTTTTTTCTAGTGTCTATTTTTCTACTAATGTATAACCTCCAAAAGATAATGCATAAGGATATAAATTTCTAGATTGAATCTATTAATGAGATCATATTGAATGATTTAAACTAAGAAAGTTGAATAAATAAATCATTAACATAGTCATTAATGTAAAAAAACATCTAAAAAGGTATCATTAAACAATCTAAAAATGAATCCCATAATTTAGATTAATTTTATTTAAATGTATCATAATATATAAATGGTTATTTATTACCTTGATTTTCATTCTTTCTATTTAAAAAATTAACTATAATGTAGGGGATGATTTAAAATCCCTCCCTTGAAAAGACGCCAATGATATGCATTTGTTTTTGAATCCTACCACGTTATATATATCACATTCCATCTGATAAGATGGGTGAAAAAATATATTACAATAAACAATTCAAGATAAGTAAAATAATATCAAACAAGATAACCAAAAGAGTCTCCAACGGTTGTGATATTGCTGTTTTTCCAACTCTTCATCAATCATCAAAAAATATTAACATTTATTTTAGCCTATACAGAGACTATAGTCTTCAATTTTTTTTTGAATTTGGACCTATTCTAATATCATTATTCTCAAATTCCAATTGTATACTCTCTTCCTAGGCATGTGAAACTAATAAGTTGGGTAACAGTGTGGTTCCGTGTTTACCAACCTTCGAACACTTTTCTCCCATTGAACTAGTTGCCTAATGTAACTAAGGATGAGGTGGTTCATCAATTAGAACTATTTATGTTTCTCACCAAAGGTATGAGTGTGATCATTAATAAAAAATGTGGTGGATCAAAGGATTTACCATTCATCGTCCGAAAAATCAAAAAAACATTAATTCGAAAAAAATATAAAAAACAAACATTATTTCCAAATGTATAAAAAATTAATGATTATCAATGAAAAAGAAAAAAAATAAATATAACACATTTATATTTCTATTTTTCATATTTAACTCAAATTATAACAATATTAATGAGAGATTAAATGATATAAATTATTGAAAACTAAAAATTATTAACAAGATATGAAATAACATAGTAAAAATTTACAAACCAGATACATCATTTTTACATCAATAATAATTCTTTTATAATATACTTATGCAAAGTATATTTTTTTATCTAAAATTAAAAAATTAAAATACTCTTTTTCAAAAAAATTACATAATAGATAACATACTTATGGGTAAACATGGTAAACGAGTAAAAAATAAACTAATATATATAATAAAATTTAGTTATTATTAATAATAAGTGTTTTAATTAAGAAAATAAATTTAAATATCCAAATTATAAAATTTATGAATGTAAACAATAATTAACAAATGTGTTACCTAAAATATTTGGAATTATTATACCATTATTTATACAAATTCCTTTTTCATTATAATTAATTATGTTACAAGAAATTTCTTCAATGTTATAATAAATATTATTTTTAATCTTTCTATGGATGTAGGAATATCACATAAATCAACATCCACATCATGTTTATCCTAAAAAAATACAATTTTTCTCCTTGTAAAATAATATTGTACTACATATAATATTAATCAAGAACATTGAATTTTCTTCATTTGTTGAAATGATAAAATGATGATTTGTGTAATTCCATTTATACAGACTAACTTGTTTCATTCCAAATTCATCATGCTAGACATTAGTGTTTCTGATAAACCATATACACATAAAAACTAGAACTTGAAATTTAATTTTATCAACCTCCCATATTTTTTCAATGACACCATAAAATGCAATTGATATGGATATTAGGTTTTTGTCATTCGTACATGAAAAATGTATTGCTTCTGTGAACACAGGTAAATTACTATTCTTAATCGAACTTTTTTTTCCTAGTTATTTGTATGATAACTATATCCATTAATGTCATACTCAGGACATATTATGAAATTTTTACACAGACTTCCTACTAACTATTTTATTGTTTCAAATTCATCTAGTTTCATTGTCTCTTTAAACCATGGTAGAAAAGTTCTATAATACTCATTGAAAACCCATATATCATTCTTATTTGGATAACTTTTTTTCAACTCATTAATACGAAATTTTATATATCATATAGAACCATATATGGTATTTAAGATGTATAATTATACCTATTCTAACTAATCACTTATCAACCATTTTTATTTCATGTCATGCATCCCTTTTTCCTCCAAAATTAATTTATTCAATTCAAGTTGTAGGCAAACAGATGATCTCCACATCAAAAAATTAGCTTGAATAAAATTCTACAACAACCTCATAAATATAATTATCATTAATGGACTCAATAGGTCAATATGGATTATTAACATACGACTTAAATATTTTAATATTCCATTTAAAAGGATATATTTAACATAGATATTGAGGTTCATAAATCATTATTTCCCACACCAAATGTATCATTAAATGTAACATGATATCAAAAAAATATAGATGAAAATAAATTTCCAATAGGAAAATCATAAAAATCACTTTGGTCTTCAATATTTTCAATGAAATTAAATAAATCAGATTATAAAAAATTTAATTTAAAAATAACACGCCATCAGGATTGGGATTTCGACATCTATGGGAAATATTTCACATAATGTAACTGGTAGGATTAGTTTCATCATGACATGAAAATATTTATATTTTATACCTGTCAACCTAGAATCCTTTAAAGACACATAATTTATTACATTTGAAGAATAACCATGTGGCAGTTGATATAATGAAGTAATTGATAAAAGATAGTTTCCCCCTATTTGGTATTGGTATGACAAGATAAGTGTATTAATGTTCTTCCTTCATTAATAGTGAGATACAACTCCAAACATATTCTAATTGATAGGAAATCCATTGTTGCATTCAACCTATATTTTTTATATCCTTACATATATAACATTTTTCTAATAATACATCCATATATACTTCTCCACATTCACGATATAAATGTTATACTTCACCACGTTATATCTATAACATGGTAGATCAAAAAAATTTGCAGTTTCCTCCTAATATTCTTATCATTACTTAATTTATGTGTCTTTCCAAATGTCACATCAATATTTTCCACCCTCTCAAAACAATGATCGGTAGATAAAGGATTTAGAGAAATATAAAACTCTTGTAATCCATTGAAATACATTTTTAATCATCTATTTGAATGATCTATAGGAAAAAACATTTGATGACCCATGTATTCTATTTTTCTCCCTTAATGTATTTGATAATTGGAAGTTTTTTTTCACAAATTGGAAAAGATTTACGCCCCTTAACACTAAATGCATGAAAATTGATATATATTGGGAAGTCATTTATTGAAAACATAATCAATTCATGATGTTTAAAATATTTCATTTTATAAGAATAATACACCCTTATACCTTTCTCTAATAAAATATTCAAAATTACAATTAATGTTGAAAAGAAACATCAAAATCAATTATGGGTTGTTTTGGTCCACAAATAATTATCCTCAGTAGGAAATATTTTTTAGTCATAAAAACTGAAAGAGATATATTGTAAATTACAGATAAAATAGGCCATAATCTATGTGCGCTACTAAGTAATATATATGGATTCATTCTAAATATACATAGTCCAAGTATGAGATTTAGAATATCAATTTTGACTGTAGGAAACTGGTGATCAATGTCCATCAACTATGGGAAATCAACTAGATGTAATATTTTTCAATCACTTATCCTCCTATTATCAGGCCATCAAAACCTTTCTATATATTTTGAATTATAAAATAAACATCTCTAATGAGAAATTAAAGGACGTTTCCAAATTTCTTTGCCATATGCCTCTAAAACATTTAATGAATCCTCTTATTTTTCATTCAACTTATACCATAATGTCCCACATTTGGGACACCCTAAAACAAACTTGTATTCTTTTTTATATAGCCCATTTTCATTTTGGAATTCATGTATTTTATTGAACCCCAATCACATTGGGTATACTATTTCCTGGTCCTGATAATTTGAATCTAGAAGATCATTGTCTTTAAGGAAAATTCAATAACAATTGTAGTATCTTTGTAAAACACTTTGTCACTCTATCCATGTTTTTCCTTTAGGTTTATCAAACTAAACACCGTCGATAAAACCGTATATTCTGTATAACTTGAATAAAATTGTTTTTCATCGTCACCTTATAAATGCACAAATGTCAGTTGTTTTTCAATTTCCTTGACATCAATATCATAAATAATTTCATCATGTTTATCAGATTAATCATCTTGAAAAATAGCATCATTAATAGATATAGATTATTCCTAATTTCCCCTTTCCAAATTATAGGGTTGTAACTCGAATTAAAACCATGTAAAATTAAATGATCTTAAACCTCTATTATTTTCTTCATCATACAATTTTCCCATTTCAATCATAAATAGAAAAACATTTTTTTGTTTGGAACATATAGTTTATGAAATTCTAAAAAATAATCACCATATTCCACATATACCAAACCTATTCAAGGAGAATTATTACAAATTAAATTCATTATATATAACAAATATCAAAAATAAATATAAAGAAGATACTAATTTATAAAATACTATGATTAGAGATTATATCGGAAAGTTAATAAAATAAAAAATATTAAAAATATGCACGAAAATAGATAATTTGGATAAGAAAATTCAATCATGTGGAATTAATATAAAAATATATTCCATTAAAAAATTCCTCATGTAAAAATAAATGAATAATACTATATGAAATTATTGAAAAACTATACAATAATATCCCAAAAAAATATCCATAAAATAATATATTGAATGTGAGAAACAAATTCATAATGAGTATTTTGAAAAATAAATAATTTTTCTATATTGTAATTAACAATATAATCTAAACATAAATTGAATCATAGTTAAACAAAATTTCACATTAAATTAAATACTAAAATAATTAACACATTATAATATCATAAGTAGAATATACAGTCTCAATCATGTGAGGTGTGCAATAATAATTTAAATTTAACATGTTCCATCAAGCATTTAACCTTAAAATAGCTTCCATGTCTGATTTTCATATTAGTTTACACTCTTATAATTGAATAAATCATCTAGGAAAACACAAAAGGGAAATATAATTTAACACAAAATTTGAATCCCTCTATCAAATAATTCATGGGTAAACAATTATAGTAAAACATTGAATCCATGAGAAAAAAATATTCTTATCCCAAACCAGTATAAGAATTTTCCCCTTAGATTTTTTTTACAATGCACTCTCATGATTAATATAAAATATGTATTAGTAAAAATATGGTTACTATTCAATAAGAACACAAAGGGAAATTGTTGTTTTATTTGGATAATAAAAATGAATAGCTAAGAAATCTAGTAAACAATGTAACTATATTGATGGTATTAACTCATTTTTGAAACATTAGTATTTTACAAAATGAGGTTCCATGAAATATCTAGTCCACATTCTTAAAAAATATATTCTATTAAATATTAACCCAAAAAACATCATATTTTTCAACAATCATCAAAACTAAACCATCATCAACTAACAAACACATTATTACTACAAAATCCGACATGTATGTGGATGGGTGTGAAGGTTTCCTAGTCTATAGTTGTAACATAAAGCTAAATTACAAAAATATAATTAAAACTACACAGTCAATAATTTATAGTTTTTTGAAAAAAAATTGAATAATTGTTGAAGCCAAAACATGTAGAAACAACAAAATAGTACAAATATCAACTTTCATCACTAAGTAATTATCCCCAAGTGAAAAATAATGAAATCCATTACTTATTATGAATAAAAATTAGAATATATTAATAAATAATTCTAAATCCATGTAGAAAATAATACGCACTTCTTGAACATCGAATTAACACAATATAAATTAGACTAAAATCATTAGAAAACCTATTTAGAGATGAGCATATCTATAACTGAAAGTGAACCGATAAATATGAAAGCTAAAAATATATAATGGTGGTAATGCGATATTGAATAACTAAATAGTCCCAAAGCATGACATGCATATACATTACATCACTTTTCTGGAATACTTAATACCTGACAAAAACAGATGCCCAAAGACAGTATTAGTATAGTGTATTTGGAAACTCGGAACATAATCTTCTAATCATGGTGAAATATCTTCAACATCTCCCATAATGATTTTCCACTTTGGTTTTCTTACCTAAACCATTTATTTATAACCCGGGGAAAATAAAACAAAAAAAGGGTCATCTCAAATGCTCAGTATGGGTAAACACGGAGAACATAAAACATTACCTAAATATTTGAATGTAAGAAGATGAACATAAAACATCAAAATCATGAGTAATGACATAAATCTTGGTAGTGGATATGTGATATATCATAAAGTAACATTAACCATCATAAAATAGAATGGGAATAAAACATGAAATTTTGGAAACCATTAATCACATGTTATTATTTCCATAGTATACAAGGCATTATTTCCAAGACCATAATAGTGGACAAAGTCCATTACTGAACCAGTTTTACTTGTCATTCCAACCCTGTATTACTAAACCAGATTCTAATTACCATTCCAGCCATGTCTATATCATTTGATATAAATGTTTTCCTAATGCATTGGAGGGAGATTTAGGTCCCACCCATCTAATAATGAAATTATTCTTACGTGTTCCACAATATAAACATACATAATTCTTCATAACCCAAAGAGTAAAATGGGTTTCATAAACATCATCTCACCATGACATAATCCATATAAAACAAATGGATATCATTTTCTAATAAAAACTGAACCATGTAAATAATAGAGACATTATACTTGAAACATAAACATCCTAAATAATGTCATCTTAGATGGAAAATAGTTTTGATAAAACACTTGAAATGAATTCTTGAGGAAAATATCATTTCTTTTCAAAATCGTTTTCTTTTCAAAATTTCACACACAATTTTGAAAGAAAATGAGTTTATTTAAAAAAAACCATGAAATCTTGTAGAGTAATATTCATGATGAAAAGGTGTTATGAAACTGCAAAAAACATGTCATTCTGTATAAGTTAAAATAAAATTCTCCTCGTACTTTTAACAGAAAAGTCAAAAAGTACCACCTCTATTTAAAAAAAGAAACATTCCTTCCATAACACAAAGTAAAATTAAACACATGGAAATCATGACTTTATACATGCATGGTATAATATTAAACACTTTATAAAAAACATTTTTTGCAAATGGATAAAAAATATAACCCCAATAAATACTTACGTATAAGCAATCTCGGATAAAAATGAGATTAAAAAATTAACCGTTACCTTAAGTCCAATTTCTTCCATACGTGTCTGAAAATAATGTATAGTGGGTTTAAACATATTACTAAATTGTAACAGAACCATAATAATATTTATGATATCATATATTATTCACTTATGACTTTATATTACCCGTTCTTTTGTCAATTCCATGTTAAATCAGCGTTTTGGGTAAAATCATTTCATTTATCATACGTGTTTCAACTTGTTGTACTAGATATTATTACTTATATCCTGATTTACATAATTCTATAATGTAAAACATTATTTATATATAATATATATTCATCATATAAATATATATGATAGATCCATAAATGGAATAATATACACCGTTCATGGAGACGGTAGGTCATACGTACGCATGAACGCTGTATTCATTTCCTTATTGAATTGAATGGAATTAAGAAAATGAAACATATATATAGATAAATCTAGTACATTATTATGTCATATATTTCATGATTATTTAATTTATAATCATACTTTAATGGTTAATCACGGAGAATGAATCTCATTGCGTCGTGGAGACGGTAATCCGTACGTATGAATGAGTGGCGATATCGTTCCCATAATTATTGAATGGTATTTGAGTCGATTATATAATATCTCAGAATTACTATAATGTTATAATAATCATATATAGTTATTATATCCACCATTATACCCATCCAAGTAAGGTGGTGGTGGAAAAACAGATTACACCACTGCGTCGAGACGGTATTCCGTACGTACGCACGTGCGGTGATTTCATTTTTCTGTAGGATGGGTAGAATGTTAAATAGGGTTTTTAAAATTTATAATAACAATTTATTATATTAGATATATTGATTTTATTAATTTATATTAAAACAACTAAATAAGAGGATTTATAAGAATAACGAAACATAGAATGAATCGGTAGAAGAGTTTACCTCTTCTTCGACGGGCCTCTTATAAACCTTTTCTAGGGCACTAACGTTTGTCTTTTGAGAATACCAAGACCTCTATTATGTATCTAGGGAAGTGGAGAATGGAAATTGGTAGTGGTTGTCCAAGAATGAAGGCTCAGTGTGGTGTGAGGAGGAGAGGGAGGAGGTTCCCTTTTATAAGAGAGGGGAGGGGCACTTTTGGAAACCTATAAAATATAAGTTTATAATAAACTCAAACCCCACATAAAAATTTAAATGTGACTCAAATTAGGCTATGATGTAATATAGGGTGGTAATATCATCAACTAATCAAATTTAGACATGTTGTACGTTTATTTTAAACCTTATCAACATGATTTATCCCCATTTTGTATATTTAATTTTATTAATGGTAATAATATTCTAAATTTTAAATTGTTATAAATAATTACATATGTGTTGTGAATTATCCATAATTGAGGAATTTATGACATTTTAGACAATATAAGTTTAAATTTATAAATTTTAAATATATTTTTTTGATTTTTAAACAATTTAATAAATGTTTTTTTATAAAATAACAATAGTGTTAATTTTTACACAATTGTATATATTCGAAAAAAATGTTTAATAGATTACTAACATGTCATATTAGGCTATAAAATTTGTGTATAACATTAATTAGTTCATATAATACTTATTTTAATATTTAAAAAACCATTTATTTGATATTTCTCTTAATAAAACAATTACTAAATTTTTTTGTATAATCATTTAATATACGTATTAGTTGCATAATAATTAAAAATAATATACTATGATTATTATAAATCTAATAGATTACAAAATAATTCTTTTAATCGAATATATCATCTTAAATTCACAACATGTAAATTTTTATATTTAATAAATTATGAAGGTGATAACTTTGACATCATTTAAAATAAAATAATATAAGTGTCCTAATCGTTTTTATAATGTTACAAGTGGTCAAACTTTATACCATTGGATGGTTATGGTTATTATATATACGAAAAATATGTTTTGGTATGGTTTTTGGGCCATTTAATGGGTATTAATATTTTAATAAAATCTATATTACAGGTTTTTCACTAAATAAATAAATTCTCCACCATTAACGTATAAGATATTAATGTAATTTAATATATCATAAAAATTAAAAATAAATTACCATAACAATGAAAACCATTTTATCTTTAAAATGATTATTTATAATCATATTTTTATTATGTATAACCTTATATTAAAAATACATTAATTATTAATGTTTGAGTGAGGCATATTTCACTTTCTTTAAAATAATATAAATTAAAGGTCTTAATCACATCCAATTGGGTTCTAATGGATTCCATTTCGACCCCAATATGACTTAGGGCGAAATATAATAATCCAATTTTATTAAGACAAGTGTGAGGGTAATTTTATAATATTATATATACCCTTAATTACCTGATTTACCTTTAACTATGGTAAATAAAATTTACCATAGTTACTATTCATTGTGTCCAGAAATAAAAAAGTAGCCTATTAACATAATTTGGACCTAATGATTCCAAATATGTAATCCAGTTTTCGAAATTCAATACATAGAAGTGGAAGAATTTAATTTAAAATTATTCTCATTGTTGAGAAATGGGGTTTTAAAAGTTAAAACATTGCAAAAGATTAAAATGTTTTCTCCTGTGAATTTATTGTCAAAATAATGGTAATGACTTAGATTATATTAAATGGTAAAAAAATATTCAATTTATACTTTAAAACCATTCAGTAATATATTTTACGCATATAAATTATTACGATGAAAAAGTAGTTTTTCATTAAAATATAGCGTCTTTTTACTATTCATTAAAATATTAAAGTTATCAGAATAATATGAAAAATTTATCCAAAATAAATTTTGATATCTTCATTCCAAAGAAGAATTTTATTATGTCATATTTAATTTATAAAATTTTTAAAAACTAGATTTCAAGTTGGTGCCCCATCAAAAGGCGGCAAAACTGCATTTTTTCAAAAATACTTATTTTACCCGAAACATTTATTTTGTTCTCATACCATGTTATATAAAATATGTAAGATGAATAGTAATGTTATAAAATTAAAAATGTAGTTAATACTATTCATAATGGATAGTTTTAAACAATATTATAACAATATATCGTTGTTTAGTGAAACTTGGTATTGTGTACAACACATGCTATTGAAGAAGGTTTCTCTTGCATGTAATGTAACCCAAGTAAGGGTTTTGTGTAGTGCGAGATTCATTTTGTTTTGCCTAAAAAATATTCAAAAAATAGTTTATTTATACATTATACAAAATCTATACATAATTTGGCATAGAATAATTTCAACAAAACGAACTTGAAATTGTGTGTAACACGAGCCAGGAGTAGTGTAGTGTATACTGTAATCTAATATGGTGTTGCGTATAGGACAATCTAATCATAGTATAGTGTACAATAGAATATATCAAAGAAATTAAAAAGAATATATCTCATAAAGTCTCGAGGTCTTACATTCTACCCCCCTTAAAATGAATTTCTCCGTCAAAATTTGTCGAGGTTATAAATTGTTTACTACTTGAAAGTTTCTTTCATAAAACCCACATCACAAAAAAGAATACTAAAACTTAATTTTGAAATCTGAAGTATGAAATGTAACATTTACCGAAATTAACTCATCACTGGGTTTCCACATAGGAGAACATTTGTGAAAATTTGGATATGTAAGAGAAATATAACCATCAACTTCGGATGAAGATTGGTAGATGACATGGCATTGAAAAATCCAACAATCACAAAGACATAAATATGTGATGATCTAAAGTACCATCTGATTGATCAGATATGAGGGTACTATACAAAATTTTGTGTTTTCTAGATCATTTCCCAAATGTTGAAGATTTTTTGAATTAAAAGAAATACTTACTTGATTTTGGTACAATCTTACCATTGCATGTGCCTTGGACAATTTCCACTTCATCTCTTTAAGAAATGAAGTTGAATTGTTATTTTTTTAAGTGTTAGAAGATCATGTGATCGAATTATTGGACATTCCATCTATCTTAAACATATGGTTAGCAAACTTTATATACATATGTCAATCTATGTTGAGATTAATCGTATATTGTTCCAAAAATAGACTTATACTTCATCTACCATCCTCCTTAATAAAATGAAACTAGTTTCTACTACCAAGGGACTTTATGTAGGCCAATAGTAGGTGATAAAGGCCACTTGCACTTTGGTTTTTGGTTCGATTCCCATAACCTTGTCTGACGTGATGGGTTTTATCCTTTCCTGCAAGTTGTCCTTTTTCAATAACTACACTATTATAACATTCCAGAAATAATATAAAAAAAGGTTCTATCCTTAAACAATATTATCTTATGTTCAACATAATCCGTTTCAAATCATCAGGATTACCGAAAATACTTCTATCCAAGCTTATAGTATAATGAAAATTATTACTACAAATTTCATCAACCAAGCATGTGAATACCATCATTTATCCCCCATATATCATACGATATATCTTATTGATCGCATTCCAAACATGAGAATACCTTAATCTTGTATTCTCTTACAACATGAATTACTATATAACCTTATTGAAAACATAAATGCTATCAAAAGTTAACTCTTTCCACATACCCAAATCCCAAAATTTCAATATACTCAAACCATGAAATCACTTTTTCCTTATATCATTCATGAGCTCATGAATACTATCATACATATTATTATTTTCCTTATCCCTTCATTATACGCATTTCATATACTTTCCAAAAATATTTCAATCACATTTCATGGTTACCGGCACCATAAAATTATTGAAAACCAAAACAGAATAGTACATAAATATTTCAAAATTCCACGATACTATAAATGAGATTACATGATACTATTTTGAAATCCCATTACATAAACACTTAATCATTCCACCACATCATTGTTATACTCAACATCACAAATAGTGATCGCATGTGACTTCCCTTTGACTTTATCCTTAATAGGTTGCTCACGTTGATCATCATTAACCCTTGGATTAGGGCATTGATTAACATAATGACCCATTTCCTTGCATGTGACACATTGAAGTGTTGGTGGTGCATTCTCTTTAGTCTCTTCTCTATTCACATCATTAGCTACCCTTTTCCATTACTTCGATAGTCAGCTGATCGATGACCTTATTTTCCACTCTTAAAACATTTTTTAGTTACTTTAAGACAATCTATATAATGCTTTATTCCACACTTTGAGCATAAAGAAACTTTCATCTTCTTTTCGCCATTGTTTTGGTATTTTTTCTTGAACTCCATCTTTCGTTTCTGGTCATAACCATGAGATGGATATGTAACATCAACTTCTAGTTCTACATTGATAGAACAATGCACAATTTCATCATAGTTATAGAAGTATCTTATAGCTAATTCCCTTCGAAGACTTGGTTTTAAGCCACTGAAAAATCATCAACTTTACTTTCAGGTTGGATGATAAAGCCAGATTCATACCTTGAAATCCTTGTAAAATTAACCTTGTATATAACAATAGGTTCATCATCCTTTTGCTTAATCTCAAGGAACTCATTTTCCTTCATTTTTCTAAGAATACGAAGGAAGTACTTATTGAAAAGTAAGTCCTTGAACTCATCCCATTCCTTGGATTCAATTTCGTTTTGGTGCCTCATATTCTTAATTAGGGTCCACCATTGGTCTGCTTCACCTTCTAAATAGTAAATAGCCAGAAGGACTTTTTCATGTTCCGAACAGTGCAGTATGGAAAATATCTTTTCAATGGTTCTGATCCTTGTTCATCAACAAGTGGTTCAGAAGTCCCTATGAAAGAAGGTGGACGTTGCCTCATGAAGGACTCAATAGAATATTGTCCCCTTATCTGCTCATTTGGTTGTCCAAAAGGATTCATATCTACTGTAAGTATAGGAATAAGACTTTTCACTCCATCTCCCATAAAATTGGTTTGTTATGAAGAAAAATCATTTAATTTTCCATTATATTGATCAACACAGTTCTTTCAGGTTCCAGCCATCATCTAAAACCCAAAAAAGAATAGTGTGAGAGGAAAAAATCATCATAGGAAAACAACATAAAAATGGGAAGTACCTTCAATATATAACATCTTAGGTTTAATTCTAATATATTTAAAGTAATTCTAGGACTATAACCTATAATTATACTTACCCTTAGGGACATCCCTAGACATACCTTAGAAATATCTCTAGGGATCACACTAAAGTTTTCACATACTTGTTTCCAATGGTTAACTAAACCCATGCTCTGATACCAACTATAGAGACCTGAAGATTTACGTACCTAGAAATTAATTTACTTTTTCAGATTACATAATACATGAGAAAACCAGACGCCCAAAGACTGTATTAGTTTAGTGTCTTTAGAAACTCAGAATATAATCTTCTAATCATGGTGAAAGATCTGCCACATCTCCCATAAAGATCTTCCACTTTGGTTTTCTTACCTAAACTCTTTATTTATATGCTGGGTAAAATAAAACATAAAAAGGGTGAGCTCAAATGCTTAGTAAGGGTAATCATGGATAACAAAAAACATTCCCTAAACATTTGAACGTAATAACATGAACATAAAACATCAAAATCATGAGTAATGACATAAATCTTGGCAGTGCATAAGGCATATATCACAAAGGAACATTAACTATGACAAAATATAATGGGAATAAAACATGAAATTTTGGAAACCATTAATCACATGTTATAATTTCCATAGTAGCCAAGGCATTTCTGCTGATACCATCATAGTTGACAAAGTTGATTACGGAACCAGGTTTACTTGTCGTTCTAGCCCTTTATTACAGAACCGGATTTTACATGTCGTTCCAGCCATGTCCATCTCATGAGATGTAAATCTTTACCCAATAAATTTGAGTGAGATATAGGTCCCACCCATCTCATAATGAAATCATTATTACGTTTGACACAAAATAAACATACATCATTCATCATAACCCATAGAATAAAATGGGATTCACAAACATCATCTCATCGTGACATAATCCATATAAAACAAATGGATATTATTTCATCATAATAAAATTAAAACCATGTAAATAATAGAGAAATTATACTTGAAACATAAACAAGATAAATAATTTCATCTTAGATGGGAAATAGTTTTGATAAAACACTTGAAATGAATTCTTGAGAAAAATTATCCTTCCTTCTTCAAAATCGTTTTCTTTTCACAAAATGCCACAAAATTTTAAAAGAAAATGAATTTATTGGAAATAAACATGAATTCTTCTAGATTAATATTCATGATGAAAAGGAATTAGGAAACTGTAAAAATACATTCATGCTTTAGAAGTTAAATTAACATTCTCCTCATACGTTTAACAGAAGTTTCCAAAAGTACTACTTATGGTTAACAAAATAATGATTCATTCCAAACCCCAAAGTAAAAGTCAAAGTGGGGTAAAAATGACATTGAACATGCGTGGAAGAATATTAAAAATGTTATGAAAAACATTTTATGGACATGGATGAAAAATATAACCCCAGTAAATACTTACGTATAAGCAATCTCAGATAAAAATGAGATTACAAAATTATCCCTTACCTTAGGTCCAATTTCATCAGTATCTGTCCCAGAATCCTCTATAGTGGGTTTAAACATATTTTTAACTTCTAAAAAACCCATAATAATATTTATTATATAATATATGATTCACTTATGACTTTATATTACACGTTCTTTTGTCAATTCCATGTTAAAGAGGCGTTTTGGGTAAAATCGTTTCATTTATCGTACGTGTTTTGAATTGTTGTCCCTGATATTATTACTTATAACCTGATTTAAATAATTCCATAATGTGAAACAATATTGATATATAATATATATTAATCAAACAAATATATATGATAGATCCATAAATGGAATGAAATACACCGTTCATGGAGACGGTAGGCCGTACGTACACATGAACGCTGTTTTTGTTTCCTTATTGAATTGAATGGAATTAAGTAAATGAAACATATATGTACGTAAATAATTTATAATTATTATTTCATATATTTTATGATTATTTACTTTATAATCATATTTGAATGTTTAATCAGGTTGAATGAATCTCATCGCATCGTGGAGACGGTAATCCATACGTACATACGAGTGGCGATATCATCCCCATAATTATTGAATGGTATTAGAGTGGCTTATATAATAGCTCAGAATTATTATCACGTTATAATAATCATATATAGTTATTATTTCCAGCATTATACCAATCCATGTAAGGTGGGGGTGGAAAAGCAGATTACACCACGGCGTGGAGACGGTATTCCATACATACGCACATGTAATGATTTCATTTTTAATAGGATTGGTGAAATGTTAAATAGGATTGTTTCATATTTATAATAACATATAAGTATATTAGTTATAATTATTTTATTACTTTATAATGAAATAACTAAAGAAGAGTATTTAGACGAATAATGAAACATTGAAAGAATCGGTAGAAGAGATTACCTCTTCTTCGACGCGCCTCTTCTAAAATTCCTCTTAGGGAACTAAAGTTGGACTTTTGAGAATACCATGACCTCTATGATGTATCTTGGGGATTGGAGAATGGAAATTGCCAGGTTTTGAACGATCTTGAAATCTCAAAGTGGTGTGTGGAGGAGCGGGAGGAGGTTCCCTTTTATAAGAGAGGAGAGGGGCACTTTTGGAAAACAATAAAATATTAAATTATAATAAACTCAAACCCTACATAATAACTTCCAAAGTGACTCTAATTCAGATATGATGTAAGATAGGGTTGTAATATCATCAACCAATCAAATTTAGACATGTTGGAAACTTATTTTAGACCTTATCAACAAGCTTTATCCTTATTTAATCTATTTAATTTTATTTGTGGTAATAAATTTCTAAATTTTAAATTGTTATAAATAATTACTTCTGTGTTTTGAATTATACATAATTGGGTACATTATGACATTTAAGAGCATATAAATTCCAATTTATAATTTTTAAATATTTTTGTGATTTTTAAACAATTTAATAATATGTTATTTTTATAAAATAACAACAGTGTTAATTTTGACACTATTCATTTATTTGAATTTAAATTAAATCCACACAGAGGATATATTCTAACAAAAAAATTTAATAGACTCCTAACATGATATATTCAACAACAAAAGTTTTTTAGAAAATTAAATATTCTATATAATAATTATTTTAATATTTATAAAACCATTTATTTGATATTTATCTTAATAAAATAATTACTACATCATTGTGGTATAATAATTTAATATACTTATTAGTTGCATTAAAATTAAAAATAAACTACTATGATGATGATAAATATATTATATTTAAAAATAATAATTTTACTCGAATATATCATATTAAAATTACAACATGTAAATTGTTATATTTATTAAATTATGAAGGTGACAACTTTGACATCATTTAAAATAAACTAATATAAGTGTAATAATTGATTTTATAAAGCTCCAAATGGTCAACAATTCCACTATTGGATGTTGATGGTTTATATATATACGAAAAATATGTTTTAGTAAGGTTTATTGGCTTTTAATGGGTATTAGTATTTTAATAAAAACTATATTACTGATTTTTCATTAAATAAATAATTTCTGCATCATTAATGTATAAGCTATCAAGGTAATTAAATATCTCTTAAAAATTAGAAATAAATTACCATAATAAAGAAAAACATTTTATCTTTAAAATGAGTAATTATAATTGAATTTATATTCTATATAACCTTATATTAAAAATAATTTAATTATTAATGATTGAGTGAGTCATATTTCACTTCCTTTAAAATAAAAACAATTAAAGGTCTTAATCACATCCAAGTGGGTTCTAATGGATTCCATTTAGACCCAAATATGACATAGGACGAAATATAATCATACAATTATATTGAGTAAAGTTTTAGGGTAATTTTATAATATTATATTTACCCTTCATTACCTGACTTACCTTTAACTATGGTAAATAAAATTTACCATTATTACTATTCATAAGTTCCAAAAATAAAAAGTATCCTATTAACATAATTTAAAACTAATGATTCCAAAAACAGAATAAAATTTTTCAAATTAAATTCACAGAATTTGCAGTATTTAATTTAAAATTAATTCCATTGTTTAGAAAACGGGGTTTAAAAGTTAAAACATTGGAAAAGATTGAAACGTTTTTACCTATGAATTCAATGTAAAAATAATACTAATGACATAGATTAAATTGAATGTTAAAAATATATTAAATATATACTATAAAACCATTCAATATTATAATTTACCTATATAAATTATTACGATGAAAAAGTTTGTTTTTAATTAAAATATAGCGTGTTTTTACTATTCATTAAAATCTGTAAGTTATCAGAATAATATGAAAAATTTATTCAAAGTAAATTTTTATATACTGATTCGAAAAAATAATTTTATTTTTTCAAATTTAACTTATAATCATGTCAAAAACTAGATTTAATGTGGGTGCTTTATCAAAAGGCAGCAAAAGTGCATTTTTTTAAAAATACTTATTTTACTCGAAAAATTTATTTTGTTCTTTTACGATGTTCTAGAAAATGTGTAAGATGAATAATAATTATATAAAATAAAAAATGTAGTTAATACTATTCATAATAGATAGTTAATAATAATATTAAAAAAATATATCATTGTTCAGTGTAACCTGGTATTGCGTACAACACACGCTATTGAGGAAGGTTGCTCTTGCGTGTAATACAAGACAAGTCAGGGTTGCGTGTAGTGTAAGATTCATTTGGTATTTCCTATAACATAAAAAACATATTGAATTTATAAATTAAAAAATCTATACATAATGTTGCATAGAATAATTTCTACAAAACAAACTTGAAATTGTTTGTAACATGATCCAAGAAAAGTGTTGCATATACTGCAATCTAATACGGTGTTGCGTATAGTACAAACTAAACATGGTGTAGTGTATAATAGAAGACATCAAAGAAATTATAAAGAATACATCTCATAAAATCTTAGGGTGTTATAAAAACACATAATTAAGTAATGATAGGTTATATATTTGAATCCAAATAGTGACCAAAAAGAGAGGAAAAATATTAAAGGCTTTATTCAAAAAGGTAACCCAAAGAATAAGAATATTGATGGCTTGATTGAGATCATAAGATGATATCTAGACCACCAGATCAATGAAATAAAAATTTTAGGGCTTTGGAGAGATTGAAATGAGAGATCCATCATGGTACAATAATATTTCCTAATGAAACCATCGATCAAAACATATATTTTTAAAAGGTTTTTTATGTAGGATAAATTATAACTGATCGTAAAAATGCATAGGCATCGGTCTTTCACATAAGTTATAGTATAACTAATTTAAAATCCTATTCTTTCAAATTGGTTGAATTATATAACTAATGTGAAATAACCGATAATACCCACTTTTACATGTCAGTTTGATGAAAAATGAGAAGAAAAGGTAATATTAAATAATTCTTTTATGAACAAATGATGTTAAAACTATGCCATTAAAAATAGTTTTTCGACTATTGAGTGAAGACACATGAGTTATTCTAATTATAATGATATAAGGGGGTCCATTTGTCGAGGATATGGTAAATATGTATATATAATTCATAAGGAAATGGATTTCATAAATATTATCCCAATTCATTTCACAACTTTAATTACTAGATAAAAAAGTTAGTAGAGTATACAATTTTATAAAATAAGACATAATCTATCCAAAATTTTATTATTATTGATTTATTCATTAACTTATATGGTGTAAAGTGATACTTCAAAAGGATATATATGCATTTTTTCAAGTTAAATAAATATTTTATAGACAAATATCATGTCTATCAATTCATTATAGATCCAAAAATAACAAAATTATATATATATATATATATATATATATATATATTCATGTGATCATTTTCCTTGGGATAATACGAATAGAGAAATTGTTAATTATACCGCAAGTTGTTTGGTATGACCGTAAGAGAAGTAAGAGTAGAAATATTATTACAGAGTTTTGTATTCACTACCCATACATGTATTTAAGTATGCTAATATTATTAAGAAACATTTTAATAACCAATCATTATACATCCAATGGAAAAAATTTCATTTGGGGAAACAATGGTTGATTAAAATACTTCAACAATTTCATTACAAAATAAGAGGATTTTCCCCCTTATAACCACATCTTGACTATACAATAATGACATGGGGAGATATAAAGGAGAAAAAATTAATATTTCTTATTATGATCCACTATTTAGATCTATTTTTTTTAAGATCATTGAAAATGATCTGAATGAAAAAGTGAAAAGAAGAACAACTTATCATCCTCTAACAAATGGATAGTTTTAGAGGCTACTGAAACAATTGAATAACTATTTAGTTAAATATAACATGATTTTATGGGATTTTAGACAAACATATTCCACATAATGAACACACCTATAATAACATCTTCCATATGAGCATTTTAATTGTTATTTATGAAGAACAACATGGAAAGAGGTCTAAAATTCCAATATTTTATGGATTTGATGGATAAGGAAAAACATGGGATTACTGTTTTTAAAATGGAAAAAGGAGGACATACATGTGATAAAATGTTATTGTAAAGGAATATAATTTCTAACAATAGGGATATGATTAGAATCAAATGACTAATTTAAAATTTCTAGTTTTATATCATTTATTCTTCAAGATATCTTTGTTTAAATAAATTATGAGGTTCCTAAATAATGAGAAAATTATCCATTGTACATTGTAAAATTATAAATTCTATTGCTTATTGTATATTTTTACTATTAGTGATAAATACCACTTAATATTGTTAAATTCAATGATGTTTTCCATGTTTCAATATTATGAAATTATAATTCATTATCAAATCATATACTCTACATTAATTCCTTGGAATAAGAAACATACATGTCAAACTAAGATGAAACAATCTGGATTCAAGAGTAATGGGGTCTGGTGTTTGGAAATAAGGCAACCCAAAATGTAAAATTAATTAGGATAAATCAAATATTCAATGAACGAACTAGTTTTCTTGAATAGATAATGAAAAATTTCCCCCATTTATTTTATGGAAAGATTAAAGTTTTAAGGGATAACGTTTTTATAGTGGGGAATGTAGTCACTCGAAAATTTATTTATATTAGTTACAATATATATTGAATTTAAAAATTAATCTTTTAATATGTTACAAAGTAGTAGGAACTAGAAAATATATTACTTGGTTTTATTGGTCATCATGAAATAGTATCTTCCATAAAAAATAATAGTACATGGATATAAGCACCATAAAATTTGGAAAGCACTAAAGAAAAAATTCAATGGTGTACATTATTCAATGAATATCTATCCTTTCATAAGGTCTTTTAGTAAAGTGAATAATTGGTAATATAATTTAAATTATCAAGGGTCATGTAAAACCTTTGTATGTGATGTAGTGAATGAATAACAATGAGAGTTTTATAGTATATTTATTGTGTATAGGAAACTGTGACTATTCAGATCTTACCACTACAACAATGTCACCTAACCATAGTAGTGTGAAAATTATAGGACCATTAGTATAGTAGTGAGACATTATATTATCGAAATATACCATTTTAAAAAGAAATTAAAAAGAATTCTATATAATAATATTTCTAAATTTTTTATTATTTAACCATATAAAATTTATGATTTAATAACTTTCATACTATTACATTGAGAATTCATTATAGTCAATAAGTAATTTGTTTAATTTTAAAAATATAATTTTATAAAAAAATAGTATTTTATTATAATTAACTATATAAAATATTTATTAATTTATTTTTATAAAATAAATGAAATATTTCAGCTTACTATTACAAAAATATCTTATTGAGAAATTTTTGATAATTTTATATATATATATTATTTTAATGCCTGTTGTGAAAAACTAGTTTTTTATTTATTATATATTTTATGATAAAAATTAATTTTATAAAGATTTATTAATAGATATTGTGTTTCTTCAAACCATTATATTTTAACTTAATGATTTTATTATTTTATATGATTTAAAATAATTTTCCAAAGGACATAAATAAATTCCAAATTATAAAATGTTATTTTCAATTTCAAAAAATAATTTTAATGAATAAATGATAATGTATTATGTTAAAATTAAAATATTGAATACTAATTATATAATAAAATTTGAACATAATAAAACCAAAATTTTTAATTTCATTAAATATGAGCACGAACAATGGTTATTCCATGGAATGTTCTCTTCTTACACATATAATAATAAAGTAAAAATTTGAAAGAATATAAAAATTTATTCTCATTTAAAAAAAACATAAATATCCTGCACATTTGATTCAATCCCAATCTCATTAGTATATACCTAAGTTATGTATTTACAAAATTAGTCCTTTTAAAAATTCATCAATCCCTCTAAGAATCACCACACAATGATTATGAAGAGACACAAACGGTACATGATTATCTTCCTATTTCCTAAATTGTATCATCTTATTAGATTCATAAACACTCTATTATTGACCTATTTATGTTCAAATAATGATACATTACATTTCTATCTCATAAATCGCATTCTATAAATTCATTTAGTTTACTTGTTATGATGCAAAAAAACATTCTTTAATATTCCATGCCATGATTTTAAATCATTAATATCCATCCTAAAATTCATTCAAGGGTATTTATATAGATATATTTGTACAATATTTATATTGTATTTCTATGTATTGAAAATATATTCCATTCTTTTGGGTTATATTTTTTGAAATTTCTATTTCTATAAATATTTTAGAACTAAATGCTTTCATATGAATCTCAGTGTATATTTTCAATAGGTTACAGATGAAATAATTTCTAATGATATATGATATATATGAAAAACACCACATAGAAATAACTATATTAAAATCAAAAATGATAAAAAAATGATTCATTTCCCACATTATGATTAAAATTTAGGATTTGTATTTTAGATAATTATGAAAATGAATTAAATAATCAAAATCATGTCTTTTTTAGAAAATAGAAATTATTTACACTATGTATGAAACTATATAATCCATAAAAAGTACTGACTATATCTGATAATTTCATCACACAATATACTCATCATGACACATCATAAATATTGTGTTTCCTCATAACCTAGAGAAATTGAGAATTAAGAAAGGGGTGGATATTATGTTTAGAAATAATAAACACTAGTTAGTAAAATCATCATGAAAAAAAATCATAATATGAATATTCTGGTATATTCAATAAATATAGGAAATTCATACCCAAGAAACCAAATACAATAAAATAGTATCCATGTAATGTGATATGAATTAACAAAAGATGTTAATAAATAGTGTTTATAAACATCATTCATTAAACATGATAATTGAGAGTATAACATTGTCATAAGAATAATAATAAAATTGGGGGAAAATCGAAGAGGAAAATTGTGAAAAAATAATATAATATTTAACCTTTATATTGTAAAAAATCCATGTTTTTTGACACTCTTATTTGGGAAGAAAACCAAGTTCTTCTACAAATCATTATATGATTTGATAAAAATACAAAACCAATGTATTGGATGTTGATATAGGACCCCAATCTTCATCATCGTTACTTATGAGGGTGACATGAAATCAATCATTCATTATATCATCATGAAACCTTGGAATGAAAATCAGTTCAATTCATCACATCAGAGAGAACCCACTGATACTTTATTGGAATTATATACTTTTCAAATAAATACACATAAATAAATCATTAATAATTATAATAACAATATTAAAATCAAAATCTAATGTGAAATAAATGGTTATAATAATATATATAGATAACATATTTGTAATCAATTTCTAATAATATAAATATAGAATATGAAATATAAACCATATAGAGATATAAAAAAATTAAATAAATAAACCCTAATTAAATTGATAAATGACATCGAGGTGATCACCATTAAATTATTGTAATCCAAAATTTGGTATTCAAAAGAAACATATTAGGTTAAAATTAATGATTATGTATGAAATATGATTTGACAAGAAAAAGTCAGTGATAGATTTTTTGTCATATTGTTATTTAAATCATTTCTATTTTTGAAAACATAGGTTAGGAATCAAAACATTGAAGTATAATAAATTTATTAGAGTAATATAGTTATTGTTTAAAAATAATGGTGAAAATGAATCATCTTCCATAAAAAACATTTTTCATAGAATGGAAATAATAATAAAAAAATAACATACTTTTTTAAATCATGAAATATTTGAAGGAATATTAAAAATTATTAGAAATAATTTCATCCTAAAATGATTTAAAAAGGAGTTTCTATTTTTATTCTTATAATTAAATTCTTTGTGAAAAGTGTATTATTTTTAAATAACATTTAAAAATAATCATAAATGTTTATTGGAAACTATTAAAACCTAAATTATTTTAGAAATAACCAACTATAGAGACATTATATGACATAATGAATTTAAAATGATAATTTTTAGTGGAGTAAAAGAAATATATTTATGTTATTTAAAACATTAAATTTTTTTGAAACAACATTACATAAAATTAATGTTGATAAGATGGAAATAAAATTTATATTTCAAAACTTTTGTTGAGAAGTAAGAGGATCACTTGAAATAATCTATATTTCACTTCTGAAAATTAGTAGATAAAATTTGTTGGAAATAAAAAGTAGAAATGGAATAAATTATTCATTGATAATAATGGGTGTTATTAAAAAAAATTTCAATTCAAAATTCAATTAATCAAATAAGTGTTTATTGATGATTATATATAATTTTTTAAGAGAAAAAATTAAAATCTATATAAAATTAGGGAATTAAAGTATCTAATATGTGAGGTCCCCTATCATTATTTCTCAATACTTTATCTATATTATATAATGATTCACATAATATATTCTAAAAATAATGTGAGGATTTGTGTCCTTGGGAAAATATATGTATTTCAAAATAAATTGTCACATTATCATATTGACATTATTTTCAAACATTTAAAAAACCCCTTATTTTCCATTAATCTTATAATACAAAATATGATAATATACGAATGCACAATAAAATTTGTGATCTATAAAAACAAGTATAGGTTTCGTAACATCATTACATGTTTAATGTAATACTTGTTATTCAATAAGAATATCTTGGTGATATAAAATAAGGGAGAATAATAAACATTAAAAAATAATCATAATATATGATTATAACATCAATGCAGCATATGAATGGTGAGAAAACATAAAACATGACACCATAAGAATAATTCAATGTTATAATCAAGGAAATTATAACATATTCTTATTAGGATTTCCACCATTGATAAATAGATGATATCATATTAGATAAAATCACTATCTGATGCTTTGGAGGTCTTTGTAGTTTCAGGTACACCTTTCATGTTAATATCATGTAAAATAATTATTGTTCCTTGTAGCTCATAACACATAACGACTAAAATCATTACATTTTATAAAAATTTAAGGAGTATGGTTTATTTAAATATAATTCCATGATCAATTCTGTATATATAGATCTAAATGAGTTACAATTATTTGAATGGGGTGTATGTATTCCCAAAAAAAATTATTGCTATGGAAAAACACGTGATAATTATCTCAATATAACACATGTACATAATGATTATGGGAGTATTCAATTATTATGAAATTTTTCATTTAATTTTTGGGAAATAATAATTTAAATAAAATGGATGTGTAAAAAGATATTATAATATGAATAATTCTACATAAAATTCGATAATATAATTAAAGTTAAGGAATAAAGAGGAGGATAGAAAAACAAACATTTATAGTGCACCTCAAAAATAATGGTAGAACAACTCAAGATCATTGGAACATGTTATTATGGATTTATTGATTGATTGGGAGTTTAAATTTATGAACAATGTGTTTTGAGTGAAGAGTAATTGTAGGTTTGGTGAGTATTTATTGAATAATTTAGTGTAATTCATTATTAATTTCTAAACATAGGTTTTAGAAAATAAATTATAAAATAATCAAAACCAAAAACATTACTAGGGTATTTTCATTGGCCTATTCCAAGAGTAGTGCCTATAAATATTCTATATAACTTCGAAACAATCATATTAAAATAATATCATTGGTGATGTGACACATAGATGTGTCTCAAAAGAACTAATTTTATAATTGTAACATAAAATATAAGTTTTTGATAATTCGTTAAAGGTTTCTAAAAATAATTATATATCCTCAAAAAAACATTATTTTAAAGAGTTAATTTATATTTTTTAATGGATTAATTTTTTAAAATTTATTAAAACACGTTTTTCCATTATGATGTCATAATAAAGAACTTATATTTATATTATATTTAACTTTTAACCGAATGAAATTATTATATCATTTTATAATGAAAAATTAATAGTTCGATGATTTTATCTAATTGATCTAAAAAATTATTTTTATTTTATCATTATAAATCTCAATATGTGAGAAATTACAATTTTAATAAAAATATTATATGAAAATAATTTTGTTGATCATTATATAGTTTGAATTGTAAGTAACTAATCATTATTACAATTTGTTTTCAATTATTTATTACTTAAGAAATTATATTTATACATATATTATCTATTTAAAAATACATAAATTTAATAAAATGATTGTTGAAGACGTATTTTAAAAAAAATACAATTTTGAATTTTTGAATCATGGTCTATGTTTAATCATGCCATATAATATTTAATATATGAAGTGATAATACAATAGAGAAACATTATCATTATTTAATTACAAAGAAAACATAAAAATTACATATTATTGGGGTTTAAATACATAACCCCTTATAATACCATTGTAATCCAAAAGAGTCGGGTGTTTGATGGTGGAACTTTTTAGGGTGGTTCAGCAAAATGGGCTTGAGTCATGACCCTAATAATCTTAGTCATCTCTCATAAAAAATCTCATTAATGTTTTAATAATTTAATTTAACCTTGGTATTGGTAAATGGGTGATCCACGTGATTCCATCTCACTCAACAGCTCTAATAATCAAATACATTTTTATAAGATTCCAAAATATCTAAAGTGGTTCATGTGTACTTTATAACTGCATTACATAATAATAAATTTATCCATTTACCATGTGGATTTCATATATAAAAATATAGTCTATTACATTACATATTCTTTAGAACAATAACAGTTGAATTTTTTTCTCATTCACTAGAAATGATTTGGTTTCATCTGCTTCATCTCCTATGTTGATTCCCATGATTCTTCCTTAATAATTTTTCTCTTCCATAACACATTGGTCATGTGAGTTTTCATATATCATAATAATTTTTCAATGTAATCTAATATATTCATCAAATTATCCTTATATAAAATATAATTATCCAATAGTTCCAGCTTTGGATTAAATACATGTGATGATTTTGGTAAGTGATTTCTAAAGAGAGACACATATAACACATCACATAAACTGGATAAGTTTTTTTGGAGTGATATTAAATTGGCCACCACATTGATGTGATCGAAGATCTAAAAGAGGATTATATATGATGGAAAGTAATTTCCTACTACCATAACCTAGTGACATTCTTCAATTGTGACATATAATGAAATAATTCATCTCTAACTTCAATCTCCTACTGTCATTTTTGATTTTATACATAGTTTATATGTCAACATTATTATTGTTTCATGTGATACTAAATGTTCTGAATATTCACTATAATCACATACATAAAATCAATTACAATCAACATAACTTTTATAAATCCCTCATAAAATGACGAATTCAATCACATCTTCCCATACAGATCCTCATATACAAACAGTTTAATTCTATAATGGATCCTTTTATCCTATGGTAACATCACTTGAGGAAGGTGTTGATCTCAATCCCTTGAATATCCAATTAACATGACATCATGATATCATCTTGATTTTGAATTTTTTTTCTTAGACTACTCTCTATATGAGGGTGAAGAGTAGTATTGAAACAAAACTCTATATCCAGAAATTATAGATAGATTTTATAGAACCTCATGGTAATATTTTGATCTCATTAAAATACAATGGATAATAGTTGTCAATATAGTCAAACCACTTTTATTATCTAAACCATGGTAAGTTGTTTAGGATGTAAATCTTCTATGCTACTAATTAAATATTATTTCCTTGTAAGGTGAATTACTACCATCCAGATGGTGTATTTCATTTATATATCATGGGGTTTCTTATTATTAAATCTTTATTCATGAATTCCCATTTACATACTATTATAGAATGTGGTTACATCATACACTTATAACTTTTGATTTATTCTCGCCATGTTTTCATATGAAGAACCTAGATACAAATTATATAGTATCCCAGTAATTCCCAGACCCCAGTTTCCAAAAGACAATGAAAAAATATATTACATTGAATTGATCACAAGAAATCAAATCCTAATAGACCGTTCGGTTTAGATTAATTTGATAAACAAGATACAAACATATGTTTTAAATTACATCTTGAAATGAAAAATAACATAGTATCTCCTCTAAAAACACTCATATTACTTAGAGTAAAACTACATATCATTTATAATATAGTTCATCCCATCCTAGGGTAAAATAGACATAAGAATGGGGTGGGCTCAGATGCTCAGTAAAAAAAACAATATAGTGGAAGTTATAATTAATAACCATAATCTTTTATTTCAATGTATAAAAATGAAACATAATTTTTTAAAACATAATCATAATCATAATATAAAAATATTAAATAAAATAATTAAATTTAAACATTATAATTGATATTCTACTAGTTGACTAATCACCTCAAATATCAATAAATAATCTACTAATGAGAGAAATTCGTAATACCAGAAAACATAATCATACCTCCAAGGACTCATGATAAGAACCTAAATAACATAATCATCAAATCAGCATGCTAAGACACTAGTTTGGCTCATGAGACCTACTTATGAATCCAGGGAATATAGCAGGCATGCACCTCACATACTATTTCCAAATCATTTCTCATATGAAAATAGTGAAAATAACATAATCCGTCATATTAAACCAGGAATATTAAATATTAATACTTTAACAATAAACAATGAATAGTAAAAAAATAAAAAATAAATCGTCAAACATATAATAAAACCATAAATACAATATGGATGATTGTATCATTGTAAATCAACCTTACTCATGCATAATATTCAACAAATTATATTGACTTAGATGAAAATAATATAATTAAAATTCCATGAGATAAATGTCCCTTTTAAATTTGAAATTATTTAAAATAAGTATAATTATAAATGAAAAAATTTCATATAAAAATATCCATGTAATATATTAATGGATGATTCAAAATGTTAAGGTGTCATAATGGTGGAAAATAGTATCTCCCACAATATAAGGTAAAAAACATTTCATTTTTATTTTTTAAAAAAGTTCATAAGGTACCTCATTTGGAAAATGATAAAAAAAATTCCTTTCACAACAAATTATAAAAATTCATACATGTGTAAAAATGTAATTAAACATCTATCAATAATATTTCGAAAAAATAATTTCCAAAATATATACATGGACGATAATGTTTTCTATCAGATACTTATGTATAAAAAACTCAAATAATAACAAGGTTGGGAAATTAAACATTAAATTGTGCATTTCTTAGTTGAGGTTGAATTAAATTACACTATAATGGTAATAAAATGTAATTAAATTATACCAGTTCCAATACTTAATTATGATATCATATATGATTCTTGTATTTCATTTTGTTAAAAATATTTCATTATTATCATTATTTTTGGAGTTAGTTTCTTTGTTTTCCTATGCATATTTTGTTATGTAAGTCATTTTTGTATTGAATAGGATGTATTTTATTCCTATCAAAAATTATGTTCATAATTAGTATATTTACTCATCATATAAATTTTATAGTCATTAGTTAATGGTTAATGTGGAGAATTAATCGCCCAGCATCGTGTAGATGGTATGTTGTACACATGTACGAGCGATGGTATCATTCCATTAATGGTAAAAATGTATATAATTGGATGATATATTAATTATAAAAAATCATTATAATGTTATATTGATTATTTATATCCCTTACACTCATAATTATACTCATCTAAATAATGTTGTTTTGAATAGAAAATTACATCATGATGTGGAGATGGTAAGCCATATGTACGCACGCACGCATCATGTTATTATTTTTCTTAGGATAGATAAATGGAGGATATTTTTTTCATAATATTAATATAATTTCAACATGTATATGATATTGTATTAATTACTTTTTATATATGAAACATTGGAATATGAAGTATAAGAAGAAAATAAATTGAATGGAATGGGTAAAAAAATTACCTCTTCATTGAGAGTATCCTTTTGATATTTACAAAATCCCACAGTAGGATGGGTTTATTCCTAATGTATGGGATCTTTTATGATGTTATGGAAGTTTGGAGGACAAGTGGTCGGGGTAGTTTTGAGAAAAATCACTTTATATGGGTGGATAAAATAGAATGTGATGTGCCCTTAAATAATAGAGGGGATGGGAAGATTTTGAGACTCCAAAACTATTATTTTATTATAAAATTATTTAAGGTCTCAAATAGATAAAAAGTGAGATAGTTCCATTTAAATATGAATATGGGTATAATTCCACACAACCAATGATTTGAAGACAATTTTATATCAGAAAAATAACATTATCTTTTGGGTTTAACCCTTGGTTCATCAGCATAACTCTTAATGTGTGTACTTGTCTTTTTATATTATAGAGATAATATATTTACAATAAAATTACAAAACAACTCCAATGGGATCATTAATGAAATATTTAACACTATCCTAGTTATATAGACGAATCATAAATTTTTAAGAATTTAATATCATTTAATAAAATATTATTTACATTAAATTAATATTTATGTCAATTTTGATAATACTCAATATTTTCATTTTAAAAAAGATCAATCCTACCTTATTACATCAAAAAAATATTTCAAATATGTTTTTAACAAGTATATTTTATCAATAAAATTAATTTAGGTTATTAATGAAGTCAAAATAAATTAACTTTAATATTTATAATATAATTTATCTTTTAAATTTATTAACAATATAATCTATTTCACTATAGTGTCATCAATAATGGTAATTATTTAATATTTAAAAACTATTAATAAATACTATGTCGTATAAAATTCCATTAAATTTCTAAATAATATATATAGATTCAAAATCACTTATATAATATAATATTAAAATGAAATAGTTATTCAAATACGAATTAAAAATTATTAACTCTTCTTTAAATAAAATATAATAAATACCATAATCTAAATAAAGTATATTAAGATTAATTCTATTTTCGACTTAAGTTTTATTTTTTTCAAAACAACACTTATAAAATAAAATTTGGAGATGTTTTAGAGTAATATTATATCACTATAATATCATTGGTACCTTTAATTACTTTATTTACCTATAACCGTTGTAAATAAAATCCAAAAGATAATATTCAAAAAAAATTATTTTGAACCTATTACACCAAATTTTTCCCTATTAATTATAAATATGTGTTTATATTTTTCTAAATTCAATTCACATAAGTTTTAAAAATTATATATAATTCCAATACAGTAGCTGTTGCTAGAAGGAGGGTTAAAGAGATGTTCCGAAGTTCAATAAATCTATTATATCAAATTCTATTATAAAATGACTCCAATGAACTATATTAGACTAATATATGTATTATTTATCTATTGTTAGATAAAATATATTTAATGTAAAAAATAATTTAAATGAAAAATTTGAATTTTTAACAACAATTCAGTATTTTCCATTATTCATAAATTTTTTTATGTTTTCTGAAAAATACAAAAAAACTCTACCTAAGAAACTTTTGATGTACCAAATTAAACGTGGAAGTTAATTTTGAATAATAATATTCATAATGTTCTTAATTTGGTTAATATTATTAATTACCACTATTCAAGTATCATGTTTGATAAGTCACGGTGTGTGCGAACTCAGTGTTGCATGCAGCACAAGCTATTGAATTATTTTAAAAGAAGTGTATTATTGATTCTTGGGGTGTTAAAATATTTCCCCAATAAAATAATTTTATCCTATAAAATTTTATAATATCACATTATAATGATATTTGGGCAGTTTTTCACAATATGTTCTCCAGGTTCCCAAGTCACCTTGTTCACTTTATAGTTTATCCAAATATGTTTTTCTAGAGGAGTTGACTCTTTTCTCAGCACTTAGTATCTAGTATCAAGAATCAAGATAGGATAATCACAAAAATATAGATTGGGTTCTAGTTCAATTTAATCATAGGTGAGTACTAGCATTTTGTAAGACATTTATTTCCTTAATAATGATACAAAGAGTACATTATGAACATTGGAGAGGCTTAGCAGCATTTCCATACAATATGCTAAAACTCCAATTCATTTTAGAATTTCAAAAGGTCCAATTACCTGAGACTTAATTTACCCTTCATACAAAATTGTATAACACCATTCCAGGAATATATGGTCAAGCCAACATATTCTCCCACTTGAAATTCTAGATCCTTTATTCTTTTATTGGCATCTATCTTTTTACTACATTGAGATATTTTGATATAGGTTTGATGAATCTTCACCTTTTCCATTGTTTCCTCAACAGGTTTTGGGCCTACTATTTTTCTCTCACCATCATCCTCCCAAAACTTTGTTGCACACCATCTCTTTATATATAATGCTACATATGGAACCATCTAAAATCTAGAAAGGAAGATGTTATTATATGAAAACCATAAAAAAGGTAAATATTGATCACAAAAACCATGAAGGGCATGTGATAATGATGTCAACATTTTTTCTAAAGTATTAACAGTTTGTTCCGATTGTCCATCATTTTGAGGGTGGTAGGTAGTGCTCAAATGATGATTTGGATCTAGGGAATTCTGATTAATCTTCAATAATCCTGATTTGAAACAAGGATCATAGTGAGAAATATTGATAGGGGTACACCATGAAGTCTTACAACCTTATTAATATATAGTTTTGTTAAATGATAAAGTGGTAAATCATAAATTATTGAATGAAAATGTCCTTATTTGGAAATATGGTCAACAATAACTAATATATTAACATTTCTTTTAGGATTATTTGGTAGCCCCATGAAAATTTCTATCACAATATCATCCCATTTACACATATTATTAGGATGAGATGGAATTAATCCTCTAGGATGATGTCCTCCAACATTCACTTGTCAACAAACCAAACATCTTGACAAATAATCATCAATCTCCCTCTTCATGTTGTCCCACTAAAAATGTTCACTCAAATATATATCCTTCTAATTGACACTAAGGTGTATAGAGAAATTAGAGTTCTATAAATCATCTAATAATTCCATTTTTAGCTCTTGTATAGTAGGAACACAAATCATCTTCCAAAATATCAAAATCTCATCTTCATAAATGTTGTTGATCAATATTCCATCAATGATAACTTTAATTTTCTATTGAAAATTTTCATCATCATATTGAGAAATTTTTATGCATTCCATTGATGATGGTTTTGCAACTATTGAATAAAATTCGTGAAATTTCACCTTCAATTAAAATTCTTATATCCACCTTTACCAGATCCATGAACATAGTATTCTGTTTAACTCTTATTTTTTTATAACTCCATTTCTACTCTATGAATCTGCCACATTATTTTCCTACTCTTGGTGGTAGTGTATTGTGAAATAGTAATCATTGAGTAACTCAAGCCATATCCTTTTTCTCATGTTGAGTTCTTTCTGTGATAAAATATATTTCAAAAACATGTGATCTATATTTATCTCACATATTTCACCATAAAGATAATGTCTCAATATATTCAGAGCAATGATTAATGTTTATAACTCAAGATTATGATTTTTTATATTTTTACATTGATTTTAAATTGGCTTGATGCATAAGAAATAACTCTATAATTTGGCATAAAGACACAACCGTGATAATTATTTATTATATCCCTATAAATAGAAAATCCATCATTTTCTTTATGGTAAAGTCATGATTAGATCATTGACTAGTCTTCTATTTAATTATTCAAAAAATTCTTCACACTCTTTTTTCTAAATAAATTTAACCCCTTTCCCTCTGTGCTTGGATAATGGGTTTTTCAATCAGAATATATTATTGAGGACACTCCAATAGTAACATATTATACCAATAAACCATTTTAACACGATTAAACTCATCATTTTTTGCCATCATAGGAATGAAATTATCTTTTTAGGCTCAAAAAATATTCCATTATTCGAAACAATATGTACACGAAAACAAATTCCTGAATTCATAGTTCACACATTCTAAATTACCCATATATCTCATCTTTTATATGTGTCTTGAGAACAATATCTAAGTGGTTCACATGGTCTTAGTATCTTTTATGGTATACTAATATATCATCTGTAAATAATATGAAAATATCATCATTATATTCCCTGAACACTAGGTTCATTAGATCCATGAAAATAGAGGGTGCACTAGTCACCCTAAATTACATTACTATAAACTCATAATTCCCATACCTAGTTGGGAATTATTTCATTTGAATGCATTCCTTCACAATTCACAATTGATGATATCAAGAATGAAGTTCAATATTAAAAAAACAATGACCACAATGATGTAGATAAAAAACAATCAATATATGGTATGGATACTTTTTCTATATTGTAATCGTGTGGATTTCTCTATAATTAATGCATAGCCTAATGGGTCCACCTTTTTTATTATCAAAACGAAGTGGGGATCCCCATGGAGAAACAATATAGAGAAAAATACCTTCATATACAACTCCTCTTTATTTTTCATCAACTCAACTAATTCAACAATTTCCATTATATAAAAGTTCCTTGATATTAGTCTTGTATAATGTATTAATCAATTGGAAACTCAACTTCACACTCTATGGGGGTCCAGATAAAAACATCAATATATTTTATTAAAATAGTTATATCCTCAATTTGAATATTTCTTTCTTTATCATGAGAAGTTATTTACTCTTCCTCCCTAATAATCTCATTCTGTAAATCTACTAGGTGTGGTTTTTTATAAAAATCATGTGATAATTATTCTACTCTAATGATAATGCATTCAACATTTTTCTCAAAAATTGATACATATGTCTACTTGAAATAAAATTTCCCACCATATTTTGATATCCTATCCACACCGAGGATTATATCAAATTCAAGAATTTTTAGGATGATAAATTCGGTAGATAAATCATTTTAATATTTTATAATGGGGACTTTCTATCACATCTTTGTAGCAATGCATCATCCGATAGGGATATTGACTAGAAACACCCTTGTTATTGTTAATTGTAAATATCTAATTTTTACGAAAACTATTAATATATAATGGATTTAGACGATATATAATCAAATAAATCATTTTTTATTTTTGAGGATATGATTAATGTACATTCCACCAAATCATTAAGATCTTCAACATAGTAGTTGTGGTCACTAAATCTTTTCATTACTCCTTTGGAGTTTTTTTGGGAATTTTCCTTGACACATTGGAAAATCAATATCATAATGTCCCACATATTTTCAAATGTTTCATTTATCTTGGGCAGTTTCTTTATTCCCCTTACATTAATAAACATGGGGTCATTTTTCTCTACATATGTAAGAAATTGTAATTCCCTTTAGTCATGTACCAGGGTGTTTCATCCCATAATTACAATACGTTGGAAATTATAATTTTCCACTCATCCTCATTTTTTATTTTCCATTGTGTTGAGAAGTCATCTTCATCTCTTTCTTTACTTTCAAGTCATAATATTTAGACATTTCATTTGCTATCTTGATAGTACCTGAGACTATATCATTTTATAGTGAGCATGATTGTGATTCCAATTCCATTCAGTGTAATGGTTTTAACCCATCTAGGAGTCAATCAATCTCACTTATTTGGTTACATATATAGTCCACAACTTTCTTTTCTAACCTCATGAAATTAGATTCTTATTTGTGACATTATCATCCTCCTTCTTCTTTTGAATCAGAAACATCATCTCTATATCTGCTCATAGATCACAATGAATTTATCTATCTAGAGAGTGTTATTTAAATTCTATTCATTCCACATTTCCAACATTTTCATCCTCTTTAATGTTTTGAATTAACGACCACCAATGATCTACATATCTCAGTTGATGATAAACATACGCGAACAAGTTTTCCCTTTTGTTAATCCACAATGTAATAAGTATTTTATATATGTATCTTATTCATTGATAGGATACAAATGGATTTGTTTTCCCATTGATTTTTTGTGGTTGGTGTCTCATGAAGTGATTTAATATTGATCTTATATATTTTGGATTGGGGTTCTCGGTATGGGTAAGGTTATTATTCATAACTTAAGTTAGTCTTCCCAGTACTGTTATAAGTTGTTCAATGCTAGTTTCATCAACTACACCACTATCATTATCCTGTACAATGGAGAAACTCCTACATTGATTATACGAATTGATGTGATATTCATTCCTTCATCTAGGATCTATTCGTAAACAATTTAATATACTAAATTATGGTATGAATAATAAATAAAAATTTCGTTTTAGTAAAATACTTAACATAAACTAAAATTTTTATTCATATTTAATCCATAATCCAAAAAACTATTTTTATGGGGACATATTTACTCATAAATCCATTATAAAGGGTTTTAAATAAAATACAATGTCTCATAAGTATATCCCCTAAGTCTGTCAAACCTGATATGTAGTAAAGCAAGTTCTCGTGTACTTGGTTTCCCCGTGTCAGGCCTGGAAAACACTTCCATTGTTGTTACTCCAAGGTATATCTATTCCAAAACCATGTCAACTTGTAGTATCTATACCTGGATGTATTTTCTATGAATTCCCACAGAATGTCTACATTACCAAAATTTTAGGAGGTCCTTATATACATATCCTCAATGTCTATCATAGGTTACTATCCACTAATTAAAGCATTTTTTAAATCCATTTCCAAAGATTATACTAAAATTCATCTGATACCAAATGTAATTCCTAGACCCCACTTTACATGAGTCAGTGCATTATTTTATTACATTAGCATGATCACAATAAATCAAATCCTAAAGGACCTATCTATTTCATAGCCATATAAAAACTATATAAAAATATATGTTCTACATTACATCATGAAATTAATAACAACACATTATGTCATTTGAAAACAATCATATTCCACAGACAATCCATACTCTTCATCCAAAATACAATTATTTACATACTGTGGAAAAATGAAACATATGAACATGGAGAGCTCCAAAACACTATAAGGATAACCATATAGAGAAAGCTATCGTAAAAAAGACTAAACATTTATGGAAAGGTATAAAACTGATACACAATACATTAAAACATAATCTTTAAATTAATATGATAGGAATATATCAAATAATTCCATTTTAACATTCACATGGATATTCTACTAGTCGAATAATCAAATTAAATATCAATAACTGATCTCATAATGAGGGTAATGCATAATGCCAAACATCATAACCATAACATCCAAGCCTTGTTTCTAGACTATACATAGCCATATAACCAAGTCCTCATTCCTAGACCATAGTTTGTCTCATTGAACATACCAATTCATTGGGGATCTATATTGGTACACTCCCATCACTTATTAAGTCCAATTCATTCCTCATATAAAAAGGGTGAGAGATAACATTAACATTTATTTTAAAACTATGATATTAAATGTTAATAATTTAACAAAAAACCCTGAATGGTTAAAAAATAGAACATCCACAATCTATCCTATCATAAAACCTTCAATATATTATGGATTATTGTATCATAATATATCAACCTAAATTATGAATAAAATTGAACAAATAATGTTGACATAGATGAAAATAATCTAAATAAATCACATTGAGAGAAATATCCCTTTTTTAACTTGATACTATTTAAAACCACATAATTATAATAGAAAAAATATCATTGAAAAAAAACCTTGTATTCTTTTAAGGGAAGATTCAAAATAGTACGACATCATAATGGTGGAAAATATCTTCTCGTGTTATATAAGTTAAAAAAACATTGATTCCTTTATCTGTCGAACATGTCCTAAAGTACCTCATATAGAAAATGATTTAAATATTCCGTTACAAAAAATATAAAATGGAATACATGTGTAAAAATTTATTTAAACATTGGTAGATAATATTTTGAAAAGCATTATGATAAACATGGACATGGATGATAATTGTTTCCAAGTAGATATATAGGTTTGAACAACCTCGTATAATAATCATGTTGTAAAATTTACCCTTACCTTGTACATTCCTAACTATTTGGTTTTTTATACTCTGGTATAATGGTTGAAACATGTTTTTAAATTATAAATGTACCATATCTATATTTATGATATCATATCTGATCCTCTTAAATAATATTTTAATAATATTTCAGTATTATCATTGTTTCGAGTGTTAACTACTTCATTTTCCTATATATATCATGTTTTCTATATCGTGATTGTTATGAATAGTATTTATTTTATTCATATCCAAAATTATGTTCATACTTGTTATCTTTAATCATCTAATGAATTTTATAATCATTTTTTAATGGTGACAAGGAGAATGAATTCCACTACTTCTTAGAGACTGTAGGTCGTGCATACGCATGAGTGACAATATCATTCCCCTAATAGTAAAATGGAATTTAATTTTACATTATATTATTTATAATGAATCATTATCATGTTAAATTTATTATTTATATCAATTATACTAATAATTATACCCATCCAAATAAATTAATATTGAATTAAAATTTACACCACGGTGTGGAGACTGTAAGAATTACGTACGCACGCATTGTGATATTATTATTCGTACGATGGGTGAATCGATGAATATAGTTTTTGCATAATTATAATAGTATCTTATAATGAATGTTTTATTTTACATAATAATTTTTTATTGAAAGGACATAAGAATAGGACATATAAGAATAAATGAAATTGTCTAGAATTAATGAAACAATTACATCTTATTTGAGTTTCTCTTTCTTATTTTCACAAAATGAATCCTTAGGATAGATTTCATCCATATGTATGGACTATAGTATTAAGTTAGGGATTTTTTTAGGACAATTGGATAGGTTTTATCCAATAAAACGGGCTTTATAGGTTTGAATAAAAGCTAAGGAGAGGTGCCCTTTTATAATAGATCGGATGGGAACTTTAGAAACTCCAAAACTATTAATATATTATAAATTTATTTTTTCATTAAAATATATAAAAGTGATTAATTTAGACTATAATATAGTTATATGTATATATCCTCAAAACAAATGAGTTTTAGATATTTTTAGGTTAGTAACCTAACCATATCATTTGGGTTTAACCCTTAGTAAAATTGTTTCCCTCCTTTAAAGTCTACGTTTATTATTATACTCTAAAGTTAATATAGTTACTCTAAAATTCTAAAATAAGATTCAGTGGATTATTGAGGGAATATATGAAACTATAGAAGTTATTTGGAAGAACCTGAGATTTTTATTAATTTTATAACATTAAATAAAATTATATTTATTTTAATGTATCATTTATGTCAACATTGATACTATGAAATATTTTAATTTTTAAAAATATAAAACCAACATGATAACATTGAACCAGTACTACCAACATGTACCTAAAATTTTTATCATATAAAAAATTCTTGTATATCATTAATTTAGTAAAATCATACTTATTTTCTTATTATTAGTATAATATATTTTCTATTTCAATTATTAAAATATTACCTATTTCACAATTGTATAATCATTAATCATAATTATTTTATATCTAAATATTATAAAAAATTAATATCATGTAGATAGTTATTTTGGATTTATAAAAAATATTTATAGTCAGCCATATCCCTTATATAACCTATTTTTAAAATTATATTTTTATTAAAATCTGAAAATGAAATTTTTAACTCTTCTTTAAATAAAATAATTTTTTAATCATACAAATGTGGATTAAAATGAATAATACATTTGACCTAAGGAGGATTTTCTTTGAAAAATACTTATCCAATAATATTATGACAATAAATATGGCAATGATATATTATTATAATATTATTTTTACATTTAATTACAATATTTTACTTTAACTGTTGTAAATAAAATCCAAAAGTTATATTAAAAAAAATGATTGTATTACACCATATTTTTCAAAGTAATTACTCCTATGTATTTACATTTATCAAAATTCAATTAAAAGATGCAGTAAAATTATATTTAATGTAAATCTCATAGATGTGTCTAGAGGGTCGGTAAAAGACACGTTCAAAAGTTCAATAAGATTTTTATATCGAAATTTATTAAAATGATTCCAATTAATAATATTTGATTTATATATTTATTATTTATCTATTGTGAATTTAAAATACACTTATATTAAATTAATTATATAAATGAAAAATTCAGTTTTTTAACAACAATGTAGTAATTTTCACTATTCATAAAAAGTTGAAACTTTTTAGAAAAATTAAAAAAACTCACCCTATGATAATTTCAAAGTTATGAATTGAAAAATTATATCTATTTTGAAAATTAATTTTTTTTAAATTTCATAATTTGATTAATACATTTCATGACCACTTTTTAAAAATCTAGTTTAATTGGTCCTGGTGCCCTCTAACTCGGTGTTGTGTGCAGTGCAATCTATTGAATTATTTAAAATGAAGCATATAATGGATTTTTGGTTTTCTACACTCCAACATCATGTTATTCCCCAATATGTTCTTCTACATATCTTCATACATAATTGTAGTTACATGTTAAATATAAATAGTTGGAATGTTTTCAATATCTTCAAGTTTTCTCTTCAACACTCTTTTTAAAGGGGTATATATCAAGGCTATAAAACATATTTATCCCTTATTAGAAAAATTGAATTATGGAATATTTTATAAAATTCATTATATATCCCCATTACCTTTATGGGCCTCCATGGTCCTACCAAGAATTTTTGTTTGATAAATTCGTTGTGAATGGTATGATAAATAACCTTTTATTATTCAGATTCCCCTTATTTTCATATCTAATAATATTATAACCCTTCTAATACACATCACTGATAGGGTTGTGGGAACCATTCTACTTAGTGAATATTCCTCAATTATTTCACATGTAAGAAGGTAATGGATTTTACAGTCACAATTCATGATCATCTCAATCCATGTTCATTGGAATATATTGGGAACCTTTTGTATGAAAATAAACATGATGATATTATGATAAGTATATATGTCGCATTTTACCCCTTAGCGATTATTTAGAAAAATATTCATTAATAATATTACTACAGCTAATTCTATATCAAGGGTTATGTAGTTCACCTCACTCATAATTAACTAGAGGGGGGAATTCCCTATAACGTTTCCATCATTCTTGAGTACACAACCAATTATTTTTTAGGATACATCATTATAGATCATAAATCCTTCCCCAATATAAGGGATTATGAGAAAAATTGTTGGGATCACCCTTTTTTTTTATATATTTAATTCCAAAAATGAAAACCTAAATCTAAACATTCTTCCCTCGTTTTTTAGATAGATTAGTTAGTGGGGTAAAAAATCAAGAGATATTTCTCAGAAATAGGTGATAGTTCCCAGCTAATCCATTTCTAATTATGATCCCCATCAATGTTGTTGATTTATGACATCATTTAATTGTATCTCTTATTTTATGTAACTTTAGATATCAGAATTTTGGTTATAACATTCCCCATAAATGTTACATTACATTACCCAATTTTTTTGTACTTTGAATATATATTTTTCTTTCACATGTTCTTTAATAAAACATCCAACTGCTCCCCATATTCCACCATGCATTAGATTATATTAGATTATTTATTAAAAGGACGACCACTAGTTTTTCATAGTAATCATTAAAGACACTTTCGAATAAGTATATTAAGATAAATAATGATTTAGTGAGTACAAATAGAATCACTATGAACTCTGTGTACCTATACCTTATATGGAAATTGGTACTGGGGAAATCTTCCTTGACATTTACATGATAAAACATGACTGGGTATCCACCTTAGTGATCTATTTAACTCCAAGTAATTGATACAAAAATTCATAAATCCATGGGAGTGGATACTTATTATTTATTTTGGTCTCATAATTATCATGCTAATAAATACTAAGGTGAACTGAACCATTATCCATCTTTATGAAAAAAGGATACTTCACAGCCAAAAAAATAATTTTGAAAAATAAACAACTTATCCCAATTATATTATAGTTTCTTATTCGTATCATGAAGTTCAAAATACGTGAATTGTTATGGATTCCTTTTTATTGTATGTTCTCTAAGTTAGAGTTTTATTAAGATATCAACCACTTGGTTTAGATGTAGACTAATCAAATTATTAGGAAACTAATTATCATATTATATTACAATGGCAACATTTTCATGGAAAATATTTTCTATAGAATCATTCATTTAATCAATATAGGATTTTTAATATGTAAATAATATCCATGACTAGGAAAATTCCAAATGTGATTCATCCCCCTCCATAGACATGTATAGAATTAGAGGATGATTCACAATATGAAGGGTAATTTATTTATCTCAGTGATTTATATTGGGTTTATATATGGAGAGAATATATGGCCATAATACTATTGAAATTTGTTAATGTTAATGTAACTAGATTTCATAGAAATGGCTCATAGAAATATTTACTAGGGGGAGTTACATTCATCAGATGATATAAGTACAAAATTTTCTATATTTACTGATAGCTTGACTACATTATTTTAGGGTGATTTTTAAATAGTGATACTAATGTTTCATGATATGATATAATTCATAGAACTAGAATTAAATAGAATTTCAGATATCGATGAATGAATAACTAGAATACATGTAACCACATTATCATCAGTAGTTATGATAGAATAGTAATTTTAATTTTATCATGACCTTTGAGTTTATTGTTATTGGTCATTATTATAATCCTTATCTTAGTCCATAATTTCATAGAGTGTCATTTTTCAATAAATTAGAATCATTTTTTTATAATGATGAGGTTTGAATAGATCATATCATTCTTTTAAATGATTATTGTGTCTCTATCATTGGAATTCTATACCTAAATTCCCTTACTTCCAACATCTAAACAATTTCATTGTTCCATTTTAAAATTTCAAGGGAAATCTACCCACACTTATAACATGATGAATGTTGTAATTTATTACCATCATTTTATTTTTCCATCACTCCAAAAAATTAAACAATATTTTTTGCTTCATATCTACAGACCCATGAGAACCTATACAGTCATTGTACTATATTTTGAAATGGAATTTATATCATAAAAATTTTACATATCCATTAATTTAATGAATTTTTATTTATTTTGATATAATCATATTTATCTCACCAAAGTGGTGTTCAACATTACCTTCTAGGTCAATAAAAAATCAGAGGCATATCATTGAAGTATTGTGATGTTCCCCATTTACGCTCAAAGGGAATAATCATACTCCTTCTTGAGACCAATGAAATACCTAACCTCTTTATATTAGAGTGTCTGGTAATGATATTTATCAATAAAATCATAATACTTTCAACTCCATCGCATTTATCTCTTCATTAGGATACTTATATTTAAAAAACACCCCATAATTATCATCAACTCCTTCCATACAATAAATATTTTATTAAAAAATATATTTTCTTATGCATTTATTGATATAAAATATAATTTAAATGGATTTTAGCGATCTAATATCATTAGAGGACTTTAATATTCACTGAAATATGAAGTCCATTATAAATAATGGTCTCAATTGAAACATTACCTTTCATATGGGGAAGTGGGTTTTTCCCCATGATTATTGTTTCTCCTCTAAAAATTTGATAATTGATAAATTATTTTGCTTCTATTACATGAACCCTCTACCATCAAGTTGATCATCTCATATGATATTTAATTATATAATACATCTTGTTGGTTGTTGACTTGGTTCCCCACATTTAATTCCATTAAATAAAATAACAAGAATAATTTGTTATAATAATATACAAAATATTTTACATTCAAAATGGAAAAATTTTAATCACTGTAGGGATCAATAAGAAATGGAATACATTCATTTAATTATATATTTTTATGTCTCAATATTATTTATCAACGGTTTATTTCCTAAAATAATAATTTTTTTAATTTTTCCTATTCTGATTATTCATAAAGAGACTCTAAATGTTCCCAATAATATCCTATAGGTGGGTTGAACCTAGTTTGTAGAAAAGACTATTTTTCATACACTATTTGAAATAAACATAATAACTAATTCAATTTTTTTCCTGATTAGTAACCATATATAATACTATTCTAGATCCACGTCATCATTTAGTATTGAACAAGTTATTGTTTATTGAAAACCAATTAATCTATACATTACCATAATTTATGTACTTTTACAATACATAATCTTATCCATTTGGATTTAACTAATATTTCCTAATCCTAATCCCAAAATATAACTATTCATTTCTTTGATACCAAATTCAATAAACCATGTCCTTAATAGATCATAATTCATGATTTATTAAAAAATATATATACTTTATTAAATAAAAAATGATCATGTCTCCTGTCATTATTGGGTAATTATATATATAGGAAAATAACAAGAAACATACTTAAAGATACATTGCTTAAAAACAAAAATATATTACTTTATATTCCATTAACCATCAAATACCACACACGATAACATATGAATCTATATATGATAGGGGTTATCCATAAAGCCTAGTAAGGGATAATAAAAGGGTAAAAATATGAAATTTATTGATGTTAATCAATAGCCCTATGATGGGTTAATATAAATAGATAGAATCAATAACATGAACATCAAATCATGACATATGATGATAATATCAAGTAAATATACAAATGTGGAAATAATGAAAATAATGACATAATATGAATATATTGATGGTAAGAACTAATAAATCATAATAATAAGTTTTTAGTATAACCTCCCATGAACAATAAAATGTGTTTCATTATAGAAAAACATTATCCAAAGCATAAAAAGTATGTACAATTTCAATCCCACCAGTCACATTCATATAATGTACATCCATTAGTGAGCCCCACAGATCCTTCATAAGAAGAACGCCTTTCATCATTTCAATTCCCAAATTAATAAATTGCAGGATAAAAATATTGGATACATTATTAAATTAATTATTAGTTAATTAATGTGATTATCCTTTAATAAAATTCGAAATGGATATTCACTACATATGTGTATTTTAGGAAAAATCAGTGGATAATTTCTGAAAATAATAGCTGTATATAAATATTCATGACAATTTTTAATGAGTGTGAACAATGGTCTCTATTTAAGTATTCAATATAGGTTCAATAAAAATAATGTGTAATAATACATTCTTTCATGGAAGATTTTAAATATTCTAGAATAATACAAATAATCAGATTCAATCAACATAAGAAGGAAAAAATACCTTACCTTTAGATGGTTCATAAAAAAACCTTGGGATAATCATTTTATGAGTGCGGGGACACATTTGGAGGGATTTCGATGGGGATAGGGAGAATTAAATTTTCATCCTTTGGTTTTGAGTGCATAAGAGTGTATGCTAGGGTGGGTAATTTTCGAAAAATATAGGTGAATTATTTTAAATTTCTAAACATAGTTTTTGTATTATATATGATAAAATAATCAATTCTATAATCATTTATATGGTTTATCTAATGTTTTCAATTATATAAGAGTGGTTTTAAACATATTATATTTCTCCAAATAAAAAATATTAAAATATTACCACTGGATACGCAGATGTGGATCTTGTTCATAAACAATTTAATTTTACGAAAAAATAAAATTACGTATTTTTTAATTTTTTTAAACGATTTTAAAATCATTTAAATAACCTCTAAAACACATATTCACATAGGGGAATAAATGTCTAATTATTTTAGAAATTTATCTTTTAAATAAAATAATTCAATAATAATTTATAATCACATTATAATGACTAATGAAAATTTTAATTTTCATGATTTTATTTTTTAATAGTAATAATATAAGTATTTATATTCTCAAATTCACCAATGATAGGGTTTTATATAATTCTAAAGCAAGGTTCAAACCCAACTATATATGAACAAACTATAATCTGATGGTTTATTATGGTTATAGAAATGATTATTTTAGCATAATTTCATTATATCATAAGAATAATAATATTATTCATATCATAATAAATATAAAATAAAATTTGAAGAGTATCAGATAAACAATGAAAATAAATTTGAATAATAATATCTGTTACATTATGGAATCAATTTTCTGTATAATGCGTAATTAAAAATTTAATTTTCTTGATGAATTCTTATAAAAGATGGTGGATTATAATTTTCCAATAAGATATTATAATTAAATAATATATATAAATTTATTCTATAATTCCATTTGTATGACCAGTTAAGAGAGGTGGTGTAGAAAATTCGAGGATGTTGCTTCATGGAGGTGGTAGTTTACAAAAAAGACAATCAACATTCTTTTGTTTTTTCATTTAGATGGAGGGAATAAAAAAGGGATTCTATATAAATATATTTACAATTTAGTATACAATTTATATTATGGTAATTACTTTACAAAATACATGTTAGGATTGGAATATAATGATTAATAAGATAAGGGGTATGGTATGTGTATTACATATGCTGAGACCCCAAACATCATCTTTATTAACATCATAGAATTAATATTCATAGACTTGCTTGTTGAGACAATGATATTTATATAATAAAGTGAATTTTAGGAGATTAATATTGATCATATTATCAAGGATATTTTAATAAGAAAGTGGACTACTTAAAGTAAGAAGTGATACCCATTTATAGGTTAAAAAGGATACATTATTGAGTATTCATTAATTTTCAATGATATCATTAAATTATTAATGTATCATTGGCTCTATATGTTATAAATAATAGTGTTTTATGTGATCCCTTATTAATATATAATCAAAATTTTATTTCCATTAATTTTTTAAATTATTTTGAGTCTATTTAGTCTTACATATTTACATTTACCATATTTTAATTTTCAATGTGGTAGGTAGTTTTCAAGCAAGTAAATTATGTTTTTTTGAACATATAAAATAACCCAACTTCCCAATTATTGGTATTCATAACAAAAATTTATTCTTCATTTTCTCTATGTCAATTTTTAAAAAACATTAAATTAAAAATTAATTTTAAATATATTTATAATGATTAATGATTTTGTAGAAAACATATTTCTACCATTAACTGTTATTAATATTATTCAATATTGATTAACAATATATGGAGTTACAACATATTTAGATATACATTTAATAATTATATTATAGTCTTTTTTGAGAATATGCTAATTTATTTTATAACATAAAAATTATAGAATATAAATAAAAAATTTATTTATGAGTAACATTTTTAACATTATAATTGTCAATTAAATTAATATTAGTAATCATACATTCATGACCAAAAATGAAATTAAATATATTAGATAATAAAATCATGTTTATATAAATTTTTGAATAATTTTTTCTATTTAATTTAAGTAAGTGATAATGTGTAAATTTTATTTTCTGTGAATAAATTAATTTTTAGAGTAAAATATTAGTTATATTTATTTAACATTAAAAATGAATTTTATAAATAAAACATATAAATTTTAATTGAGTTATTTTTATTATTAATATATTTCATTTATAAAAAAAGGTTTCATGAAAAATAAAACAATTTTGACAAATAAAATATAAAGTATTCATTTCATGTATCATAGAAAAAAGAAAATTATTATAAAAACAATCAAATTTATGTCATTTCGTAATATAATTTTTAAATATAAATCATTCTTGTATTCTAATATTAACATAAATTTGATAGTTTCATCAAAAGATTATTTCTTTTTATTAACCTAAAATATTATTTTTTTTAAACTGAATATGTAACCCTATTATATTAATATGACCTATTGGAGCCCACTTTGTTTGATGAAATTTGGTTTTCACCATGTCAATCATACCTCCAACATGATATAGGATGGTGACAAGTGCTGATAATTCCTAACTAAAGTCGGAGTCCTTTTCCTAATGTTCTTATACCCATGCACCAAACCGTCTCTATGAAATAATGAAGAGGAGTATAATAAAAATGTCAACATATAGAGTAAACTCATGCATGTAATAACCCCTTGGGAATACATCCAATTATGATCGAAGAAATCCAAAGTGAAAATGGAAAAAATTCAAGCCTAAACATAAATAGAGTCCCACCCACATAAAAATTACAAAAATTGAAAAATAATATATATAGACTCTTGATCTCCATGTACATCCACAAAACATGGTCAATGGAACCATGTATCATAAAGATCAACTTATTTACCCCATTCAACTAACTATCATATATATAATACATCAAACAAGAAGGAATATACCATGAAGGATTGAGTTTATTCAAAACCTGTATGACTCCATGAAAACACTAAAGGATGAAATATAATGACAAATTAGATATAACTAATCCAAATGAATGAGAAAACAAAACACGATATATATATATATATATATCGATAATGAAATGAAAAATATTATGATAAAGGGTTGTCCATCTCACACACTAGCCAATGTTCATGAGTCTTCTTGATGATATAAAATTCCATCTCTGATATCCAGGATCATGTATAACATTGAATGAAACTGTGTTTATGGACTATAACCTTGCTATTATTTTACATAGGTACTAGAGCCACAACACTCAATGAGGACCCACTTCCCAGCAAATCATGAATATGAGGAAGTACCATACTGTAAATAGAGGACCAACACCATATTTTTGAGGAGGGACCACTCAACCTATGTAAATAGTATCAGGAGCCACTCCTCAGTATGATAGGGGAGTACCAACTCCAACAATACTCTGATGTCCATTTTATGATCACTTCCATATTTAAGAAGATATTGTATAAGCTTAATGATTATATCAAATAAAATCATATCTCATATTCAAAAATGAAGGATACCACTGCATTTTATATGGAAAACAGTATAGATATTCTTCTCATGGGAAAAAATATTACCTCGAAGAATGAGATACAAGGGGATGAGGATTTTATGGGAACTACATGGCGTGTTCGTTGTTCCTCATAGCATATGACATAACATTATATAGTAGTTCTTTTTATCAATATAAATGTCTTGGGAATCCAAGTCACAATACATTGCATGTATTGGATATACAAAACAAGTATCATCCCCACGGGGAATACTCATTCTATTCTGGGCATACCTCTGCACATCTAACCATTCCCATGTATATTGTAATGTCTATGTATCCTTTTCATGTCCAAGTACATGGTTTTTCTATTGTACTCTAGTAATGAATTTTTTTGGATGTTTCTAGTAAAATGTACTCCCAATGCAAAAAACCAATCCACTAGTATAGGTTCACATGTAATGTAGGGGATCCTTATTTATTGATATGTTTATCTATCCAAAAATCATAGAGGTAAGATCCAAGGTATAAAAGACATGTGATCATCGTATTATAAGCTCTATAGTCATGGTATTCATAGAACACTATGTTTTTTACATGGAATTGGATATTCTTTCCATAACATGGAATATTAAATATGATAACCCAAAATCAACACATAACACTTCATTACATTGATTAACAGCTTCCAGTTCTCTAAATTCAGAATTTGGTCATCTACCGATGTTCCATTGTGCTCCTTGTGAACCTCCATTCACATGTTGCTTCGTGGGATCATATGTCATTGAATAGTCACCTATGATTTACCATTATATTTTATAAAATCACATTCTCGTTCATTTTTCTGACAAACTACACTAATCTAGGGATTTGAAGACACTTTTACCCACCCTTGTATTGTCGAACTGTGACCCCATGGGATGTCAATGAAGAATGAAAATAATAATGTGAGGAAATGAACAATAATATAGAAAATTTTTATTTTTAAAACTTTATTGGATAATACTTAAATAAATTTTTAAAATCAATCATATGAAGTGGACTAAATAATTTTCAAAATATATTAATCAAATGAATTTACGAATGTCTTGTGTAAAGATCATTAAAACAAATTCCAAGAAAATTATTAATAAATTTATGTTTAAAAAATATAATATAATTGAAATATATAAATATAATTAACTAAATAAATTTATCATAATTAATTTTTCTGTAATATTTTCACCTACGATAAAGATGATCTGTTGTGTTCATTACTCGTCATCCCACCTTAATCTAATCAGTACTTATTGTCTGATCCAATCCCAACAATAACAAATTCTTATTTTCCTACTTTTAAATCCACATATGGTACGTCTTATAACCATTGTTACGTTTAATAATTTTATATTTATAATTATTTAGAAATAACAAATTTAATAATAAAAAAATTATTTAATTAATTAACCATGCCCCCTAATGGTCACCTTTCTTAGAAAGGTCAATGGAAAAAAATATTAGATTGTGCCTTAGGTAAACACTGCATTCCAAAATCAATAGTTGGTTTAGATTTACCATCCATGAACCTAAACTGAGGTATACCAATTTAACTAAAACAATTTGTGAATGGGAATTAAAATATATTCATATTTTTAAAATGTTAATTTTGACGGATTTAGACACAAAAACACAATATCAACTAAAGTGATAAACCTAGATATATACATTGAATTATTCAATTAGAATTCCATTGAAACAAGAGTCTCAATATTATTCCCATATTAATGAATTTTCACCCATAAAAACAATATTAAATGAAAATTCTTGGGAAATGATCTTTCATTTGGCTCTAAAACTAACAGAAGTGCTCCTGCATGCACACGTGGAACCACAACACACAAACTAAGGTAACCGCCCATCCTCACTAGATCCTCTCATGTTGATTCTTAGTCACCACTGGGTACTCAATGAGGGACACCCAATCCTTTCTATATTACTCACCCCACTAAATAATGTCTGTAAAGGCATGCACATAAATCCACATCTCAGTTTCCAAGATGATTTCCTTATCCTTGTCAAGAATGGGAGAAAGGATAAGTGGTATGAAAATTCACCAATGCTTCGTGGGATATTCAACATCCTGATGTTCATTGGGTATAGCTTACCTCCACCTCAAAACCTATATAATCCATTTCACATGGAGACACTACAGAAATCATGGTGTCCCTTCTCACAATCCATGTGACTATAAAAACGATCTGTCTAATATTTCTATCTAATTTGGGATGCCCCCAAACACTCATTCATCACCTTATCTTTCTCCATCATCTCTAATTCAAACACTAGACCACAAAGACTTTCCTCTCTAATCTCAGTCCTGAATAATTGTAACCTATAGAGTCTCCCATATATGGACTCCAAAGGATCCATAATGATAGTACAATTACAATTGTTATTATAAGAAAACACTAAAAATGGAAAACTATCCACCCATATCTAGATGAATAATAACACACCGACACTTAGATGATCCTCAAACACCAATACAACCTACCTAGTTTAGAAAAAATCCTATAATTAAAATGTTGCATTCTTCCACAATTGGGACCCAAAATTCACTAGAATAACTCTCCACAACCCTGACATAATCTAATAATCATGATTAAGGATGATTTCTAAGAGTCCCCATGAATCCAAAAAATATCATTCAAAACAAATTCACTAAAATTTTAGCAAAACACTTCTGTTGGATGTAAAAAAAAGTATTCCACATTGGTATATCATTTAACAAAACAATGAATTTCATTATGGTCTCTTATTATCAATGGAAGCCTCTTCATAATGTACATTTATATTCCATCATATTTCATTTGAAAGATCTCAAGAGGCTATGACAAACATGCCATTACCTAGTGCATAGAATTTTCTTTTTTATTTGTGAGACATATAGAGTAGAACATATGAATACTTTTCCTCATTCTATCTAATAGAAATTGAAATATAGGGTCCAAATACATCTTTTTCATAGTATAATTTATTATAATGGGGGATGTGTGAAACTCCCTCACCCCCTCCTCAATCAATGTAATGATAACCACTGTTAATCATTGGTAAAAGATGATTTGATAACCTCATTTATAGAATCCATCTAGTGCATCTTCTATGAATCTATAGTCATGTAGATCATCAAGGATAATGACTCCCAATTGAGCCTCTTTTATTATGCTGAATATATATAAGAATTTCCAGAATTAATGGAAGAGAATATAAATCTATCTCCACCATGAGGGGCATCTATCATAATGAAAACTACTCAAATTATTTCTAAACTAAGTAAGAACATGTCATCCTTCTATTGAAATCTACCCCGATTCTCTAATCCAATGAATGTAGACTATATTGAGGTCAGTATTTAGTAGGAACACCAATCAATGGTTAAGTCATAACCATAAATCTATCTAAGTGAATTTCTACCAGAGGCTCTAGTGTTTTGAGGGCACAATATCATGCTATCCCAAAAGATGTCGCCTCCACATATTAAAGGATATAACTAAATTTTCCAACTCAATTTCAGGAATCAAATAGTTTTTCTGATGGTGTGTCGACAACCTCAATCCATATATTATCATAAATTACATATGAATCAATACATAATTGAACTCACCTCCATTGAAATCACGGAACAAAAAATACCTTATTTCCTCCCCATGTAGATTAAATAGAGGATCATTTTTTTATCCCCAACATAAACTCCTCAACGTATCTCTGGAACTTCTCAATCTAGATAAAATGCATCCCTTCATGTACACTAGTAGTCTAATGGGATTTAATCCTAGATAATTCATCTATATATCATGTGTAGTACAATTACAGAAAAATAAAACTATATACGTGAAATATAGTCTTTGTTGGATCCTAAGAAATAACTACATCAATATTCACCAGTTCCATAGATAACCCATGTTCAAAAATGAAGTCCCTTAAAAAGTGAACCATGTGGATCTAAAAATAAAATTTCAAGATATTTCCATAAATATGGTTCTTTATAGTATGTCTATGACCATCCTCAAATGCAATAAATGATCCTCTAATGATGCAGTGTAAATGAGTATGATATAATTGAACAAATAAAAAATATGTCCTTATATGGTTATATGATATGATTCATAATATCCATAGAAATAACTTTGGAATTTTTCACCCCAAAATTTATCACAAAGAACTCATGTTTTTGTGGACAAATCAAATTTAGTTTTTGGAATTTCATCAATGAAAACCCAAGACTAGTGGTATTAAAACATGATATTGATCTTCAGTTTCCAAATCATGCCACTCAAATAGACTAAGAGACCATCCATCCTTATGAATGGGTAATTTTTCATTATCATTTTATAATGGAGTATATATTAATCACTGAAAATTATCAAACTCATGTATTCATTTTTTACTAATAAAGAAGGATATTCCCATTGGGGAACACTAGTTATAATTAATCCCTTCTAAAATTGTTCCCCTAGCTACACCCTCATCACCTTGATATCATTAAGATATATTTATATTACATAAAATATGTTGGTGTAGTCTCGGGGTTCAATTCATTGTAGACGACCATCTTCCACAATATAGGTAGTCTCAATACATATTTATTGAATACATATATATTGTTCTTCATTTTTCAAGGAATAAATATTCTGGAAGAGGATAGTGTTCCCGTTTATAAACTCACTAATTGATGGGTGATGGGTTGTCAATTCAAACTCACATTTCTCACTCACTAAGCCATTAGATATATTTTTCTCACAAAATAGACTCTCATCCCATCTGTTTGAAGGTACCCAACTCATCTATGATGAGAGTCAGTGTGGTATCATACTCTGGATAAATAATCTATACCCTATATGATGTCATAAGGTTTTATCATGATGTCTTAGAAGTATCAAGATAGACTCTCTATTTTGGGTTCCAGAATGTATTATTGGTATATGTATGATATTGAAGAATCACTCCACTTATGAATCTTTAACCGTAATAATTTTCTAGAGTATCAACTAAAATCTCAATCTATCACATAAGAGATATGTTGACATGGAAATTATTGACGCATATGGATAATAGTACTGGTTTAAAAATAAAAAAGAAACAAATCATACCTTGAATCATCTCATGTGTAGATTGGTCACAACATTAAATTATGTATAACTACACCCACCCTTGACAGCCAGCTCCCTAATAAAAACATGGGACACTGGGAGGTTGTAGTGAAAAAATATCAGAGCATTTCCATCCACCTATATCTCCTCCCTCAAAATCAATACCTATTCATATACATACACAACATCCCTAGGGGTCTCCTTGATCACACCTCAGCGATCCCTGATTATGGTGTTACTTCTACCGTGGGGGTCAATCATCTATTTATCTATCATACATGGAATGATGGGTATAAAAATCATGTTCCATGTCCCCCACCCATAACATTTACAATATAATCCCCCAAGGTGATAGATATATCCTATACATGATCCCTAATTCATATATCTAGGCATATTAGTTCAATAATTTGAAGACCTCACTTGTCGATACCTCGACATCTAACACATTCTAGAAATTACACCTTCCTCAGGCAAATGATTCCCACTATCAACCGCAGCATCCTAGAGTCCATTTTATAATATGATCACAGTAACCAGATCTCACTCTAACACTCCTATATAGGTTTTAAGTCAAATGGATACTAAAAATCCATGAATATATATGAAGAGACCCATCTTGAACATCTATTCCTACAATAACCCATACTATACCATATCCAATGAGTAATATGTGAGGTCATTGAAACTTGAAATATCATCTAAAATTATCTTGACTCTATGATGAATATAATGAAAATCATGAATCCATATGGATCACATGAATTTGGTGAAATACTCCTCTTGAAACAGCTATGAGAATTATAACCATGAGGGAGTTGTCTCATTAATGTTTTGCATCATCAAAATATTTTAGCTCTCTACTGCTCCATGGAAATGATGGGCTACCATTGAAAAACATTTTGATTGATTAGGTCCTATATAAGCCTAAACGCATGGATCACCAACTCAATCAAATTCTCAATGTCCTAGGGATCATCTTTTCCATGATAACTCAATGGTATCTGATGCTAGAACTCACAGAGTGTGCTAAGCCTACATGAAATATCATCCCTCTCCACCGGTATTATCTACTTCATGAAAGGTGGGGGGGCTACTCCCTCCCTACCAATCAAGGGAAACATAATGATATGGACCTTCAACTGACTAATCACCACTCAATAATTCATTATCATGATTCAGTATCAGTAACTTATTTATATTTCTTTATAGAGGCTTCGTGACTGTGATCAATAGATACCATATGTTGATATGAATTTGTATACAGAGAAATTTGACATAAGAAGTAATATAAATATACTCAATATTATATGATTCATTTACCAGAATTTCTGACATAAAATTTTAGGGTATACTAAATAAAAAATAATGAATATTGAGTCCTGATAAAATGATACATCAGTAGACAGAAAAAACTATGTTCCTTAGCCTAGAATTCATACTCAAGACACAATAACACTATTTACAAAACTAAAAACCAGTCATAATAATGGTTACAAAACTAAACACCATCCAAAGGAATAAACATATATAATACAACTCGATGATGAATTAACCAAACAGGGTCTACATAGCCAGCAGAAATATAGGTGTGGTCCCCAAATCCCACCTTTAGAAGAAAAGGAAAAGTGAAAATTCTTGGGATAGAGTAACTAATATGGAATGTCATTCTTAAATAACCTATATGAATGCCCTGAATCATCTCCGTGCAATATAAAAAAGGAATAATATAATGATAATAAAATATATATTAAGACCATGAATGCAATAACCATTATATAATGCATTTGGTTGTGAATTTATAATGTCAATGTGTAAAGGGAATAATACACACCCAACTGAAAATGAAGTTATAAAAAGACAATAACATGATTAAGGGAAAACTGAGAGAGCCCAACCCTATAATTTTATGTTTGAAAATTATATAAGGTCTATGAACCAAATTATTAATATGATTAGCTATTCTCACAGCCAAAGTGACTAGATTATTTATAAAAAATGAAAAATGTGTAAAAATCCCATGTAGTTATGAATATATACATACCCAATAGAACAACTTGAAAATAAAAATGAAGATACAAAAAGATAAAACTGATATTAATTCCACCCAAAGAATTAGGGAATTGAAATATAATATATATATATATATATATATATATATATATATATATTCACACTCATATGTAGTCTACGTGGGGATAGAAAGGTGATATTGATTTGATATACCATAAAAGTCAATATTTCTTCTTAATATCCAATAGTCCATATATGATGCCCTGAATCAAAATAAAAATAAAAATTAAATGTTTTGAGGGCCCCAACCATCGATATTGTTCTCCATAATTGTGGGATACCCAACAACCATGGAGGGCCTTTTCCCAACTTGAGCTCACATGTGTTGGGTTATGACTACATTTATATGGGGCCTACAATATACATTGCAGAATAAAAGGCTCTGGCTATTTAAATAGCATGAAGGACCCATTCCATAGTGTAATAGGGGAGTACAAACCCCATGATCACTCTAATGATTATTCACTAACCACTGACATCATGAGGCGTAACCTGAAAAAGAAAAAAACTCAGAACACATCAAATTGTATCTTATAATCCAAAAATAATGATTACATCTGTTCCTATGTTGAAAAATAATCAGAATAGGCTAATCAGAGGTAAAAATATTATTTTCATATAAGTGATATAGGAGGAAGATAATTCAATGGGAACTACACATTGGGTATGGGGTCCCCATGACATGTGACATCACCCCCACCAACTAGATTTGTTCCTCCTTGACATAGATTGGGATTTCATGTCATATTACATGAAATGTACTAGATGTATATAACATGTCTCAACCATATAGGGCCATTCCTTTCCCTTTCTTCCATACATGTGTACCTCAATATGTTCTCGTCTACATGGTTGTGTCCAGTAATCATTGTTGTTTCTAAATACATGGATGTTCCATTTTACATTGGTTATTCCCATGATTCTGGAAATATTTGTTCATTTTTTTATCATAGTACATATGGATCCTCTAAAACAGGGTCACATAGCATGAGGTGGGTCTTCATAAAATGTGATATTTATCTTACCTAAAATTCTAGGCACCACATCCATGGATCTGTATGGAATATGTTCTTCACTATACACATTGTGCAGCTAGATTTTTCATAGAAAAATATATTTTTAACATTGATATATATCCTCCAATTATACAATAAAATCCACCATTTGAAAACACTAAATTATGGTTAGAACCTCTGACCATTAATTCAAGCCATATATTGTCCAGAAAATAGAATCCAATCATCTTTCAATGTTACTGTGTGCAATCTGTGTTCCTCCATTTTCTTGTAACGACTTCAAATCCAAGATCCTTTAGGAATCACCCATTATCCATTCTAATAAATATACGAATAGCAATAAAATTATATTTTCTCATATCCATGATGAATCTGAGTGTTATATCATGCTTGAACCCTCCTTGTAAATGTCAAACCTCGGCCTCATGGGTTGAGATCTAAGAATGTGATGAACTGTGCGGAAAAATACACATGAACAAATTCAAACATTCATTTTCCAATATTTCATTGAAACAAATCACATATATGGATATATTGTGGGTGATAGTAAATTCATCAAGGATGTATCATATCTAATAAATCAAAATAATTTCATTAGACCCCATGTGAAAAATCAACTAATCACAGATATATACCAAGATAATTGAATATATTATGGAAAAATAAAATAATATTTTAATTGATATTAAACATTAAATATATCAATTTTAGATCATACATTTTTTTAATAAGTAATTTTTTCATGATGAAGAATTTATTCTATATTCATTACCTCTTCATCCATGTCATAATATTGAATGTTCATCATCCAATCCCGACCTGTCAATGAAGAATACATATATTCCTCCTCCCAAATTTTCTAATGGATATTAACATAACCTTGGGTATTTTTCATGATTTGAGAATTATATAGGATGGGATTTAAGTAACTTAAATAAAATAAATAAATTAATAATATTCCTCTAATAGATTTCATCTCATTTTTTGGTGTTTCTAATTAATCTATGTATCTACAAAATGTTTATTTAAGGGAAAATATATTTTGAAATCTATGGGTGTTGCATTCATGACCCAAAAATTAATTGATTCATCTCAATATATATTATCAATTTTTTTAAAAAAAATTATAGTATAAAAATATTATAATGACCCAAGAGTGTGATTTTATGTTATAAAAACCATCCCATACAGAGTACAACTATATACATAACTTTTCTAACTTAATGTGAGTATTACTACTATTTAGTTATTAATAAAAAAGTTTTTTAGTTTATCCGAATACAATGGAATAATTTTTTTATTGGAACTTATATTTAGTCTCATTTTAATTGATAATAATTGGATTATTTTTAGATATTATTTTTCAATCATGGATATTATTATGCCCTCTAGGTCAAGATAGAAAATCCATGCCAGATATAAAATCCAATTTTATAAAATAAATGATTATAGAATTTAAAAGGAAGAATATTTAAAAAAAACTATTAATGTGGATTTATATATTTGGGGCATGTTGATCATACAAAATAATATTTTTAAATAATTAAATATCATTCCATAAGGTTGGAATTTTAATTTTATTAAAAAAAAATACATGAAGTATAGGATTCCTCTAAAAATATTTAAATGAAATACTAATAGTTATTGAGTAAGGTAACTTTTTTCATCACACCACATTATTGTCATTACTCGGTTATATAGTACTTTTTTCAAAGTAATTCCATTTTCTTGGATGTTTTAGATGCCTATTGTCCTCATTTTCCATTATATTTGGACATTGACATGGATAATGTCCATTATCCTCACAAATAAGACCCTGAATTTTCAGTGGTAATGAATGATGAAATGTTTTCCATTATCCATTTCAATTGAGCTCTTGATTATTCCTCTATAATTGGTTTCTCTATTCCCTCATATAACATCGATATAACATCATAAAATTGCCTTTAGAAAACATCTATTTAATTCCATAACTTTTAAAATCATTAATCATTGATTTAGTTCATAAATACACACATAATATGATCCCAAAAGAAGGAAAAGACTAGATTATATGGGTAATTACATAAATAACATTATAAAATGAAACATGGAAACCAATACTTTATTTAAATCTATTTTAAATTTTATGAAAATTTTATCTCTCCTTTAAAATAACACATTATAACCTATGGATTTAAATAATAAGGGGTGTGTTATGAATCCTGATAATGGAAAAATCAAACCCTAACATTATGAAAGTAATATATTTAAAACCATAGTCAAATAATGGTGACACAAAATGGGTGAGAGTCATAAATATGAACATTGAATCATTCTATATGATGATAAAATCAAGGAAACATTATAGTGTGGAAACAAAATAAAACATGAAATCATAAGCAAATGAAAAGACATACCATATAGACAAAAAAACAATCCTTAGAATAAACTATTAAGCACCATACATGGTATCTCTTGAGGCAAAAAAAATTACTAATATATTAGAGGGATATAAAATTTTGGGACCATCCATAACATTAATATTATTAATATTCATTTTTTGTCCACATATACCTCACAAAATAAGCATTTCAATCATCAAATTTAATCCAGTAATTATGGACTGTGGGTAATATACATATGACACCCCATTAGATTTATGATATTTACATCTACGTTAATAACATTCAGAAGATATGTAAAAGGGTATACACAATAATACTATTTTCTATAGAAAATCATTTGATAACTTTTTTAGTATAATTATTGTACATAAAGGATTACAGATATGTTTAATGTGAGTAAAAAGTGGTATATCTTAAACTGTGAATCATAATGATAGTATGGGATGTGTCAAAACATATTCCTACCTATACCATTGGAAATAAAAATTATTAACTCAAAAAAATTCTTATATAGAGAGGAAGATGACAGAACCCCTTACATATAGATGAAACTTCAAAAATATTTTGAGGACCTTTTTATTTTCTCATGAAATCCATGGCTGGACATTCGGATGGGGGAGATAGAGTAAATTCATTCACATTGGTTTTTTAGTAAATATCAATGGGATTTTTTACTGTATTTATAGAATAAGGGAGGATAATTCATTATAAATTTCTTATGTTATGTTTTAGACTCTATATGATATAATAATCTAAACCAAATAAAATAAAAAAAAATTCCCATTATTTTATCTAATTATGAGTGGTTTTCAATATTTTATAATTTTAATATCCAAATATATAAAAATAATACCAATTGAGATTTTGAAGTGTGACATTTTCATAAATAATTTATTTTAAAATATTGAAATATATTATAGGTATCATGTTATTCAATAATGAATTAAAAATAAGTTAATTGTATTAAAAAATATATTGTTTTAGAAGAAACTTGTATTTTGTCATAGAACCAATTTATAACATTATTTATGCCACCATTATGATATTTGGATGACAAATACAAGCTATATATATATAAGATTAAATTTTCACACAATTTGATGAGGTGACTTCAAAATTAATGTTTATTTTATCAAAATAATTATATAGATATAAAAATTATAACATTTAAATAGAAATATTTATTTAATATAAATTTGTTGTTTGTATGATATTATACACTTTTAAAAACATATAAAAAATAAATTGGAAATTATTAAATATATCATCAATTATATTTAAAAAAACTATTAACTAATAATAATATTTTATAAAAAAATTATTTATTTAATAAATTCATTAATTTTTCAAGAAAGTGTATTGATTAAAACTCTATATTTCAAAAAAATCATTTGTTCATGTCAACATATATTTTTCATCAAACATATTATATAATCATTGATAAACTAATAATAAAACTGGATAAATATAATCATAATTAATAAAAAATAAATTCATATTTCTAGTGTCATGATAATTAACCCCTTATTAAGCTATTTTAAACCCTACGTGTAATATGTGCGATGGTGTACTATTATATGGGTAGTTTAGAGAACATGGTTTAAAACATGATATCAATAATCATTAAATTCTCTTATAAATGGATTTATTCGTGTGTTAGTTATAGACATTTATCATGGGCATTGTCAAGGGAAAATCCCAATTATTCCTTCTCACTCAGAAGTTTTGAAAATTGGGACTCATAGTTTATGATCTTACTAGTCGACTTTATCACTTCATCAATCTATGTTAATTATAATTTACTATAACCCTTAATTTATAATCATCATAATGGTCAATTTAAAATAAATATATTATGAATGGTTAATAATATTAAAAAAATTTAAATTCTATATGATATATCAGTCAATAATAAAAAATTTATAGAATGTGTTTTCTATAATAATAAGGAATTTACTCATTCAAAAGAGAATTTAATTTATTAAATCATTGTTCATTAAATTCACCCCTTATTGTGAATTTCTACCATTGTCATTCATTCTACAAAAAAATAGACGAGGGAACTACAATTTTATTTCCACTTCTAGATCCCTTGTTTTCTCTGAACAAAAATGGTTCTACCATATGACATTAACATGGTGTGTTTTCTTCAGGAATATATATTTTTCACAATGATATGTCATATTCACTAGTTTTTACACATAATAAATATCATCTATCAGGGGTATCACTTATAGATTTAGTACATTTGAAGGTTTGGGTAAGTAGATAATCCAAAGGGATTAATTAAACACATCAGGTACTTGGGATAGGCTATGTGGGAGTTCTAGTTGATATGCTAAACCATTGATGTAATTAAGAATATATATGTTTCCAATTTTCTTTGTAATAATATTTCCCATCATCCCACAACTCATGAATTAATTCTATAGAGATATATGAAGGAAACACTTTTTCCCCAAATCAAACTTCAGGATTCATTAGTGACTGTATTTTTATATTTTTTCACAACATTGTATAGATATCATATGATGGTAAATGGTTTGAAATTTCTCTATAAATAATGGTAAAGGATAATGTCTCTTCATCATCTGCTCTCCAACATCATCTGGACATGTGAGAGAATGACCCCTTGGCTAATAAATAGCCACATGAGGTGCTCTGCGAGGGTTGTATGTTGATAAAAACATCATTGGAAATACATTCAACATGGTATCAACATTTATTCTATTTTTTTGAAAGATTCTAATATATTTACCATCCATATAAGGGTGATAATAATTAATAAAAAAATATAATTTTATTTAACATTCATTAAATGATTATCCAATACCTCGAGGTTAATAATGGATCTTGGCCAAATATATTGGAGACTATCCCCCCATGTAGTTTTGTAACTTCCCTAATGAACATCATGGTTAGTTTTTATATTGATAAATATTCCATTATAAAATTGAAATGTGTTTACTTTGTAAGGATATTTTCAATAACCCAGATGTAGTTACCACAATAAGATGTCATAAAGAGTCCTATAAATAAATCCATTGTTATATTTTCCCATTTCCATATCGGTATTGGAAAAGGTATCATAATAACCTTATACATTAATAATTTAGGAATTACTTGTTTGAATATCAATCTTTGAAATAGAAACATGGAAATCACACCCATTATATAATCCCACCAGATGGTATTATTCATTTATATATATATATATTGTTGCCTCCTGGATGAATAGATAAGCATGAGATATGTGTGTAATACAAACTATCCCACTTAATCATTATTTTTAGTGTTGGATGAAAATTTATTTCTATAATTATAAATATATATTTATCAATGTTGAGATTTTAAATATTTTAAGTCTTTATCAATATCTCGCCAATATATTATTGGGTCTCCTTGATTAATTAATCAACAGATAGTTGAGTAGTAATTTAAGAAAGGTAGTTTTAATAGAAAATTATTATTCCCATTATTTTCCATTTTATTTCCATTAATATTGAATCCAATTCAATAATCATCGTGGATAGGGCTTACAATTCCTTTCAACTCAGAGAATCTTCCTCTTTATGTTCAATCCCATGATAGTAATAGACTGAAAAATTGTAATCCGTGAAGAGATAATACCACCATCATTGGCCCAAATATATATTCTTTAGTTAAAATATATTTTTTATGATATTTTGTTTTACAGATCTATCAGAACTCATTCCTTTAATATTATTCATCCAAATCATTAATATAGTTATCAATACAACCAATTATAGATAATGGGATTGTATGTTTTTCTCATGGATCATTAATTTGAGGGAGGAATAGGATAACACTAAATCATATTTCATGAGTACAAATATAAATCCCTCTTTGGAGTAATATTTATAGATCACAAATACATCCCAACTACTGGATAATGTGAGAAAACATGTAGTGATTATCCACTTCATTAACTATTTAAGACATTAAACACATTTAACAGTCGATAAATAATTCAACCAAATAATTAATATGAATATAACTGCAATGAATCATAGATCATGGGGTGTATTGTTTTTATCATGGGTCATTAATTTGATGGAGGCATATATATCTCATTATCTTCATTTATGAGTACAAAACCAAATCCATTTTCTGAAAATTCTTTGTAGATTTGAAATCATTCCCCACTGGTGGGTAATGTGAGGATAGGTCTTGTTAATATACTCATAGTTAAATTTTTAATTCTCTACCCACAATCATCAGTCTAGATAAAAATAATTTGGTTTAGAGTTATACTGATTGGTGGGATTAATAATCCTAGTATTTTTTGCACAAAAAGATGATAGCGCATTGATATGTCTAAGGAAACTATGAATCTCCATCATAGATGTTTTTATAGGTAATCCTCTAATTGACTATATATTTATAAGAACCATATATAATCCATTAATAGTGATAACAATTTACGATATTATTATGCTCTTCAACCGAAATTCACATTTACTATACATAGAATATAAATTTTTCTTCTATGAGGTCCTAGATAATATATTTAAATACATTCCATGTTCTTCCATTAATTTGGATTAGATACGAATTAATTTTATAAAGACTAAAACATAAATATATATGTTATCCCTAAAGACTACATTTATTAATTCTATTAATGTAGTCAGATCATTAGTGTCTCCAAATGGAATTACTATGAACACATAGTTATCATATCTTGTATGAAAAGAAATATTGTTCATATTATCATTAATTAACTATACTTGATAATATCCTAACTTAATATTCAATATAGAGTAGAACTATTATTTTTGAAGTATGTAGATTAATTTCTAAATCCATTGAATTAGAATAATTTTCAATATAGTTATCTTCTTAATTTCAATTATAATCTACATAGGGGATCATTAAACAATAATTCTCCAAGATTAAGATAATTTATCTACATAAATCGAAGCATTTATTAATTTAAACACATTATCCAAATTTGTATCCAGTTTCTTCTTCAGATTTTCATGTTCATCATTTGAAATTTTAAAGGGAGTTTTTGGATATTGGAAAAATATATATATAATATTTATTATTAGACCATCCTCATATCTTCAAGGAAGACTAAACCATTCTCAACGAATCATGTTATAATATTCCATTATAATATGCATTCCATCCAGGATTATCTTTTCCGAAGTCTCAATCATTTGAGAAAGATATTCTTTCTCAAAAGGCATTAAAATTCAATATTGATACAATGACACAATAATTGATTCATCCCCATCCCTTCACATGTATATAACTAGAAGGTAAATTCATTATTTAGAGGTTTGTTTACATATTGTAGAAATTAATTATTTTCTATATTTTGGCAGAGCCAATCCATACCCTGAATTGCATTGAATTTTAATAAAGGTTGTCTAAGAAGGATCATAATGATTTTTATCCTCCGAATATGGATATGGGAGTAGTTATATACATGGGATATAATAATTTCCCCATTATTCATTTTAACCGTTAACTTCAGTTGTATATTTTTATGTGGTTTTTTCATAGTCACATTAAAGATTTGTGATATGAATGATGGGGTACAACTAGAATCAAATAGAATGGTATCTATTATTAAATGAATAACATTCATTAATTTCACCATATCAGTTTTAGGATCCCTCTTAGATATTTTTATGGAATAAGATCATCATTTCTCCATATTCCTTGTATGTTGTGGGCATCATTTATTATAATACACCCTTATCACAGTGTAGTGGATTTCATAGTGTTAATACATTTTTTAGATGAATCATTTGATAAGAGGATGGGGATTGAATGGAATATTATTTTATTCCCTCACACTTTCTATTATCTCATATTAGAGTTAACTATATAGGTTCCCTTTTCTCCATACATATTTCATTTCATTTTCCCTTTAAAATAATTTTCAGGATGACTCTTCACAATCTTTTGACAAGTTGGATGATGGTGTTTCTTTTAAAAATTATATTTATCCGTAAATATTTTAGAAAAAGAAATACTATTATGTTCTTCAAATATATAGTCTCGCAAGACCCATGATATTTAAAAATATCCCTTTTTAATTTGATGGACCATTGGAATATTTTATTAATGATTTAATATTATCAAATTGTAAACTGTTTTCATATATTCACCTTTATCTGACAAATGATACAATAAAAATTACTTTCAAGGTCTAAGAAAAATTTAATGAATTATCATGAATTATATTTGACATTTAAATCAAATTCCATAATAAGTTATATTATCTATTTCTCACAGACAATTAACTCAATATAAATTTTAGTATGAGATTCAATAAAAAAATTATTAACAATTTAAATTTTTCATAATAGTTTTCAAATCATCACTTATACATCCTAATCTATCTTAAAATTTATTTTTAATGACCATAAAAAATAAAATTATACATTTATAAGATAAATAGATATCATGCCCTTCCCTTTTTCAGAGCATTGAATGATGGATAAGAGATTTTTTAATGTGGTTGATACACTGTTTGATGGTTAAGGGATCAATATATCCAATTAATGTTTTGGTACATTATCACATAATGTAAACAATAGAAACAAGTACTATTTTATGGATAGATTTGTTCCCCTATGAATAGTGTCTATATTGAAAAAACTATTTAATTTATTATGAATTTTGAGGTTGTTATCAACTTCGTCCCCTCTTGGTTCGGGAAATTCATTTGGCAATTTTCCATAATTTTTATTGATTTTATTCCTCCTATTTCTATCCATTTACAAAAATAACCTGAAAATTATGGATGAAAATAATTAAAATATTAAACATATATAAGGTAAACACTTAATATTTTATTTATAACTTATAAATGACACATATTCCTTAACTAATGAATATCTATGTTTTTATATAAGTAATCTTTTGTCTATTTTCTTAAAAAATTATTGGAATTATTTTTCCCTTATTTATGGTTTGTATAGAGCTTTTGAATTTACCAAAGGTTATAGGTTGATATTATCTATGACACAATGAGTTTTTAAAAATAAAACTTTTTTGATAGAATATTCAAAAAATAAAAAAAACTTATAAAATCAATAATATATTATTATCTAAAAGTTATAAATTCATATTTTATAAATTTCATTTAAAAAAAGAAATCATTTCTAAAATCAGTATTGAGAAACCGTATTATTGCAACATTTTGGTGTTTTTCTAAAAAATATGATTTTTTTTGTGAATTGTGAAAATATAGATTTTTGTAAAACTGTAATTGATATTCTTTTAAATTTATAATTATTAATATCATTTGATCTCATATTATTATAATTAATCTATAATTCTAAATATTCTAATTATTTTCATAGAAATCATCATTATAACTTATTTAGGTTTATGTTCATTTTTTTCCATAAAAAATTAAATTTTATAAAAACTGTATGTGATCAGGTTTTGTGGGATAATGTTTAAATTAATTTTTTCTATTGTAGAAAGATAATCCTAAAAATATATACAATTTTATTAATCATGAGGTTTATATTTTTTTAATATGACCAATTTTATTTTATGAAATGTGTATTATAATCATTGTAAAAGTAATCACATCAGTAAATGGTAAATGTGGTAAACAAGGATAAAACTATAAGTAAACACATTACAAAACACTATAAAAGAAATTATACAATATTATGAGTGGTTTTATATATAATATATTCTTTATGAGTTAGATAATGTATTTTAAAACATAATTTTAAATTTGGAACTCAGTCTTGATGTCTATATTGATAAGTCATAGTTTATTTAAATTATTATTTTTATTATATTTAAATTTAAAATCATTTTTGGAAGAGGAATTTTGTTAATTCCTTGATCCAGAAGCCTAGGAACCATAATTTTTTATATGTTATCAATAAACTTTCATAGAATAATTTTTATTACATGATTTCATGGTGATCTGATTTTAACTATATTATCATGGATTTCCTAAAATAATTCCATGTTTTTTGGGTTTTTATATAAAATATGATGTCATACATATTTAAAATCTCAATTAGATAAAATGGTTTAAATTTTTTTAAATCCAAATTACCATTTTTTAGGCTCCATTTGATATTTTTTCATTTAATTATGTTATCATGGTGAAGCTTTAAGTTACCAAGGTTATCATTTACAAAACATTAAAGTGGTGTAAATATGATATAAGTCTTATAAATTATCTAGAACATGTGTTTTTTTAATTTGATTAAACATTAACAATAATATATTTTAAAATACATAAATTTATTTCAACTTTAGATTTATTATAACCTTAATATTATTTTATGGAAATAAAAATTAAAAATTACCACTCTCATGATTTTAATATATAAAATAGTTTGTTACTATGATAAAAAAATATTTGTATAATGATTCATTTTAAATATCTACCTTAATTTATTACGTAACACATGAAAATTTATTTTTCAAGTAGTTGAAAATTTACTTAAATAATATTAATAGTTTTTAGTGTTATTTTTTGGGTTAGTTTTTCCCCCATAAATATTATTGATATGAATAACATTTTAGGGATGTGAGAATGGACTATATTATAATTCCACTATTTTTAGGTTGTTTTTAACGTCGAATGAAATGGATAGTTTCAAAATTTATATTAATGGTATTTTATTCTAAGAATTATTTTAATCAATGACTTTAAATTCATAAAATTGTTTAATGGAAATTGAATGAGGAATACATTAAAATATCATCCATAGTCCATTTTTGAGACATTTTGTTATTTATATTAACTGTACATAACAATACATTGTAAACAACTTTTCTATCATAGTAATTGTCAAAATGATTAATGGGGGGTTAAAAATATGATATGGTTGGAGAACACCCTCAACGTTTCATAGTTTGTATTATGATTATATTTAAATTATTAATAAAGTTATATTATATTTATATATTTTTTATAAATTTGTCCAAGAAAATTGATTTATATTAATTTAACGAATTAATAAAATATTTGAATGTCCCTCCCATAATTTCTAAATTAAACCCAATATTCTCTTCTATAAAAACTTGAAAATTAATTTGGATAAACAAATACTATCCCAAATACCTTCCAATATCCCTACCCACATTCTTGAGACAAAAGTGATCCTTAGATAGAAAAATAATATGATTCCTTTTTAATGATTTTTAAATAAGTCCAATGTTCACCAAAAATGACTTTGGGAAATAATTTATGTTTAAAAAGGACACTATGTAAATAATTTTATAAAATATGTTTTTGGAAGTGAGAAATTTCAGATCTAAAACAATATACAATATTGGTATCTCTTACGTGATAATTTCTAAATGTTTCTTCAATCAATAGGAGGGAAAAAGTAAAATAAATTATTAAACCATATTCACAAATAGAGGAAAAGGAAATAGATTTTTTTTCATGAAAATAATAGGAGATGATTTCCATAAATGGAAACTTGAACAAAGAAAATCCACAAATGAAATGAGATTCGTAAGGAAAATACTTTACCATGTAGATAATATTCCAAATAAAAATTAATGGAAAGAGATAATATGACATGGATCATTAACTACCATGAATTATATGAATTATTTTTTTAAATTTCATCCATGTGGTACTAATTAAATTATACATGGAATTAATTATGGATTACATGTAGTTATTCTGAAGAAAATGAGATTGATACAAGGAAAACCGTTGAAACGATTCTAAAATTTTACATGATTATTAGAGAAATATGTGATAACTTGAGCATAATTAAATCCATATGAAAAATAAAAAATAAAAAATATAACTATTTTCATATTAATTCCCTCATGAACATATCAATATATTCCCAATTTTGTGGATGTATAAAACAATGAATGATAATTTAGTTTAGAAACACCTTACCAATTATTAACATTCATGTCGAGTTATGTTTAATGAATAAGTTTTTATTATGAAATGAAATATCATTTCTTATTAATTATTAAAGATTAAAAAAATTAAAAAAATTAGTATAAAAAACATAATAAAGAATTTATTTTCAAAACATTAAAATATCCTATAAATATGTTAAATTGAGAAAATATTCCTTACCTAGAGTATATAATTTTAATTATATGTCCTTTATATAATGTATAATACACATATATAAATAATTTTCTTCTAAAAATTTTAAATAGTAATTACGTTATCATTATAAAATTTTTCATTTATTTGTAGGAGACATTTAACTACAATAGTGGACAACACCACAAATGTTATTGCAAAGATGTTCGGTTCGTACATTCAAAATGAATTCGGCATGTTGATAATGGCCAAATTATAAATTTATCCATCATGTACTGATTAATAATAATGATAAATACAATTTCTAAAAATTAAATATACTTTTAAAACCAATAATGAAATATGGTTATAAAAAATCAATTATGTTACATTCTTGGGGATGATGGCTTATACGAACACAATAATAACATCTCCATTTTTCAATGCACATAATTGAAATAAGAGATATATTACATTATATATATATATATAATCATAATTATATCATATATATATATATATATATAATATAATGACATAATATATGTTTTTATATACCATCGACTTATGTGGTGATGAACAATGAATCAAATTGTTTGGTGAGCTAGCTATCCATATATACACATGGGGACATTATTATATTTGACTGGATCTATAGATAATAATATATAAAATTAATTATCATTATATATACGTAATAATTTCATTAATATCAAATATATATATATATATATATATATATATCTGTGTGTAAGGTACATCATCATTACCATCCATGAGAGGCATTGATGGTATAAAAGTTACATTGTTTCATGGGGTAATAGTTTTGAATGCACATGAATGATTGTTTCATTTTTTATATGATGGAACAGGACATTGGTATGGGCTATTAAATTAATTGAATATCATATAGGTATTTAGAAGTTACTGGTTTTATTATTTCATCATTGCATACAAATATTTAAATGTCGAAGAAAAAAAACATAAACATTTGGTTAATTTTCATACATATTTTTAGAGAACCCCCTTTTCTTTAAACCATTATATAGTCATGGAAGCAATTAATACCAATATAATACCAATATAACAAGGGTATAGGTTTTTTTATGGTATATGTTTAGGAATTGGTCATTATAGTGTTCTCAAAGGGTTTGATAAATATAGGAGATGTGGTTCCCTTTTATATATGAGGGTAGGGGTACTATGGGAATTTCATAGGTAAATAAATTAACATATATGAATTTTTGAGGAAAATTGAAAAAATTGATATTATTGTATTATATGATTGTGATGATTATAAATAATATCATTCAATAACATTTATATATGAATAGGTTATGTTTTAACCCTTATCTAATAAACATTACCCCATTTTATCGCTTTTGTAATTTACTTTAGTATCAGTGTTTCCTATTATTTAGGGTTTAATAAATTTAATATAAAAGGAAAAGTGGCCACAAAAGAAACATAATATTTATATTCAACCATATTTCATTCAATTATTTGATGAAAGGATTTTCATAATTTAATAAAATTAAATAAAATTAAATATATTATAAAATATCATTAATTTCATTTTTGTTACTATTTATTTACTTTGACATTAACATAACTAAGATTAATATTTAATTTTAATATAAATAATTAAAATATACCAAGTATATTATATTTATATATATGTTTATATGGAAAATGATACTCAACTAGTAAAAGTTACATTTAGAGTGTATAAAATAAACTCCATTATTTTTCTTCTATTGACACAAGCACTTTGTAAGAGTTCTAAAAAAATAAGATAATTGATATATTAATATTAATTTAAAATAAATTAATAAAATAAAAAATTATTGAACTTTAAATAATAAATTTATAAACACATAGATGACTTTTTATCCTATTTAAAGAAATTAACAAAAATTAAAAAAAACTGTGTGATTTTTTAGACTTAATCCCTTTATTAAAATATTATGAAGTTAAAAAAGGTATTATTTTAAAAAAATTGATATTCCAACAACATAAATAACTCATTTATGTTATGATTCCCTCATCATGATGATTTTCATAGTTAGAACATTTTTTTGTCCTCTCATTCAACAATAATAGGATGGTGTTTACAATAACATTTTCTATGGATGATAATAGTCAGTTGGATTTGACCAATTGATGAGGAGTTCCCTATCCACTATATATGCATTCTTCTATTAAAAAAATAGAACAACCTGATTGGGTGGTATGAATACTGGGGATTGTGGTTAGGGGTAACATTACTAAGGACTTGGAATGTTTTTATTGGGTACACCACACATATAAAGACCGTGAGGTATAATTACATAACAATGGTTTATATAAGGAGGTATAAAAGACTCCATTTTATGTCCTCCTACAACCAAAACGTCATCTAGATCTTTTCATCAAGTTGTCTATAGGCCAAATAATGTTCCACCTTCACTTTATAGATGTGGAGGTCATAATGTTGGATTTTTACCACATCGGTGGAATCCCCATGAGGGTTTAATAGTAAAATAATTCTCTTAATCACCTAGTAAATTGGGGGATATATACAAGAGGATATTTGTAGTGAAGATCATGCAAGGACATATATCACTAATCTTGAATCATTATCTACCCTTCCATATTTATTTTCACATCATGATAAATATGGACAATTTATTGAACATTCAAGTAGAGAATATGGAATATTTTCAGAACCAATGCCTTGTGGCTCTATATTGGATGAGTTTGGGGGGTTCATATGATAACATTAGAATAATGTTAATATGATGATTGATGATAAAATTATCGGTAATGGAACCAATAAGGTTGATAAGAATAATTTTAGGAGACAATATTATGTGGGTTTTTCAATATAGTCAAGGATGAGTGGATGGTTCTATGTCAAAGAAGCAGGTAATAGTGGAAATCATGGTGTTTGGGAACCAAGTCATACTAGGCCTTCAATTCCAGTACATGTTGTAAATATAGGTGAGGAATGTATTGAGGGGGATATGATCATGTATATTAGTTATCTAATCTAGTTCTTATATGGATGGACCAAGGATGAAATCAGGTGTATTGATTTATTTATTTCAAACACCCATACGAACACAAGACTTTGACCATATCTCCTCAATATTGTTGGCGTTTGACTAATGATTCATAGTGAGACTCGGTTGTTGTCCATCATGGGTAGAATAGGGAATATTAACATCAGTCCTTTCCTAGCACCATCTAGTGAGATATATAAATAAAATTTATTTTATTTATACTTGGTAGTAACTCTATGATTTTCAAGGTGGGGTATTGATCCTAAGGATCAAGGGACACCCATTTTGTGAATCATACACACCATTTTTATCTTCATGGAAGTTCAAGTGAATCGAGCTGCTGATGGGTTAGGTTATTACATTGGTGTATGATAAGAGGCACTCGTCCCCCCATTAATATCCATTACAGTTGTTCACAATCAACGGATTTGTAGAGGAAACTATCCTACTATCATCGAGCTCAAATTCCTACCCCATTCAAAATTATTCAAAAAAGATGATATCATAACTCGATGCTATTTTTTGAAGATATTTATTAAAATTTTCTCCATAAAATGAGCCAAGGATAAATAAGGTGTCATTTTGGATTTGTAATATGTTGAAACCCAGGAAGAGAGGATATATCATGATTAATTGGCTATAATAGTATGAGGGAAGGGGCCCAATACACCATCATCTTCTAGAAGGGTCTGTATCCCCCAAAAATAGTTGCAGGAGAAAGTGGAAATACTTTGGGATAGAGATTGAAGGTTATAAGAGATTTGGGAAAGAATCTAGACCATATAGTATAGGTATCATAATGAACCACCATCTACCTTCCAATCTTTTGGATGAATATGATATTCCACAACTATCCAAAAAAAGATATGTTAGAGAGGATCACCCCTGATGGGAATGAAATTCCATAGTTTGATCTCACTCTGATTTCAACATGGGTGAAATTTCTTACAGGTCAAAATATCTTGTGGATATGGATTCCCTAGAGCACTAGTGTTGGGAGGATGATGCTTTGATCACCAAATAATGGGACATTATTGGAGGGAAGCGTAAAAATTTTTCCAATGCTAAAGAATCAACCCCAGAGTCACCATCTCATGATATCATATCAAAATACTTTAGTGGAATGGAGTCCTAGGGATCTACCTTTAGGAATAAAATTCCTCATGATTAAAGGGAAGTCACCACTAAGGATTATGTCTAAATTTGGGTCCTCTTTTGTGAGGTAATCTTCCATCTTCTTATTTTGATACAATAATTAAACACCAATAACATTTATAATCTCTAAATAATTTATTTATTCAATGAAGTGGTCATTTTGATAGGTCTATGATACATTCATTGAGAGAAGTTAATGTTCCTATATAATTATAATGGAACAAATTTTGGAGTCTAATCTAGAGTAAATAACTGAAGAGGTGTCCTTGGAGGGAGATTTATATGGGCCTGTAAATTCTCCATTCCTCCAAATCATCTATGTTGGGCCTTTACCTAGATTTTGGGTAGAAAATCCTTCTAATAATAGGGAACATATCAGTGGATGGGTAATCATAAAGATCACTTTGTATCCTTGAGATATATATTAGTTTACATTCACATGTGTTTTTAAATCCATGATTTTTCATAAACATGAAATACTTACCATGTCTCTTATATTTCACATATATAAAGTATAAATAATTATAGGGCCTCACGGTTCCTTTGTGGGTTCGTTCCAGTGTGGTGGGGTCTTGAGTTGTGGGCCTAATGATTGAAGGCCTTGGATTAGACACACTAGCTGGGGTGGTAGCCACTAGAGATTTTGTTGTTGATGGGGCGTTATAAATATATGATACACTTTCCATCACAACAAGTAATTCACTTATCAAATAGTTTATATTCAATATGTTTTTTATACACATTGATCTATATAGTATAGTGTTTCCAATAATAGTTCATGAAGATGTGTCCCATCAATGAAGCATGCATGTGAAGATCTAAGATTTTATGTTCACCCCTGTGGTCAGACCATGCTTAGTTGGGTAGAGACTTCTTAGTGAAGATACCCTCGTTTGGGAACAACCACCCATCGTGATAATAAATGAATCCAGGGAGCTTGTCTAGATTGAGGATTTTAAGGGTACCAATTTTTCCTATGGGTTTTGGAAAGATAATATCCCTCATCACATAGAGCACATCCCATAATTATAAATTCCTGAAAAGGATCATACTACTAACTTTCTGAAATCATTTGTAGAGTACTACTATATTCCACCCGAATATCATGAAAAAATACTATATCATATTTCTCAGGAGGATCGAATGGTTTGCAAAAATTTTTGGAGGGAATCCAGATATTCATCACCAACACATCCTAGGATTCCCTGACTAGTTTAGTGGGATCCCTCCACCATTGGTTAGATACCCTAAGGATAGGTAGTATAAAGTAATTATAGTACAAAAAATCCCCCTATCAGAAGGGGATTTTTTTAATTAGAGTTGGTTATTACCCCCTCTAAATATATTTTTGGTGGTTATGGGTAACCACCACTCTTGTGACTTCCATATGTTGTTAGAGGTAGTTTTTGTAAACTAATGGTAAGGTAATGCTCAATTAGAAATGGTGAAATAATTAATTATTTAATATATTTATACAATATCACTAAAAATGGAGTTATATAATTTATTTAAATACATATATTTATTATTATGAATATTAATATATTTTTATATGTATAAGTATTATAATATTTTAAATTATTAATATATATATTATATTATATACATTTTATATATTTGAAATATAATTTATAAAAAATTAATTAAATTATGTTTAAATAAAATTATATAAAATTAACATTATATAAGTATTTTATATAAACTACAATTTATACAAATATTTATATAAGGTTATATGAAATATAATTTTATATAATATATAAATAATTTTTATCTTATATAAAATTAATAATATATGTAATATAATTTATAAAAACATTTCAATTAATATTCTATGTAATAAATTTTATATATATATTTTTTTAATATATTTCAATACATATATTTATTGATATGTACATTAATATATATGTATTTCAATAAATATACTGGTCTAATATTTTGTACATAAATTTATATTTATTTTTATTAATATTATTTTATATAATATAAAATTGTAAACAATATATTTAAAAACATAGCTAACATAATTAGATTGTTAATTAAAAAAACTTCAAGCTTGGGGTCTTTATTATGTATTTTTTAAGTAAAACTTATTAATATATATATTTATATTATATGTTTATTCTTTTATATTATATATAATTAATTTTATATGAAATACAATTTATATAAATAAATATATATTGATTTACACAATGTTGTATAATTATATTTTACAATGCTTATAAATAAAAGTAAATAAATTAAATAAGATGATATCAAAGATTTATATAATATGTTCATATAATATATTCACATAAATTTATATATTGTGAGATATATATATATATATATATCAACATATTATGGACATTTTACATTATAAAAATTTGGGGTTTACAATCCCATATAATTTCATAAATTAGAGTTGGTTTTGAGCCACATCTAAATTTTGATATTAGATGCAGTTTTTGACCCCCTTATATTTAAGACATTAGAGGCGGAGTAACCCCTCTATAATCTAACTAGATATTAAAAACATTTTATTAAATTTAGAGGGGTCCATATCACCCTCTAAATTTGATAAATAAATATGGTTCTACATAACCCATCTAACTGCAATTTATGAATAAAATGAATTTAGAGGGGGTTCATTACCCCCTCTAAATTTGATGGTCATAAGTGGTAGTGCATTACACACGTTATTTATAAAGAAAATCACTTTAGAAGGGGTAGTGAATAACCCCCTCTACATAACCACCTCAAATCATTTTTTTTATAGTGTTCTCCCCCTATGTGATGGATTTCAACAATATATCTAAGAGAGTGCATGTGTAAAGGTATGAGTTGGATGTTTCTGGATATGAAATTACCTCAGAAGACACTAAGTAACTTCTTGTGGCTGATTAATTTCATTCTTAGCTATATGAGAATGTAAGAGAACATGAGGCAATCAATAATAAAAAATAATTAAATCAACAAATTGAGTCAGAATTTGGAATTGTAGATGCTAATTTAGTGTCATTTTATTGACATGAAGTGGAATTTTTTACCAAATAAGGTCAGTAGTGAATCTAAGATGTTGTGGATCGTATTACAGATAAATGGGATAAAATAGAGGTGGACAAGCATCTGCAGACACACGAGGTCATATAGAAAAGGTTGCTTGGCCTTGATTTGTGCATTTACGAGACTTATCATTATGGGGATTATTTTTTAAAATATTAAGGTGACTCCATCATATGGATGTACTTCATAAATATTTATTTATTATAGGTTATACAATTATTGTTTATTGAAATTCCATATGTCTTATTTTTTCATCAATATCATGCTAAAAAGGCAATCAAATTTATGTCATTAAGACCATTTGAATCATGACCAGTGGAATAAAAAATTTGAAAATTAGATTAAACTCATTTATATGATATTTTATATAGGTTATGGTAGGTCCAGATTTTAATTTTTCATTGAAAATATATATAACTAATTTCTTTAGTAACTGGTATGGTGTGATTCTAGTGGTTTAAATTCCTATACCAATGTGGATGGTGCACATTATAATTCCACATGATAAAAAGGAAAATTGGTTGGGTGAAAATTTAATCCTCGGGAGTTTAAATCTAAAACTAAAGATAATATGGGATGAGGATAACCATTTAATATGATTGAAACAAGATTTTGATAAAATTTATATTGAAAATTTTTCATTGGTGATGTGGTCCCTATAAAAGAGGTGAGCAAGATTGTCCATACATCATTTTCATTAGATAATCAATTAATTGATGATTTAAAAAGATAATTTTGTTTGTGCTCCTTATATAATAGATTCCCCTATTTATCTATGGAAAATGATAGCATTTTAACACACTTATACCATCATATTGGATGTTAATCCAAATCAAGAAGACATAATGTTTGTCAATGGAGGAGTGGGATGCTCAAGAAGATTTTAAAAACTAAAAGGGATAAGTCATCAAGCATCATGAATATCAATTGGAGTCTGTTAAATCTAGATATTGAATACAAGGTTCTTGGTAGAATTAAAATATCATCTAGGGTGAATATGTGAGCATAGATCTAGATTGAGTTATAACGATAAGAGTTCTGGTCTCTCATGAATATTAGTTTAAAGTCATAAAATTTTTAACAATGTGTGTTCTTTTTACTGGAGTCTCTATGAGTTTTTTCAGGAAACTACAGCTTTGGTTCATGTGTGAAAGGTCATGGTTTGATAAAATTTAAGGTTATATAGCTTGGACCATAGGGTGGTGAGTTTTTTTGTAAATGACAAAAACAACCTCGATTTGAATATCGTTCACTATGTCAAGGTACTAGGACATATTATTGTGGAACTTAATGGTTTGTTTCTCATGGAGTCCAACATGATAGAGGAGAAAAAGAGTAGAAGGTTTATATCTAATTTATTTTAGAACAAGTGGATTCAGTTTGCACATATTTGGGTTTTCAATGGCCATAGTGGAATGTCTCATGGGGGGTTTTATCTTTTCATTTTTCATTTTCACATTTGGCCTAGTCATTATGGAAGATTTTTGGGTCACTTTTTGAATATTTTTCAGGTTTCCCTCGTTTTATTTTTAATATAAAGGGCATTTTCTCATCATTCTATGAGGTATTTTAGTGTCATTCAAACCAAACAAAAAGTATCATGGGGCGATAGAGTTGAAAGGAAGATGTTATGAAAATAAAATAAATAAAGTCCCAACATTAGACCCAATACCAAAATAGTATTCCCCAGGAAGTGTGTACATATTATGAGGCCATGATGTTTATATCAACCGTATATAAGAATCAAATAGAATGGTGTGAAAAATGGAACTGTGGTTCAATGTCGAAAGAGGTGTGTGGTATCATGTCCTACAAATTTTTTGGATTTGTAGTTAGTCCCAATATAATGGGTCGAAACATTATTTTTATAATATTAAATAGGTAATAAAGACACATTTTGTTTTAGGTTGTGGTTCTAGTACTATGGGGGTAAGACCTATCAAATGATGATGATGTATAGGGGGACATTTGTCTATGAATTTCAATAGGATAAAAAATAAAGATGTTCATTGATGTCCCAAATGGAGGACTGGATGAAAATATTTTAAGGAAATAATATTTAGACTATGATACTTCCACTACTTTATGTTCTTGGATTTTAGACTAATGAATGGATGTGTTTTGAAGAAGTTCGTATAGAGTAAAAGACAACACAAACAAAACAGAATAGCAGGCCCAGAAATTCATATTCTAATACTCTATATCTGAAACATGTTTCAATAATTTAAAAGTAAAATTTATTTCATAAACATAATTATGGTGATGCATGTGTTTCATGAAAGGAAATATAAACCATTCATGAAACAAATAAACTTTCCATGGCTTATTTTATATAGGTTATGGTCACATTATTCAGAAAAAAGTAGGTTTCTACCAGTATAATGACATGGATGATAGAAACAGATGTCGGTGTGTCCTCGATAAAACCATATAAAATTAAATAGGGAATTAACCAATAATTAATTGAGTTATAAATAGGCATAACAATGAATAAACATATCTCATAAAAATAACACAACGTTTAGGGTCCTGAAGGGTTGTCTTATAGAACGTATTTTTGGGAATGTTTGTTTGTTATTAACATGGAATAGAAGGAAATACCCAGAACCCTAATACCATGTGATCCACTACCTTTGGGAGAAATAAAGTGTGTAATGCAATCTCACATGTTACATGGAATCACATAGTATGGGTGAGTATAGAATCCTTCTTGGTTGGGACACCATGACACATACATCCTTTATTAGAATGATCAATTGCAAAGAGGAGAACACTTGTTGTTTTAAGGACTCAAAAAGAACAATTGAATGTGTAAGGGAAGTTAATCATGACATCCTAGAACTGAATCTAAATTGCTGGAAGCCAATTTTTATGTAATGGATACTTTCTATATTCAAAACTAATGTTCCATGACTGCCTTGGTCAAGGATTGGGTGAGTAAATTTCAGATCAATCATTGACCAAGTTATAATCATGGTAAATTATAAATTTCACATGAATTCATTTATGTCCTCTACAATGAATTATATGTGAACCATTTTTTGCTGGAACCTTCACAATTAGGGGACCAACTCATAAAATAAGGATGATGTGGATTGAAATTATATAAGTATTGAAGTGTGAATTTTAAAAAATATTGATGTTTGGGTTGAGTTTAACACTCTTGGGGAAATTCCATTTTTCATCAATGCATATTTAATGGGTGAAATGATGGGATAAGGACCAAGTGATTATCAATGAGTGGTTACGGGAATATATCAGTGATTTTCCTAGACCCATGATGATGTATCAAGGGGTCCCTTTGTATCCCATGATGTAAATATCAATCCAAATGTTGTTATCTAATGACGAACATTTCATGTCTAGTACCGGAGTGAGACCCACTCATATGATGGCTAGAGAATCATAAATTTTGTGTCATACAATAGAAACATGATTTATGTATTTTTACATAATTGGGAATTCACACCAATCATTTAGTTTAACATCATACTATGAGGATGAGGCCTCATGCAGTTTAACATCTCATGAAAAGGATGTTTTCCTATAGTTTAGAGTCATGTGAACCTGAAATAGTGGGTAATGTCAGTATATTCAGAAAGAATGTAATTCATTAACCAGACTTAGTGGGGTCCCTATGATAGGCATGTAAAATGATGATTTATTATGAGGAAATGTACTCGCCTATGGAGAATAGTTCATGGGTTGTTGTTAGATTATGTTCTTATATCTTAATCCAAATATACTAAAAATTGTGTTCATAAATAATGGAAATATATGGATATCTTATTTGTGAGAAATGGATGAGAGTGTGGAACACATACAAATGTTGGTACAATGAGGGATTTTTTCTAACAAACATAAAGGAAATTGTTTTATTGTTTAAGGGCATGATGCGTGAACCAATATGGGTGAGATTGATGGTTTTTCTTGAGTGAACCACACATGATTATAATGTAAGTTCACATGGGGGCCCAACATATTTTTCTATGGAATATGAATCTCAATGAATAAGGGTAACATATTTTATAGTCATATGCAGGGGTCATTGTACACCGTTTATTATCTTGATGCATGGAAAAAGGGGATGATGCTAGCTTAATGTCGTGGTGCATGGAATGAATGGGTTTTTTTGTTGAATGATCTATATTTTTTCCATAAGATCAAACATGAAGTTAAGAATGTTAGTAACCTACCTCACACCATAAAATAAACCTGGAAACTATTTTCACATAGTTTAAGTTAATAATTCTTGGTCTTGAAGGAGGCTTACAGTGTCTTGAATCGGGGGGGGGGTACAAATATTTCTGAGTGACAACCTATGGGGAGTCATCATATACCTATGAATCAAATAAAAATATATGTTTACGAAAATCTGAAATGTGAAAATAATTAATAAAAATTAATATAGAATCTAGATGATATCAAAATAAAGAGATCATTAAATTTTATTATTAGGTTTTAAATGAAAATAATTTTGTTTTATTTAATTAAATATTATTTTCAAGAATGTGGAATGTAGAATGGGTTTCAAAAGTAGTTTAGAAATGAATAAATGATGGTATATTTGTAGTTTGTAAAATAATATTATATTTGTGTGCTATCGTCTTATGGAATTATGGTTCAGGTGAAATTCAATGAACATATTAATATGATTGATCAATATTGGGTGGGAGTCAAGATGAGGTATATTCATTGGTCATGAAATCCCCTCCTCAACAAAAAATATACATTTTACCATGTTTAGATAATTTATGGCATTTCCAAATTGAGATTGTATTAATTCTATTTTAAACATGATTATCCAAAATGAGAAAATGAAAATTCCTAATTTAGGGTAATAATTAAAAATTTTAAAAGAATATTCTAGATTAATAAATTAAATATAAAAATTTAAGAATGAGTAATATTTTAAATTTGTTAATTGAAATTTTAGAATTCCTAATACAATATTAAAAAATAAATAAATCTATAATGAAAACCCCACTTTGGCTACATCATCATATCACATTTGGTAATTACCTTCTCTTCCTATTTATGTAAGGGTAAGGTGTAATGGTTAATGAAAAAACAAAACATGAAATAATCCAAGAGAGATTATGAATGGTGAGGGCCCTATGAAATGGAACTATTTAGTTTAAATCCATGTAGAAACTATATTTAATGGCCTTATTAAGAAACATTCATAGAAAAAATGTTGTAGTTATGCCATGAATTTTTGGGGTACCCATCAAATAGTGATTTCTATTATATATGACTTGTATACACTACTTTCCAGGTAAAATATTCTCGTTAAAAAAATGATTCATGGTGTGAATAATTTATTTCGTATTTTAAAATATCTATTTTTCCCTGTTTATTCTCTATCAGCCACCATTGGTGTCATTTGATCTTCTATTATCATGGGAATATATATTGAAGTTGTGATCATTGAAATTATTGCAATATTTTCTAATTTTTCATAAATTATACAATCATACCAATTGTGGACATATCATAATATTCCCAACAACGAATTTTCTATTAAATCATCAATATCAATGTATTTTCTTATGAACAAAATGTTCACTAAATGAATGTATCAAAATCCCCGACACATGAATTCATACATTTCTATAAGGATGTAATATCAAAATACTAAAAAGGACACTGGCCATGGAATGATTCAAACACAAGATCATTAATAGAAATTGATAAGATGAGATATACAAGTGTCTAATTATCACATAATAAAAATCATTAACACATAAATTTTCAAAAAAATATCAACCAAATATTTAGTTTTCTTCTATCGATATAAATAGACCTTTTAATTCACCAATTTTTATTTTTCAATTAATTATTATTTTCCTTGTCGTTTGAAATTTCCCACCCCCATGTAATTTCTTCCTATTATAATCAATGTATAATTGTGAATTGGTGTCATCACAAAACTCATGAACATGTCAAAGTATTTCAATGGAGCTAGCATCTACATTGTTTAAAGATAAATATAAAAAATAATAAATAGGGCTTTTTTCTTTATGTTCAAATGACAAAATGTCTTAGTCTAGGTAGGTAAATGATGTAAAATAAGTAATTCTCTAAAATGGGGTTTGGATCTAAATTCAATTTCATCGTATAAAAATACAATATCAATGAAGATATTTGTAATAATTTTCATGTCTCTATTCCCCCCATAGGAATATTATAGTGGGCTCATGATATAATTATGAATAATTAATGAATAACCCTCCATTGATCTTTGTGACTAAAATATAGTTTTTAAAAAATACAACATCCTTTAACTAAAAAAATATTTTCAAAATATCAACCATCTATTAATGGAATTTTTTAACCATTATAAGGCACAATCTAATTTTGTCATCATTTTTATGAAAGGAATATGAAATGTAATCTACAAAGAATTACATATGGAAAATAAAAACTCACAATCAATACACAAGAATAGTATCATTTCATTAATATTGTAAAGGCATGGAAATTTCAAGGAAATTTTTTTCTTAATTTCTTTGGAATTTTACGAGTCCGCAATTTCTGACGGCACATGATTCCGAGGCCCAGGGTGCCTGAAATCAATTTCTGATGTTTTGTATTGGTACGTTTAGTAAACATACGTGTGGGGTTTTCTGTATTTTGAACCGGTGATTGAAATTGAAATCTGAGAACACTGATGAACTCACAGCACTAATATTTGCTTATGGGGTCCTTTACCGCAGTTGCGTTTGGTCGAGAGTAGAAGTTTTATTTTGGGGATTCATACCAAATTAATTAAAATTTTTTCTATACAATTTTATTGTTAAGGGGTGGATATTTCCTCCAAATAGGAGTTTGAGGTGGGGTCCACAACCCACATAACCTCTAATGGGAGAATAATGTGTGTGGGGCCCACATGAACCTAACCCTTCAACTCCCCTTGAAACCCCTCTCTTAACTTTGGAACTCCCACATTAAGTGGAGCCTTTCCACTTCCCCCTCATAATGTTGCCAACTCAAGAATAATTAATGTCTTTATTAATTATTTTCATGTGTCATGAGTTCATTTTAATTAATATGAAATGCATGGATGGATTTTAATTTTGGGGGAAACCATTTATTATTTTTTCCTTGGAAAATATTTATCGGGAGAATTTGGGAGAAAATTCTTGTTGGGACTTCATTCTCTCGACGAAGAACAACATTCTTGCCATGCATTTCAAAAATGCCAATAATTCACAGAACAGGTATTCGATTGACACGCCTTCTGTTGCGTTGAGACCCCTATGACGTGGCAGACCTTAGAGATACTTCCACATGAGACTTCATGGAACTTGTAATATCGAATAGTAGCTTGTAGGACGGATGTTCCCGGAGAAGAGCATTTAGCGTGCAGAGGTCTAGTAGCTGTAAACCTGACGACTGCTTGACCGATTTGACTCGGAGTGATTCGACTAGCCCAGTGGTTGGAGCACCCAGTTTCGTGGCAGACCCATGGCAGACGGAGCACCTGGTTTGGCAGCAGAAACGTGGTACTCGACAGGAGGAGTACCTCTAATGGCTATTAGGGGGAGCTTCCGGTTTGGCGGCAGACCCACAACGATGGAGCTCCCAGTTTCGCAGCAGACCCATGGTAGTTGAGAGGAAGAGTACCTCAGCAGTCCAACATTAGTGAGTAGCACCTCGGAGACGCGATAGGGCCACTATACTCGATAGAGGAGGATTCCTCCAGCAGTTGTGGTTTCGTTAATGAAAATCCTGGTTTGAGATAAGTCTTTGACCTTTCTGTTTTCCTCATGATTGAGATGGGTTACTTGATAACTTAGGCATATGTATAGTCATATACCTAAGTAATGGTTATCCATTGAAATCTTACTTTTTGGTTTATCCTTGTTGGATTTTGTGAAACCTTGAGGGTCTCGAGGTCCCTAATGAGTATCGTTATACTCACCCTTGCGCGGGCTATGCCCACACCTCATTGTGTTGGATGCAGAGGACGGACATCGCTGACGGAAGCTGAGAGCACCAGGATGGGACGATACCCAGAGGAAAACCTTATGGCGTATCGGTACACGCTATAGTCTGACGAACGGGGAGTGTTGAGGAGGCCATATGTACCTACACATCAAGTAGGAACCTGGAGGACAATCTGGGAGCTGCTTTCACCATTCAGTTGTTTGTCTATTTCAGTTGTACTTTCTTTTAGTTGTAGTTGTACCTTATTGTTGGGCATGTATTTTCAACCCCTTTGTACTTTCAGCACACTTGTTATATAGATTTACTTAGTGTTTTCTTCTTCTTGTACTCTTGTATTTTCTTTTTACGTTTTATAAAGGCTATGCCTTCCCCATTTTAGAGAATTACGCCTTTGGTTCTAGTCATCAGCCCCTGGCCTATGGAAGGCGGGCATGGGGTAGTCATGATGCAGGACCCAGGGGACGGGTCGTGACAAATTGGTATCCGAGGATTCATTTCTATTACATAACTTAGGACTCTTATATTTCTTTTCTATGAAGCAATAGTGTTAAGGGTACTAAGTGTGGTTTTCAGTTCAGGGAGTCCGGTGTTCGTGCGGGTGACCGACGTATCCATAGACCAGGACCCTGATTTCTGATTTCCGACTCAGCGCATGAAAACACTGATTGTGTGTGTGTTTTCAAAAGTTTTCTTTAAGTCAGATCAAACCAGGTCATCTCACCAAGTATAGTCTTTTGATAGTGTCACATCTGTTTCTTTCCGGATGCCTCCCCTCAGACGACCAGCTAGTGCCCCAAGAGTTGTACGTACTGACAGCCCGCTGAGCAATGAGGCCTCAGTACATAGACCTCTTCCAGCAGAGGCACCAGTGGTACCACTTCTCATTGGGCCACCTATGCCACCAGCCCCAGTAGCAGAGAGTGCATGCCGCTTGAGCGTGCTAAACGAGTTCCAGTGCCAGAGGCTACCCAGGTTCAGGAGAGAGACGGACCCGCAGGCGATTGAGGATTGGATGGAGGCTGTGGTGAGAGTCTTCAGTCTGGTAGGGACACCAGATGAATTCATGGTGATCATTTCTGCCAGCCTCCTTCAGGAAGTAGCAGCTAGATGGTGGAGCCTAATTCTCTAGGTGCATGATGTGGCGTCACTTCTACGGGCAGACTTTTAGAACCTGTTCCGAGCAAAGTTTGTACCTGCCACCCTTCGAGCGGTGTATATACATGAGCTATTACATCTGCAGCAGGGTAGCATGATGGTGGCGCAATACTCAGCGAGGTTCACCGACCTCTCGTGCTACTCCAATGATATGGTATGGGAATAGTTCTTTAGGGATCGAACCATTGAGCGGGGACTCAGGAAGGAAATCAGAGCTTCAGTTATCTCTCACAGTATCCCGACGTAGATGGAGGTTTTGGAGTGAGCCCTCTTAGTGGAGAGTTTTATTGCTGAGCAGTCCCCAGTAGCGAGACCCACTACTAGCTCATAGGTAGTGGAGTCTTCAACAGTTTACAGTAGACAGATGATGTAGAGTTCTAAGAGGACTAGACCTATAGTTGATCGACCTCACGACTAAGGATCAGTTGTGTGGGGCACTCAGAGTGGATACAAAGCCAGGAATACCAGGAATAGGTAGTGTTACTCCTACAGTGGGCTTGGCCACATGGCACGTGACTATCCGACTCTCCGTGAAGAGGATCGGTAGATAGAAGAAGGACCTTCTATGAAGAGGCAAAGGTTCGATCGTGATGGTCTACAGGGTGTTGACGGACGTGGTTGGGGAGCTGGTCGGGCAGCTGGTGGTGGACGACAATTGGAGGTGTTTCCACCACCACCCCCAGGAGGTCCACCCCGACCACAAGAAACATGTGGAAAGGGGAGAGCACAACATCAGGTAGCTGAAGCATATGACCATGGAGCTCCAGAAGCAGGTGGATAGGAGAGGGACTAGTTCCAGGCTTGGAGGCCTTTGTTCATGATGCTTCTATCTTCGTTGATGTCGTTGTTTGTGGTTTCTTTGTGTCTTTGTACTTTGAGGTGTAGTAATAAAAGACACTTTTACTTGTGACGTTTTCTTTGCTACCCTTTTATGTGGTTAATACTAAGAGGTTCCGGTTTAAACTATTGATTTGACCCTCACATTTTATATTTCTACTAGAGGAGACTCTGTGAACACAAACAGATACCGACAGTGTAACTCAACCCTTGGAGGTGAGAGTAACGGTTGGATCCCGTGGTAGTAGTATCAAGTCTTTACGACGTCATCCATGGCATGAATTAGTACCATTCATGTCAGGATTTACTTTATTAGGCAAAGGATGTGGTTAATCTAGGCGATGAGACTGGATTTCTCTTATAAGAAAAGGAGAAATCATAGCATCTTGTTTATAACATAGGAGAAGAAGGGTGAAGTCGAGTTCTTATAATTGGCTAGTCTCACCCATAGTTCATTGAGCGAACGATTTACGGTTTACTCTAATCTCAATAGTCTCAGGTGTGTCTTCTTTCACAAGGATCTGAACCTGAGATAGAGGCGATGGCTTGAGTTCCTCTAGGACTATGACTACTAGATAGTCTATACTCCTAGGAAGGGGAACGTTGTTGCGGATGGGCTCTGTAGGAGGACTGGTATTCATGTTCTAGGAGAGGATACGGAGCAGCTGGATGCTTTACATATGTCCTTTGTGGATAAGGATGGTGCAACCTATCTACAGTCTCTTACAGTAACTCCTCCACTTCTTCATCAGAGTAGGCGAGGTAGCATACCGCCTGGCCCTTCCACCTCAGTTGCACAGGGTTCATGACGTCTTCCACATATCTCAGTTGAGGAGATGCGTGCACGACCCGTCCCACATCATCGTCCATGGGGAGCTGGACATCGATGATGAGGAAACTTTCACCGAGGTTCCAGTGGGGATTTAGGATCGATAGGAGCGGGTCCTGCATTGACGGTCAATTCCTCGGGTGTGCATTTGCTGGAAGCACAGGAACCTCAAGGGGATCACATGAGAGCATGAGGCTCAAATGCATTCTCAGTACCTCTTTTGTTGTTTCCATAATGTGTTTTGTAGCTTTACGGGGATATAAATCCCTGAGGCAGGGGTAATTTAAAGACCCGTAAATTTGAAGCAAATTTTATTTTTAATTTCTTTGGAATTTTACGAGTCCATAGTTTCTGACGGCGCCTGATTTCGAGGCCCAGTGTTCCCAGAATCAATTAATGATGTTTTATACGGGTACGTTTAGAAAACATATGTGTGGGTTTCTCAATCTTTGGAACCGGTGCTTGGAATTGAAATATGAGGACCCCGATGAACTCGCAGTGCTGGTATTCTCTTAATGAGACCTTTCCCACAGTAGCGTTTGGTCGAGAGTAGAAGTTTTATTTTGGGGATACATACTGAATTAAATAAAATTGTTGTCTACACAATTTTAGTGTTAAGGGGTGTTTATTTCCTCCAAGGAGGAGTTGGAGTTGGTTCACACAACCCACATAACCTCCCATGGGGGACTTATGTCTTTGGGGCCCACACGAACCCTAACGCTTCAACTCCCCTTGAAACCCCACTCTTAAATTTTGAACTCCCACATTAAGTGGAACCTTTCCACTTCCCCCTCATAATGATTCCAACTCATGAATAATTAATGCCTTTATTAATTATTTTGAGGTGTCATGAGTTCATTTGAATTAATTTGAAATGCATGGAAAAATTATAATTTGGGGGGAAGCCTTTTATTATTTTTGACATGGAAAATATTTGTGGGGATACTTTGGGAGAAAAATCTTGGTGGGACTTCATTCTCTCACTAAAGAACATCATTATTCAATGAAGAAAATCTTTGAAGAAGAATAAAAAGAACTTCTCCAATGATGATTCACCTTCGGACGCACCCCGATGTCAATGGAATCAATGTCCGTGTTCCGCGATGCCGGACTTCTGCGACACCGTCTTCCACGATTCATCGATGTGCAATGATCTTGAAATCGAGGGAGGGGTTTTTGATTAATTTTAATGGAATAAAATTAAACTCTTGTTCTTAGATGTATTCCTTGGTTTGACTTTGTCCAAATGATACCAACTAATACAGAGGGTGTGAGTCGAACCAGCCCGGCCCGACGACCCTCCATTGGTTATTGATGTTTGGGTGATGGGGGCTAAGTCAAGGGGGCGTGGTGTTGTCACACCATGCTGGAGGAGGACCATGGACGAAGGAGGCCGCATCGTTGGCGACCGGAGGTAATGGCGGTCATGCGCCGGCCACGTGCGGAAGAACTGTGGCCCGAAACTGTGGGCTGCTTGGCCAAAGAAGAATCGGCTGGTCTCGTGACCGGCCATGCAGGAAGAAACGGCCAGCTTTAGCTGACCGGGCTGGAGAATCTCGGGGCATTTTACTGCCATGCTATAAGGAACCATGGCCCACTTCCATGGGCTACTTCTGCAGGCGATCCGGTCGGCCGTTTGCTGGCTGTGTTGAAGGAAGGCGCGGCTCCCACATGTGTCCCGCTATGGAGGAGACGGCGGCCCGCTGTGCGGGCTGCTCACACCGGAAAAAACAGCCGGCTTCAGCCGGCCGAGCAGGAGAGGCGGCACCCCGCGGTGCTACCATTACAAGACCCCCCCCCCCCCCCCGCTCCGCGTCTGGCACACAACACGCTTGGCTAGCCCGGCCGAGCCGCGGCCGGCCACCAGGTCGGGCCGCTTGCGCGCGGGTCGAGCTGCCTGTGCGCAGGCTGGTCCGCCAGACGTGTGGGCCACGCCACCAACTGTGCAGGCCGGGCAACTACATTCAGGCCAGGCCACACCATACAGAACCAGTCCCATAACCAGGTCGGGTAGACCCAGTTCGGGCTGACCCCGAGCAGGTTTGGCCGGGTAAGACCAGTCAAAGACCCCCCTCTTCGGACCACTTTCGGTGTTTCGCCCATTACATTTCCTACAGACCCTTAATAAATGGAAAGTTAGTTATATTTAATTCCTTGGATCAAGAAAGTCATTTCAGTATATCATACTCATGGTTTTGGGTATGTTTGGGTATGGCTGGGTTGGTTTGATCCCGTAAAAAACCGGGCCCCCATAGCGGAAACACTTATAACATAAGGACCAGACATCTGATTGATGTGTCGTCAATTAATTTGGATTACTTTTGATGAGGAAGTTCTTTTGTAATAATCTACATGACATTCGGATGTAGTTGGAGTATGGTCGGGTTGGTTTGAGCTTAAAAACCAACCGAGCCCCTAGAACGGAAATGCCAATAACTCACAGACCGGGCGTCCGATAAATGCGCCGTCTGTTGCGTTGAGATCCCTATTACATGGAACACCTTTGAGATACATCCATGTGAGACTTTGTGACACTTGTATTATCGACCTATAGATCATGGAGCAGATCCTCTTAGAGACAATCATTCAGCATCTGGAGACCTAGTAGCTATAGACCTGACGACTACTTGACTGATTTGACTCGGAGTGATTCGACTAGCCCAATGGATGGAGCACCCGGTTTGGCAGAAAACCCCTGGATGATGAAGCAACTAGTCTGGTAGCACACCCAAAGACTCAACAGGAGGAGTACCTGTGAAGGCTATTAGGGAGAGCGCACAGTTTGGCGGCAGACCCACAGTGGAGGAGTGCCCAGTTTGGAAGCAGACCCGTGGTACATGACAGGAGAAGAACCTCAGCAGTCCAAGGTTAGTGAGTAGTGACTTGGAGTCACGACATGGCCATTTTACTCGACAGAGGAGAAGTTCTCCAGCAACAATGGTTTTGTTAATGAAAATCCTGGTTTGAGCTGAGTCTTTGACATTTGTTTTTTCCTCATGATTGAGATGGGTTACTTGATAACATAGGCATATGTATGGGCATATATCTAAGTAATGGTTATACATTGAAATCTTACATTATGGTTTATCCTTGTTTGATTTTGGGAGACCTTGAGGGTCTCGGGGTCCCTACTGAGTATCATTATACTCACCCCTACACGGGATATGCCTGTACCTCGTTGTGTTGGATGCAGACGACGGACAGCGATGACGGAGGCCAAGAGCGCCATGACTTGACTGTACTAGGAGGAGGACCTTATGACGTATCAGTACACGATGGAGTCTGATAGATTTAGAGTGTTGAGGAGGCCATCTATACCTACACTTCAGGTAGGAACCCAGAGGACGATCCAGGAGCTGCTTTCACTATTCAGTTGTTTTTCTTTTTCAGTTGTACTGTCATTCATTTGTATCCGTACCTTCTTGTTGGGCTTGTTTTTCTGGCACCTTTGTACTTTCTGCACACTTATTAAATATATTTACTTAGTTTTTTCTTCCTCTTGTACTCTGGTTGTGTGTGTTTACGTTTTATAAAGGCAATGCCTTCCCGTTTTTAGAGAATTGCGCCTTTGGAGCTAGTCTCTAGCCCCAGTCCTATGGAAGGTGGGCTTGGGGTAGTCACGATATGGGCCCCGGGGGACGGGTCGGGACAAATATATCTCATTCCACCATTGATATAATATCCCATACACATATTCTATAAAATATTATGAAATATAATGTGTGTATGGTTTTAATAGATATAATAGGCTTGTAACATGGTTCATTTACAAAAATAAACATTCATAGAATCCAAAGGTTTTAAAAAATAATAATTTAATATAGGTCCAAGAATAAGTTATTAACAGATAGATGACTGAATAATTTTAAAAGTGATTCTTCTCAGTGATGTCTTTGAAAATATTCCATGAAGGTTCTTAAAGAGAACAAATATATGTATCATAAAATTTATATAATATAATGAATTGTAAATATTATGCTAAGATGAAGCATTAGGAATGAGTATGAAGGGTTCTGATAACCAATCATCAAAATTCATATGAATAATAAAATCAATTAATGTACATATCAAATATTAAAGGTAAAAAAAATATCAGAAAAATCATTTATAATAATTAAAACGCAAACCTAACTCTTTATTTTTCAAATCTAAATCCACATGAATCTATCAAAATGACGACATATTTTTTCTTTGGAACATTATATTATAATTTTTTTTTGGGTTTTATAGATTTAGGGATTAGATGATTTGGGATTAAGAAAATATAATTTTTTCAGTATTGATGTTAGATTTGGGATGTGGTATATTCATTGGTATTTATGTCCCCTAATTGATATGGAAATACCCTTTTTCATTCTTCTGGTAATTTTAGGCATTGTCAAATAGAATTTTTCTTGAATCCTTTTATACCTGATTATAATAAATACAAAAATTTTCTTGAATAATATATGGTTTTAATATTTTTAATTGAAACAAATATATGAATATAAATCAATGTAATGAGTTCTAAAATTAAACAGATTATACATTATTAATTTAAATTGTGTAAACCACAATATATAAATAAAAGTACATAAAAAATCTAAGAAGATCATTTACCCATGGGAAGAATCACCCAAGAACATGGTTGGTGTGACTTCCTAATTATAATGAGAAGGAAAGATGGTGAAAGTATTAATGAAAAAAACATGAAAAAAAATCAGAGATGCAGAATTGTGAGGACCCTACACCACACAATGTCTCACCCAAATCATTGCACTCGGGATCTCATTCATTGTAGTTGAAGTGTGTAACTATATTTATTAAACTTTTGATGATTAATATAATTTTTTCTTCAATTTACATTTCTGATAATGTATTATAGGTCCACCATAAGTGTTGAGTTATGGTTCAACCATTAATATTTGTGTTTTATGTTGAAATATATGGGCACACATTCCTTACTAATTCTATTGTAAAAAACATCCACTGTGTGACACTAGACTTTACCCAGGTAATTTTTGTGATATGCATATTAAATTGGGGTATTCACTTAAATTCCAAAATACCCTTCATTACTTGAGATATATTAACTTTATAAAAAAAAATTTTACATGAATATTATATTTTCAACTCTAAAATATTGGTTTTCCCACAACACATCATTTTCGCACCCAGTAAGTAACTAATGATCATTTTTTCCATGATTAGACGTCTTCTGGTGTGAATAATTTGATTCCTTGGATGAATTTTCTAATTTCCCATAATATATACTATCCTTCAAAATATGAAAAATATTGTTTAATATAAAACCAATAATTAGAAATTAAATCATGAAATTTAATGTATTTAAATATAAATTTTTTTTCATGAAATGTACATATAAAAATACCCCACATGTAAATTATGACTAGACCATATGGATTGAATCTCAATATACTACAAAATATTCACATCTTATCATTATATTAAAAAATATCATCAAAATCCATTAATAAAATTAGAAATTTAATTGTTCAAATATCGCACCAAAAAATTAACTAATTCCTCATTTATAAAGAAACAAGTCTACAATGTATTTACTTTTCATTTTTTTGAAATAGAAAATCCTTTTAATTAAACCATTTTATACATCAATATATTATTTAAATGAATTCTTATTGTAATTTTCCACTAATTTACATTATTCATATCATCATCAAGGTATATTTATGAATAGGGTTCAGTAAATAACTCAAGAACATGTCACCTACTAATGCTTGCAAAGGATTTGGAATCTCCACCTCATAAAGACAAAAAATAAAAATTAATCATGATATTAATTTAATTAGGATAAAGTGAATATGTGGCCTATGTAAAGGGGTTATACTATTTTAAAAATGTACAAATAAAAAACAAAGATTGTATATAATGTACATTTTTTGATATTATAAGATAAATGAAAATATCTCGTAAAAATGTCATCTCCCTCTCCCCCCATAAAAAACTCAATGTGGGATCACCATAAAATTATGTATATGGATTGAATCAACCTCTCTTGCATGATTTTTTTTATTTCTGATTAACAAAAAATCACATCAATCTCCTAAGCACATATGATAAAAAATCATTATATTGTTAATACTTGTATTTTTACACCCTTAGATATAATCCATTTTATTTTCCTATTTTAATCATTTATTAGAAAAAAAGGTGAATAGTGAATTTTAATAATTAACACATGTTCTCTACCAAAATCGCCAGAAAACCCCTAACAAATTATCATCCCATTAGTGTACTCTATTTATCCTTTAATATCCTCTCCCACACACTTATTATTTTAGATATCATGAAAAACACTATGAGTACGGTTTTAATGTATATAATAGTCTTCTAACATGGATCATTTTCTAACAAGGATGCTCATGGATTTTGTGGGATTTCAAAATAATTAATTCAAGGTGTTTCCAAGTATAAATTGTTAAAAAAGGATTACATAATCATATTTAATGTGATTTGGTTCAATTATAGATTCTTCATGATGCCACACAAGTTATATAAGGTAACATCCCTTGGTATCACAAAAAAATATACAATAAAAATGAATTGTAAATATTAATATCAGGGGATTTATCTAGAATGAGAACGTAGTGTCTGGAGAACCATACAATGAAATTAATAAATATAATAAAATAAATTAATGAAAATATAATAAATGAATTCAAAATATAATAAATAATAATTTATGGTAATTTAAATGATCCCATAAATCATTATTTATAAAAACCAAACCAGAAGATTATCTCATCAAATTTTATTCCCCATTATCATTATTATAATTTATGTAAAATGAAATGTATATTCATGGAATGGAACTCTTTATAGCTAATTTACTTCTAATATTTTAATATATTTAATATGTTATAAAATAATTCTAGGTTATTAGATGCTAAAGTAAAAAAATATATTAAATTTGGGTAATTTATTAGAAAAAAAATTGATTTGAAATTATTAATCCCCATTGAATTATGCTAAAATGTTGGCTGTAATGGATATTCATATACTATATTCATGAAAAGAATGTGTTTGGATATGTGTATTTCATAAAATTCAAGATCTGAATAAGATTTATGTTTTTTATTTCTCCTATTACATCATCTTATGATTAATTACTATTTCGTGATGGTAATGAAAAATATAAATACAAAACTGTGATTCAATGACATCACCAGAGAAATTTTAATGATTTCAGAGAGTGCTCATGTTCCAATAATAACATAATGAAAAATATTAAAAACTATGGTTTCCTCCCATGGGAGTTTCTTAATATAATTATATTGACCTGAACTATTTTATATTTATCATCAGTGACCAATGATTTTAAATATTATTACTTGTATGGGATTATAAATTGTCTCAGTTGTGACCCATCATCAGTGGTTAGTAGCTTTAATCCGTAACTAAATATACTAGCTCTTCCTTAAAAAACAGAATTTATTTCCATCAGCAAAATCCTCTATTTTATGAATAATCCAAAAAAATAAAATAAAATTTCATGTTTTAAAAATATTTATTGTCCCTTAAAAAATGGTGTCGTATTTCTTCTTACTTAGTTATTATTCTAACTTCTGAACATTCGATTCTTCGTTTCAATTATTTTATTTTGAGTATATTATTGTACTTCAACATCAACCTCATCTACTTTTTCCATCTCTAATTTTTCATCAAATTTACTTACTTTTTCATCATCCATATCATTTCCATATTTTACATCACATTAATTTTTATTGTATGGTATATTTTAAACCAATTGTTCACAAACAGCTCACATATAGTGTTCTTCGCATTTTGTATCAGTCATCGCATTCCCTGTGTCTAAAACTTGTCTTCTCAGAATGAATATTGTTTGATCCTATAAAATATATATAACTAAGATGTTTTTTGGGAAGTGTAATTTATCAACATTGATCAGAATATATTTTATGACTCATTAGGGTAACTTTATGGTTTATTGTTCTAACTGAAATGAAAATCTTGTGGGATATATTCATTCTTGTGCTAGACTATTGAAAATAGTTTATAAAATGATTCCAAAAAAAGTATGTAATTCAAGTAAAGATATAAGATATTTATTAGAACCAATATGGATATGAACTATGACACTACCTAGATCATACTTCATCTTAGGCAGATTACCTCGAAACACTCATTTGTGAGTTGAATGGTTCCAATTTTCTCTATTTTTTTAATTTTTTTCACGACTAATTTGAGAACATTTATATAGTATAGCATTTATGGGTGGGATTAAAAAAAATTAATAATAAATTTTTTAATGTTTTCTAGAAATTTTACTTTTTCCATGTCAATCTCTATTTGTGGTAGTCTCCAAAGAAAATGTAGACTCAATTTTCACAAGGGTGGTTCTTCTTCAGCCTATTTCTCTTCTACTACCTAATCATCACTATTTTCCATATATTTATCTTCATTTTCAACTAGTTTTATTGTATTCTATTTCTTCATTTAGGTAGGTCATATGTATGTCCTCCACATCATATTTAAATTACATTCATCTTTTCCTTTTGGAGTATATATGGGAATCTTACTAGAACTTATCTAGGTCTCACTTGGAGTTTCTCTGTGATATTTCATATATTGAATTCATGTTTCTATAGTTACTATTTTTTATCTCATGAGTAATCCATCATTCTATTGTCTATTCAAATTAATATTATGAATATGACATTTGTCCTTGGTTGGAAACTATAGTGGATTTAATGTATATTTCTAATTTCCCCACTGGTGTGTGGACCAGATTCTATATTTATAGCACTTACTATACATGAAAACATGAATCATTATTATAATTTACTTACACATGATTTTTGTACCCTATATAACATAAAATTATTTTGAAAATTATATTCATCAACGATTACTTCTTCAGGATATATACCATAGGGATAGTGTTTTCAGGTCATCTTCATATATATCTTCATTTATAATGATTGAGTTACTTCCATCATAAAACTATTACGTACATCAATGTGAATGAATATTTTTTTGTTCCCTATATCTTACATTGAATGTGGATTCTTTCTATATCATCTACTATACTATATCTATAATTTTGAGAATTATTTCTTAGTTGTCCTTTTTCTACAAAAAAATTACCTATTGACCTAATAAATAAAATTTTAATTTTTTTATTAGGATCCATGTTTTTATACTATGATGTGGGAATCTCGAAATAAAATATTTCAAAAATATCCCATTAATTATACAATGATTCATCTTAAAACATTTAAATGTCAAAAATATTAATCTATTTTTTCCAGTTATTGTGATGGAGGAAATTAGATGTTCAGAAAATGTCTTGGGTGCTCATCCGATGTATTGATGTATTGAGTGGGAAAGAATCTAATCAACTCCATAACCCATTACAATAATGAAAATTTTTATAAGATAATCCTTACTGCATCACATGAGACATTATAGAACTTATATGTGTCATAGATCTTGAGGAAGCTTCCCTAATGTGGTTTTAGTCTTCATGATGTAGGCTAATAAATTGTATCATGTTTGAAATCATTTTAATGATTTTTTAATCCATAAGTTTTCTTATAAAATATATGTCACTACTATGGTGATATTTATTCTTGTGTTTGATGGTCACAATAATCTATGAATGTATGTTTCCCCGTATCTATTAATGGTTCCCATATAAATCTTTTGATTCTCAGTTCCAATCATTAACATAGTTAACTTTCTTTTACATAGGCTAATCACTTTTTCATGACCAACATGAAATATCTATTTACAATTAGTATTGATTTGTGGTATTTCATTAGTAATAATAACATTAAAAATGAATCATGAAACACTGAGAATTAATCTTTTAATTAAATTAAAATGAAAAATTGATATTAAATTTGTAATGTCTGAAAATTAAAATGGGACCATCCATATAATCGGTTTCATTTTTTATATATTAGGTGGAACCATTATTTCCTTATTAGGGTAATGATTATTTTTATAAAAACATAAAAATTCTGAATATTTAATTTAAATGTATATATTAGTTAGTCAGTGTTTAAACCATGAGATAATTGAAATAGATTTATTTATTTTTAATCCAAACTATATTTATTATATTATTTAATAGCTGGAATAACGAAGTAATCTATTTGAGATTCGAAAATATTTTGGATAATGAAAAAAATAGTATAATACTGGTTGTTTGGAAAGAAAAATTAATTAGATATTCGAGGGTTTTATAGGTTTATGTATTATGTGAATTTTTTTAGGAATATTTTTCATTTGTTATGTATTGATTTATTTGTTTTGAGGAGGTATATGCAATTTCCATGAAATCCCCCACATTACATTGAAATATTTTTTCCCATAGTTAGGTAATTTAAGGATTTTTCAAATCAAGTTGTTCTGGATATCATTTTAAACATAACTACACTAAATGTGAAATTGGTCATAGAAAAGTTTGTGTAATCAACTATGCAATTGAAAATAAAATTCTATCATTATCAATAAATGGTCATGAATTAATTGGTTGAATGATATTGGAATGTATTAATTCAGATTATGGAAACCCTAATACATAAATAAAAATTAGTAAATAATTTAAAAATAAATGTCCCCATTTATCTATGACACCCTATAACTTGGTCGGTGTTACAGACTCATCCTAGGGATGAGTGACTAAGGTGTAGTAATGAAAAATTATACAAGAATAAAATAACCTGAGAAGATGAATTGTGAGGACCATTAATAGTGCATTTTCTAGCCTAAATGATTTGTCTTCATATCCAAATATAGGCACCAACAATGAAACCCTCTAATTATAAAACTACAAAGAGATCAAGAATAATTTATATTTATATTAATATGGCTCATACTGAGTTTTGTGTCCTCATAAAGTGTTTAGTGGCGGAATGGGCATTAATATTTGAGTGTTATATTGAAATAATCAATGAAATATTAATTACATGGTATGTCTAATAACATTCATGTCCTGAAAGTATGCTTCCCAACGAATATTTTTGGGTTTCCCATATGAAATTTTATTCATAACATAAATTATGATATAATATTAATTCCTTGAAATGTATTCACTTCTTGCACATTATTCATGACGTGAATCTTGTATTTCAATCTCATAATAATTCTTTTAACCCAATATATTCTCTTTTGAGTAATGAAATTATCCTATGAAAAACCTTTATCATGTGAATCCACCATTATGTATGAATCATTGAAATTTTGGATCTTTTTTATCATTTTCTATAAATTTTATAATCCTACAAAATATTAACAAATCAATAGATGTACATGAAATAATAAACTACTAAACTATTTAAATCAATGTATTAAAGAAAAAAATATGAGCATGAAATATATTTATCACGTAGACCATGTAAGCTATTATAATTTTTGTAAAAATGTAATGGTGAGACACCTCTTCATCCATTTGTGAGTTAATAAAAATAGTGATGAGAATACAGGTCTATAGACTTCAAATAATGCCACAATACTTTATCGATGAGTGTGAATGCAAAGCGGGATAACAACAGGGGCTTAATGATCCACCAGAATAAAGGGAGTAGTAATGGGAGTAAATTCCTACCTATGGTATTTTAAATAAAAAAATTATTGACCTATTGGTGTGGAACAAGTATTTGAAATGAAATTTTTTGATTGACATTTGACCAAGTTTGAAACACATGAATCATAACATTTCACAAGATGCGACACCCCTGCCCCAATTACCCAGAGTTGGTGCATTATTACATAACATTGGCATGATCACAAGAAAGATCAAATCTCGAAAGACCGATTAGTTTAGTAGCCTTGGAAACATTAGATATATTCATAATTCTTACATTACATCATAAAAATTAAAACTACAACAACATCGTTTCTTCATAGTCCACACTAATATCCCCACAAACTATCCCTGCAGGTCATTCATAAATTAAATCTTCACATCCTGGGAAAAATAAAACATTGAAAGGGGTGAGCTCAAATTCCCAGTAAGGATAATAATATAGAGAAAACATTCATTAATAAGAATAAACATTTAAGGCAATGTATAACTAAAACAAAAGCCTTTTAAACTTGAACTTCAAAATAGTATGGATAAAATGAAATAATTCAATTTACATATTCACATGGATATTATACTAATCCTATAATCACATGAAATATCAATAACCACTTTCATAATGCTGGAATGCATAATGCCAGACTATCAAAACCACATAGCCAAGGCCTCGTGCCAAGACTACAAATAAGATTTTTCCAATGCCTTGTACCAAGACACTAGTTTGTCTCATGAGACCTACCGATGCATAGAGGACCTATAGAGGACTCCACTCATCACTTACTAAGTCCAATTAATTCCTCATATGAATAGTTTTAAACATAACATAAACATTCGTATTAAAACTAGCATACGAAATGTCAATAGTTTATCCACAAACCATGAATGGTATAAAAACAGCACATCCCTAGTCAAACATAACTCATTCGATACAATATGGGAGATTGTATTGTATCATATTAACCTCAATTTAGAATTAGGAAGGATATTGACATAGATGAAAATAATCATCAAAACCATTAGAGTGAAATATCCCCCATTTTCTTGATATCATTTAAAAGTCACAGTATTTGTCAAGAATCCATTTAAAATAGATTTTAGAATAAAAGTGTCACATGCCAATTTGAAACTTCTTAAAGTAATTTTGATTTTAAAACTTTATTTTCCATATAAATAAATCCTTGAAACCATTTTTAAAACATGTACATTAATGAGAATGATTTCGAATAATCAATCTTTAAAACACTTAAAAATGTATTTTAGTTAGATTTTCTAACCAAAATATAGACACTTGAATACAAATAATTGAGGTAATCAAAACATTATAATATCATGAGAATAAATGGATTCATGATATACTATGTCAAAGTACATTATATACACCATATAAAAGTGATTTTGTGTATAATAACAAAGAAGTCTCAATGGAATGTAAATTGAGATGAATTCTATTATAAAGACCATATCCTTAGGTTGAGGATAAATCAACGACATAATTATGTGTGAAAAATATAAATACACTCAATATTATTGGATATTTAGTGTAAATCAATCATATGACATTAACACATATTCTTGTAAAAACAACACCAATGAATTGGATATTTAACTAAACAAATGGAGATTGAGTTAAAATTACTCTTATCATGTTCATACCAATGACTTGAGAATTTATCAACGGAGTTATCATGTGTATAAAAATTATATCCATTGAAAGGGGAGTGGAAATTATGACATAGTCAAATTAATAGTGATTCTACACATAATCATGGAGTAAAATAATCAATGAAGTATGCGTAAAGACGAATGAGTGGAAATTGAAATTTCAAATTCTCATATTGATTTGGTAACATACAAAACATACAACTATGAAAGAAGGATCATAAAATGGTTCTGTAAATATACATGAATTAAATTATATTACACAATGAATACAAACATGGGTAGTACACACACCACATGTTATAAATAAGTGGTGAACAATGGAATTCTCACAGAATTAAAAGTGAGATAAGAAGCCCCTTACATTGTACTTTTTCCTTTGGTCAACGGTAGGATAACCTCCTGTATACTGGTAAAATAATTTTTATTGAATTATAAAAGAATCAGTTATATTAATATGATATCATATATGATATTTTAACATTGATTTGTTAATAATATCTTAGTATTATCGTCATTTCGGGTGTTAACTTACTCGTTTTCCTTTATATTATTTGTTATGTATGTCGTGATTGTTATGGATATGTTGTATCTTATTTATATCCAGAATTATATCAAGTTCATAAACACTATTTTTAATCATCAAATGAGAATTATACTTGAATGGATACGATGGAGAATGAATCTCATTGCGTTCATGGAAACGGTAGTCCGTACGAATGCACGAGCGACAATATAATTCTTTTGATGTAAAAATAATATATAATTGGATGGTATATCATATATACAGAATAATTATCATGTTATATTTATTATTTACCTGAATTTCACATAATTATTATACCCATAGAAATAATAATTTAATGAATGACAATTACACCACGACGTGGAGACGGTAAGCCGTACGTACGCACGTATGGTGACATTCCATTCAATGAATGGATAGAATACTGACTATGGTTGTACAATATTTATAATAAAATCACAGTATATAGAATATATTGTAGTTATTATTTTACAATAGAAATAACAAAGAAAGAAGAAGTTGAAGAAGAAAGGAACTTGAAAGAGGTTGGTGAAAACATTACCTCTTCATCAGGTTCTTCCTTTTCATTTGATCAAAAGGGATCCTTACGATGAATTTCAGATCATACTAAGGTCTCTAGGTTGTAGTGAGGGATTTTTAGAGAGTATTTGGGCAGGGTTTGGCCAAACCAAAAGGCTTTGAAGGTGTGAATTAATGAGAAGGGTGAGTGCCCTTTTATAAGAGGGGTGAGGGGCACCTTTGGAAAAGCAAAAAATATTATTTTATAATATATTCATATTCGGTTTATAATGGCTCCAAAGTGGATTATTTAAAGTTTAAGGTGGGGATGGGTCGAAAACACTCAACCAATATAATTTAGACCGGTTTGGGTCATTATATTAACCTTATCTTTAAGTATTAACTCTTAGTTAATTAGTTTCACTTTCACAATGTCTCTTTGTATTTTTATATTATATGGTTAATAAACGTACTATATACATACAAGAGACCGAAAAGTGGTCCATTAATGATTGAAATATCATGATATAAGTCTCATAGCAAACCTTAAATTTTTAGGAATTGAATATAAATTAATAATATAATATTTGTTTTAAAAACTCTTTTATATCAATTTTGACACTATTGGGTATTTGGTTTTTCATAAATTCATAACATCATCATTACTTCTTAGAAAATTTTTATAATCAATCCTAATATGTCATATTAACTTATAAAATTATTGGAATTCGTAAAAAGTTTCAAATTACATTTATTTTGATATTTATATTATCAATTATGTTAATATTTCATTAATTATTTAATTATTACATCACCATTGTGTCTTAAATAAATTAAATTATTTAATGTCTAAAAACTATAAATAAACTACTATTATGTTGGAAATATTTTTAGCTTTCTAATGAATATTTACAATTGAATTTATCTTATGAATAACCCTATATTAAAATTGTTTTAGTAAATAATCATTGATTTTTACTCTTTTAACTCATCTATGAATTAAATAATAATAAATGTCCTAATATAATACAAGTGGACCTAAATGATGATATTTTACTCCTAAGGTTTTTTTTGTCGAGATACACTTGTCCAATAGAATTAGGACATGTGTTATGGTAATATTAATATCATTTTTACCCTTAATTACCCTATTTACTTTTAACCGTGGTAAATAAAAGTAGAAAGTTATTATTCACCAAAAATTATTTTCATCTCATTGAACCAAATTTTACTCCTTGATATTAACCATGTCTCTTTTATTTTCAAAATTCCACTCATAGAAGTGGTAAAATTATGTTTTATGAAAAATTCAGTTTTTTAACTACCACTTAGTGGTTTCACTATTCATCAAAAAATGAATGTTTCTAGAAAAGTACCAAAAATTAGGCCTAATATATATTTGATATTATGATTTAAAAAATGACGTCTATTTTACCAAATTAAAATAAAATCATTTGCATTAATTAATTTAAAAATTAATTCCTGTCGTCAAAACAAATTGCTTGTTTTTAAGAGATAATAACTATCAAATGATTGACACTTGTTTATGTCTGGTTTAAATGTAAAATTACATCCAATGACCAATATTGTATTAAATGGTAAATTTTTTTTCTAAATATACTTTAAAACCACTCAAATTAATAATTTATCACTATTAATTATTTCTATTAATAATTTGTTTTTATTTAAAATTTAGTAATTTTCACTATTCATCAAAATATGAAAGTTATCCGAAAAGTACCAAAATTTCACCCTAAGCTAATTTCGATATTAAAAATCCAAAAATTAAGTCCATTTCTAAATATAAATTTTAAAAAAGTAGGTATTACTGTTCATAACGGCTAGTTTGTTTGGTTTTGGTGTGTTAGAATCTCGAAGTTGCGTACAATGCACGCCATTGCATTATTCAAAGGGAAACATACCATGGAAGATTGGGGTGTTACATTCTCCCCTCTTCAATAAATTGTGTTCTCGTAATGTTTTATAATTGGGCTTCAGAATATAATGGAAAGTCCCACATATGAAAAAGAGTCAATAAAACTATCACTTTAAAAGAAAGGAAGAGAGGTATAAAGGTCACCCAAGATAACCCATACTAGGATTCCATGTATGAAAACATAGATATGGACGATAAACTATGTGTTATGTTCTAATGGAGAGGCATAGAAAACATGATCAAGAGAAAGTTAGCAATAAGAAAATCACAAACTTGTGTTGGGACAAACGGTCATTATTCTCTCAGTAGGAAAAGTAAACGGACAACATTTTTTGTTTTAAGTTACTTTACATAAGGAAGAAGAATTCATTTATGATATTGGAAAAGAACATAAAGAGATATACTTACCTTTTAAGTAGAGTTTCATTATTTAACTAATTTTTACCACATACTCAATTTTTTTGAACAATGAGTATTCAAGAAGACTTGTTCACAATGAAAGAGATAGAATAAACTTCTATAGAAATACATGATCCATGAAGGATAAACTATATATTTACCTTATCTTTATAGATTAATCAAAACCAAAATGGTTAGTATAATATCTGATGATCCCCCAAATGGACATTCCATTAGAGAAAAAAACACTGATCTTAATTTCTAAAATTAAACCATCAATACCCCAAATTTAAATAAATACCATTCAATTATCAATTGTCCTTAAAATCCATCAATATAATCCAAACTAATATTGAAACCCAAAACATATAAGAATGTAGTCTTCCACATTAAATTGTATCTCTAAATGACATTAATTTCCCTTAAGGTCATATACTTAAAAGTAATTAACCTAATCATTTCCATAAATAATCCAAATCACTATAAATCCACAATAAAAACATATATAAAAATCCACTATTACTCCTCAAATGAAATCCCATACTATTCTATTTTCCTTGCGCATATAGTGTTCACAACAAAGCGAACAACTTCCAAAATAACATTTATCACTTAATCACCAAATCATTTTCCTATACTTAGGGTATTAATTTGATAAAACATAAGATCCCAAATCAAATTATTATTGATCAATAAAATCATTTAAATGAAAATAATAGTCACACTAATCAGGGACTTCACGTAGTCCAGTGGTAGGTGATAAATCCTAATCGCACTTTGGTTGTGGGTTCGATTCCCACAGCTTTGTCCGACGCGATGGGTTGTCACACTGTCTACGTGTTGTCCTTTTTCAAAAACTATATTTTATAACATTACCAAAATGAGATAAATTCCTCAAAATAACCATAACATAATTTAGCCACAAATGTTATCTCATACCTTTCATTTTCATCCCAAATTATAATAACTTATAATTACCTCAAACCCAATGATCATATAAAACCAAATGGTTATTAATAACAATATACACAAGAGAAAAGATAATTATTCCTCAAATATCATTCTCACATGGAAAACTGCCGGGTTAAAAATACAAGAGAAAATTAATCCAAGGTAAACCCATCAACAAGGATCACTAATACTTTTTAAACATTTCCCCAACCATTTATTTCCACATAGCTTCTACATTGACCATGAAAATATCCTATAGAATAGGTCATTCACTCGGGTAATGGCCAGGTCCCCTACATTTACGGAAAATGACTGTAAATGGATTCCTAGGACCATTCTTATCTTCTTCCATAGTACTCTTCATTTTTCTTCAACAATTCTTCACATTATGTCCTTCCTTCCCACACATAAATCATTTCTTGGTCCCATTGAAACACTTTCCTGGGTGTCTCCTTCCACATTTCCTGCATTATGGAAATTGAGGATTCCTTTCTCCATGGTCTCCACTATTGGAGATCTTATCATTCATCACCTTTCTCTTCTTTTTTGAGACCGGGAATTGGATAATATTTATATTATTGATCATATTTTTGGAAAACTGATTTGGAATAAAGACGATATTTTTTATGCCTATCAACATTCCATTTTTTTTCTCATTGCCACCACCATTCCCACCTTATACATCATTCCCAAAGTCACTATGACTTCCTTGGAATCTAGCCATTGACTAAAACCAGAAAGCATTGTGTGAGTAACAGTAGTCATAAAATCATTTAGAGATTAACATCTCACGATATTCTCAATTTGAACCACATTAGGATTAACCAAGGTTATTTACTCTCATCTTATATATATAATACTTCAAATTGGTTTTTAAATAAAATATAAATTATCCTAAGCATATCCCCAAGGAGTGTCGTAACCAAGAGTGCAGCATGGCCCGTTGTCGTGCACCAGTTCCCGTTCGAGTCTAGCTCAAAGCGGTGTTTTCGGGTTTTACCCCTAGGTACATCTGTGTGAGAGCCGCCTCTACCTGCTCCTATCCAGAAAGGGATGTATTGCGCGGAAAACTCACAAAATATATACAATACCAAAATTCAAGGAAGTTCTTCTATACTAATCCTCAAAGTCCATCTTAGGTCTATGTGCTCTAATCAGGGTTTATCTAAATCTAGCTTCCATGGTTTGTACTAAACTTCCTCTGATACCAACTGTAATGCCCCGGCCCCAGTAACCCAGAGTCTATGCATTATTACATAAAATTGGAATGATCACAAGAATGATCAAATCTTGAAAGACCGATTAGTTTAGTAGCATTGGAAACACTAGATATATTGATAAGTCTTACGTTACATCATAAAAATAAAAACTACAACAACATCTTTTCTTCATAGTCCACACTCATATACCCACATACTGTCCATGAAGGTCATTCATGAATTACTTCTTCACATCCTAGGAAAAATAAAACATTGAAAGGGGTGAGCTCAAATTCCCAGTAAGGATAACAATATAGCGGAAACTTTCATAAATAAGAATAAACATATAAGACAATGTATGACTAAAACAAAAGCCTTTTAAACTTGAAATTCAACATAGTATGGCAAAAATGAAATAATTCCATTTACTTATTCACATGGATATTCTACTAATCAAATAATCACATGCAATATCAATAACCACTTTCATAATGATGGAATGCATAATTCCAGACTATCATAACCACATAGCCACGACCTCGTGCCAAGACTACAAATAAGATTTTGCCAAAGCCTTGTGCGAAGACACTAGTTTGTCTAATGAGACCTACCGATGCATCGAGGAGCTATAGCGGACTCTACCCGTCGATTACTAAGTCCAATGAAATCCTCATTTGAAAAGTTTTAAACATAACATAAACATTTGTATTAAAACTAGCATAGGAAATGTCAATACTTTATCCACAAACCATGAATGGTATAAAAATAGCACATCCACAGTCAAACATAAATCATTCGATACAATATGGAAGATTGTATTGTATCATATTAACCTCAATCGATAATGACAAAGGATAGTTACATAGATGAAAATAATCATCAAAACAATTAGAGTGAAATATCCCCCTTTTTCTTGAAATCATTGAAAAGTCACACTATTTGTCAAGAATCCATTTAAAATAGATTTTAGAATCAAAGTTTTCCATACCACTTTTAAACTTTTAAAAGGAATTTTGATTTTCAAACTTTATTGTCCATATAAATAAATCCTTAAAACCATTTTTAGAACGTGGACATTAATGAGAAAGATTTAGAATAATCAATCTTTAAAACACTTAAAAATGTATTCTAGATAGAGTTTCTAACCAAGAAAGAGACACTTTAATACAGATAATTGAGGTAATAAAAACATTATAATACCATGAGAATAATGTTATTCATGATATACTATGTCAATGTACATTATATACACCATATAAAATTGATTTGGTGCATAACAACAAAGAAGTCTCAATGGAATGTAAATTGAGATTAATTCTCTTATAAATTCCAAATCCTTAGGTTAAGGATAAATCGACGACATAATTATGTGTGAAAAATATATACACACTTAATATGATTGGATATTTAGTGTAAATAAATCATATGACATTCACACATATTCTTGTAAACACAACACCAATGAATTTGATATTTAACTCAAAAAATGGAGATTGAGTTCAAATTACTCTTATCAAGTTCATACCGATGACATGAGAATTTTTCAATGGAGTGATTATGTGTATAAAAATTATATCCATAGAAAGGGGAGTGGAAATTATGACATAATAAAATGAATAGTGATTCTACACATAATCTTGGAGTAAAATAATCAATGATGTATGCGTAAAGACGAATGAGTGGAAAATGAAATTTCAAATTCCCTTATTGATTTGGTAACATAAAAAACATACAACCATGAAATAAGGATCATACAATGATGATGAAAATATACATGAATTAAAGTATATTAGACAATGAATACAAACATGGGTAGTACACACACCACATGTAATAAATAAGTGGTGAACAATGGAATTCTCACAGAATTACAAGTGAGATAAGAAACCCCTTACTTTGTACTTTTTCCTTGATCGACGGTAGGTTAACCTCATGTATAATGGTGAAATAATTGTTATTCAATTATACAAGAATCATTTACATTTATATGATATCATATTTGATCTTTTAACAACGATTTGTTAATAATATCTTAGTATTATCGTCATTTCGGGTGTTAACTTACTCGTTTTCCTTTATATTCTTTGTTACATAAGCCGTGTTTGTTATAGATAGGTTGTATCTTATTCGTATCCAGAATTATATCAAGTCTTTAAACATTATTTTTAATCATCAAATGAGAATTATACTTGAATGGATACGATGGAGAATTAATCTCATCGCATTCGTGGAGACGGTAGTCCGTACGTACGTACGAGCGACAATATCATTCTTTTGATGATAAAATAATATATAATTGGATGGTATATCATATATACGTATTAACTATCATGTTATATTTATTATTTACATTAATTACAAATCATTATTATACCCATCCAGATAATAATTTATTGACTGACAACTACACCACGACATGGAGACGGTAAGCCGTACGTACGCACGTATGGTGACATGCCATTAAAGGAATGGATAGAATACTGAATATGGTTGTAAAATATTCATAATAAAATCGCATTATATAGAATATACTGCAGTTATTTTTTTAGAATATAAATAACAAGGAAAGAAGAAGATGAAGAAGAAAGGAACTTGAAAGAGGGTGGTGAAAACATTACCTCTTCTTCGGGTTCTTCTTTTGATTTGATCAAAAGGGATCCTTAGGTTGGCTTTCTGATCAAAATATGGCCTCTAGGTTGTAGTGAAGGAAGTTTAGAGAGTAATTGGGCAGGGTTTGGCCAATCCAAAAGGCTTTGAATGTGTGAATTAATGAGAAGGGTGAGTTCCCTTTTATAAGAGGGGTGAGGGGCACCTTTGGAAAAGCTAAAAATATTATTTTATAATAAATTCATATTCGGTTTCTAATGGCTCCAAAGTGGATTATTTAAAGGTTAAGGTGGGGATGGGTCGAAAACCACTCGACCAATAGAATTTAGATAGGTTTGGGTCATTATATTAACCTTATCTTTAAGTATTAACTCTTAGTTAATTAGTTTCACTTTTACAATGTATCCTTGTATTTTTATATTATATGTTTAATAAACATACTATATACATCCAATAGACCCACAAGTGTTCCATTAATGATAAAAATACCATGATATAAGTCTCTTGGCCGAACCATATATTTTTAGGATTTGAATATAAATTAATAATATAATATGTGTTTTAAAAACTCGTTTATGTCAATTTTGACACTATTGGGTTTTTTTGATAAATTCATAAAAACATTATTACATCAAACACAATTTATATAATCAATCCTAATATGTCATATTAACCTAGAAAAGTAGTGTAATTCATAAAAATTTTCAATTTCATTTATTTGGATTTTTATAATATCAATTATTTTAATATTTCATTAATTAGGTAATTACTGCATCACCATTGTGTCATAAATAATTTAAATTATTTAACGTCTAAAAATTATAAATAAACTACCATTAGGTAGGAAATAATTTTATCTTTCTAATTAATATTTAAAATCTAATTTATCTTAGGTATAACCATATATTAAAAATGTTTTAGTAAATAAACTTTGATTTTAACTCTTTTAACTCTTCTTTGAATTAAATAATAATAAATTTCCTAATCTAATAGAAGTGGACCTAAACAATAATATTTTACTCCTAAGGTTGTTTTTGGTCGATATACACTTGTCCAATAGAATTAGGACATGTGTTATGGTAATATTAATATCATTTTTACCCTTAATTACCCTATTTACTTTTAACCGTGGTAAATAAAAGTAGAAAGTTACTATTCACCAAAAATTATTTTCATCTCATTGAACCAAATTTTACTCCTTGATATTAATCATGTTTCTTGGATTTTCGAAATTTCACTCACAAAAGCGGTAAAATTAGGTTTTATAAAAAAATTCAGTTTTTAACTACCACATAGTGGTTTCACTATTCATCAAAAAATGAAAGCTTCCAGAAAAATACCAAAAAATAGGCCTAAGCTATATTTTATATTATGAATTCAAAAATGCTGTCTATTTTACCTAATTCAAAACAAATCAGTTGCATTAATTAATTTAAAATTTAATTTCCATCGTCAAAACAAATAGCGTGTTTTTAAAAGATAATAACTATCAAAAGATTGACACTTGTTTATGTCTGGTTTAATATGAAATTACATCCAATGACCAAAATTGTATTAAATGGTAAAAATATATTCTAAATATACTTTAAAATCACTCAAATTAATATTTTATCACTATTAATTATTTCTATTAAAAAATTTGATTTTAATTAAAATTTAGTAATTTTCACTATTCATCATAATATGAAAGTTATCCGAAAAGTACCAAAATTTCACCCTATGCTAATTTCGATATTAAGAATCAAAAAATTATGTCTATTTCGAATGACAAAATTTATGAAATTTCAAAAAGTAGGTATTACTGTTCATAATGGCTAGTTTTATTGGTTGTGGTGTGTTAGAATCTCGAAGTTGCGTACAATGCACGTCATTGCATTATTCAAAGGGAAACGTACCGTGGAAGCTTGGGGTGTTACACAAGAGATCCTTAAGAGAATATACCCAGGATAGGTGGTGATCTTGTTTACCCTATTACAATTTTATTTTGGATAGAAAATTTATATTTATTGGATGATAAGGATCTAAATTTAATAGTACACAGTATGTGGATATTGTTTGGGAATGACTTTTAGAGGGGGTGATCACTCTATGTTCTTTTCCATTGATCATTTGATCACTCTGAATGGATTTAATGTTGCATAATATTAATATCAATTATAGGAGATGAAAGAGCATAAATATATCAATGAATCATATGGGATCATGATATGTGATTTTGCTGTAATTATGCATCCCACAATATTGGTAATCAAGCCTCATATAGTTTTGTTACATGGTGTGGTAGGAAACCAGCACCAATCGAGATGGTCCTCTTCGGAGAGGACTAATAAATAACTATATTTTACATTATAAGATATAGATGAAAATAATGAATTTTAATGTAATTTAGAATATATATTGGATATGCAGTTCAACATTATATGGAGAGAGTGAGGTTGCATACTATTTAACATCATGTGAATAGGATGTCTTCCATTCGTTTTATGTTCTACCAATAAGAAATTCGGGGAAATTAATTTTCATTATCATGGAAAGGTATACTAGTGTATGTGAGACATATTTCCTATCCAAATATAATAAAACCGAAAAATTTGATGACCTTGATGGATGAATATAAATTAATACCATCAATACTGTATGAATTAATAATGGATGTTACCAGGAAAGGGGTTCTAGTCATCACTATGCATCCCGTGAAGAAGCAATAAATATGTATGTAATTCTAGAAAACTTTGCAGGTGAAGAGAATTTACAAAAAATGAAAGGTCTACAGTTAATAAAAGATGGTAATATGATTCTGTACTATGAATCATTGTACATGGCTACACAATTCATATAAATGATGGTTACTTATCTTGGATCAAAAGGATTCCACCTGTCTAAGGTCGTTGTGACTTGATCATGGGGGTGTTTCCTAGGGATTGTAGTGCGATAGAAATGAGTAGTAACCCAAACTAAATATTGGGCCAAGGAGACCCCACACCACATCTTTGAGATAATTGACAAACTATTTTTTTTCATGGTTCTTTGACCCTATATATGTTCTAGTTCATAACAGTTCTTAGTACACCATACATGGGAAGATCCTACTATAACATCTAAGCACACATGACCCATTCAATGTTGAGAAACAAGGTGTGAGGAGGTGAAATCGATGATACATTAGAGATCATGATTTGGGTAAAAGATATCATTCTAGGATGGCTCCGTCGACATGGAATTTCATGTTCAATGTACACAATTGAATTAGGATGTAATGTTGAAGTTGTTATGATTCCACCAAAACTGGTGTATGTGGAAGTAAATTAAATCATTATTATCGAATCTTTAAAATGAAATATTAGTAGTAAATAAGAATTAAATGATTTTTAACCATGTTTGAAAAAATGGATATATGACTTTATTGGTCAAGGATGGGCTAAAAATATGATATGTCAACCATTGATCATGTTCAAAAGATGACGACTATCACTTGTTTTAAGAATTCCTTCGTGGAATAAAACTAGGTGATATAGTTTATCTAGGAACCATTTCTATTAGGGGATATAGTTCATACCAAAATGATGATAGGGATAAAAACCAATGAAGGATTGATGAGTGGGAGTGTATGAACCAATTTTTTCACTCTGGTATAGATCATCTATATTTGGGAAAAAATAATTACTTTGAACATAATGTGGAAGCATGAGGGGATAGAAGATGTTATATGGGTGTTTGGGTAATGCTTGAAGCCTTGATACCATCTTATTGGTAAAACCATGCTTGGTACATAGTTTAGAGTAAACTACATATGAATTATGCAGGGTTTAGAAAACCGTGTATATTGCATTTTTTCGGTTAGAGGAACCATACATGGTAGTCGCCCAGACGTGCAGCATTACAGGGAATATTCCTTTATTTCTTAGGTAGAGGTGCATGGATTTCACATTATTTTATCAAACCTTTAATAAGATATTATTTTGGGTAGAACCATCTTTCACGGTTTGACAAACTGTGTGTACATCCCATACACAAGATATAATTTTGGGAAAAATTTCTAAAATTCCCTTAATGATATATTTACATCCCTCTTCTACCCAAACTCATAAAATGGTGGGATTAATCTTTTTTCCTCTTAATTTAGAGATTTTTTAAGGCCAAATCTAGAGATAAATATAGATATCTTTCTTCCAACATCCGATCGAGCTTCCATTCATCATGTTACATGTGAAACAATCAGTACTCGAGTCCCCAATAGACGTTCATCATTTCTCATTCTCTCAACCTAGATATCATCATGTGAGTATTTTTTACCTTTTATTAGATCTTCTTTGTTCTGAGGAAAATCATGGGCCAATACTATAGGAGGAGAGTCGTACAATCATAATGTGGGTGGTTTATAACTCATCACTAATGTTTGTTTATTTAGGAATATCAGTCGGGGTCCTCCTGATTTCATCAGGAAAAATTTCTTAAATGTAAATTCTAATATTATACTTTTTAAAATTATTTGGTTATTATCTCTCCAAATATGTGATTAGTTGTTAGTGTTTTACCCACAACTCAATATTCCCCATGTTGAAGGTAATGAAATATTGGGTTTTAGTGTTTTGGCATTTTGATCCATTTTTGGGTGTGGCTTTGGTTGACCTTCCTAAAGGTGCGCCCTCCTATAATAAATGGATTTTTGTTAATGATAATTACATAATGGAATGTAAAATTTATTCTCATAACTTTACCTACCTAAGGTAATTTCTTCAAATTGATTATTAAATTTGATATGTGAATAGGAAAACATACCAAGTATATAACATGCACTTATCATATGAGATGGAATAAAATTTACATGCTTATAACACCCCTTTTCATATTGATGTAAAGTAGTAGAGTGAACCTTAGTGATTTAATATTTCTTAATGGAAAATAAATACTTAAAAAATATTTGAAATTCTACTTGGAATATCCACTCTAATGGAATAAAAGGATTGAACCTAATGAATTATTACATGATTACAATATCAAATAGAAATTGGTTGACTCGATAACTCTTTATATTTTGAGAGGAGAATACCATTGGACTCGGGAACCTCATTCTAATTAAAGGATTCAATTTTCTTATGTTGACACCCAGCTAGGCTCTATTTCTTGTATATTCTTTGGATTTCATTTATAATATTTTTGGGTCCTTTACAATATTACATGACACCTCAGATACACACCATGATTCGAGCATTGACTAGAAGGTTACATGGTTAAATCCAATAGAGCCCTATCCCTTCTTAACTCTGTTTTATATTGGTCTATCACCTTGGACATGGTAGACACCTTATAGTCTAATTCCTTGGATTACTCTCCATGTATTATACTCTTTCCCCTTTGTTGGACTCAGATACTAATGAGTAATCATTATGTGAGATTGATGTATCCTTGGTTATTACCCTAGAATTCCATCACCGAATATCATTTTTAGGTTTCCTTATTATGTCTTGGGACCTTCCCTATAAATAATATCATGAGGTGATGTCTTTGTTGGATATGTCACTTGTGACCTATTAACATTAAATGTTTATTACATAATTAATGAATTGGTTATGTGTTCAGACACCTACTAAGGGCTACAGTAGGTACATGGGTATTTAGTTATATTGTACTATTTTCCTTACATAATATATGCATGTATGCATAGTTATATATTCGATTACATGGGAACGATGTTATAGACAACATTGGTGGTGGCCCATTTAGATTTATCTCACACACTATTTGAAAACTATTTGGTACCCAAAGTAGATTACATAACTACAGATGATGACAAAAGGAATCATACAGCTTTGATCAATTGATTGCATGCCGATAGGATGGAGAATTATAGTAGATGATCGAGTAAGGTCTCGGGATTCTTGGAGTAGCTATTTTTCTTGTACATTGTGTAACTTGTTATTCCTATTTTATTCAATCATGTTTTCTAGTTTTCTTGTAACAAGACCCACATCATGGTTGCTGTAGTTTATATAGTTATTGTTATTATTGTTTATTTATTGCATCAGTTTTCTTATAATATTTACAACTATATATATCCTTCCACTATGTTACACTATACTAATGAGGCCATACACTCCCCATTGACGCACCCTAGGCCCTTGCTGGATGTCGGAAGCCTCTCGAATTTTGGGATATGTGCTTGATAACATGTGGCCCACCTGGCTTGGGGCAACCGTTATGTGGAATCCCGGCCCAAGATGTCAGAATTTGGTATCAAAGTTGGGTTCATTTCATTCTTTACTATTTGGATACAATATATTGGATAATAGGAACGCTAGGTACATATTCATATGTTATTCTAGGATTTCGGTAATGCATGTTCGTGGTAAAAACCATGTTTCCTAAATTAAAATTATTGTTATACATTTTCCAAGTATTGTTGATATTATTTCACCATTGGGTGGTGCACATTATGCGTGGTGTTATTGATTATTTCCCAATTGGATGATTTTATTTCATCCTTGGACTGACGATATGGTAGATATGAGCATTGTTATATGCATCATTTTTGGCACCTAGAATTCACATGTCATGTATATTTCCATCCCATATAGGTTCATTTTGTTGCCTTACATTGCATGATATACCTATGATTATTGAGTGATGGTTTGATAGTTAGCTTATGATTGTATCACTCTTGGCAGTGATTGAGTGATTTATTATGTCAATTCATGAGGTCTATGGGCCCTCATGGGTTCATATGAGTAATTTACGAATTCAAGTCACTATACTATAAAAAATGGGTGTTATTTTTGGTGATATGAGTATGAGGACTAATTCATCAGAAATGGATATCCATTATAAAGTGACCATGGAATCCAAAATTAATTGGTTTTACATCCATATCCCACCTTATCATATTTATCAAAGGTAAATGCATAAACCTGGTAATTATCTACAAAATGACATGAAAGTTATACTTGATCACATTCTGATACATAGCTATCTATGTGTGTAGTTAGGGTAAAATACCTTTGGTACTGAGTTTTCATATGTCCAGATACAGCTAGTAATGATATCTCATTCATTAAAAGTTTGTCCTAAGGTTTGTTCTTGGATTTTTTACACCAATACCACCATGACCTCCTCATGTCATTCTCTATGAATGTTGTGATGACCATGCTCCAGATGTAGTGGGCCCTAAGACACCAGTCTTACCTCTAAGAGTTATACATAAGGCACTACCTGTTGTACCCGATCAGAGAACTGATGCTCAAGCCCATGATAGTTTCTGACATCAGATTTAGTCTATGCATGGTGCTCCTTGGTTGTCACTTATGATGGCTGATCTTTCCTGTGAGTTCCAGCTACATCATCCTCTTACATTTTCAGGGGATAACGGTTCTCAGGATAGTGAGTCTTCAAAAGAGGTCATGATGTATATCTTTGAGAATCTGGAAACATGTCTAGAGTGGAGACTCAAGATTTATATATATATTATTAGGTATTACTCCAATAATTGGTAAGATGTGGTTACCCACTTTGGTCTTTAACTAGTCAAGTTATTGGTTGATTCCCAAACGGCATTCTATGATCAGTTTTTTCCTCATTAATTGATTGTTGATCGATCTGTAGAGTTCATGCAACTCGAAGAGGGTTCTAGTTCAGTTATATAATATTCAACATGTTTCAATAATTTACAAATCTTTTCACTAATTCTATCTAGTGATGAGCTTTCACATACTAGAAATTTTGAGAATGGGCTCAAGAAATCCAATAGAACTCTGGTTAATTTCTTTCACCTTACTACCATTTCTGTAATATTTGATCAGTCTATTATCACTATGTGTATCCTGGGGGATAAAATGTGTTCCAGGTTTAATGGATCAGTGCTACATTAGTCCCATAGTGTTTTCAGTGGTATTAAATGTTCCCTTTATGTTTTTTGTTAGGGTAGTGGCATTAAGAGTATCTAGTTTAATAGCAATGTGGTGTGTCCTTATTGTGTAAGAGTGGGGCATAAGAAGACCCAATGTGAAAAAGACCCTATGTAGTGAAAGTCTTTGGTCTTTATAGGTCATCTTTTGCATTTCTTCAAGACCATTCCACCATATTCGAGTGGAAAAGGATCAAAACTAGCTCCACCTTCAAAAGAAACTTATTTTTCCCCATGTTAGGTAGGTTGTTTTAATATCACTAGAAGGTCTGGCTGAGGAGGAAGTCATGGTTGTGGTAGTCTAACCCCTGATCACCAGAATAATTAGTATAACAGTCAAGATCATAGTAGTCCATCTACTATACATGGTCGTGGATCAGGTCAATTCAATGTATTGCAATTGATACCTATGGATTAGGCTATCAGGGCATCAATAGTAGAAGGTACTATTCTAGTAGCCTATACTGTTGTATTTTCATTATTTGATATAGGTTCTTCAAAATCATTTTTTTCTATATCTATCATTGATAGTCTCCGACTATAGATAAAATATCACTATGGTGTAATGACCCTCAATAAACCATTGGGAATACAAATAGACGGTGTACCCTAGGGCAGGGAATGTCCCCTTGAAGATGTCAACTACCCTTTCTTGTGGAATCTCTTTTTTATCGATATGATAGGATTTGATGTCATCCTTGGGATGGACTGGTTAGTCCACTATCTCTCCATTGTAGATTTCTATCAGTGTAAGGTCTATATAACATCACCAAAAGGTAGCAGTAATCATCTCAAGGATTAGTGGAATATCCTGTATGGGAGAGCCGTACCAAATCATTATGGTATAGGTGGGGTGATCCCCCAGATTTCAAATATTTTCATAGATAATCCGAATTTTCTTCAAAATGATTTCCCTCTATTAGTTAATCATTTCATGGAATCCATTTCTGATTAATTTTCTAGAACATCTCTTTTGTGAGAGGTAGTGATTACAATTGAGCTTGTTCCAGGAGCCTCTTCCATGTCCATTATTCCATAAATCATGTCACCTACCAATCTAAATGAACTCAAGCAGATAATAGAGGATCTAGAGGCCAAGTGTTTTATATTTACCTGTACATCCTCTTGGAGGTTCACCCATGTTATTTTATATGAATGTAGGTGGAAAACTTAATTTATGCGTTGAATAAATAAGGTTTAACCATCTTTTGATCAAAAACATGTATCAACTTCCTCTCTATTAGGTTAGTGCTTTGTGGTGTACACGGACCAGAGGAGCCTCAAATATATCTTTTCTCACCATGACATTATCATCTAAAAATAGATAGGGGTGTAATATCTCCAATCATTTGATTTTTAGCTTTCATATACATCTAGAAGGGGCAATGTGGTCCGTGATGCACTGAGTAGAAAACATAAAATGCATTTCATCCAAGAATATTGTGATTAATGGAAGTTAGTAGCCCTATTTTTTTATATTCATGTAGATATTCCTGATATTCATGAGAATTATTATCTCTCAGCCATAATTTAAATTTATTCCATCCTAGAGAAAGTGAAATTTATGTCATTTTCATATCCTTATTGTTTGGTTATCCATGAGAGTATAGTAGGAGATAACCCACATCCGGATTGATATGTGGATATATACAACATCCTTCATGTAAGTAGACATGTATGGGTTCCCACTAAAATGAGAGAGGAGATGATTAAGGAGTCCCACAATTCTCAGTGTTCAATTTATCTACCCATCTCATTGATGTATCCTGATATGTGATGCAAGTATTAGTGGTTTAGAATTAAATTTCTGATATCTAGAATCTTCACTAGGAGTTCAATTAGTCTGTATGTGAAGGTGGAGCACTATAGTCTTGTAAGATTGTTACATCCTCCAGAAATCCTGGAATGAAAATTGCATGATGTTTTTAAGCATTTCATATTTGGCTTATCTAGGTTATTGAGTGGTTGAGATGCTATCTGGGTATTCATTTATCGAATAAAAAAAATATCCCACTTAATTCCTTTGAAGTAGACTTTCTCAATTGAGGAGTTGTGGAGATAGTATGTTCATGGGATTATACGACTACACAAGGATCCTTGTACAATTATTTAAAATTATGAGTCTCATTTCCCTTCACAGTTCAAGAAGGGTTTTTAGAAAACCATGGGAACATAGGTTCTTTATAGAATTTATTTTCACCCCTAGACCAATGGTCAATTATAATGGATAATATAGGTTATATAGGCTATGCTTCGAGCATTTTTCCTTTATTTTAGAGATTCATTGGAAAATCATATCCCCCTTATAATGTTTCCTATAATAACAGTTTTCTGGTGACGATTCTGATGGCATATTTTGAGGCCTTATAAGGTAGGCCATTTCGTTCAACCTTATTTTTGTTTAGAGGGAGGTGAGGCATCCCTACTAGGTCCCCATCTCATTTAAGAGACTTCAACTAATATTCAGATGATTAGAAAGTGTATGACTATAGATCATTTGAGAAAAAAAATTTATATTCACTGCCATCGAAGACCTCTAGAGATAAGGGTTGGTGATTTTTTTTTCTTTTTTTGTCACCCAGGTTAGGTCATATACAGTTAAAAATTTGAGGAAAGTTGTATCCTTGTTTCATAGGGTCATTCAATATCCTATAGTGATTTTAGATGGTAATGTATCAGTTAAAAATACCTTTAGGATACCATGCCATGCATGACATCATTAATGTCTCAAGGATTTTCCAATATCATTACAACTCATCTCGTACTTTTGATCATGTGAAATTTGAGTGAGACACTGATGCTTCTATTGAGGAGTATCTAGTGTGTATCATTAACTGGAGAACAACGGCTCTCTGTAGCCAGTCTATCCCTCTAGTATGTGTACAATGGAATATCAACAGAGTACATGCTGATACATTGGAGAGGGAAGAAAAAATAAATACCTAATGGATAAAGTTATTCTTAGATACTGTTTCCTTACCCTTGGAAGGAGAATTTGGTGTGCCGGTTCATTTAAGGAGAAAGATTGTAATATCCAGGATTTCACTCTGGTATCATTCCATTATTTATTTGTCTGAATCATTACATAAGACATAATATGAATTTGTAAGTGGTTATAAAAGTTCATATCAATTTTAGGGGAATCTTCAGTGCTCAGAACCCATCTTGATGGAAGATATAGGCTTGGTGCATAGTTTAGAGTAAACTGCGCTGGAATTCAACATGGTTTGGAAAATCATGCATATTGTGTTATTTTGGAATGACCCGACATGAATGGTTAGTGCAGAGTCATGTGGCATAATTGTGTGAATTCGACCTTTTCCTAGGTACCCATGGATGGCTTGAACATGGTTTGGTCAAACTATGTGGAGGATTGTATTTTGGGCAGAACCATCATGCATGGTTTGCGCACTGTTTGACAAATTGTACGGACAAACCATGTGTAGGCTAAAATTCTGGATAAAATGTCCACAATTCCCTTGATGATTTATTTACTCTCTGATTCTTCCGCAACTCATAAAACAATACGACTATGCCCTTTTCCTCACATTTTGTAGCTTTTTGAGCCAAAACTATGGATAAATAGATGTCCTCGATCCCGAATCGGATCGATCATATGTTCATCACATTGGGTGTGCAATAGTAAATAATCAAGTCCCCTTTATTAATTCTTTTTTATCGTTTTTCCTCAACCAAGATATCTTCAAGTGATTATTTACCGTTTCTTAGACCTACTCTTAATAGAGGACAATCATTGGAAACTACTAGAGGAGGAGAGTCATGAAACCCTTTAGTGGATGGTCTATAACTCATCCCTAATGTTTGTAGACTTTGGAAAAATTCGTGTTTGCCCCACCGATTTTTTTGAGATCTGTTTCGGAAATTTACATGCCATGATTATATTTGTTAGAATGATTTGGTTTTCCCTTTCCAAATATTTATTTCTTTGAAAGTGGTTACACCCACAAATCAATCTTCCATATGTATATGGTTATTCCGTATTTGGATTTTAGTGTTTTGGAACATTTGAGCCACCGTTATGGTGTGCCTTATTTTGTCCTTCCAAAAGGCAGTCCTTCCTATAATAAATAGAATGTTGTTAATAAGAATTTTATAATGTAATGTACCATGTTATCTCACCACTTGACATTCCTAAGGTAAGTGCTTCAAATTGATTTTTAAATGTGATATTTGAAATGGAAAATGTACTCAATATATAACTAGGTGTTATCAAATGACATGGATTAATGGTTACAAGTCTATAGCAGCCCCTCTATTTTGATGGAAGATAGCAGAGTGAACCTCCATGATTAAGTAGGCCTTAATTTAAAATTAAGACATGATTAAATTGATTCAATGCTACATGGCCTATCCACACTAATGGGAGTGTAGGCTTTCACCTAATGAATGAATATATTCTTACAATATCAAATCGGAATGGACTTACTGGAGCATTACATGGATTCTGATAGGAGAATATCTTTCGACTCCAGTGTCATGGCCAATCCCCTGGGGCCCGTATCGTGACTTCCCCAAGCCCTCCTTCCATAGGCCAGGGGATGGCGACTAGGACCAAAGGCGTAAATCCCTAAACTAGGAAGGCATTGCCTTTATAATAGTAAACCAAAAAAACAGAGTACAATACTGGAATTAAAACACTATGTGAAACTGCATACCAAATATGGTGCTGAATGTAACACCCCATGCGTTCACGGTACGCTTCTCTTTGAATAATACAATAGCATGTGTTATACGAAACTTCGAATTCTAACACACCACAACCAATCATACTAGCCGTTAAGAATAGTAATAACCACTTTTTAAAATTTTATACATTTTATCTATCAAAATGAACTTCATTTTTGGATTCGGAATATCAAAATTAGCTTAGGGTGAAATTTTGGTACTTTTCGGATGACTTTCATATTTTGATGAATATCAAAAATTATTAAATTTAAATTAAAAAAACTTTTTTAGTAGAAATAATTAATAGTGATAATTTATGAAGTTTAGTGGTTTTAAAGTATATTTAGAATATATTTTTACCATTTAACACAATGTTGGTCATTGGACATAATTTCGCATTTAAATTGGACCTAAGTGTCAATCTTTTGATAGTTATTATTTCTTAAAAACACTATTTGTTTTGACAATGGGAATTAATTTAAATTAATTAATGAAACTTATATTTTTTTAATTTGGTAAAATCGACATCAAATTTGACTTTATAATATCAAATATAGCTTAGGCCATATTTTTGGTATTTTCCTGAGAAACGTCAATTTTTTGATGAGTAGTGAAAAACACTGAGTTATTTGTTAAAACCAATTTTTTTATTTTAATAATTATTTATTTTAATTAAATTAATTTATGCCAAAATAGATACATAATACTTATATAAGATCATTGTAATTCATTGAAGTCAGTTTATAATAATTTTAGATATATAAAAAGTTTATTGAAGTTTTCACCGTCTTTTACCCACCTCCTACGAGAATTTGAAAATTCCCATAAAACATAATTTTAACTTTTCTGTGAGTTGAATTTCAAAAATCTGAGAGACACGGTTAATATCAAGGAGTAAAGTGTGGTTCAATGAGATGAAAATAATTTTTTGTGAATAGTAACTTTTTACTATTATTTACCACGATTAAAACTAAATAGGGTAATTAAGGGTAAAAATGATATTTATATTACCCTAAACAATGTCCTAATTCTATTGGACAAGTTTATCTAGACTAGAAACAACCTTAGGAAAAAAATAATATCATTTCGGTCCACTAGGATTAGATTTTGACATTTATTATTATTTAATTCAAAGAAGAGTTAAAAGAGTTAAAATCAATGTTTAATAAATAAAACATTATTAATATAGGGTTTTACATATGATATATTCAATTATAAAAATTCCTTATAAAGATAAAAATATTTCCTACATCATGGTATTTTATTTTTAATTTTTAGACATTATATAAATAAATTTATTTATGACACAATGATGATGTAGTAATTACCTTATTCATGAAAGAATCAAATAAATGGTATTATAAATAATATAATAAATATAATTTCAAAGTTTTTATGACATCCACAAATTTTATAAGTGAATATGACATTTTATGATAGATTCAATGTATTTGTTTTTATTTAATCATGTTGTTATTATTTTAACAAAAAACAAATACCAAATAGTGTCATAATTGACATAAAATAGTTTTGAAAACAAATATAATATTATTAATTTATATAATGGTCCTAAAAATATACAGTTCACCAAAAGACTTATATAATAACATATATGACATTAATGAACCAATTGGGGATCTATTTTCAGTATATAGTATGTTTATTAACCATATAGTGTAAGAATACAAGAAGACACTGTAAAAGTTAAATTATTTAACTTAGGGTTAAATCTAAATGATAAAGTTAAAATGGTATCCTAAACTTATCTAAAACCTATTGGTTGAGTTTTTTTGGACCTATCCCCATCTTATACTTCAAATGATCAACTTTTTAGCCATTAGAAACCGAATATAAATTTATTATAACATAATATTTTAAGTTTTTTCCTAAGGTTCCCCTCACCCCTCTTATAAAAGGTCACTCACACTTCTCTATAATTCAAACCTTCTAAGCCATTTGGATCGGCCAAACCCTGCCAAAATACCCTCTCAACTATCCTCCCTTAAACCTAGAGGCCTTATTTTGATCGGAAAGCCAACCTATGGAGCCCTTTTGATCAAATAAAAAGGAAGAACCTGAAGAAGAGGTAATTATTTCACCACCCTCTTTCAAGTTCCATTCTTCTTCCACTTCCTTTTTCTTTTTTGTTTCCACTATAAAATAATAAATCCAGTATATTATATATACTATGATGTTATTATAATTATGGTACAACCAAATTCATTATCTATCCACCCTTTTAATGACATGTCACCATATGTGCCTACGTACGGCTTACTGTTTCCACGTCGTGGTGTAATTGTTATTCAATAAATTGTTATTTGGATGGGTATAATAATGATGTGTAGTTGATAAATGTAACATGATATGTATTCTTAATATATTATATACCATCCAATTATATATTATAATAGTATAAAAAGAATGGTATTTTCGCTCGTGCGTACGTATGGATTACCATCTCTACGACGCGATGAAATTCATTTCCAAGTTCACCATTAATCGACGATTATAAAAATATATATTACTAATAAGTAAGTAATATATGACATAATAATGCTACTATAGATATATATATTTATATATATATAGGTATTTATGTACTTACATATATCTTATTCACTTACTTCTGTTCAATGCTATATAAAAATGGAAATAGCGTTTATGCGTACGTACGAACTACCGTCTCCATAAACGGTGTTTTCCATTTCATATATACGTCTATTATAATTTTTTATATTATAAATATATATGATAAATTAATCATGTTTTATATTCTTTAAGTATTTAAATCATGCTCTATGTGATACAATCAAGAGTACCAAGCTAAAACACATACGATAAAGAAAGCGATTATTACACGAAATATTAATATAACATGGAAATTATTATTAAATGTGTAGTATAAAGTCATAAATAAATAATTTATGATATAATAAATATTAACATGGGTCTGGTATAATTTAATAACTTACTATAGTCTTCGTACAAGAGGCTAAACATACCCTCGACTAAAGGAAAGTGCAAGGTAAGGGGTTTTCATCGTACTCCTTATTCTCATTAGATTCATGTCATATTGCCACTATTACCTTTTGTGTGGTGTATGTACTGCCAATAATTGTCTTCTTTTTGTAATACAGTTTAATTTATTTTTATTTAAATGTTCATTTTATGATACATCTTTAATGGGGTGTATGTTTCGTAAGGTACCAAATTGCGAAGGGTTTATTTCACAATCTCTTCATTATCCGAGGTTGTTTATACGTAATTATCTACTGGGACCTCTTTACCATCCACATCCGTGTTTCTTAAAAATGACATTCAAAACATTTTTACTATTTAACAGACAATGGGATAATGTCATGTATACCCTTATTTGACTTTATATGTTTTTAAGGATTCTTTCTGTCGATTTCGAAACAAGTTACTTTTTAACCATTTTGACAAAATTAATGTAAGAATGTCTTTTTTTAACTTATACAAAGGGTGCGGTTACTTTCCGCCATTATTAAAACATTTAATCTTCCATCACAATATTATAAAGATATTTTCAAAATAATGGTTTTTTCTATAATTATGTGAGTTTTAAATTTTTTTAAAAAAAAGAGATATTTCTCTCAAATAGTTTTGATTTCATCTCTGTCAACATCCTTTGATAAATTGTACACTTGTTTAAAGTTCATTTATTACGATACAAATCATCCATATTTTATTTAAGGTTTTGTGATATGTTTGACTATGGATGATTTATTTTTATTCCATTAATGGTTTATGATTAATGTTTTGACATTTCATATGTTAGTTTTAATACGAATGTTTATGTTATATTTAATCCTCTTATTAAGATGAATGTGTTGGACTTTTATGTTCCGGTTTCGGGACAGGTAAAAGTAAGCCCTCTAGGTTGGGGTCCAGTTACAACAGACCCTCCGGGTTGGTGTTCGGTTATTAGAGGCACTCTGGGTTGGTGTCCCATTATTAGAGGCACTCTGGGTTAGAGTCCGGTTGTAGAGGCTCTCCGGGTTGGGTTCTGGTTACAGTTAGCCCCTAGGTCTTGGCACGAGGCCTTGACAAAGAAATTAATGTTCATCATTATGCATTCCATCGTTATGAAAGTGGTTATTGATATTGCATGTGATTATTCGACTAGTAGAATATCCTTGTGAATAAGTAAATGGAATTATTTCATTTAATTTTTTCCATATTATGCTGATGTTAAAGTTTAAAAGGCTTTAGTTTTAGTTATACATTTCCTTAATTGTTTATTCTTATTTATTAATATTTCAGAAATATTTTTATCCTTACTGAGCATCTGATATCACCCCTTTCTATGTATTAGTTTTTTCCCATGATCCCATGAAGTGTATTGTGATTGATATGCATGGTTAAGCCATGGGAATAATGGAATTCATAAAGGATTATTTATGTTTTTTTTCTATAAAGTGTAATGTAACATTCACGTATATAATCTATTTTCCACGACTGCTAAACCGATCGGTACTTCGGGACTTGATTCCTTGTAATCATGCCAATGTATTAAAATAATGCACCGACTCTGGGTAACTGGGGTCGGGGCGTTACAGTTGGTATCAGAGGAAGTTTATAAATAACCTTGGAAACTAGATTTAGGTAAACTCCGATTAAAGCATATAGCCCAAAGATAGACTTTGTGGATTAGTATAGAAGAACTTCCTAGAATTTTAGTATTTTAGAGATTTTGTGAGTTTTCCGAGCAATACATCCATGTCTGGATACGAACAGGTAGAGGTGGCTCTGGCACAGATGTACCTAGGGGTAAAACCCGAAAACACCTCTTTGAGCTAGACTCGAACGGGGACTGGTGCACGACAGATGGCCTTGCTGTAATCTTGGTTACAACACTCCCGGTGGATATGCTTAGGATAAATCTCATTTTCTATAAAAACCATTATGAAGGGCTTATAAGTATATACTTACTCAAAGAAAACCTTTTATGATTATAGATTATATCCATAAACTGTTCAATTTACATTAGGTATTTTAAAAGTTTGGAATTTTTCATTGAAATTCATAAACTGGCCTAGTGTATTCCATTATATAGAAATAGCGCCCAGTAGAAGGAATGTGAACTCTAGCAATACATATGGTCCAATGAGTAAGAATGATCATATCTTCCACGGTATTAAGCCAACATTTAGAAGGTAAATAGTCTCTCATGTTTTCTAAACATGTGAAGAAATAGTACCATGTGTTAATAAGATAAGTAAATAATTCTATGAGTCCAATGGCTTTGATGGGGAGAAAGCGAAGAAAAGGATAGAAGGGATAAAGATGGATAAAGGGGAGAGGAAAAGGAAGAATTTTCCCATATGTGATAATAGTGGGAAGAAACACCCTGGAACCTGCCTGAAGGGAATGGGAGTTTGTTATAAGTGTGGAAAAAAGGACACCAAGTACGTGACCAAAAGGGTAAGAAAAAGGTTTCAAATGAACAATGCTTTATCTGTAAGAAGTTGGGACACTATGAAAACCAGTGTTCAAATCATCAGAGTATTACCCAAATAATGCTATTGGATAATAATCAAGTTATGATACTACCACAGATGAAGAAGAATGACTTGTGTTCTTATGTTGTTATTTTGGAATTATTTCATTTAAGTGTTGTGTCAATGATGTACTGGAAATAAATAAGGATTGTACTGTAGTACTATTTCTTTGAGTATTTGAGATTTTATGGTACTATTAAAAATGACTCTATGACGAGTTAAACTTTTTGGAAATTACATGGTTCAAGGAAAGATAATCCTTAATATAGTTTTAATATTGAGGTACTGATTTTGGAATAAGATATGGTATATTTGGGTAAATTATATTGGATATTCTTGACTCCCTTGAAACTGATTAAGGATTTGTATATTCCATCATTGTTTGAGTTTACAACATTTTTTGATGGATGAAGTTTATCCAGTATTTTATTTGGCATAAGGGAGCATGAATGTAATAAATAAGGTTTTATGGTAATTCATGGTGTTTCAGTGTTTTAAAAGAATACATGATGAAGGTATTCACATGATATTACAGGATAAAAATGATATACAATATGTTTACCTTTCATAAAAATTTTGGACTGAGAGTTTACAGAAGTATTTTGGGTCGGTCTAAAGGTTGGAATGGATAAAGTTTGAAAAGTTATTTTTGGATTTTTATAAAAGGACAACACGCAGACCGTGTGATGACCTGTCGCGTCAGACAAAGATGCGAGAATCAAACCCACAACTATAGTGCAATTGGGATTTATCGCCTACCAATGGGCTACATGAAGTTCCTGGATGGTATAATGTAGTTTCTTTAAAGGTTTTGATATGTGAATTATAAATTCATTATATTCGGAACCCTATACGATTAGGATAAATATAGTATTTTTGAGTTGTGTTATGTTTTGTGGTGAAAGATGAGTTTGTGGTAGAAATTTATTAATGGATAAAACTCTAATTATAAAGTAAGTATATCTCCTTATGATCTTAGCCAATCTCATAAATAAATTCCTCAACCTTATGAAAAGGAACTTAGAACAAAAATGTTGTCCTATATGGTACCTTAGATCATCAAAACTTTATGGATTTGGGATTGTTGGGCTTTTCATTGCCATGTTCTCTACCACTCTCCATCAGGAATTGATGGTTATATTTCTCTTCCATATCCATATTTTCTTACATGTAACCCTAGTATGTGTTATTTTCGGTAACCTTCCTACTTATCAATCTTTATTTTAAATAGAGGCCTCATTAATACATTTTTCGATGTGGGATTTCAACTATGATATTTTCAAATGTCAACCCCATGTTTCCAATACCAAGCATAAATTTCAAAGAATCAATTTATTGAAGGAGGTGAGAATGTAACACCCCATTCGTTCACGGTACACTTCTCTTTGAATAATACAATAGCGTGATTTATACGCAACTTCGAGTTCTAACACACCACAACCAATCGTACTAGCCGTTAAGAATAGTAATACCCACTTTTTAAACTTTTATACATTTTATCATTCAAAATGAACTTCATTTTTGGATTCTAAATATCGAAATTAGCTTAGGGTGAAATTTTGGTACTTTTCGGATAACTTTCATATTGTGATGAATAGTGAAAATTACTAAATTTTAATTAAAAATAATATTTTTAATCGAAATAACTAATTGTGATAAATTAAGAATTTGAGTGGTTTTAAAGTATATGTATAATATATTTTTACCATTTCACACAATGTTGGTCATTGGACAAAATTTTGCATTTAAACTGGACATAAGTAAGTGTCAATCTTTTGATAGTTATTATTTCTTCAAAACAGGCTATATGTTTTAAGAATGGGAATTAATTTAAATTAATTAATGAAAATTATATTTTTTGAATTTGGTAAAATAAATATCATTTTGAATTCATAATATCAAATATAGGTTAGGCCGAATTTTTGGTATTTTCCTGAGAAACATCAATTTTTGATGAATAGAGAAAAACACAGAGTTATTGGTTCAAACCGATTTCCTTATTTAAATATTATTTATTTTATTTAAATTAATTTATGTCAAAATAGATACATAATACTTATATAAGATCCTTTTAATTCATTATAGTCTGTTTATTATAATTTTAGATATATAAAAATTTTATTGAACTTTTCACCGTCGTTTACCCACCTCCTAGGAGAATTTGAAAATTCCCATAAAACATAATTTTACCGCTTCTGTGAGTTGAATTTATAAGATCTGAGAGACTCGGGTAATATCAAGGAGTAAAATTTGGTTCAATGAGATGAAAATAATTTTTGGTGAATAATATCTATTTACTTTTATTTACCACGGTTAAAAGTAAATAGGGTAGTTAAGGGTAAAAATGATATTAATATTACCCTCACATAGATCCTAATTCTATGGGACAAGTTTATCATGACCAGAGAAAACCTTAAGAATAAAATATTATCATTTAGGTCTACATGGATTAGATTAGGACATTTATTATTATTTAATTCATAGAAGAGTTAAAAGAGTTAAAATCAAAGTTTAATAACTACTACAATTGTAATATAGTGTTTTACATAATATAAATTCGATTATAAATCGTCATTATTAAGATAATAATATTTCATACATCATGGTATTTTATTTATAATTTATAGACATTAAATAAATAAATTTATTTATGACACAATGATGATGCAGTAATTACCTTATTCATGAAAGAATCAAATAAATGGTATTATAAATATTAAAATAAATATAATTTCAATGATTTTATGACATCCAAGAATTTTATAGGTGAATAGGAAATGTTTGGATATATTCAATTTGTTTTGTTATGTAATCATGTTGTTATTATTTTCACAAAAAACAAATACCAAATAATGTCAAAATTAACATAAAATAGTTTTTTAAACAAATATTATATTATTAAATGATATAATGGTCCTAAAAATCTAAGGTTTGTCCAAAATACTCATATAATAATATATATGACATTAATGAACCAATTGGGGATATATTGTGTGTATATAGTATGTTTATTTACCATATAGTGTAAGAATACAAGAAGACACTGTAAAAGTTAAATTATTTAACATAGAGTTTAATCTAAATGATAACGTTAAAATGATACCCTAAACTTGTCTAAAACCTATTGTTTGAGTTTTTTTCGACCTATCACCACCTTATAATTTAAATAATAAACTTTGGAGCCATTAGAAGCCGAATATAAATTTATTATAAAATATTACATTAAGTTTTTCCTAAGGTCCCCTCACCCCTCTTATAAAAGGGAACTCCCACTTCTCTCTAATTCACACCATCTAAGCCATTTGGATCGGCCAACCCCTACCCAAAAACCCTCTCAACTATCCTCCCTTAAACCTAGAGGCCTTAGTTAGATTAGAAAGCCTACCTAAGGAGCCCTTTTGATCAAATCAAAAGGAAGAACCCCAAGAAGAGGTAATGATTTCACCACCCTCTTTCATGTTCCTTTCTTCATCCACTTCCTTTTTCATTGTTGTTTCCATTATAAAATAATAAATCCAGTATATTCCATATACTATGATGTTATTATAATTATGGTACAACCATATTAATTATTCTATCCACCCTTTTAATGACATGTCACCATACGTGCGTACGTACGACTTACCGTCTCCACGTCGTGGTGTAATTGTTATTCAATACATTATTATTTGAATGGGTATAATAATGATGTGTATTTGATAAATATAACATGATAAGGATTCATTATATATTATATACCATCCAATTATATATTATATTAATATCAAAATAATGATATTTTCGCTCGTGCGTTCGTATAGATTGATGTCTCCAAGACGCGATGAGATTCATTTCCAAGATCACCATTCATCGATGATTATAAAATTATTTATTACTAATAAATAAGTAATATATGAAATAATAATGCTACTAGAGATATATATATTTATATATATAAGTATTTATGTACTTACATTTATCTTATTCACTTACTTCCGTTCAATACTATATAAATATGTAAACAACGTTTATAATTACGTACGGACTACCGTCTCCATAAACGGTGTTTTCCATTTCATACATATGTATATTATACATTTTTATAATCTAAATATATATGATAAATAAATCATGTTTTATATTCTGGAAGTATTTAAATTGTGATCTAAGTGATACAATCAAGAGTAACAAGTTAAAACACGTACGATAAAGAAAACGATTATTACCCGAAATATTAATATAACATGGAAATTATTTTTAAATGGGTAGTATAAAGTCATAAATTAATAATGTATGATATCATAAATATTAATATTGTTCTGGTATAATTTAATAACATACTTTAGTCTTCATGGAGGAGGCTAAACGTACCCTCGACTAAAGGAATGTGCAAGGTAAGGGGTTTTCATCTCACTCCTTATTCTCGTGAGATTCATGCCATATTGCCACTATTAACTTTTGTGTGATGTATGTACTGCCCATAATTTTATTATATCTGTAATACACTTTAATTTATGTGTATTTACATATTCATTGTATTATACCTCTTTCCTAGGGTGTATGTTTTGTAAGTTACCAAATTGGTAAGGGTTTATTTCACAATCTCTTCTTTATCTGAGGTTTTTTATACGTAATTATCTACTGGGACAACTTTATCATCCACATCCATGTTTCTTAAAAATTTCTTTCAAAACATTTTTAATACTTAATAGACAATGGGTTAAAGTAATTTATAACCTTATTTTACTTTATATGTTTTGAAAGGAATCTTTCTGTCGATTTCGAAACAAGTTACTTTTTAACCTTTTTGTCAAAATTAAGGTATGAATGTATTTTTTTTAACTTATACGGAGGGTGCGGTTATTCTCCATCGTTATTACACCTTTGAGGCATCCCTCACAAGATTATAAAGATATTTTAAAAATAAAGGTTTTCTGTATAATAATGTGACTTTTAAATTATTTAAAAATATATATTTCTCTCAAATAGTTTAGATTTCATCTATGTCAACATCCATTGATAAATTTTACACTTGTTTAAAGTTGATTTATTATGATAAAAAACATGCATATTGTATTTAAGGTTATGTGATATGATTGACTATGGATGAGTTATTTTTATGCCATTAATGGATTATGATTAATGGTTTGACATTTCATATGTTAGTTTTAATATGAATGTTTATGTTATATTTCATCCTCTTCTTAAGATGAATGTGTTGGACTTGTATGTTCTGGGTTGGGGACCGGTAAAAGTATGCCCTTCGGGTTGGGGTCCGATTACAATAGACCCTCCGGGTTGGTGTCCAGTTATTAGAGGCACTCCGGGTTGGAGTCCGGTTACAGAGGATCTCCGGGTTAGGTTCCAGTTATAGTTAGCACCTAGGTCTTGGCATGAGGCCTTGACAAAGAAATTAATGTTCAGCATTATGCATGCCATCGTTATGAAAGTGGTTATTTATATTGCATGTGATTATTAGACTAGTAGAATATCCATATAAATAAGTAAATGGCATTATGTCATTTTATTTTTTCTATATTATGATGAAGTTCATGTTTAAAAGGCTTTTGTTTTTGGTAAACATTGCCTTGAATGTTTATGCTTATTTATTAATGTTTCTGCTATATTGTTATCCCTACTGAGCATCTGAGCTCACCACTTTCTATGTTTTATTTTTTTCCCCGGATTCCAAGAAGTGTATTGTTATGGATATGCAGGGTTAAGCCAAGGAAATAATGGCATTCATAAAGATTATTTATGTTGTTTTGTTATAAAGTCTAATGTAACATTCATGTATGTAATCTATTTTACAAGACTTCTAAATAAATTGGTCCTTCAGGACTTGATTCCTTGTAATCATGCCAATGTATTAAAATAATGCACTAACTCTGGGTAACTGGGGTCGGGGCATTACACTGAAAGTAAAGGGGCTAGAAATAAAATCCCAACACTAATGTACAATACAAATGAAAAGCTAGTACAACTGCAGTAATGTAAAATAGCAACTACGGAGTCATCCCCCAAGATTCCCACCTGAAGGGTGGGTACAGATGGCCTCCTCAGCACCCCATGTCTATCTGTCCACTCCGTTTACGTCATGCCAAGGGCTCTACCTCAAGGTACCGTCCATCTCTACAACTCTCTACCTTGATCAGCACTGTCCATCGTCCGCAACCAACACAACGAGGTGTAGGAAAATCCCGTATATGGGAGAATATAACGATACTCACTAGGGACCCCGAGACCCTTAAGGTATCAAAATATCTAACCAGGATAAACCACAAAGAAATATACAATCACAAAGTTTCAACCAACCCTACTTTGGTAAATTCCCATACATATACCTAAGTTATCAATCACAGTCCGGCTCCAACTCTCGAGCCCAAGCACAAACCATTCCACAAAAGAAGTAAGTCAATCACCACGATGATATCAATTGAAAGTCAAGACTCATCTCACACATGTATACATCTTTTGTTTTGTGATATATATGATCATATGTAGTCACTAATTCATCTAAGCTGTCGGACCCACACATGATACAGGACCAATTAAGCTGTCGGACCCACACAGGATACATGACCAGCTATTCTGTCAGACCCACATAGGATACAGGAATAGAAGTTAGAACTGTCAGACCCACAGAGGATCCCGGTAAAGTAGTCGTTTATGTCAAACCCCTAGAGGATTCTGGTATATTAGTAATCAGTGTCGAATCCATGGAGGATTCTAGTATAGTATCATCACTGTCAAACCCACGAAGGATCATGTAATCTGAGTCGCAGCCAGCCCTAGGGTTCCCGGACACAGCATGCTCGATTCCGGAAGAGTCTGCTCCTCGAGCCAAGTGTCTATACATAAACTACCAGTAATTATTTATTTGATTTATGCCATAGTTCCGTCTCATCATAAGGAACCCAACGTGACAGACGGTGCATCAATCGGACACCTGATCTGTGAGTTATTGGCATTTCCGTTCTAGGGGCTCAATTGATTTTAGGCTCAAACCAACCCGACAGTACACCAACTGTGTCTAAACCACAATTGGAGTATGAAAAAATAATTTTATCACTCCAAGAATTACATTTCCGCTGGCAGTTTGTCAATCAGACACCTGAATCCCAAGATAGGGGCGAAAAGGTAAAAATGGTCATAGCGGGTCTGGGTCCCGTACGACCCAGTCGGACCGACCCGGCCTGACCCGGACTGAACTAGGGTCGGACCCAGTCTACAGTTGCGGCCCAACCTGAGTATTTGGCCTGACATAAGTGGGCGGCTTGAACCAAGGGAGCGGCCCGGCCTAAAGGTTTCGCCCAGCCCGAAGTCGTGGCCTAGCCCTTAGAGGCCCAGCCTGGCCGAGGCAGCCCGACCCATGGTAGCCTAGCCGGCCAGGCGAGGGAGGGGGTGTCGCGCCCTTTCCCGGTTCATCAAACTGAACCAGCGCCTTGCACTGGTTCTGGGACTGTGGGACATGGGTGGAACCGCATGTCCGGCTCCACGGCGGCCCGCCCGCCCGGCCGCCGCCGCACCTACACTGCAGTGCAACGATGCCATGGTCCTCCTCCTCTATGCGTAGCACGATAGAGCCCTACCATCACCTCTGCGGCCTGACCTAGCTTTGACCATCAGCTCCACCGCACGGTGTGACAGAACCGCGCTTCTCCCTCCATCGTGGCCCTCCTGGCCATGGTTCCTCTCAGGTGCGGTGTGATGGCGCCGCCGCCCTTTGTCGTGGCCCGCCCTAGCCACAGTTCCACACCTCTGGCGTGGCACGGCGCGATGATGTCGCGCCTCTTTCATCCATCCTGGTTCATCTCTGACGAGTTGTGATTGCACCGACCGTGCCCTTCTAGCTCCACCTCTAACGTCAACCAAACAAGAATCAATGGAGGGACGTCGTGCCGTGTTTGTTCGGCCCACGCCCTCCACATTAAGTGATAAAAAATTTCCACCGGCGAACCAAAATAAATGTTGAAGAATGAGGGAAAAATTCATTCCTTAATATAATCAAATCCCCCACCTTGATTCGAAAATTTTATGTTGATGACGACGTCGTTTCATTGTAATTGGGGAGCTTACGAGGAAGAAGCGTCGTCGACATTCTTCGCAAGTAGCCCCTTCTATTTTAGCTTGGTCAAAGATCAAGGACGGTCTTCATCATTCTTCTTAGATGAGGAGCAATCTTCATTGGGATGATGTCATTTATCCAAGAGTTATCCCATATCTCCACCAATGAAGAAAGCCAAGCCAAAATAAAATAATAGCTTCTCTATTATTTTAATGTTTCCATGCATTTCAAAAGAATTCAAAAGAATTCATATCACAAAAAATTATTTAATCAAGGCATTAATTAATCCTTAGGTGTGTTGGCACCATTATGAGGGATGTTGTAAAGGCACAAAAATAAATTGGGAGTTCTAAGGGTTAAAGGCGGGGTTAAGGGGGGTTTGAGCTCGTGTGGGCCCCACCACATTATATCCCCCAACAGATGTTATGCGCTGGTGGGCCCCACCTCCAACCTCCCTTTGGAGGTTTTAACTACCATTCATATAAAAATATGATAGACATGTTTTTATTTAATGTTTTTAGAAACCCAAAATATTAACTTCCAATCACGATAAAACGCAACTACGGTACAGGTCTCCTTAAGAGAATATCGGCACAGCGAGTTCAATGGTGCCCTCGGATTTCAATTCTGAGCACTGTTTTAGAATATATAAAAACCCTCAAGTACGTTTATTGATCGTACTTGAAAAAAACTTCAGAAATTGATTCCGAGCACACCAGGCCTCGGAATCAGGAGCCGTCAGAAACTGTGGACTCGTAAAATTTTCATGTATTTAAAAAAATCACAGAAATTTTGGGTCTTTAAATTCTCCCCACATCAGGGCTTTACATCCCCGAAAACTATAACTCACACTAAGGAAACAAATGGGGGTTCTGAACACGCATCTGATCCTCCCGCTCCCATGTGCCCTCCTAGGGGTTCCTGTGCTACCAGCAAACACGCACCAGGGGAATCGACTGTCCACGTAGGACCATCTTTTATTGATCCTCAATCTCCACTGGAACCTATGTGAATTTCTCCGCACCATCGATGTTCATCTCTCTATGGTCGATTATATGGTACGGGTCGTGCATGTATATCCTCAGAAGAGAAATCCGAAAGACGTCCTACACCCGGTGCAACTGAGGAGGAAGAGCTAATCATTAAGCCACCTCGCCTTCCCTAATGAGGACCTGAAGAGGTCCGATGAATTTCTGATACAAATTACTACCTCATCAAAACCTCTGTAGACCTCTTCAAGGTGAGAACAGTAAAAATATGTGGTCGCCATCCTCAAACTCTAGTTGTCTCCGTCTTCTATCAGCATTGGACTTCTGCCTGCTCTGTGTAGTCTTCATCCACTCCTGGATGATCTTCACCTTATTCATCGTAGCCTGCACCATATCTGGTACTACAAGTACTGACTCCCCTGGGTCAGTCTAGCACATAGGTGATCTACTAGGTCGGTCGTGTAGTCCCTCATACAGTGCCATTCCGATGGTGGAGTGGTAGTTGTTGTTATACGCAAACTCTACCAAGGGTAAGTGATCCACCCAACTGTGACCAAAATCAAGGACGCATGAATGGAGCATGTCCTCGATTGTCTAAATAGTACTCTTAGTCTAACCATCCATTTGAGGATGGAAGAAGGTGCTCAGGAAAATTTGCATCCCAAAATCCTCCTACAACACCTTCCATAGCTGGGAAGTGAAACGGGAATCTCGACCGGAGACGATCATCGATGGCACACCATGAATCCACATGATCTCCTATACATATAGGCATCCTATGATCTCTATTGATCCCTTCTCTCTGATTGGTAGGAATTGGGCCAACATGGTGAGTCGGTCTACGATCACAAAGATAGAGTCGTGTCCCCTAGATGTATGTGGAAGTCCCGTCATGAAATCCATGGATATACCATCCCACATCCACTCTAGGACCTCTAAGGGATGAACCAAGCCTGCTGGAACCTGGTGCCTTGCCTTCACTTGATGACAAGTGAGGCATCTTGAGACAATCTCTGCTACTTCCTTCCTCATACCTGGCCACATGTACTCTCGTCGGAGGTCTTGATACATATTCGCCACTCCTGGATGTATCGCTAGAGAGGAAGTGTGGAACTCCCTCAACACTTCCTCCATAAGTGCAACTGGTACCATAGTACATCCTCTAAAGAGAATTATGTTCTTCCCACCATCATAAAATCCATCAGGTGCATGTAATGTGGATATCGGAGAACATCACATCTCATAGTCAACGTCCCCATGATGTGCCTCCCTGACTCACTGAAGAAGTGGAGAGGTGATTGTGAGAGACTGTATAAAGTCCACTCAATCTCTATCCACAAAGGATATCTGCAACGTAGCTAGCTACTCTATCGCCTCTCCTTACAGCTGAATGCCTGATCTCCTGATGAGAGCATCTGATACAACGTTCCCCTTCCCAAGAGTATAGTCTATCTCAAAGTCATAGTCCGGGAGGAACTGGATCCAACATCGTTGTCTCAAGTTTAAGTCCTTCTTCGAGAAGATGTCCCTGAGACTCTGGTGGTCATAGTAGACTGTAAAATTCTCACCCATCAGATAGTTCCACCACATATTCTAGGAGAAGACCACTGCTACTAACTCCAGTTCATGGGTAGCGTAGTTCTGTTCGTGTTGTCTCAAATGTCGAGAACCATACGCGATCATTGCTCAATCTTGCATCAGGATGCACCCGAGTCTGGTCCCTGATGTGTCGCAGTAAACTACATACCAAACTCCCTCCTCCAGTAGCCTCAACATGGAGAAGTAGTCAACCTCCACCTCATCCCATTAAAGCTCCGTTGGAATCTCTCTGACCACACGAAGGGTTTCCCCTTCTTTGTCAATGCGGAAAGTGGTTCTACAACTCTGGAAAAGTTTACAACAAATCTATGATAGTACCCACATAGTCCCAGAAAACTTCATACCTCCATCACACTCCTAGGTGGCTCCCATGAAAGTATTATCTCGATCTTTGTCGGATCCACTACAACTCCAGCCTCCGAGATGATGTGTCCCAAGAAGTGAACCTCTCGAATCCAAAACTGGCACTTTGAGAGATTACCATAAAGCTGTTGCTCTCGGAGTGAGACCAGTACTACCCAAAAATGGTAGGCATGCTCCTCCTCAGTAGTCAAGTAGATCATTACGTCATCGATGAAGACTATAGCAAAGTGATCGAGGTAAGGCTAGAAGATCCTATTCATGAGACTCATGAACACTTCTGGATCATTTGTTACACAAAAAGGCATAACCAAGAACTCATACTGGCCATACCGAAACTTGAAGTCCGTCTTCTACACATCCTCATCTCAAACTCTGAGCTGGTGATAGTCTGAACTAAGGTCTATCTTCGAGAACCGTCGTGCTCCCTTGATCTGATCCAAGATTTCTTTAATCCTCAAGAGTGGTTACATGTTCTTCATGGTCACCTGATTTAGACGGTGGTAAGCAACACACAGTCGCAAGCTCCCATCCTCCTTCATGGCGAACAAAATCGGGGATGCCCAGGGTGAAACACTAGGTCAGATAAATCCCTTCCCTAGAAAGTCCTCAAGCTGTACCCGTAGCTCAAGAAGCTCGTCGGGAGACATATGATATGTTGGAGTAGATATCGGTGTCGTCCCGGGGTATAGGTAAATGTATATTTCCATATCTTTGTGAGGAGGTAGTCCTAGAACATCATCAAGAAAAACATCCGAGTACTGATCCACCACAATAGGAAAACATGGACTCACACATCAACCACTCCGAGGATGCGACTATCCAACTGATGTGTGATCGGCTTCCCCCTCCTCTATGTAAGTCCATACTATTCTATAAAGGATCCATTCTCACTAGTGAAGGTGAACCTGGTCCCATCCATGTGAACACACCACACTTTTCACATAATAGAGTCAATCTGGGCATGAACTATGGATAACCAGTACATACCCAAGATGACACCGTAAGGCCTCGATGCCACTACCAGAATATCTCAACCGAAGCTCTCACCTCTTAGAGTAATCTCAAACTTCTGGAACCAGTGCGTAATCATCGAGTCTACCCCCATAGAAGTTTATAGTTGTACGGATCGAGCCAACGACTCCGTCGGAATCTCTGAGCTCCGAATGAGGGTAGTGGAAATAATAGAATGACTCACAGTTGAGTCTATAAGTACTTTAGTAATGGTGAAGTAGACATAGATAGTACCTCGAATCATCTCAGGTGCACTGTGGTTATGGGACTCAACTGCCTGGAGCTGATCCCACCTCTTTCCACTGGCTCCCTGTGGTCGGGGTGGACCTCCTGGTGGTGGTGGTGGTGGGGCCTCGAAACATCGCCCACCTCCCGCTGCTCGGCCATCTCCTCTACAACGTCCGCCTACTCCCGGCAGACCACCAAGGTCGAACCTTTTCCCCTTCCAGTGAGGTCCATCTACTATATATTACTCATCTTCATGGTGGGTCGGGCAGTCACGACTCATGTGACCCTGCCCGCTACATGCATAGCACCGCCTGCTCCTCGTATAACTGGCTCTGTCTCGTGTGCCCCGCACAACCGAACCTGTATCCTGGGGTCGCCCACCTAATGTCCTAGTCCTCTTGGACCTCTACGATATTTTTCTACTGTAGGCTACAGAAGTCTCCGCTATGTGTCGCCCTATGGTCGGTATCACTACTAGTGTTTGCTCAGCAAGAAAACTCTCCACTAGAAGGGCTCACTCCAGCAACCCCACCTGCGTCAGGATGTTGAGGGAGACCGTTGAAGCCCTGATCTCATGCCTGAGTCCCTTATCAATGGTCCGGGCCCTGAAGAACAGGTCCCATGCATATTTGTGGAGTAGCGCGAGAGGTCGGTGAACCTCACTGAGTACTGAGCTACTTTCATGCTGCCCAGCTGTAGATGAAGTAACTCCTAAATCTGCACCGCACGAATGGTTGCTGGAAAAAAATCTGAAAGGAAGATACTCTCAATGTCTTTCCAGAGTAATGATTCCTTTTTATGCTCCTGGAGCATCAGGCTCTACCATCTTCCTGCTATTGCATGCAAGAGACTCGCGAAAATAATCACCATGAGGTCGGATGGTGTCCCTACCAATCTAAAAACTCTCACGGTAGCCTCCGGCCAATCCTCAGCTTCCTGTGGGCCCATCTCTCCCCGGAACCTGGGTAGAATCTGGCACTAGAACTCATGAAACACACTCAGGCAGTGTGAACACTCTACAGATGGAGATGGTGGTATCAGTGGCCTAGCGGGTAGTGGTACCGCTGGTACCTCCGCTGTGATGGGGCCCTGCACCGAGGCCTCATCGCTAGGAGGGCTACCATCTCATACGAAATTCGGAACCCTAGATGGATGCCTTCATGGGGCCATCCTGAAATAAACAGGGGCGCCACAGTTAAAATAGTATACCTGGTGAGCTGACACAAAGTAATCATGAAGAAAACTTTTTTAAAGGAAACACACACACAATCAGTGTTTTCATGCATTGAGTCAAAAATCATATGTCAGAGTCCTAGTGTATGGAAACGTTGGCCGCCACACCAACACCGGTTTCCCTAAACTGATAACCACACCCATAAAACTTAACACTGTTACTGTTAAAAGAAACAGAGTCCATGTTATGTGTTATAACCAACTCCTCTGATACCAACTTGTCACGATCCTTCCCCTGGGGCCCGTATCGGGACTACCCCAGGCCTTCCTTCCATATGCCAGGGGCTGGCGACTATCACCAAAGGCGTAAATCCCTAAACTGGGAAGGAATTTACATTATAATAGTAAACAAAAACAACAGAGTATGAAACTAGAAGTAAAACACTAAGTGAAACTGTATAAAAAAGAGGGTGTTGAAAATAAAGAGGCCAAAAATACAAGCCCAACATTAAAGTACAATACAACTGAAAAGCTAGTACAACTCCAGTAAAGTAAAACAGCAACTACTAAGTCGTCCCCCAGGATTACCACTAGAAGGGTGGGTATAGATGGCCTCCATAGCACCCCATGTCCTTTCTTCTACTCCGTGTACGTCTATCCATGTGGTCCACCTCTGAGTATCGTCCAGCTCTACAACTATCTACCTTGATCAGTACTGTCTCTCCTCTGCAACCAACACAACGAGGTGCAGGCAAAGCCCATGCAAGGGTGAATATAACAATACTCATTAGAGACCCCGAGACCCTCAAGGTCTCACAATATCAAACCATGATAAACCACAAATAAATATACAATCACGAAGTATCAACCAACCCTACTTTGGTATATGCCCAAGCATATACCTAAGTTATCAATCACAGTCCGGCTCCCACTCTCGAGCCCAAGCACATACCATTCCACAAAGTATGTAAGTCAATCACCATGATGATGTCGACTAAAAGTCATGACTCAACTCACACAGGTATACATCTTTTGTGTAGTGATAGTGATGATCAGATGTAGTCACTAATTCATCTAAGCTGTCGGACCCACACAGGATATAGGACCAATTAAGCTGTCGGACCGACACAGGATACATGACCAGCTATTCTGTGGGACCCACACAGGATACAGGAATAGAAGTCATAACATGTCAGACCCATAGAGGATCCCGGTAGAGTATTCATTGATGTCGAACCAATGGATGATTATGGTACACTTATCAACACTATCAAACCCGCGGACGATTCCGGTACAGTATCATCACTGTCGAACCCACTAAGGATCCTGTAATCTGAGTCGCAGCCAGCCGTAGGGTTTCCGGACACACCATGCTCGATTCCGAGAGGGTTCTATCCTCGAGCCATGTGTCGATATATCAAATACCACAAATTCGTGAGTTGATGTATCTCATAGTTCTGTCTCATCATAAGGAACCCAACGTGAAAGACAGTGCGTCAATCGGACACCTGGTCTGTGAGTTATTGTCTTTTACGTTCCAAGGGCCTGGTTGATTTTAGGCTCAAATCAACCCGTAAGTACCCCAACTGCATCCAAACCTCAAGTGGAGTATGAAAAAAGAATCATCTCTCTCCAAGAATTCAATCGCCGTAGGCGGTTCGTCAATCGAACACCCAGAGCCCAAGATAGGGGCGAATAGGTAAAAATGGCCATAGCGGGACTAGGTCCTGTCCAAACCAGTCCGACAGACCTGGCCTAACCCAGTCTGAACCGGGGTCTGACCCGGTCCCCAGGTGTGGCCCGACCCGAGTGGTTGGCCCGACCCAAGGGGGCGGCCTGAACCAAGGGAGCGACCCGAACTAAAGGGACCGCTTGGCCCGAAGGCACGGCCCGACCGAGGGGCGGCCTGGCCGAGGTGGCCTGACCTATGGCGGCCCAGCCGGAAAGGCAAGGGAGGGGCTGACACGCTCCTCCATAATTCATCGAACTGAACTGGCGCCTTGCGCTTGTTCTGGGGCTGCAGGACCCGCGTGTCCAGCTCCAAGGCCACCGGCGTGGCCGGACGCCGTCACACCTCCACCACGGTGCGATGATGTCGCGGTCCTCCTGCTCTCTGCGCGACACGATAGAGTCGCTCCATCACCGTCGTGGCCTGACCTGGCTGTAGCCTTAGGATCCACCGCACGGTGCGATGGTACTGTGCTTCTCCATCCACTGTGCCCTCCTGGCCGAAGTTCCTCTATGGTGCGGTGTGATGGCGCCACACCCCTTTGTCGTGGCCCACCCTGGCCGCGATTACGCACCTAAGGCACAGGGCGGTGCAACGGCACCGAGCCTCTTTCGTCCGCCGCGGTTCTTCTCCGGCACAGTGTGATGGCACCGCGCCATTCCGGATCCGCCTCTAACGTCATCCAAATAAGAGTCAACGGAAGGATGTCGGGCCATGTTTGTTCGGCCCATGCCCTTGGCATTAGGTGATAAAAATTGTCCACCATTGAACCAAAATAAACGTTGAAGAATGAGGCTAGAATTCATTCATTAAAATAATCAAATCCCCCTACATTGATTTGACAATTGTTCGTTGATGACGACAGCATTTCATTGTCGTTGGGGAGCATCTGAGGAAGAAGCGTCGTCGACATTCTTCACAGGCGGCTCCTTCTCTTTTAGCTTGGTCAGAGATCAAGGACAGTCTTCATCATTCTTCGGAGATGAGGGGCATTCTTCGTTGGGAGGATTTTGTTCTTCCAAGAGTTCTCACAAAGCTCCACCAAAGAATAATCGCCAAGACAAAATAAAATAATAGCTTCTCTATTAATTTAATGTTTCCATGCATTTCAAAATAATTCATATCACTACAAATTAATTAATTAAGGCATTAATTAATTATTAGGTGTGTTAGCACCATTATGAGGGAAGCTGGAAAGGCTCCACAATAAATTGGGAGTTCCAAGGGTTTAAGGGGGGTTAAGGGGGGTTTGAGCACGTGTGGGCCCCACCACATAATATCCTCTAAAGGGAGGTTATGCACGGGTGGGCCCCACCTCCAACCTTTATTTGGAGTTTTTAACTACAATTCAAATAAAAATATTCTAGACATATTTTTATTTAATTTATTTAGAAACCCCAAAAATTAACTTCCAATTTCAATAAAACACAACTGCTCTAAAGGTCTCCTAAAGCGAGTAACGGCGCAGCGAGTTCAATGGTGCCCCCATATTTCAATTTTGAGCATCGGTTCAGAAGATATAAAAACCCGCATGTATGTATACTGAACGTACACGAATAAAACTTCATAAATTGATTATGGGCACACCGGGCCTCGGAATCAGGAACCGTCAGAAACTGCGGACTCGTAAAATTCCCATGTATTTTAAAAAAAATCACAAAAATTCTGGGTCTTTACATCCTGAACACCATTCCAATTAAAGTATGTTGTTTGCGTAGGTTTACACCCACCTAGATTCCAATTCTTATTTATTCCATGGATGCCCATTATACTATCGTATGGTCCTTCACATTACAATATGATACCTCAGATTCACTCCTTTGTTCTAGCATTGAATAGTAGGTGATATGGTTAAATCCCATAGGGCCATATCCTTTCTTAGCCCTGTTTTACCTTGGTCGATCACCTTGGACTTAGTATGCTCTTTATTGTGGAATGCTATAGATTATGCTCCTTGGATTACACTCTAACTTCTTAGATAAACTCAGATTCTACTAAGTCAACATTATGTGGTATCTACAATACCTTGGTAATTTCCCAATAACTCCATCACCTGATATAATTTTCCAATTTCCTTATTTGGTCTTGAGACCTTCACTACTTATTCTATCACGAGTTGATGTCAGTGCTGGCTATGCCTCACATGACCTATCAACATTAAATAGTAATTACTTAACAAATGAACTGGTCACATTATCAAACACCAGTAGAGGGCTGAAGTAGTTTCATGTGTATTTAGTTATATTGTAATTTTTTCTATACTTTATATATGCAAGCCTACATTGTTCTATATTCAATTACATGGGTCAGATGTTATAAACACTATTACTGGTGGCCCACTGAGATTAATATCACAACATCTGCCTGTGTTTTTTTGTACCTGGAGTGTATTAAATGATTGTAAGTGTTGAAAAATGGAATCATACAACTGCGAACACTTGATTGTGTGAGGATATAATGGAGCATGATAGTAGATTACTGAGTAGGATCATGGGTTGTTAGGAGTAACTATTTTTTTCTTTTATATTACATTATCTGTTATGCATGTTGTCTTGTATCCAAGATTTCAAGTTGTCTTTAATCATGACATCACATCGTCATTTCAGCAGTTGATATTGTTTTTTATTATTGTTTATCGATTGCATCAGTTTCCGTTTGTTGTTTTCTACTATTTATATCCTTCCACTATGCTATAATATGCTAATGTAGGCATAGTCTCCCCACAAACACATCCTATTCCCTTGATGCTAGTCGGTGGCCTATGGAGTTTGGGGAGATGAATTTGAGGTAGTGTGGGGCACATTCTTAGGGAACCCATTAAGTGGCATTAGGTTCTGGGACTTCATAAGGAGTGAACATGAGGAGATGTTCGGGGAATTTTTAAGTGTTATGGGATCTATTACACAATTAACTCGAACACACTAAGGGGGAAACTCCAATGCGTGAGAATTATAACCCATGGTGATCAATGAGACTATACTATTTCAAGGGATGATGACATGAACCAATCAATTTATTGATTGGGGGTATGAATTTTTTTTGTTTTTTTGTTTCAGGTGGAATAGACATTTTCACACTGTTTTATATTATAAAAATATGTTTTTGTCATGAAATTTTATGTCATTTTCGAAATAATAATGATGAGGGGAAACAAAATTTAAAACCAAAGGAATAAGTGGGATCTATGATAGAATTACCACCCATGGTGATCAATGAGACTAGACTATTTCATTTAACCTTTTTAATGATTTCAATTTATTAGGGTTTGGGATCTAGTGTTGGATATTTCAACCTCAGATATTCTAGAATCTGTAACACCATGAACATATCACCTAGAAGGATGGAGTGGAGATAATAAAAATTCAATACATGTCCCACACAATTATAATTCATTTAATGGTTATAATATGCTTGGAGATTATTTCATCAAGGGATTCTATCTTGTATAGATATACTTGATCTCCCTTTTTTGGAACTTTCTAATAGGAAATAGTCATCTAGAGAAGAATGTGTTAAACCTATATAAGAAAAAACCCATATATTATATACACTAGGTAGTATGGTGTCACCTAGTTGGAATTTTGGTTAAAAATAAAAAAGTACTAGAGAAAATTGTAGCGCTAATTGGTCCATATCTACTTATAATGACCCACCACCATCTATAAGATGTTATAGTGGAGTTTTATTTTGAACACCTCAGTAAAATCATTCCTCTTTTTGTGATAGTTATAGGTGTTATTGGACTATATTTTTTACTTGGAAAACCATATCATCATCTTGAAATCTAAAAAATTTGTGTATTTCTATATGAGAATGGTGTGATGAATATATAATTTATGTATAATGTGTGATATCACGATCTAAATAACAGACCTAGTGTTTTCTTCCTTGAGGGGGGGGGGGGTTAATTTTAACAACTATTATAATATTTTTTATGAATTCACAATGGATGTTTAATGTTAGTATTTTTCAAGAGGTCAGGGTTCTACAACAATGGGTCCCCATATAAGAAAGGTCAAAGTGTTATTGGATAGATGTAGAAGTGGATTCATAAAGTTGTAATTGATTGAGAATGTATGACACTTCATGGTGAATATAAATTAGTATTGAACTATTGTGTACTAGAAGTATCTTAATATCAAGATCTAGTTTGAAATTACGAGTACAACATATTGGGAGCCACATGACCCAACATGTAATTCATGAACAACGGATGGAATATCCATACCTTGGATGAATAGTGAGTAATTCATTGAATAACCATCTTCAGATGGTATACTCTAGGTGTGGATAATTCATGGAAGAAGAAATTCACCCACATTGATTGATCAACTCATGATCCACTCGGTTTCTAACTTGTTCAAATATCAGTCATATTCATCATAAGTGACATGATAAATGAATCTTCAATGTTGTTGATGAATGACTAAGTGATCAGTCTCAAGATCTTTTGAAGATTTGTCTAGTCCTACCAAGACATTAGACATGCCATTATTTTATCACGAATCTTGTTTCAACAAAAAAACCGGAAAGGTAACTAGGACATCAACTCATGAGTTCACTCTTTCAAGGGATTGATGTAACAACCCAAATTTTTTTAATAATATTTGTTTCATAAATTTCTATGTTATTTTATTTTATACTCAACAAAACTATATTCATTAATTAATGAAGTGTGTATAATTAAATGAGACTGTTGGGTTTCGACTGTTATATGACTGTTGGTAAATATGTCAATTTCAAACTAAACTGTTAATATTAAAATTATTTTTTATCAATACAAATGATATTTCTTAATAAAGAAAGAAGAGTTGATGGGTTCGTCCAGTAGACACGGGCTGTATGGATCCCATATGTCAGAGTTTGGGAAGGAGGTAACATCTATGGGTTTTCTCTAGACCAAGCCCAAACTGAGCATCATTATGTAACGATTGAACATAATCTCCTAAGATATAATTTCAAGCAGATAGATATCACCACTTGGGTAATGTTTTCTGAGCCGCCCCAAGATTCTATCACCATAGTACACCTTACACATAGGTTCTATGGAGGTGTTATATAGGGCAATGTAATGAGGCCTTAGATACTTTTTTAATCCCTTGGTGTAAAAAAAAATGTTATTTATTATAATGTAATGTTTGTGATTTTCAAATGTCTGGATAAATATGGGATGAATATTATTAATCAATTTGGAAAAAAGGTATTTTAAAATATTTATTTAAACAATATATTATTAATAATGTGAAATTATTTTTAGAAAATGGTCTTCTACAATTGTGACCAGTAGGAAATTTAGATTCTAATAGGATCAACATAATATAGGGAGAATCGTAAAGCATGAAAAGTAATATACCCTTATGAATATTAATGAATAGTAAATTATCCAAAACATTGAAAATTCACCCGTGAATGTATAAATATAATTTGGATATCTTATTAGTGAATAAATGGTCATAATATAAGTATTTTTATTTTTGTAGGTCATAAACATTTTAATTAAAATTTTATAATTAATTTAATAATTTAAAATTAAAATGTATTTTCATAAAATTTAATTATAAATTGTTACTTTATTTTCTTATTGTTATATTATAATTTAATGGGTCCTTGATTACTTTTTTATGTTATTACAATATAAGTTATAGTTTTAGAGTTGTTTTTTTGAATAAATAATGATTTTATTTAAAAATTAAATTTCAAATATTCACAATTCTTTTTCATAAAATGGAGTTCATTTTTCAATTCAAAGAATTGATATTAGGCTAGTGTGATTTTTTGGTATTTTTCTGAACCATTTGAATGCTTCATGAATAGTAAAAATATAGTTTTGTGTTTCGGGTGGTTGATGACATTGATGATGATTTAATCATGATGTAATAAATCTGGTTGAATTTTGAATTGTAATATATGTTATGAGGTGTCTCAATTCGACAATACTATGCTAAAATACCATGTGTCAGCCCATGGTATTGAAAATTCCACCGATGAGGTGTCCCTAGGAAATTTTTTAAATATTCAATCACTTTTCCTATAAATACCAAGATGATACCTCATTCATTTCATTCAAAAATCCTCTTCAATGAATCTGTGGTATTTCAACCTCCCAATTAGTCCTCCCAAGGTTCCCTCAAGCCCCCCAAGGTCCCAACTTTTGAGCGTTTGAAGATACTCTTCAAGGTAAGGGAACCTTTCACCCTCCTCTTTTTAGTCATGATTTCCTTTATGTTGTGTCTTCTAGTTTTCATCTTATTATGTGGGGGTATGTTATTATATATTATAGTTACTTTAAATTTCATTTCAAAATGATGTGAGACCCTTTCCGCACTCATCAATTAGTTTTATGAATATTTAAGCGACGTCATTAGGCTACATAATTTTTTGAAAAAGAAATAGCATCTTCTCTTTTCTTTCATGTTTCCTTTTCAAGCGGTATGGGATTAAAATATCGATAACATGATATTATTATGTATCCATAGTGTATGAATATTTATTTTTTGATTTTTTTACCATTGTTTCCTCTCTTTTAAATGTTTTCTAAAATTATTTTATGTAGTTGTTATGCAGCAGAATTTTCGTCTCAAAATATCTCTCTTTTTCACAAGAAATTCTCTTGTATTATTTATGTAGATAACCAAATATATTGTACTTCCTCGGGGTATTCATCACCAAATAAAATTCATCTATTTTATTCTATAATAGACATACATATAAACCTCACTCCCTTTCCATGGGTTATAAAAGACATAATGATCTTATTTATTAGTACTTTTTTAACGTCATGATTTTGACATGAAACCCATTTCATTGAATGTATTTGGGTTATTAATGAAATGTTTTTATTGTGATCTATGTGAATTACATGAAAATAAAAACATATTACTGGTGTGCCTTGATAGTGCTCTAATGCATTGGGTAACAAATTAATATCTACAGATGACAAGTTTCATGATACCTTGGTGAATAACATTGGTAATGTTTTTATAACACCATGGGAATATACCTTAGTGATATGTTCGTGAATATCTAAATGAAATGTTGTAGCCACTTATTCGATTTTTTATTCATGTTATTTTTATTATTATATTTCTCTTTTTCCATTGATCATGTCTTGTGGTTTTCATCATGTTATTATTGATATCACAAGTAAACCGATTCCCTTAATTTCCTTCCTGGGCCTTCTACTCACCCTTTCCTTTGATGTATGTCTCAATGTTATGGGATAAAGAAATTTCACATAGTATGAACTTATGATGAATCCTTAATAGTGGATTAAAATAAATTTTTATGTTGTTTTCATGTTTTATGGTCCTCATTTCCACGACACTATACTTTAAAGATCCTTTGTTTGTAAAATGTGATAAAAAGTTACGTAATAAAAAGGAGGGATTCCATAGTTGGTATCAGAGTAATGTTTAGTTATTTATGGAAATCAGGCTTTGAAAACATTAGGTTGAATCCTATATAAATTATTAAATATAGGAAAACATCCGGGTATTTTGGTTTGTTTTGAGTAAGTAGTTTATCATGAAAATACATCCAAGTCTGGTTACGGGTAGGTAGAGGCAGATCTAGAACAGATGTACCTAGGAGTGAAAACTCCGTTAAAGAGATTCAGCCTTGACCCAGGGTATCCTGGTACACAACAACAGGCCTTGCTGCACAATTGGTTACGACACTCCTGTAAGATATGTTTGGTTAAATATAAGCTTCATATGAATCATTATGAAGGATTTATATAGAAATGTAATTTTTTATATATGTTTTAATACATAAAATAAATTTTAGCTAAAATATTCATAAATAAAATAAGTTTCTCACTACGATATTATTATTTTATAAAATGGAGGGCAATATGAGGAACTAGGAAAATGGTGGCTGCAATGGGCCATGCACTGACATCCCCCTGCTGGATGTCGGAATGGAAAAATTCATGGGAAGGATCAACTAACTGACTCATGTTATAGGAAATAACTTGAATCAAGCTGAGAGACCGATCTCACCATAAAGGAAAAACTTTATGTTGAATCCTTTATGCATCAATGGCCACTAAACTTCAGGGGATCGACCAACCCATTGATTGTTGAATAATGGATCATCTCTATAAATAAGATATTTTCTGTTCTTCACTGTTCAGATCAAGAGAAGGTCACCCTGGATGTCTATCATTGAGAGGGTGAAGCTAATTTGTGGTAGGATTCAAAATAAAAACCCACATCCAATAGTGGAATTTGATGCTAGGGAGTGGGAATATTTTAGAAGGATATTCTTCAACAAGTATTTCCGTCGATAAATGATTCTACGACCCGTCCTCTTGACTTGTGCCGTGACAACCCCAATCCCACCTTCCATTGGCCAGGGGCTGGCAACTAGCACCAAAGGCGTAATCCCGATAAAAGGGAATGAATTTACTTTTTAACCTATAACACTCACACATAGTCTGAACACAAGTAGTAGAGGAAACAACTAAAAATAAACACTAAGTAGAACTGAATAAAAAAGTATGTGCTGAGAGGAAAGGGGCCAGAAATACAAGCCCAACAGTAAAGCACAACTGCAGAAAAGTAAACAGCAACTATTGAGTCATCCTTCAGGAATCCCACTTGAAGGGTGGGTACAGATGGTCTCCTCAGCACCTCAGGTCCATTTTTCTGCTCCGTGTACATCTCTCAAAGAGGTCCAACTCCGGGTACTGTCCACCTCCTCAACACTCTGCCTTGATCAGTGTTGTCTATCATCTGCAACAAACACAACGAAGTGCGGGCGTTACCCATGAAGCGGTGAGTGTAACGATACTCAGTAGGGACCCCGAGACCCCCAAAAGTCTCCTAGAATCCATGAAGGATAAACCATAGAATAAAGATACAATAACAAAGTATGAACCAATTCTACATAGGTATATTCCCATACATATATCTAAGTTACCAATCACAGTTCAGCTCCAACTCTCGAGCCCAGGCACAACCCAGTCCACATAGGACAGTAATGTCAATCACATCGATGATAATGATTGAAATTAAAGACTCATCTAACATAGGTTTACATTTTTCGTATAGTTATATAGATGATCAGTTGTAGTCACTAATTCATTAAAGTTGTCGAACCCATGTAGGATCCGAGTATAGAAGTCGTCACTCTCGAACCCACATAGGATCAAAGTACAGAAGTCATCGCTGTCGAACCCACATAGGATCCAAGTATAGAAGTCTTCATTGTCGGAACCATGTAGGATCCATGTAAAGAAGTCGTCACTATCGAATCCACGTAGGATCAAAGTACAGAAGTCTTTACTATCGCAGCCAGCTCCAGGGTTCCCGCACATAGCACGCTCGATTCCTGGAGAGTCCTCTTCTTGAGCCATGTGTCGATACATAAACTGTCATGAAGTCCTGAGATGATGTATCTCGTAGTTCCGTCTCATCAAAAGGAACCCAACGTGACAGACGGCGCATCAATCAGATGCCTGGTCTGAGAGTTATTTGCATTTCTGTTCTAGGGGACCAGTTGGAATTACGCTCATTTCAAATCCAGCCATTTTCTAAAGTTGTCTAAAACTCACTTAGAGTATCGCAAAAGGACTGCCTCTTCACTAAATATGGCATCGCGGAAGTCGAGCATCGTGGAAGATGGATGTCGTGGAAAACAGACGTCGTTCCGTCATCGTTGGAGGGAAAGATGTTGTCGTTGGCGATGACATCATCTTCTCCCTTGAAGAAGAGGAAGTGGAAAGTATATGGAATTATTCGTGGGTGTCACCGCACTTTATTTCCCCAGTTGAAGAAGGTAAAAGAAGACGTGTCATTGTTCTTCAGTGGAATCGGCTTTCTTCATTGGAGGAAGGCTCTTCCTATTTCACCGAGGCTCCACCCATTCTCCCAACCAAAAACATTATGCCTACCCAAACATAATAATATAACCCATATTATTATGCTCACTTGATTAATTCAAATTAATTCAAAATAGACGAGGAAATTAATTAATTTCATGCTAGATAATTAATTGAGAGATTGTCGCCATCTTAAATTAGAGAGGATGGAAGGTTAAAATTAAAAGAGAGGAGGTGGAGAGTTTTAAGAGTAAAAAGGGGGGTTTCAAGGGGAGTTGAGAGGTTTGGTGTTTTTGTGGGCCCCAACACATATTATGCTCTCATGCGAGGTTATTTGGGGTGTGGGTACCACCTCCAACTCCTCTTTGGAGAAAATAACCACCACCAAATAAAAATGTGTTACACAGACATTTTTATTCAAACATTAATTTTTAATTAGAAACCCCAATTTATAACTTCCACTGTCGACCAAAAACAACTGTGGTAAAGGTCCCCTTATGAGAATACCAGCACATTGAGTTTATCAGTGTCCTCGGATTTCAATTCTGCTCACCGGTTCAATTGATAGAAAAACCTGCATGTACGTTTACTGAACGCACACAAAAAAAAATTTAGAAAATTATTATCAGTCACCATCGACCCGCGATGGTCGAGGTTAGGCTCTGCCTAAGTAAAACACGCCCCAAAGAACCCAACGGTACTCATAGATTTTAATTCCATGTTACCTTTTAGAAGTTATGAATTTTAAAATATAATAATTGACACTTCATTATTTTATTTGCGGCCAAAACTATCTTTTTCTGGTGGGCCGTGCCGGCCAAAGTTAGTATCTTCTTAAATAAAGCATGCCCTCATGAGTTCATCAGTGGTCTCAGATTTTTAATCTGATCTACCATATGTGAGTTATAAGCATTTGAAAAATAAAATAATTTTTTAATTATTTTATTTACGGTTCTGCCATTATTGGAATTTCTCATAGGAGGCCCGCGCCGACTAAACTTATGTCATTCCTAGGGTAAACCCGTCATCCATAGTGCAATGGTTCCCTCATGTTTCTGATCTGTGTAACTGTTTAAGAGTAATTTCACTTTTTTAGTAAAGCTGCTTATACACGTTAAATTAAGATTAAAAAAACTTCAGAAAATTATTCCGGGCACACCGGGACTCAGAATCAGGTGCTGTCAAAAACTGCTAACTTGTAAAATTCCGAAGAATTTATGAAAAAAATTTCCTTGAAATTTCCGGGACATTACATTACCCCACCTCAGGGATTTACATCCAAGTAAAGCTACAACACACACTAGGAAAACAAATTAGCGTACTGAGCACACATCTGAGCCTCCCACTCCCATGTGCTCCTCTGGAGGTTCCCGTGCTACCAGCGAATGTACACCAGAGAAATCGATTGTCCACGTAGGAACCACTCCTGTCGATCCACGATCTCTATTGGGACCACTGTGAAAGTCTCCCAATCATCAATTTCTAGCTCCCCATGGTGGATGATGTGGGACAGGTCATGCACGTAACTCCTCAGATGAGATATGCGGAAGACATCGTTTACCCGGTGCAACTGAGGTGGAAGGGCCAGGTGGTATGCCACCTCGCCTACCCTAATGAGGACCTGGAATGGTCTAATGAATCGTGGAGATAATTTTCTGCCTCGGCCAAATCTCTATAGACCTCGTCGAGGTGAGACCCATAGAAATATGTGGTCTCCATCCTCAAACTCCAGAGGTCTCCGTCTCCTGGATGTATGTGGAATACCTGTCCCAAAGTCCATGGATATCTAATCCTACTTCCACTCTGGGACCTCCAAAGGTTGAACCATGCCCGCTGGTACCTTCTGGTCTGCCTTCACTTGCTGACAAGTGAGGCATTTTGAGTGAAAATATGCCACGGCTTTCTTCATTTCCGGCCACCAGTGCTGTCATTGGAGGTCCTGTTAAATCTTCACCACTCCAGGTTGTACCACTAAATGAGATGTGTGGAACCCCCTCAACACTTCCTCCTAAAGAGAAAGTAGTACCATGGTACGTCCTCTGAAGAGAATGACATGATCCTCACATTCAGAAAATCCATTAGATGCATTCCCTATGGATATCTGAGCACGTCGCGTCTCATAGTCAATGTCCCCACGCTTTTCCTCCTAGAATCGATGAAAAAGTGTAGGAGTGACTATGATAGACTACAAAAAGGCTGCTCTATCTTTATTCACAAATGATATCTGCAATGCGGCCAGCTTCTCTGTCGACTCTCCTAGCAGCTGAATGCCTGATCTCTTATTGTGAGCATCTACTACAATGTTCCCCATCCCAGGAGTATAGACCATCTCGAAGTCATATTCCTGGAGGAACTCAAGCCATCGTCGTTGTCTCAGCTGCAGAGAACCATACGCGATCACTACTCGCTCATGCATCCAGACACACCTGAGTCTGGTCCCTGATGTTTCGTAGTAAACCACGTACCCAACACCTAATTCCAGTAGCCTCAAGATGGGCGCACTAGTCAACCTCTTCCTCAGATATTGAAAGCTATGTTGGAATCTTTCTAACTATGCGAAGGGTTTCCCCTTCTTTGTCAAAGCGGATAGTGGTGATGCCACTCTGGAGAATTCTGGCACAAAGGTATGTCTGGCCTACTACTTAGTGATCGACTGCACCCTCTTATGCATGATTGCATCTTGTGCTTCCTGGGTTTTCTTTTCCACCAACCAAGGAAACCCCCATCCCATAGTTATAGATAAACCACAACCTTTTTTCCTAATAAAGTTAATCTGTTTATGAACTTTGTTTTCCCCTTCCATACCCAAACTAATTCTGTAAGGCCCCGACGCTGCCACCAAGAGGTTCCAACCGAAACTCTCACCTCAAGGGTCAGATCACACTATCGGTATAAGTGTGATTTTCGAGTCTCCTCCCAAAGGTGTCTCCAGACGTGAGGGTCAACTCAACAGCTTAACCGGAAACGCTTGGTCTGGGACAAGATTCATGGAAGGAAGGAATGATTGGTACCAATTTCTATTGATACAGAAGCTAGTTGTAGACACAGACCATACCTCAAATCATTTTTAGAGCCCTTGGGTTACACTCCTTGACCTCATGCAACTATTATCTTCCCCTACCCTCTAGATCCATGAGCATAGCGGGGACTACAAAGGCGGGTGGTTGTAACATATCAAAATGTTCACCATCTCATGATGCTCTCCAAGCTCTTCTTCCACGTATGATTCCCTAAAGATTCATCTATTCTTAACACATCGTCTTCTTAAAATATCTCACACACCCATGTCTTTGAGACTGATGGCATTTTCATGCTTTCCAACTTTTAACATTCACTGACTGTATCTGCTCATCCAATGAACATTTAACCACAAAGGTTCTCTCTAGCACCCTAACATAAGTAATAACGCATAGACGAAACATGTTCTGGCACAGAAATCCTTAGACACACCTCGGTCAGAGGTCCAAGCTCTAAAGCACTGAATGAATAATATTCATCGAGTACCAGGAATGATCAGTATACCTAGATGAATACTCAGAAATTGTCACGTCATCCTGCAGAAGCTGTATAAGCTCTAGAAAACTCTGAGCCACCTCCTCAAGTCAATCCTTAGCCGCCTATGGGTCGGGCTCACCATGGAACATGAGGGATATCTAGTGATGAAACACAAGTAAGGAACTAAGTCTACGAGTGTCCTCTACCGGTACCACCTGTTGTGTCTGCTGACCAACGAGAAGTGATATAGTTGGCACACTTCCCGAAGGTACCATCTCAGAAAATGGTCCATGTATCGAAACTTCATCATTTAATAGACCATACTCATAGTCACTTGCTGAAAAATATTAGTAGCTATGATCAACATCTTCTCTACTTGTGTCTCAACTAGGTGGAACACTCTAGTAATCGCCTCTATACAATCCTCTACTGCCTGGGAATCTGTCTTGCCTTGAAACCTTGGAGGCCTCAACTGCTGGAACTCATGCAACACACTCAGTAGGCGTGCACTATCCGATAGTCCGGCTGGTGGAATCTACTGGCCAACGGGTGGTGGTGCTGCTGGTACACCACCCGAAGGTGCCAACATAGTAAGAGAGCCATGCACCAGTTCCTCGTCGCTCGGTTGGCCGTCATCGTGTACTCTCTCTCAGGAACCCTAGATGGTTCTCTTCGCAATAGCATCCTGATAAGGAAAAGGTGTGCCACGGTCAATAAGTTATACCTTGTGAGATGAATCAAAGATAAAACAAAGGAAACTCTTGAAACACACATGGAATTAGTATTTCCCTACACTAAGTTGGAAAAAAGAGGTCAGGGTCCTGGTGTATGGATATGCCAGCCGCCGAATCAACACTGGACTCCCTGGACTGAAAACCATACTCAATAATCATAACAATATTGCATCATAGAAAAGAAAGATCAGAGTACTATGTTTTGTGGTAGAACCGACTCCTCTGATACCAATTTTTCATAACTCTCCCTCGGGACTCGTGTCGTGACTACCCCAAGCCCGCCTTTTCATAGGCCTGGGGCTAGAGACTAGCAGCAAAGGCGTAATCCTGATAAAAGGGAAGGCATTGCCTTTTTGACATGTAACACACACACAATCTGAACACAAGTGGTAGAGGAAACAACTGAAAATAAAAACTATGTAGAACTGAATACAAATGTAAGTGTTGAATGGAACGGGGATGGAAATGCAATCCCAATAGTAAAGTACAACTACAGAAAAGTAAACAGCAACTACTGAGTCATCCCCCAGGAATCCCACCTGAAGGGTGGGTACAGATGGCCTCCTCTGCACCTCAGGTCCATTTTTCCGCTCTGTGTACGTCTCTCCATGTGGTCCAGCTCCAGGTACAATCCAGCTCCACAACATTCTTCCTCGATCAGTGTTGTCCGTCGTCTGCAACCAACACAACGAAGTGTGGGCATTTCCCGTGTAGGGGTGCGTATAACGATACTCAGTAGGGAACCCGAGACCACCGAAAGTCTCCCAGAATCCACGAAGGATAATCCACATGAGAAATATACAATCACGAAGTATCAACCAACTCTACATAGGTATATTCCCATATATATGCCTAAGTTACCAATCACAGTTCATCTCCAACTCTCGAGCCCAAGCACAACCCGGTCCACACCGGAAAGTAATTTCAATCACAAAGATTATAATGATTGAAATTCAAGACTCAGCTCACCCAGGAATTCATATTTAGTATAGCAATAAATATGATCAGTTGTAGTCACTAATTCATCTATGTTGTCAAACCCACGTAGGATCCTAGTACAGAAGTCGTCACTGTCGAACCCACGTAGGATCCATGTACAGAAGTCGTCACTCTTGAACCCACATAGGATCCATGTACAAAAGTCATCACTATCGAACCCATGTAGGATCCAAGTACAGAAGTCGTTACTCTTGAACCCACATAGGATCCAAGTACAGAAGTCGTCACTGTCGAACCCACGTAGGATCCATGTACAGAAGTCATCACTGTCGCAGCCAGCTATAGGGTTCCCGCACATAGCAGGTTCGATTCCAAGAGGGACCGCTCCTCGAGCCAAGTGTCGATACATCAACTTCCATGAATTCCTGAGTTGATTTATCATGCAGTTCCATCTCATCAACAATAACTCAACGCGACAGACGGCGCGTCAATCGTACGCCCGGTCTGAGAGTTATTAGTATTTCTGTTCTATGGGGCCGTTTGAAATTATGCTCGTTCCAAACCCAGAAGTTTTCTAAAGTTTTCCAAAACTCACTTAGATTATCGCAAATGTACCTCCTTTTCACAAGGATCCCAGTACCGTAGACGGCATGTCAATCGGATGCGCCGTCTAGAAGATATTCCCGTTTAAGCGTAATAGGCCCGACCCATCAAGCCCAGTAGACTGGAAGGTCGGCCCGACCCGGTTTGGCGGGTCCGACCCAGCTGGGGGTCAGCCTAGCCTGGTGGAGTACGACCCACCCAGGGACCCGGCCTGGTGGGTCCGACCTGGTTAGGGGGTCAGCCCGTCCCGGTGGAGGGCAGCCCATCCGCGGACTCGGCCCGCGGTTGCGGGCCGGTTCGGAATGCCCGACGGTGCCGCGCGGCGCTGCCCCTCGTTGCTGCCCAGCCATCCGAATCCATCCGTTTTTTCCAGCGAGAGAAACCCATGGGTTGTGGGCCACAGTTCCTCCGTAGCGCGGTGCCAAGAGGGCATCGCTGCACTTGAGCCCGGCCGGCAGGCGGCCGGCCGATTCGCACTGCAAAGCGGCCCGCACAGCGGGATGCGGTCTTCCTGCAGTGCAGCGCCAAGGAGGCACCGCGGTCTCCTGCCCAGCCGTTTCATCTAGAAATTGGACCGTGGATACGGGCAAAACATCCTCCGTGTGGCACCTGAGGGTGTCGCGGTTCAACAGCCCGGCTGGCCATACCCGGCCGGTTCTTCAGCCCGAGCGGCCCATTGTTGCGGGCCCCACATTTCCTTCACGCGGCCGGCGCACGACCACTGCTTCTTCCATCCATCGCGGCCCGCATGTCCACAACCCCTTCTTTCCTCTGGTGCGGTTCGATGACACCGCTCCCTACCGGTTCTTCCACCGTCATCAACTCAAGAAAAATCAACAGAGGGTCATCGGGGCGTGTTTATTCGTCATGCGCCCTCCGCGTAAGGTAATAAAAAATGGCCAACATCAAACCATATAAAAATGAGGAATGAGGATTTAATTTAAACAAGTCAAACCCCGACCTCAATTCAAGGTACGTTGTCGAAGTCACGGAAGACGGTGTCGTAGTAGTCAGCCGTCGCGGAAGACGGACGTCACGGAAGACGGACGTTGTTCTATCAACTTTGGAGGGAAAGAGGTTTTTGGTGATGACAACATCTTCTCCCTTGACCCAGAGGAAGAGAAAATTAGATGGAGTTCATCGTGGGTGTTGCCTCACTTTCTTTCCCCAGTTTAAGAAGGTAAAAGAGGACGTATCGTCATTCTTTGGTGGAATCAGCTTTCTTCGTTGGAGGAAGGCTCTTCCTATTTCACTGAGGCTCCACCAATTCTCACAACCAAAAAAACTATTCCAACCCAAACATAATAATATAACCCATATTATTATGATCAATTAATGAATTCAAATTAACTCAAATTATATGAGTCACCTGATTAATTGCATGCTAGAAAATTAATTGAGAGAGTGTTGGCATCTTAAAATAGAGAAGATGGAAGGTTAAAATTAAAATAGAGGACGTGGAGAGTTTTAAGAGTTAAAAGGGGGTTTCAAGGGGAGTTGATAGGTTTGGTGTTCTTGTGGGACCCACCACACATTATCCTCTCATAGGAGGTTATGTGGGCTATCGACCCCACCTCCAACTCCTATTTGGAGAAAATAACTACCACCAAATAAAAATGTTTTACATATACATTTTTATTCAAACATTAATTTTTAATTAGAAACACCATTTTATAACTTCCACTCTCGAAAAAAAAGCAACTACAGTAAAGGGCACCTTAAGCGAATACCAACACTGCGAGTTAATCGGTGTCCTCAGATTTCGATTCCGAGCACCGGTTCAAAAGATAGAAAAACCAGCATGTACGTTTACTGAACGTACTTGAACAAAAGTTTGGAAATTTATTACCTGTCACCCTCGACCCGCGTCGGTCGAGGTTAGGCTCTGCCTAAGTAAAAAACGCCCCAATGAACCCAACAGTGCTCACAGATTTTCAATTTGAGTTACCGTTTAGATGTTATGAATTTTACAATAAAATTATTGACACTTAATTATTTTATTTGCGGCCAAAAACTAACTTTTTCTGGTAGCCCGCACCAGCCAAATTTAGTATCTACCTAAATAACGCATTCCCTCACGAGTTCAGCGGTGCTCTCATATTTTTAATCTGATATACCGTATGTGAGTGATAAGCATTTTAAAAATAAAAAAATTTATTTAATTATTTTATTTACAGTTATTCCATTATTGGAATTTCTCATAGGAGTCACGTGCCGACTAAACATAAGTCGCACCACAGCTAAACCCGTCATCCTGAGTGTAACAGTTCCCTCAGATTTGTAATCTGAGTTACCATTTAAGATTAATTCCTCTTTTTCAGTAAAACTGCTTGCGTGTGTTAATTTAAGATTAACAAAACATCCGAAAATTATTTCGTGCACACCGGGCCTCGGAATTAGGTGTCGTTAGAAACTGCGGACTCGTAAGCTTCCATATAATTTAAGAAAAAAATTCCTTGAAATTTCTGGGTCTTTACAGATGAGAACAAGAATAGAGAAGGAGTTTCTCGAGCGGAAGCAGAAGGAGAATGAATCTATGGAAAGCTATGAGATGAACTTTCCAAGGATTTCACGTAACACCTCTAGATTTTTCATGGATCCAAATGGAAAGGTTGATAGATTCATCGGTGGACTGAGACCTCATCTAAGGAAGAGTCTATCCAACTGAGTTTATGATAACTATGAGGATATCGTGAAAAGTGCGATTAAAGTTGAACTGGATTTTGTAGAGACAAAATGGTCTCAATAATCCAATGACAAGAATACATATATTGATCTATGCTTAGAGATGAGATTCTATTAGGGAAGAGGAGGAAAGAAAGTGCAACTTCCCACGTGTAATAAATGTGGGAAGAAGCATTTGTGGAACTGGCTGCTCATGAGCGGGAAATGCTAAAATTGTTGAAGAGATGTCCATATCGCACAGAACTGTCATAGTGAGGTGAATCCACTACTTACCAACACTAACGACAAAGAGAAGATGGTGTGGGACCTACCTGATGTCCAACGCTATAAGTGTGGACAACTTGGGCACTTTGACAATCACTATCCAAATCTGACTACAGTGGAGGGGAATCCCCATCAGCCTCAGTAGAGGCCAAGGGAGCAAGGTCATGATTTTTCTATCATGACAGCTGATGTTGAAGATTCTAATGATGTGGTGGCAGGTACTCTTGTTTTTCTCTCCAAGATAGAAAGTAATTTGTTTGATTTTGGTTTAATGCATTACTTTATTTTCTCTATGTTTGGAAAGAATTTAGAATCCACCACAGATTTTCTAAAATAAGTGTTATCAATCAAGACTGGTAATGGGATTATCCTAGAATTGATAGTGTTTAGAAACTACAGTATTTACATTAGTGATCAAAATTTTATCACAAATCTTGTAGTCATTACCATGCTGGAATTCGACATTATACTAGGGATGGAATGGCTCACAACGTATAATGATAAGATCAAATTCAGAAGGAATGAAATCTCTGTATTCTTGAATGGAAAACCTATAGTTATCTTCTAAGGATAGATATATCAACATGATAATTTTCTAGAAGTACCTCATATATCCTTCATTATGGAGTTGATCTGTGAAGAAGAAGAGGGAAATGGGAGTTTGGGGATAGAAAATGTCCCCATTTTCCAGGAATATGTTGACATATTTCTTGAAGAGTTACCCAGACCTCCCCCAGAAAGAGATGTAGAGTTCTCCCTTGAATGTGCACATAGGTCTCATCCAATATCTAAGACCCCATATAGGATGGAAAATGTGGAGCTAGAATAATTAAAGAAACAACTTAAAGATCATTTGGAGAAGGGGTTTATCTCACCTAGTGTGTCTCCTTTGGGATCACATGTTCCCTTTGTGAAGAAGAAGGATTGATCAATGCATAAATGCACTGATTATTGATAACTGAAAGAGATCACAGTGAAAAACAAATACACTCTTCCAAGAATTGATGACTTATTTGACCAAATTTTTGGTGGTTAATTATTCTCTAATATTTATCTTCGATCTAGTTATCATCAGTTGAGGGTAATGAAATCAAATATTCCCAAAACTGCCTTCTGATCAAGATATGGGTGTTATGAGTTTCTTGTTATGCCCTTCAGAATGACTAATGCACCTGACATTTTTATGGATTTGATGAATAGAGTCATTAAGGACTCCCTTGATAACTATGTTATATTTTTTAATGATATTATGATATATTCCAAATGTTTCAAAGATCATTAGGACCATCTAATGGTTATTTTTCAAACTCTACAGAAGGAATAACTATTTGGGATGTTTAGAAAATGTGAATTCTGGTAGAAATGATTTCCTTTCATGGGGAACATTGTTACCAATGAAAGAATCACAGTTGACCCTGTAAAGACCAAATTTGCAGAGGTGTGGCCTCAACCTACAACAATAACTGAGATTCATAGTTTCCTTGAATTATTAGGATAATATAAGAGGTTTTTTAAAAACATTTCAAAACATTCTAATCAGTTAACCAAGTTAACTCGAAAAAGAATCAAGTTAATCTTGAAAAAGGAGTGTGATGAATGTTCTCAATAGCTAAAGAATAGATTGGTCACTCCACACATCTTAACTCTGCCCTCAAGTGGAGAAGGATTCGATATTTTTAGTGATTCATCTATGAAATGGATTGGGTAAATCCTCATACAAAATGACGAATTCATTGCTTATATATCTCGACAGTTGATGACTCATGAGCAGAACTATCCTACGCATGATCTGGAGTTGGTTGTGGTTGTTTTTTAACTAAAGACATGGAGGCACTGTTTTTATTAGAAATGTGATATATACACAGACCATCAGAGTTTGAATTATACTTCCACACAAAAGGAATTGAACATGAAGCAGAGGAGAAGATTGGAACTTCTCAAAGGCTATGATTTTTTAATTCATTATCATCCCGAAATAGAAAATAAAGTCACTGATGTATTAAGAAAGAAAGACCTAGTTATTCATTCCATGATGAGGATTCAAAGAGATCTTTTGATCAATGACCTAGTGAAGATGTACATGGGAATTATAAGATAAGATACATCTTCAAACCTAAACCAAATGATTTCTCAACCGTCATTACTGTAGAAGATCAAGAATGCCCAGAATGTATATCTTTGGATACAGATGATGTTTGAGGCTATGAATTATGGGATTTTTTTTGAGTTCAATATTGATCAAGAAGGTGTAATGAAATTTCGTACAAGTCTTTGTGTTCCATTTATTATAGAAATAAAGAAGGAGATGATGGATGATGCTCATAGATCTACTTTCTCTATACATCCTAGAAGCACCAAAATGTACAGGGACCTTCATGATCATTATTGGTGGGAGAATATGACAAGGGAGATTACAGACTACAATTCAAGGTGCCTAGTATGTTAGTAAGGAAATGAAGAGTGACAACTTCTTAAAGTTGTATTGCAACCACTACCCATACCAACATGGAAGTGGGACAATATCACTATGGTCTTCATAACTGGTCTCCCAAGAACTTCCAAGGGAAACAATGTGATATGGGTTATTGTGGACAATTTCACCTAGACTTCCCACATTGTCTTAAATCGGGAAGATTTATCTCTTGATCAACATGCCGAGATTTATGTGAAGGAAGTGGTAAGGCTGCGTGGAGTTCCAATTTATATTGTATCTGATCATGGCCCAAGGTTTACATCAAAATACTGGAGAAGTATACTACATGCCATGAGCACCGAATTGAATTTTAGTATTGCCTATCACCCCCAAGCTGATGTCAAATCAGAAAATACTATTAAAACACTTTAGGATATGCTGAGAACATGATCAATGGAATTTAAAGGTGGATGGGATCAACATCACCTCTTAGTTGGGTTCTTTTACGACAACAGCTTCCACCAGAGCATTCAAATATAACCCAATGAAGATCTATATGGTAAACGATGTAGAACTCCTACTAGTTGGCATAATGCTTGTAGGAGAAAGCTTCTTGGGCCCAATCTTGTGCAAGAGATGACAGAAAAGGTCCATGCCATCTAGTAACAAATTAAGGCTACTGGGAGACGGAAATATAGCTATGCCAACAACCATCAAAGGGAATTAGAGTTTGATGTTGGTGAAAAATTGATTCTTAGAATTTAACCGTGGAACATGGTCATGAGGTTTGGGATGAAAGGGAAGCTCAGTCCAAGGTATATTGTCCCATGTAAAATCCTTGATTGCATTGGAGCAGTGGCATATCGGCTTGCACTTCCTCTAAATCTATCCCAAGTTCATGATGCCTTCCATTTATCCCTCTTGAGTAAATACTTACCTGACCATTCACATGTACTAAATCTAGAGGTGGTACAACTGGAACATGAACACTTTTATGAGGAGAAGCCGGTAGAGATATTGGATTATAGAGACAAGGTTCTACACAACAAGACTACCCACCCTGTTAATGTGTGGTGGAGGAACCACAAATGTAAAAAAGACATATGGGAAACAGAGGAGTCTATGAGGCAGAAATAACAACATCATTTCTCTTCTAAGGGTACAAGTTAAAATTTATGTGACAAAATTTCATCACAGGGGAAGAAAGTAATGACCCGAACTTTTAAATAATATTTTTTTCCTAAATTTATGTGTTATTTTATTTTATACTCAACAAAACTATATCCTTTAATTAATGAAGTTAATATAATTAAATGATATAATTGGGTTTTTACTATTATATGTCCATTGTTTAATAAAACCATTGGAAATTAAACTCTTAATATTACAATTATTGTTTATAAATACAAGTGATCTTGGTTAATATAGAAAGAAGAGTCGATGGCCTCATCCAGTAGACTCGGGCAGTATGAAGTCCATTTTTAAGAGCTCAGGAATTAGGTAGAATCTCTAGGCTTTTCTCTGGACCAGGCCCAAGCTGAGCATCAACATGTAAAGCTTGAATAGAATCTCCTTAAGGGGAATTTCAAGCTTATATAAATTGCCACTTTGTAAATGTTGTCTGAGCCGCCCCAACATTCTATCACAATAGAACACCATAAATTTAGGTCCTACGTAGGTGTTAAAAGGGGCTATGTAACGAGGCCTTAGATACTTTTTTTAATCCCTTGGTATTAATAAAATTGGTATTTCTTATTATGGTAAAATATTTTACTTTCAAATGTCTGGATAAATATGGGATGGATAATATTGATGATTTTGGAAAAATGGTCTTTAAAAATATTTATGTAAACATTAAATAATTATAATGTGAAATGATTTTCAAATAGTGGTCTTCTATAGTTGTGACCAGTAAGAAATTTAGAGTCTAATAAAATCAACATAATTTTTGGTGAATAGTAATGTATGAATAGTAATATACCCTTATGAATAGCAATGAACAGTAAATCATTCAAAAAATAGAAACATCACCCCTAAATGAATAATTATAATTTATACATCTTAAAAGTGAAAGAATGGTCATAATATATGTATTTGTATTATTGTATGTCATAAAAATTTTTATTAAAATTTTATAATTAATTTTATAATTTAAAATAAAAATGTATTTTTATAAATTGTAATCATAAATTTTTTACTGTTTTATCTTATGGTTATACGATAATTTTATGGGACCTTGATTAAATTTTTATGGTGTTACAAAATAAGTTATAGTTTTCGAGTTTTGATTTTTGAAGAAATAATGTATTTATTTAAAAATTATGTTAAAAATATTTATAAATTTAATTTCATAAAATAGTGACCATTTTTGAATTAAGAGCATCTATATTAGGATATGTGGAATTTTTGGGATTTTGTTGAAATGGTTGAATTTTCAGTGAATGGTAAAAATAATGTTTTATGTTTCGGGTGTTTAATGTCATCATTAATGATGTAATCATGATGCAATAAATCTATTTGTCTTCTGAATAGTAATATATTTTCTGAGGTGTACTAAATGGCCAATAAGATGGGCCAATACCAAGGGAAATCTCATATTTTTGCAAATTCCACTGATGAGGTGTCCCTTAGAAAATATTTGAATATTCCCTCACTTTTCCTATAAATACCAATCCATTACCTCAATCAGTTCATTCCAAAATTCTCCTCAATGATTCTCTAGTATTTCTACCACCTAAGGAGTCCACCCAAGGTCCCCTCAAGTCCCCCAAGGTCCCAACCTTTGAGCTTTCAAAAATACTCTTCAAGGTAAGGGAACCTTTCACCCTTCCTTTTTTAGTGATGATTTCCTTTATGTTACATCTTATAGTTTCCATGTTCTTATGTGGGAGTATGTTATTATGTATTTTTTTATTACTTTTCATATCATTTCTAAATTATTAGATACTCTTTCCTCTCTCATCAACTTATTTTCTGAATTTTTAAGCGACGAATTTAGGCTACAAAATTTATCGTTAAAGAAATAACATCATTTATTTTCTTTCATGATTCCTTTTCATGTGGTATGACATTAAAATAACCATAACATGAAATTATTAGGTACCCATACTTTTTAATGAATTATTTATTATTGTTTGGTATTTTTTCTTATGTCTTTTTAATTTTTTCTAAAATGATGTTATTTAGCTATTATTTTGCAGAATTTTCATCTCAAAATATCTCTTTTTTCTCAAGATATTATAATGTATCATTTATGTGGATAACCAAATATATTTTCATTTTTAGAGGTATTAATAAATACATAAAATTTATCTATTTGATTATGTAATTGAAATACATATAACCCTCACTCCAATTCCATGGGTTATAATTGACATAATGATCATATTTTTAAATACATTTTAGACGTCCCGATTTTGACATGAAACCCATTTATCTGTTTCTATTTTGGTTATTTATGAAATTGTTTGATCATGATATATTTGTATCACATAAATTAAAATAAATAATAATAATTTTCCCTAATAGCACTCCAATTAATTTGTTAATGAATTAATCTCCAGAGATGACAATTTGTACGATACCTTAATGAATAACTTTGGTAATGTTTTAATGACACCTTGGGAAAGAACCTTGGTGATATGTTCATGAAATTATCAATGAAATTTTGTAGCCACACATTCATGATTTGATTAATTTTCTTCTTATTATGATATTCCTCTTTTTCTGTTGCTCTTGTCTAGTGGTTTTCATCATGTTCTTATTGATATCACAAGTAACCTGATTCCCTTGATTTCCTTTCCAGGCCTTCTTCTCACACTTTTCTTTGATGTATGTCTCCAGGTTATGAGATGAAGGAATTGTATTAGGATGAACTTATGATGAATCCTTACCAGTGTATTATAATAATTTTTTATGTGGTTTTCTTATTTTATGTTCCTGATTTCCAAGACACTAGAATTTAAATTTCCTTTATTTGTAAAATGTTATGTTATCTAATAAAAATGTGGGATGACATAGATAATTTAGTCCTTCCTAAGGATTTATTCATCATTTATCTAAATTATAAACAATTTATTGTCTCCAATCTCATGTATCCATTATAATTCACTCTCAATAGGTTACTCAAGATTAGTGATAAGTGTTCGGTAATTTTACTTTATTGTATAAGAATCCAAAATGGGAATTAGTCTGGTTGGATGGCCTTTTCAAGAGTGATGAATATAATCCCAAGGCCAAATCTATTTTTCTTGGTGTTTATGAGATATCTCTCCATTATAATGTGAATGTAACTATCAATGTGTAACTAGAAGGGAAATATATGCAGATTGATATAGAGGATGGACTCAACTAGGATACTGAAATTATGCTAAGAAACTTTATGGTTAAATGAATAAAAATTAAAAATACCATTAAATTTCCTTTGATTGCTTTCTAAAGGAAAAACCTAATGTTGACTTAGTGTGAAGTAACTTCTTGACAGACTAATGACCATGTCAGCATGGGGTGATTAATAATTTACTCATGCATATCAACCTAGAATATAATCTATATCTCATGATGTCATAGGCATTGTCAAAATTTATGAAGTGTGAAGATCAAGGTAAGGAAGCTTTTCTAAATGTGATAATATACTTTATCTACAATGATTAGTATGCATCTGAGGTCGTACAAGTTATTCTACTAGTCCTCATTTTATTATTGAGATTAGAGTAACTAAGGTAGAATTCTAAAGAAGTCACATAAAATACTATAGGATTCCTAGTGACTGGTTTAATCAAGAGCAGAGAATGTTGAAGGTACAACTCAGTGCCCTCAAATTCATTTTAGAATTATTCATAACACAGATATGTAGTTACATTCTTTATGAGCCTTGAAAAGGGAATACAATAACTACAAATATTATCAATGAATAATTAGTTTTTATCCAAATGAACTTGGATACCACACTACTTCTATAGTTAGTGGGGAGGATCCATTTGGTTGATTGCCATAATATTCTCTAAATTTATTTTGATGCCACTTTACCTAATGAAGAAGATGCGTAAATTCCCATAGGTGACCCTTAACACACTATTAAATGGAATAATAATTTGGTGATAGAATTATTGGTTGTTCAACACTTTAAAATTTTCTATATGATGATCTTAATGTTGGTGGGATTTTTCCATCAAATTAACCCTAAATAATTATTCATGTTCCAAGAAGCATCGTGAATATGTGGTTCATTACACAATTGTAGGTGTAACTAGAATTTGTAAAATTGAATGAAATCACATAGTAACCAAGCTAAACCAATGGAGGCCTAAATTGAATGAATTCTTCATCCTCTCAGACCATCTAGATTTTATTATACCTCAGGTACCTATCCATGAGTTACATGTCTTGGAGGACTATAGTTGTACTAATTAATAGTTCAATTGTTAGGTGGAAAAAATAATCTTTTCATTGTGTTTTATGGTCTCAAATGTCAATTCAATCTTTAATATTCCCATTCATTTTCTTGAATGGTAAAATATTGGAAAGCCACATGGGGTAACTAACTTCCATTGTGAATTTCATATTTATTAGCTTGTAAAATTTATTATCTACCAGAGAAACATGGGATGGAATCATCATTCCTGGAGCTAGTTAAAACCCATGGGTTTCCTTTAAGAGATGATGGTACTGACAAAACCTATGGTTTGAGCCCTTTAATTTAATTGTAACTACATGTGAACAAATAACAATGATTATTTATGAAATTTAGATACTGATGATGATCTTCTAGAGACATGGTACTATAATTTTTATTGGTCCTAGATCATACTATTTTCATAGATTCACCAAGGTGAAGTCATCTAATATTATGGTAACACATTCATCCATGTTAGTAGGGGAGTTGTTAAACTACTATTTTTCATTAGAAACATGTGGATTGGATGAAGGAGGTAAATCCCCCAATGCTGGTGATCATGAAATGGTACCACTATTTATTTCTGTAGGGGTGGGACCATCAATGTTGGATTTCTGATTTCTATATACCATGGAATTAAAAGATAATTAATAAATATGGTATTATTTTCTAATCGTGAAATCAACATTTTATGAAAAATTAGTGATGATTGGTCATCAATCATTGGGTCAAGAATGCTCTTCATATAGTATGGTGATTTCATGGGTTATAAATAAAGGGATAGAGCTATTTATATTCAATAAGATTAAAATATTCAAGACATAAACATTTATATAATATATATGAATCTAAATTAATATATGATAATTCATTCTTCATGGGGAATATGTTGTTATTCCAAATATCTGTGGTTATTGTCTCCAACTGGTGGATCTGATGATGAAGCTACTTTCAAATATACCAAAGGATATACTATGTTATCTATCAAATAATTGTGGGAATTATTTCACAATATTTAATTAGTCTGGTGGTGATTTGGCTCTCTTTTATATTTCTTATCATCTAGGTAGTTTGAATCGTAGGAGATTAAGAGTGAATCAACACCACATAGTAAGCATACATGATAATTTAGGGATATTTGAGGTAGTGGTGGTATGAAGAGGGGACCACTACATGAAAATGTGATTTGGGAATCCCTAATAGTGAATTTTTATAATGTACTATGATATAACCTTGGAAATAAAGTTTTATATTAACTCACATAATTGGGTCTCAAGTCAAATCATTCCATGGGACATCCTCCAATTACTATTAATCCCCTGAATTTTTAGGACGGAGGGAGTCTGATATGCTTTTATGGGACCCAAATTTTTGAGTGTATTGTATTTGATGAGAATAATCATATATATATAGTGAATCCTATGAAACAAGATATTTTCATTCCATAGAATTGTTTTATGACATAATATGGGTGTCTGTTCTGCTGAATAGTTGAACCCTTGTGATTATCATGGAGTGACACGATGGATTGATATTATTCCTATTTAATTTCTACTTCATGTTAGGCCACGAAATTAGTTACATATTTTTCGAACTATACATAAATATTTAAGGAATAAATTTGAGGAAAATATAAGTCCTTTTATAGAAAACTCTAATCATGGATTGAGAGTCATCCTAGTATACTAGAAAGGTGATTCAACAAATCATACGTCCATATAAGATAAATATTTCTACCACCTAAGGGTCAATAATTAGAGGGGAGTGTATTAGAAATAGTTATCTGATGTATTGAGTATCTTGTGATTCTTATTTTTTTATGAAAACATTTATCATGATGAGTGTAAGATTGTTGAGATTGAGCCCTGGCAGCTGTGGATTAGAGTTTTTTGTTGTGGCAAGTCCATATAATGGACTAATCTTTTTAGTTGCAATGGTGTGAAAAATGATGTAGTCTATAATAAATGTTACTTGTAATACCTATTGATGAAATCAATTTTTTTTCTATGAAATTAATAGTACTTTCTAGATGTATATACATAGAAATCTTACATTCTAGCATGGGGAATTGATTTCCTTCAATGTCATCACCTAGAGGTTCTTACTAGGGATACGTGTTATACCTCGTCATTATGTAATGTAAAATGATCCACTAGTATGAAAGTTTTTTCATTGTCATAATCTTTTTTTAATTATTTGGATATTCTAGGATGAGAAAAAGTATAGTGAACTTCCCTAATTTTTTTAGGTATAAATTCACTAAGAGTGAATGTTGGTTTTTGAACTACCGACGGACATTAATTGACATGGTGCATTTATTGATTATTTATCTATGACAAGGTATGTTTTGATTTCATTAGTGTTGGTAAATAGGACATGAATCACATATGATGTGTTGGAATTCTCAAGTAGTCATAAAAACTAATGTGGTTGTGAGAAACCACCATACAAAAAAATATATTGATTAAAATTATGCATACCTATTTTAGGAATATATAATAATTCCCTAGATTATTTTTCATCATAGTTGAATATGGAATTGAAATCCCTCACTTTCACATGTCGATAACCCCACTCTGAAATAACATGATGAACATAGCCTTAGAATAAATATTTGAAGAAGAAACAAAATTTAATGTGTTGACAAAAACCCTATGGTATGGGGAATAGTCTACCTAGTTTATTATTGGAGCCACTTGAGGCCTCAATGGTTATGGAATCATTAGGAAGTAAATTACCATGAAAAAATGAATAACCCTAGGACCTATGAATCATTATTGATTATTACATATTCATACATTCTATGAATGAAACACTTGGTGCGTTAACGTATTGAGGAGATTGGGGAGTATTATCACTGTGAGGATTCTCTAGAAAAAACATGTCCTATAGATGTTATTAATGGAAGAACAGTTTTGGAGATTGATTCTATAAAAATGTGTATTATTTTTTTAAACAGTATTCCACATAGTGTTTAGGATAGGTAATGGATGAAACCACATCATATTCTACTAAAATTATTTTTCCAAATGCAGATATCATCCCATGAATTCCTAAATTTTCATCAATATCTCAGTGAGATACTGGATGGGATGATATTTTCTTGAACATTTTCTACAGAAATCCCTAGTAAGTTTTTAAGGGTATATTTCACACCAGGTTTCTAGTTGAGCCTAATCCATAGAGAAATGAAGTATTGAACTTCATTATCAGCCCATTTCATTCTATTGGACAGGTCAGTAATGCAACTCTTACATCGTCTAGAGAAAAACTGGAAGAGATATAGCATGTGCTGATCATTACAACCGGTACTAGATCTAGGTTTTGGTTACTAAAATGAAAAAAAAATCAAGCCCGCATTTGTTCTATATGAATCCCCAAATCATCATAGAATCATATGTCTCCTTTTTTTTCAACATCAATCTGCATCATTTATTAAAGTGGGCAAGATTTTGTATAAGACCCCCACCCATTGAACATATTGAAACATTGATAATAGAGTTTTTAGGGTATATTAATTTGATCCACCAATGAAATAAATGTATTCCCATATACTATAATTAATTTTTGTTTCATCTATAGAGCCTCAAAATGGGAAATTATAGAAAATAATACATCATAAATATGAGATTTATTAGTCACCATTGATTTTACAAACATATCACATTGATAAGAAAACCATCAATGATCATAAGGTGTGATGTTGTACTTATTATGTACGGTATGAGGGTCATATGTCATTATATTTCTAGATGCACCATCCACTAACCTGATAGGGTGTTAAGTACTACCTATCTCAATCCTATGCTTCTAACTAATAATGAAATTATATTTTGATAGAGGGTGACCAAGGTCACCATTGTTAATTTATCTCACAGAGCACTGTTCAGATATTATTTTAATAGTAATAATCTTCTAAAATTCATTATCCTAGAGAAATTTTTTTATGTTTTAAGGTTTTTTTGTTTCATATATGAAAACAGATGGTCTAACAGCCTTAGATAATCATTTTTTTCATGTTGAGATGTTTACATGAATGTTTCATATAACTATTGGACTTCCATGTCCCAACGAGTATCATTGATGATGAGTGAATGAGACTATTAATAGATATATCTGACATTATATCTCTAATCAGGGAAGATTACCTCCATTATTATTTGTTTCATTGGCCTAATTTCTATTATTATCTAGATGATTTCACATGATGACAATCATGTTAGTGGTTATTGGAGTGGAACTTTCACCATCTGTGAGAAAACAATTTCACAATGGTCTTATTAATACCATTAAATGGTTATGAATTATATGGTAGTGTATGATACATATCTATTTATATATATGTGATGGGGCACCACTTTCAGGATCTATTAATTCATACTGAGGTAGCTAACATTGATCAAGTGAAAACATTAGTTTTAGCCATAAATTATTTAGAGTTATCTTGCATGAGTGTGGTGATGTAAATAATTTATAACTATTGATGGATATCATAAAGATGTGTTCATGTTCTAGGATAGTTAATAATAGGGTCATAGAGGAATTTGAATGACCCCAATATTTCTTTTTGTTTGAATTTTACATGGTTCCAAATGAGGATCTTCTGGTCAATTAATTGTAGGGTAGAGGGAAGCTAAAACACAATTTGTAGATTGTTAGTGTATTAGATATCCAATTCCCATTACTCTTTATCACTTTAAAAAGGGTAATCATTTCCTTGATAAATACCATCTAAAAATGGAAATGTTTGGGAAGAATGGGGTGGATGTGACATATCCCTACATTGATATTTATTTTCTAACAAAAGAGGTATCACATGAAACATTAATCCTAGAAATCAAAAAAATATTTTATATGCATATAGGATGTGGTTTCCATTACATCTGATTATTCATTATGATTTTGATGATCCTATAGATCAGTAAAATAATCACCTTAATCTAAGAGTTTCAATCCAAACCAATGCAACTAACCTACATCTATAGTGGAGGAGGAGACGAGAGAGAGTGTCAGTTGTTTGGATAGATGAACATATAGTTTGTAATAGAAAATAAATCTTCCAAATTTTGATACTTGTAGAGGGATATATAGACATTGTACACCTCAACCTTAATAATAGTCAGTCGTAATTAGAATATGCTACTCCCTAGCTATGGTAGTGGAGGAGAAGGTATATTCATTTTGAGTTCTAGTCTATTGACCTCTTAGAAGATGATGTTGATATGATGTTCTAATGGACCTATTTTAAAAAATGTTGGTGTTCCATGAACACAAGAATCTGTGATTATTGGGAATTATTATACCTTTCTAGTGGATGGAATCATGGTTAGGTCCCTCACATTGGTTGTCATTACATTTTACTCAAGAGGATCATCATGTAAAGTGTTTTCTTAGGCATGGGTAGGAAATCCGTATATGTAGATTCTTATCTTTGGATGACCCTTTTGGTGAGTTTAATCATCTTGGGGTGGTCCCCTATGATTGTTTCTTTTGATACAGAGGATGGAGAGAGGCCAGATATCCTCCTTCATAGAGGCCTTGTTGTCTCTATCCTAATCATGTAACGAAACTCTACTACATAGTGTACATAGTATCATGATATAAGTAGATGGAGTAAGGGTCCACTATATATATTGAAGAAGCCTCATTAAAAGTGAGACTTTCCACCTACCACAGACATTGGTACATGGAATTTTATACTATGGTTGATGGAGCTGGTATGATATAAATCTATTCATAAGCTTGTGAACCTAGTTAATATCATTATCGTCGTTGGGTATGATCTCTACTAGGTAACACTCATGTAGTGTTCATAGAATGTGTGACACATGCATTCCATTCCTCTTCATCATAGGGAAGTGATCTACCATTGAATTTTGGGTACAAACTCTAAAAATGATTCTATATCATAAAATATGACCCCCCCCCCCCCATATGGCTGCTATGGGTGGCAGAGTTATCTGGGTAACATAGTTTACAAGTATTGGAGGTCCATGTCCCACTTCACAATGTCCCCTTATTAGTCATAACACAAAAAAAAAATTGATCACCCTCAATTGGTTGATCTCAAAGGTTTATAAGGCTTATGGGATCCTAGTATCCATGGAATGAGTGTACATCATTTTAAAAGAAGGGGTTTATAGGATTTCTAAGATCTCAATAATAATCCTCCCTCTCTTATTGGAAATGGGTCCTCAATCATTACCCCTGGATTGTGTCCTATTAGATATATGATTCCAACAATCCTAATATTATTTAGGATGTTGATTCCCAACATTTCCACACATCCCATCCTCATCATGATGGAGAATGAATTAACATCAACAATGATTCAATCCCATCATACCATACATATAACAACATACCCCACCTGTAGGAGAAGGGTTTCAAATTAGGATCACCCTTTTGTTATCCAATTCATATAATGAGGCACACATATTGTGATATTATATTGGGACAAGCTAATACCTATTGAATTCTCATGTCCACTCCATATTACTTCTCATTCCCACATTCCATGTGTAGGTGGACTCTACCACCATTATTGATGAATTCATCTCTTTGATTGTAATGTATTGATGGTATGTTATCGCTTCCTTTAATTGATTTATACAGGGAGATTTTTATATATAATGGTTCCCTCTTTGTTCTATGATATGTCAGTGAATGTCATTAATGTATTAATCTTTAGGTTGACACTAGTTAATTACATTTTTTCTATGGTGACAGGGATGGTACATTCGATATGTGTCTAATGTGGCCACTGGTAATATTGTGAACGTTTAGAATTTTTAAATTTAATCCTATTTATAATTATATATAATCTTATGTATGTGGAATCATATTTATAAATATTAATGAATCATGTTTTTTTTATGGGGAAATAGCATAAGGGATCATGGACATCAAAGGATCTTTTCATTATGCATCTAGTAATTGTCTAATTGTGTTTCCCAATTTTATTATTTATAATATAATGAATATAATAATGGTACTAAGAGATAAATTATTATCATTAAATAATATTTCCTACACTCATTACATATGTAATCTATTTCTTGTCACATTAGGTCTATATTATGATGCATAAGGGGGTCATGGGTTTGAATCCTAAATAGGGTTTTTGCAATATTTATAGTCCATGGTAGACTCTAATATATTTTCTTTTCATTTATTTTCAATGTATTTGATAATATTATACAATGTACACTCATCATGTACTGGTATAAATATTTGTTAGAAACTTTTGGTGGCCCTAAAGTCTAGTGGGGTCCTCAGATTTTGATGCTGAGAGAATATTTTTATTCCTATATGTTCTGGAGTTACAAACTCATGAATGAAAGTGGATTCTAATATATTATGGGATTAAATCATTGGTAGGTATCCTATAGTTAAAATTCATGTTATGTGGATGATGTTTTGGGGTTTAAAATATTCTGGATTTGATGTTTTTCGACATTATTTAAATTATTATACGTAAAATATTGGTTGGTAAAATATATACATGTCATCCTATTCCTAGTAAGAGAAGGAGGATAGATGGATACAATAATCCTAAATGCACTCAGTGATGAAAAAAACATATTTTCCCCATGGTAGGGACACAAAAAGTGTTTTCAAGACTATAATTTAGGTGATTTTGGACAGAAAAAGATATATACACTACCCTCTTTAGAAATCATGCATGGGTCGATTGGTTAGGGTAACTATTCATAGGAGAAAAAGGAAATGAGCCTATTCAGACCATATATAGTGTAACGTGTTCAAAAATTAGGGTTTATGATGCTATTCATATGGGTTTAGTTCACAAAAATTAACCTATTCAAAAAGTGTAAAGGATACATAAAAACCCAACTAGCATAAAATAATCTTTGATGGGAGGAGCTATTTGTATGAGGACCACATGTTTTTGTCTCTCAACATTAGATTTTCATAAACTATTGAGTCTTTTAAGACATGGTATCTATCATAGGAAAATAGAATTTAAGATCGAGGTATAGTTGTGCGAAGACAGGAGGTGCATTATGCATAGAAACTATTTGATAACATATTATAGAATTATGGAATGTTCTTTGTAATGAAAATTACCATAAGAAAAAGTGATTTAGGGCCTACGTGATGGGTTTTTCACAAGAATTATATATACATAGTTCCATGGGGAATTATATAGTTTTATAAGTGTGATAAATAGATTGTTATCTGAATTAGAGACAAAAGCTCCAAATTCTAGAGGTTTTCCCCAAAATGGGTGATGATTATCTATTTATAAAAAAATTTCTTGTTAATTATTGGGTCCTATGGCATAAAATATATCACAAAACATTCAGCTCGACCACACATAATTCTATTGTACAACTCCAATTCATTTTCTGCAAGAGGTTGATAAAACAATCTAGTGATTTTACATTACGTTTCTCAAAAAACCAATCCTTTCAAGAAGTTTCATCCACCATGGGACAGTTAAGTATATCATTGTCCCATTTTTTGTATTTTCTATCATATGAAAAATATGAATTGTTTCTGTCAATTTTCCCATGAATAATAATTGCATGTTAAAATTTTAATTAACATGAAAATGTAAAAAGTAATGTTTGCACATCCCATTTACTCTTGAATAGTCCCTTGGGGATTGTTTAACCCAAGATTTGGTTAAAACATGTGTTTTAAGGATCAATAAATTTTATTTTTTTGAATGTTATAAATCATAAATAATAAAAACAAAAATTTATAATTAGATATTGATACAATTGTAAATGAATAATAACATGTCCATCCAAGAATACATAATCTATATAATTCTATTGAAAAAACATCTAAAATAAATGATGTATTTATTCCCACCAACGACTAATTATTTATGATAATCTATAAAAACACATTAAAAATGAAAATAATATGGGAAATTATATCTACATTAATCAAAGTGAATATATTTTTTGGGACCATGTAAAAATACCTAATATGGAATCCCCAAATTTATTTTATTTAAAAACACATTAAATCTTATAAAATTCATGATTTAGTTTAATACTTATTATTCTAATTTTTAATGGAAAACATATTTGATTTTCTTTAATTTTATAATAATAATATTAGCACTAGTGTATCTAAAATAATAAATCAAATGTTTTTAAAATAACTCATCCTATGTGATATATACATATATATAACCTCTAAAAAATATACAACCTAGATTTCTATGGGAAACCATGAAATATAAATATGGAAATCTACTCACTATATAAAAATATGACCAGCCTAACTCCATCCATGTTATTGTATATAATGCTATACTAGTCCCACATCTATCATATAGAGTAAAATAACATTTTTTAAATAGAAATACATCTTACTCCAAATCTAACCATGGAGTTTTCCATGTTAATTTATAAGTAAATCATCCCTTAGTATCTTCAATAAACCCCAATTCTCACATGAGGGTTAAAATAAATAAATTGAAAATGTATTTCATTAAATGATCATTTAAGATCTTCAAAAATACACATTATAAAAAATTATCCAAAAAATATGTGAATTAAAATTTCATGTCAAATATAATAAAAAATTGTTAATACAAAAAAACCAAATAAAGGATGGTCCACAGAATAATAAAATAAAATTATTATATTTATTACACAATAAAATAATATTTTTTAAGAAACCATTCCTTCAATATTAAAAAAATGATCAACCCAAAAGTGTTTTTAAATAGATAAATATATCATATATATTTTTTTTTGAAATCCATTTAAAATTATGCTGAAAAAATATAAAAACCTGAGTTATTCAATATTGTATAGTTCAATTGAATGTAATATAATTTATTATTTATTTGGATTAAAATTATATGGTGAAATTTTTAAATGTAATTTTGAAAATAAATCAAGAAGAAACACCAATATTTTTCATTTAAAAAACAAACATTAATTAACATTTTATAAACATATAAATATGTCTAATACATAAGAAAAAAGGTAGAAAACACTAGTATTTTATGTTTTATACTCATATGAAAATTTAAATAAATAATACAAAATCAATGTGAAGATAAAATATTAATAAAAATAAATATGTTCATAAACTCACATGTTCAAAATAAAATATTCATGATAAAACTTTAAGTAATTAATTTTATTCCTTAAAATGGTTTTACAGACAATAGATAATGGAATACTTACCTGGACACCATGTAATTACATTGAAGCTTCAAAAAAGTCTATAAGGTTAACATATTGGTCTTTTATAAATCTATTGAAAGGAACCCGCTTTGAAAATGATGTTTTAGATATTACATATGGAAAATGAAAATTTAAATACTTAGATGAACATTATTTTATCATTAGAAAGTTATAAGTTGTGGAATAATTATGACAACCTAAATAATAATAATGAATTATATAATATTAAAAATAGTATAAATGATAATAATTATAATAACTCATAAAAATATTTTATTGTATACATCATGAAATCCCTAAAATAACACATATTATGGAAAAAAGTTTAATAATAGAATATATTTTAAATATATACATTCTAATGAATAAAATATATTACAAATTTATTTTATATTTTCATCGTCACATTAAATAATGTTAAATACACTTATAATGAAATGTAAATGTTTTGTACAGGAAATTGAACCAAACATATTGTGTTTTTGTTATGATCCTCATCATTCTTTTATATAATTATTTTTTATTTTAGATATTCATAGTTTATTTTTTAACATTAACTTTGATTTGGTGATATTAGATGAATATATAGTATGAATTAAGATGAAATTATAACTTCACAAGTAATAGAGAATTTTTGAGTAATATGTGGTTAAAAACATGGTACTTAGTAGAACTCTAGTGGTTTCAAGGCCATTGAAAAGCCCACTAGGTATATAGTAGACCGAGATGATGTAATAAAGTAGACTTCATGTGGGTCATTATGTGGTAATTTTCATTCATTAAAATATATAAATAAATACTAAATTATCCGATCACTAAATTTTTTATCCCCTATTTCCCCCTAAAGATCGATTTGTGTGATCATTAGTGGATCTCATTAAATACCTTTAAATATAGGTTCATGTATTTTATACATTCATCACTATGTTAGTGAAGAAATATATTTTGGTTTTATCTATGTTAGGTGTGTCATTATCATCAAGTTATATTGTATTATTATAGAATCTTAATATGCATATGTACCTCACATTCCGTTAGGGTTTTGATTTCATGTCCTACTATAATTTCTCTTCCTATAATTAATTATAATATGTAAAAATATCTAATCATGAGATTAGGAAACAAATTTTCATAACAAATTCATGTTTCCAATAATGGGAATAAACATATTTTCCTATGTGGTTATCCATATTAAAATAATGCTGGTGGAATATATATAACATTGATTTTAATAAAAAACAATGTCTATATAGTTTAATCTTGGTAACCTCTTCTCTATCTCTCATGCTAGGAGAATGTTTATATTTATGAGAATGATGTAGAGTAAGATATTTGAAAACAATATATTTCAATAAAAAATAATAAAATTATTTTAATATGAAAACTCTAAAGTTTTCATCCCATGTCGATTCTTGAATAATTATTCCTTAAATATTTTCCCATTTTATTCTCCTGTGATCATGTAACATTATATCCTAATTTTTGTTAATTTACTTGTTTTACATTTATTAATATTATTTAAATGGTATTTCTTTCTAGAAATAAAATACAAATGATTCTTTTTCTATTAAATTATATATCTTGTATATTTTGACTCTTCTTGGGTAAGCTTTGGATTTGGAACCCATACATTATTATATTTCACGTTACACCACAATGTTTACAATGACTAAAAATTTCATTCAAGTATATTATGTATAAATATCATTGTATATAAATTCATAGATATTCTTGTCATTGGACTTTTTGATGTTTATTCTGGCATTATATGGGTTTAATGGTTACATAATAGGATGGGGTATATATATATTATTTTACACCCTAATAGGATATATTCCTCATTTATAGGACTACTATATATCTATATATATATGATTATGCACATATATATTTACACACATAAATATGAGAAGATGAGTATCCCCTTATAAAAGGATAATGGTAATGTGCATGTGTAATTATACCATATAAGAAGAGAGTGGCCTACAAATAATGATAATTATAGATACACACATAGGTGTGTGTGTGTGTGTAAACACATCTCCTTATAATATATGGGTTCTAACTATTATCATTGGAGGATAGGCCCCTTTTGATGGACTGTTTCAACCTATTTTTTGAGTATTTATTGAATATGGTTTGGTCGATTCCACTAAATATTATTATTATTTTATCAATAAATGATCTCTATTTATTTTTTTCATTTAAAATTTAATATATTATTTGACTTTTTTTGATATAAATAACAATTTTTTACACATCCTACTTTAATTATATTTATAAATTTTATACATGGAATTATTATATATTAGATTAAGATATGTGTTTACTTCAACAATTTACACTGTAATTTCACCCTTCATGAGTTCAAATGGAATACATGTACACCATGTTTTATCTTACATAGGAAAATTAAAATTATCTTCACAAGAGTCTTGAAGACACAATATCATTTATGGAAGTTTAAAATGTTTTATATTATTGCTATTGAGATTTTTAGTTTTTTGTTGATAATTATGTTGAGGAAATTTGGGATGAATATGGTGGAAAACTGAAGACATGGAATCCATTATACCATCCATTTGGCTCATAAAGATTTTCTTGGATATAACAATATCTATATATTTATTTATTGACTAGTTACAATTTTTTATGGGCTCTTTGGATTTTTTAACTTATTTTCCAATGATTCAAATTTAACAAAGATTTTATGTCAAGGTCTACTTTGGTACCACCAAAATATAGGTACCTTAATGGTAAACTACTATAAATGAAAATTTTATGATGTAACCAATCATCAAATCATAAATTTAATTTAATTTTTTACAAATTGATAAAAAATATAATGGGAAAAACCATCACATAATTTTACACTATTTATTCCAAAATGTTTATGCCAATCTTATTCAATCAAGAGGTGTTCATGTGGTCTTATTGATAATAAGATTTATTCATATGGGAATCAAGGTTTGGTGTTTACTAAATGTTATATTATTTAATAACGGAACATATTTTTGGATTAGGAGTATTCAGGGGACAATGGTGTAGGATATCATGAATAGAAATAAAAATTCTACGTTCCACCAAAATTATTTTTGGATAATTGGGTTACTCAAGGTAGTTAATATTCAATTTTATCATTCTCCTACATTCAGTTCAATTATATATGTTTCATATATCATGGGTATATGTAAATAATATGGTATATCTTGGATGAAATTACATATATTATGATTTTATAAAACTCTATGATTTTGATAATATTTTTTATTGTTAAATTTGATATTTTTATAGCTTGTGAAATGGGTAACACCTTATTTTAATGAAAAATTATATACTATTAAAATATTATTATTTAATATGGAAGTTATATCCTATTTGTGATAATTTAGTATATGAATGATATTTAATAAATTATAATAATATATTGTTTATACATGTATTATAATGAATAATTAAGTGAAAAAAATTTATTAGAAATGTAAATAATTTTTTTTATAATGTATTAAAAAATTTATTCTTGATTTTTTTTTCAAACATAAACATGTCTTATAATAAATATTTATATAAATACATGTTTAATGATTTTAATTAAATTATTATATTATATATTATATAAAATTTTCAACATTAATCATATTTTTTTAATGGACTGAGGGACGAATATATTCTATTTTATGCTTTATAACAATATTTTTCTAAAAAGTAGGATTGTCACATTTTGTGTATTTATTTTAAAATACATTTTAAAGTGTTTATAAAGTGTGTTTTAAAAAATACTCTTCCTTTTTAAAATCATAATTTGATAATTATCTTATTTTAAATTATTTATAATTTTCTAGAAATATAATCAATTCAAAAAATAGTGAAAAAATAATTCTATTCATTAAAAACTCCATTTTCATTCAATGAATTTGCACATGAATTTTTATTTGTAAAAATTTCCAAATTAAAAAAACCATTACATATTTATTAATATTATTTATGTTATTGGAATAAATTTTTTAGTTAATTTTTAGATAAAACTTTTAAAACTTTTGATTATATTCTCTTTAGAAAAATAATATTTCATCGTGTCTATGGGTTTAATTTTAATTTGTGTTTAGCCACTTCTGGGAACTAATTTTTGGAAAATGGATTACATGATTTTAATCATGATAATTTATATTGTATATTAGATTAAATATATTTTTTGGTCAAATTTAATATTAATACAATTAAAAATTAATTTCAGATGTTATGGTTTGGAAAGGAATACCAGGGGTTAAACTAAAAAATATTTAATAGAAGGCATAGAAAAAAGAAAAAACCAAATTTAAATCCATATTTCCACCTTATCATCTCAAAGGCTTGATAATGTCCAATATAAGATCCTTTTTGAATTTGAATAATGTTGTTAGAAATTTTAAATTTCAAAATTTCAATATGTGTCCACTTGACTACATTAAAAGGTCACTCCCTCTCCCCTCCACTTCACACTTCAAAATCCATTTTTTCAAAATATAATGAAAATATAATCCATTATTCTCTATCCAAATCATATAGGTATTAATTTTTATAAATATAATATATGATTCATTATGTTTTTTTTCAGAGGCTTATGATTCAATCTAACCAATCTAGTAAGGGTTTAATTTTATAATCTCATTATTTATGAATGTTGTCACTAATTAAGATTCCAATGAATATATCATGTTATATTTAGCTATAAATATTCCTTTATTTTCATATCCTCTTGTAATTCATTCATAATCCATGCCTTATATTTATTTTCCTCCCTTAATGTATTAAAGAGACAAGTATAATGTTTTTATGAAATATAATGTTTATTTATTTCTTTAGTAGAAAACCCTTTTTCTTCCACATCCATAAATTATAAAAATGTTTAAAAAAATGTTTTTACTTTATCAATATAATTTATGAATGAAATTCATACATGTATTTTAATTTTTTTTTCAAAATATTTTAAATGGGTTATTTATGTAATTATATAGAATATTAAGATTTTAATTTTACCAAAAAAAATTAAATGAAATCATTATTTTATATTGTTTGATATGAATATAATTTTCAACCAACATGGCCACAATTTTATATTTAAATATTCCACTTTAAATATCATTTTTTTAATAAAAAGAATTTTAAAATGTTTTAGGGCTAATTTTTTTCATTATTTATTTGATATTTTCATCAATAAATGATTTAAATTATCACTAATGTTTCAATTATTTTTTATTAAGTTTATTTTCAATGAAATACACATTGGAATTGTTTTATGTTTTAAAATATTTTTTTAAAACCATATAATATATTTTCCAAAAGAAATATTCCAATATACAATTCAAAATAATTTTCCATCAGAAATTACATAATTAGTTCTTACTTATATGTTATTAGGGATATGAACCTAGGATTCCATTATTATTATTTCCAAAAATGTTTTATGATTACATTTAAATTATGTTTATGAAAATCATTTTTCCCATAGGTAATGAGATGATGAAATTTTTTATAGAACCCATTTCGTTTCTTGGGTTCTAAAATGATGATTGTTTTGTGAAGCACAATAATTTTCATGGGTTACTATATGATGAATAATTTATAGTCGTTTTAAAAAGATATGAAATAATTTATTTAGTTGGTTTTGGGGAAATATATTTCCCTCAAATACCATTGATAAGATTGATATTTCATGAGATTAATATAACTAGAATAGTTAACGAACCCAGTTCTGTAAGGTACTTTTTCTAGTATGATTGTTTTGGTAGTGAACCTTGAAAGATATGATTGTTGAGAGGGTCAAACAACTCTACTCTTAAAATTTTTAATGAGCAATTAATATTATGGGAATTGTTCTCTATTATTATGTTTGTTCCACAATTACATGTCTAATTTTAATTTCATGCTCTCATTTATCATGTTATGGTATTTCCATATGATTTATGTCTTCTAAATTTCCATCATTATGTCACGACTCATGATTTAAAACTTTTATATGAATTTTAGGGATTATATAAGATATTATCATATTTTAATACCCATATCCTTATGTTATGTTTTTTTATTTACCATAGATACCCAAATTGAGAATCCAAGCTCACTGTGTCTTATATTTCGTTTCCCCTTGTTATGATGATAATTATCACCTGTGATATGTATATGAAGAGTTATAGTTATGAGTAACTATGATGGATAAATGTATAACTCTTATGAACAAGATTTTTATGTTTTCAGGTTTCCAATGGAACTATAACATTACGATACTCTGGTCTTTTCTAGTGTAATGTAATGAATATTCAACTAAGAAAATATAATATTATAGTATGAATATCCTAGGTAACAATATATTGTCTATGGTTTCCTAACATTTTAAATGGAATAAAATAAATGTTTATAATTCTTTAGCATTAGTCATTAATAAATAAAAATTTCACATATACTTATGATTAATAAGTTGGTTAGTATAAATCATTATTTTGGTCGATCATGTTTGAGAATATATTTTTATAAAAAATTTCATGTTTACATACAAGGTATAGTTTCCAAATTTCTTTTCCAGGATTGTTTTACTGATTGAAATAACTATTAAATAGATGTTTATGAGTAAGGGGATGTGATTACAAAATGATTAGGACTATAAATATTAAATATTCTAGTTTCAAATTTCATATAAGTAAATATATTTTTATTTTCAACTATATTATAGACTATTCTACTATATCGTCCCCATGTTGATCCACAATACATGAAATACAATCATGCTCCACTTTTAATACATTCCATTATTATTAATGTTATTAATGGTATGTCTAAATATCTTCTTATAGTGGTTATAAGATAACCATGATTAAAACATATATATATTGAAATTATTTGATATTTTTAAATTTATCTTCATAAAAATTTAAGAGTGAAAATTACTTCATGAAATCCATGTAGTTGGTTGATGTTATTCATCACATATTCAAGAGTGCTTACACTTCAAAACACAATCATATTTTCTTATATGATTTTATATTGGAATGTACTAGTCATAAGTTATTCAATATAATCATTGAGGCAGATAAGGATAATGATTCTGACTAAAAGGTTTACGAAGAAATGTTCCTTCATCATTTCTACCCACATAATTTTAACAATGTGAATTGTCATGAGTTTATCAAACATATAGAAAACATGTGAACATGATATTATAAACATAAAATTCACAAAATAGTTCTAATATTATATATATATATATATATATATGAGTCAGTATAATGGGTATATAGCCAAAAAAAGTAGAGATGGGGCTGATGAAACCATTATAAATGTAAGTCGTGTTGTTTAACCTTTCAAAAAAAACTAACATTGTGAATAAGGATGTTTTAGTAGAGACTGTGTGCGATTAGATAATCATAGTGGGACGTTATCTTACTGGGTGACATCAACATGATTAATAATTTACTCACGGTGGATCTATGTAGGTTGGTCAAGGTGTATGTTCTTCCCTCCAAGTTCACAGGATACTTTTTTTTGAGGATTCTAATTTCGTGATATTGGATATAATATGAGTAACTGTCTATCTGAGATAATTAAATTCCATTGGTGAAGAAATTATTTCATTATACAGTTTTATTTTAAGACTATTTCTTTAGAGAGTATTGTATAGTGACCTCAGTAGAAAATGATCATGTCAACCTATACTGGTAGGATATCTACTAAAGGAAAAAAGCGACCATATGAAAATCCAAATCATGAAACTATTAAGTGGGTAATAGTAAAAAATTAATGGAACTTCCAACATGGAATATATTAAAGCTATAAGATCATCAGTATTCCTTAAGGGGATTAATTATATCTGGGTATTTGATAATGTACACTAGGGAAGGCCCTTATACTATGATAATTAACAGTTTGGTATTATCTACCCGCACTTGTGATCATTTTTTTTACAATAAATATTTCTTCATTTATTTGTTATCATTTTGTATCTTTAATGGGATTAAAATTTTAAAAATCTCAAAAACTACAAATAATTGTTACTCCCTTGGGTAAGTGGTTAAATAGTGGAATGATGTTCATTTTCATTCCCTAATGAGACGCAAAGTAGGGATTAGTAAATTGTTAACTATCGAGAAACATAATCATGTTGTAAATTGAATCATTAATGGAATAATAAAATGAAGTATTAAATAGATTATGTAGTTTCTCATAGTTAAATATTCAGTCATGGAATTTATCATAAAACATCCCATAGAAATATGGTATATGAGTAAAGGTGTCATATAATCTTTTATAACATTTGAATAACATAGATGTGGAACAAAAGTAAAATATTCCATAATTCAAGGATTTCCCCAAGATATTATGAGAAATATATGAGGCTTAATATCCATAGACCATATGTAGTATCTAATGGGATGAAATAATTATGCAATTAATTAAGTGGGTTTATAATTATAATTCTATGACATATAGAGATAAGAATATCATTATTTTACTTCATTTCCAAAATTTAAACATTAAAACTCCCAATATAATCTCACAATCAAAATAATTTATGGTTTTGTGTATTTAAATATATTTTATAATGTAAATACATTTTATTATGTTTTTTCACATTTTTATACAAGAAAACTAGACTTGACACCCTTCTAAACATCTCTTAGTTTCCACATATCTTTATAACATGGGGGGGGGGAACGTAACAAAAATGTGTTCTCAAATTTCTAGTAAAGATAAATAAAGTAGATTTTAATTAATGATCATATGTGATATATATATGAGTATATGGGTATAATAAATAATCAAAGTTAAATGATATATAAAAAATCATGAATGACATTTCATGAGTCCTAGCTTCAAAAATTTTATAACATAAGGTATAAAAAATGTTGTGCTAACATTATTTAATAACAATGATCCAATAGAACATAATATAATAATAATAACATGTATATGACTTAGAAATAACCATTTTTAAAAATAAATATATCTTTCTAAACATATCCTATCAATATTTATGGACATGAATAGTCTTCTAAGTATAGATTAAAAATAATTATACCTACACCCAATAATAGGTGCATATAATTACTATTGTTATTCCAAAAAAACCATGGAAACAAATATAAACTATACATAATCCCTCATACTGAAATGAGATAATATCTCAACCATGGATTTTTTAAGGAAATAGAAATAAACATTTTATACCCATCTATTTTTTAACTAAAATTCACAATCCATGTTTTTTTAATTAATAGTTTTAGAGAATTTGTAAAAACTCATTCAATGTAAACTCTTACAATAACAATTTACACTTATAATGAGTATCTTTTTTTCGAAATATAAAACTATTTAATATAACTAATTATTTCTCATTATGAAATATCATCACAATTATCCCCATGATCCATTCATTATCACAATTCCCAGTTAAACCCTAAGAAATACATTTTAAAAACATAAGATGAGTACCTAATCATATAATGGGATATAAAATTAAAGGAAACCATTAGCTTAGTAGAAACATAAATACCCATATAATTTTGACCATTACTATCAGTGTTACTTGATATTATTAAATAAAAAAATTTCACATGGTATGAAGAAATACATTTTTTCAAATAAATATCATTAAATCCAATTGAAAGGAATTAAAACACATTTTGGTGACTTACTTCATTTTATACATTAAACCCCTTCATAAATCATTTAATTAGAATAACCATATGGAATACTTCTATAAGGCCCCAACCATAAACATTACATAATCATGAATTATGTTAATAATTCACATTTAGGATCATTTATGGTTTAGAACATTAGAGAATTTGGTCATAATATATACATATGACCTTGAATATTACATGTAGACACTTCTACTCAATATACATTTATTTAATAAATTTAAAACGCTTTGAAAAAAAGATTCATTTCATGTTCCATGTTTTAGACAGCATGAATTTTTCTTTATCTCATCCTTGTCCCTATTCAACTTTATGTCCTGTGAAAAAACATTTCAAAAACATCGGATGAGTATAAAAAGCCTAGTAAGGTATATATAAACAAGTAAAACTATTAGTTTTTAAAAACAACAAGTAAACCATGAATACCTTATCATAAGTAATACTTTTCACTTTTATGACGTAGTAAATACTCTTCACTAAATAAAATATAATTTCATACTATTTTGTAAACAAAATATTACCATAAACCCCATATAAGGAACACATAACATATTAAGGTTCCTTGGGACATAAACATACATAAATTGAATAACCATACGATTGACTTCCACACAAATCACTAAATGGGTTATCTATATGGCCGACATCAATTTCTAATTCGATGGATTTTATAATGTAACCAATATTCTAGGTTTTTCATGACACTGCTAGTCATTGGGTTTATCTCACAGCCACAAGTCCAACGCTCAAGTACAATTATAAAATAATAACACATAAAATATTGTAAATATAAACATTTCACTAATTACATTTAATTTGTAATCACAGGAAATAATTTCATGATATTGAAATAATAAATCCATTTCAAAAATCATTTCAATACCAAAAAATCCAAAAACAGAAGAATGAATTTCTATTCCTTTTAGAAACATTAATTCTTACAAGGGATGCCAAATAACGATTACGGTGGTAGAGAGGTCATTGTCACCACAAATGTTAAAAACATTCCATTTTTTTAGTAAAATTATTTCTAGAAAAAAAAAAGATTCCTTTGAATTAAATAAAGATTCAAAGGTGTTTATACATCGTATAAAAGAAAGTCACGTTAAAAGAAAAATATGCCTCAATGAAAGAGGATTGGGGTAAATTCCCTTACCTCGTTTTCGACATGACTTATTCATTATTTAATCTCTTGAATAATAAAATAATGTAAATTTATACTTACTTCAGAATCTTTTTTATGTTTATTATTTCTATAATATCACTAAATAAAATTTTATAACTATTACAAAATTATATAAGTTAATAACGGTCGTTTCGTCGATATGTGATACTTGAGTCAAAATTGAACTTCTTATAACTACATGTTGTCCTTGTGGTAAAAATTCAATTATATCCAGAATGATATTAATTATTTAAATATACTATATATTATAAATATCCAATATATATTTGTATTTATAATAGTACATAACGTTTAGAGATATGAAATGAAATGCACTGTTCATGGAGATTGTATGTCGTACGTACGCATGAATGCCACTCTCATTTCAATTTTGTATTTTAATGGAATAAAAACATAATGATACATAGCTATATGATAATTCCGGTATAATACCATATTTTATATATGTTATGTATGTTCATTAACACCATCCTTTATACGTTCCATGTATGGTATGAGTGAGTCATATCACATTGAGGAGGCTTTTGTCCGCACTTCCTCAAATTAAATTATCGTGTTTACCAATTATGGAAACCATAAAGGTATGATATAAATGAAAAATAAATAATAATAAAGAAAACATAAACATAATATATATCATATATAAAAATAGTTCTATATTAATGGAAACCATATGAGGTGGTCGGAGATAATCGAACAATCATCATTTCGTGAGGCAGTTGTTCACCGTCCACAGAATCAATATGTTCTTCACCCATTAGATGGAGGTGTGTGTAAGTGTAGCTCAAATGATTCTCATAAAAAACCGAGAATATTTAGGATAAATTTATTGTTATAATGTATATAAATAAAAATAGTTTAGGGGGTTGGAGAAGTAAAATAAAATAAAAGAACTAAAGAGAACACATTACCTTTAAATCGGGTAACTTTCTTTGGTTTGAAACAAAAGGATTAAATGTAGTGCTCTATCTCTAAGGTAATAGTAATATGTGGAAGAGTGGGATGTAGGGAGATTATTTAGGTAAGGGTTGGACGAGCCAAGGGGCTTGAGTAGTGTGAGTAAAGGGTTAGAGTTGATGGATTTTTATAAGGGGGAGTGGCTCTTTAGGAAAGTTTGAAAATATTATTTTATTATATAATGATATTTGGGTTTTAAAGGTCAAAAACTAATTACTGTCTAAGATAAGATGACTCATGTAAATATAAAATCCTCAAATAAAAATTGGACATGTATTAAATATTTTTTTAATTTTAATAATCATATTTATTTAAATCATTCATTAATGAGGTAAAGACTACATCATTATTGTGTAATTAAATATTTTATATATTTAATGTCTAAAAATATAAAAAAATACCATGATGTAGGAAATATTTTTATATTTAAAATTAATATGTATAGTCAAAGATATAACATATATAACCCCATGTAAAAATTGATTTACTAAAAGATATGTGATTATGTCATTTTTGTCTTTACTTTAAATTAACTAACCTAAAGTGTCATTATCACTCCCAAGTGCCTCCATGGGGTCCCAAGATGAACCAAAGGTTTACCATGGTCATAAATGTATCATAAAAAAGGATTATAACACATTTTAGTGTATTTTTATATTATAATAATATAATTTTTACTGTGAATTACCCTATTTACCTTTAATCGCGGTAAATAAAAGACAAAAGATACTATTCTCTAAAAATTATTTTCATCTTATTGAACCAAATTTTAATTAATAATATCAACAATGTATGTCATATTTTCGAAATTCAATTTGCCTATGCGGTAATATTACATTTAAATGAAAATTTCAGTTTTTAAATATAACTCAATGATTTCACTATTCATCAAAAATTGATGTTTTTCAGAAAAATAACAAAAATTTAGTAAAGTATATATTTGACATTCTAAAATAAAAAATGATGTCTAATTTAACAAATCCAAATCATAGAAGTTAAATTAATTAATTTAAAATTAATTTTCGTTGTCAAAACAAAAAATGTGTTTTAATAAATAATAATTATCAAAAGTTTTACACTTGTTTATGTCCAATTTAAAAGTGAAATTACATCCAACGACCAAAATTGGATTAAAAGTTAAAAATATAATCAAATTATACATTAAAACCAATAAAGAAGATAATCTAAACATATAAATAAATTATATTAAAATCAATATTCAATTAAAATATATTATTTCTCACTATTTATTAAAAATGAATTTTATCGAAAAATTGAATAAAATCTTACCCAAAGTGAATTTGAATATCCTAATTCAAAATAAGCATTTTATTTTGTCAAATAGAAAATATAAAAATGATAAAAACTAGAGTTGAATAGGGTTTATCATCAAAAGGCCCTGAATTGATCTTTTAAAGAATATTTGGTAATTTATGCTTTAAATTTGATTCATTCACATTTTAAGACTCTAAATTTTATTTCAAATATGTAAGAATATTTAACAAACATGTATAATCATATTGTAGTTAGTTCTATTCATTTCTACTAATACAATGGATAGACGTTAACTACCATTTAAAATAATATTATATTATTATTTTTCAGTATGACCCAACGTTGTGTGAAATGTAAGATTTCAAAGAAACCCATTGTTGGGTATCATAAATGCTATCTAACATAAAATCTCTTTTAAATTAAAATTAATATTTAAATCACAAATATTAATAAATATGAAAATGTCTTATTATTTATTTACCTGGTATGTTACATCCTTCCCCCCTTTTGGAAATTTCAACCTCAAAATTTTATTCACTTATCAAATAAACGGGAATATTTATCCCTCATAGAATTTTCAGATTTCCAAATTGCCTCTACAACAATATTGTTTTTTCACAAAACCTTTACCTGATGAATTACTTTATTCTACAACACTTCCTCTTTTCAGTCATGAATCTGGACTGGTTTCCCATCATAAGAGAGATTATCTTCCAACTAATCAAACTCAGGGCTCAAAACATGAGAGAGATCTGGAATATAAACTTCTTCAGTATTGAAATCTGAAAAATGTTGTGTACTTAGGATAAACATGGAGGTAAATCCACTATATAGCCAACTAATCCAACTTTCTCCAGGATTTCATAGGGTCAAATGAACCAAGGACTCAACTTTCCCTTCTTGCCAAAATGCATCACACTTTTCCACAGAGAAACATATAGAAATACATAATCACTAAACTAGAAAGAAATATCCTTCCTCTGGTTGCCCAAATAACTTTTCTAATAGCTCTGAGCTATTCTCATGTTCTTCTGAATCAGCTGAACATTTTCCATCATCTCTTCTACCAATTCTGGTCTCATTTGTTTCCTTTTACCTACTTCATCCCAAAAAAAAACTGGAGTTCGACACCGCTTTCCATAAAATTCTTCAAATGGAGCCATCTGTATACCAGAATGAAAAATGTTATTATAAGAAAATGCAACTAAAAAAAGATGGTGGTCCCAAAATTTTAGGTAATTTAGTGAACAAGCACGTAGAATATCCTGCATGTTATAAATTTTTCGTTCCGACTACCCATCTGATTGAGGAAATAAAAGTTATAGTAAAATTTATTTCAGTACCCATCGACTTCTAAAGGCCTTTCCAAAATTTCAAAGTAAACCTGGGATCACGATCAGATACAATGGAGATTATAACTCCGTGTAACCTAACAATATCTTTAAAAAAAACCAAGAAAGTCGATCTAGATATAGAGTATCTCGAATATGAAGAAAATGAGCAGATTTAGTCAATCAATCAATAATAACCCAGATTTCATATTTACCTCGAGATGTCTTTGGTAATCCCATAATAAAGTCCATGGATATATTTTCCCATTTCGAATCTGGCACCGGTAATCACTAAATCATCCCTTTCGGTAACTGTCGCTCTGCTTTAACCTGTTGACAAGTAAAACACTTCACGGTAAAGTAATCAACATCTCTTTGCATTCCATCCCACGAGTAATACTCTCGATGGTCTTTGTACATCCTCGTACTACCAAGATGAACTGAAAATTGAGAACTATGAGCTTCACATAACAACTCTTTCTTCAATAGTGAATCATAAGGCAGGCATAATCTTTTCCCAAATCTGAAAACACAATCATTATCAATGTTGAAATTATGAAACGTACCCTTATGAACCTCCTCTACCTTTTTCTGTAACTCACTATCTTCTTTCTGCATTTTCTTTATTCTTCCTGATAGATATGATTTCACTGAAACTTGAAACAATATAGATTAATTTCTTGCACCAAAAACTACTATGCCAATGTTCACCAAATCACTAATCAAAGTATCTTGTTCCAAACGTATCATGTTTAATGTAACATTACTCTTTCAACTCAAATAATTTTACAAATTATTTTCCTTTCATGGATTGTAATGGATCCAACATAAATAATACTTGCTTAATTATAACCCTCTCATTTGTCTCATGTTTAATCTTTCTGAGTAAATATATACTTCATACATTTGTGGTCAATATATATTTCACATTTCACACCATACAGATGATGCCTCCAAATTTTTTAACCCAAAATAATAACAGCTAATACCAAATCATGTGTAGGGTAATTGAACTCATGAGGTTTCAACTTATGTGAAGCATAGGCAATTACCTGAGCATTAGGCATAAGTCCATAGCTATGTACTTTCAATGAAGCATCAATTTAAATAACAAATTCACTATTACTAGATGGAAGGGCCAAAACTGGGGCATTCACCAATATTCTTTTCAATTCCTGAAAACAATCATCACATTATTTTTTCCAGATAATCATAACACCTTTTCGAGTTATTTTATCCATTAGGCTAGATAACTATGAAAAACGTTCAACAAACCTCAGATAATAACCTACAAAACCAAGAAAACTACTGATCTCAGTTATATTTGAGGTCCATGTCCATTCTTCAACAACTTTTGTATTAGAATGATCAATATTTATGCCTTCATTAGCAAACCAATGTGTCCAAGGAAAGAAATTTGTTATAACAAAAACTCTCACTTGATAAATTTCACATACAATTTCATTTCTTTCAAGGTTTTCAAGAAAACCTTTAAATGACTTTCATGTTCCTCTTTATTTTTAGAATAAACCAAAATATCATCAATGAAAAAAACCAACAAATTATCTAATAAATCATGGAAAATTCTATTCATAAGATCCATTAATACAGTAGGTGAATTGGTTAACCCAAAAGGTATAATTAAAAATTCATATTGGCCATATATAGTACAAAACGCGGTCTTCAGAATGGGTTCTTTCTTTACATTCAACCGATGTTACCCCGAACTCAATATAATCTTTGAAAAATACTAAGCTCCCTAGAGCAGATCAAAAAATCATTGATAAGAGGCAAAGGATACTTGTCCTTAACATTGATGTTATTCAATGCTCTTTAATCAATGCAAACTCTCATTAAACCATATTTCATTTTAAAAAACAAGATAGGAGCACCCCATGGTTATGTGAATGGTCAAATGAAAACTTTATTTAATAACTCTTGCAATTGCTTATATAACTCTGAAAGTTCAATTTGAGTCATTCGATAAGGGGGTATTGAAATTGTATTATCATTAGGAACTATGTCAATAGTAAATTCAACTTCTCGATCAGGTATAATACTGGGAAACTCATAAGGAAAAACATCAAGGTACTCATTTACCACTGGAATATCATTAATCTGAATAGTTCCTTTATTTTAAAAAATATATTCAAGATAACATTCATTTCCATTTTTTAATAGTTTCTCAGTTTCCTGATATGTTATCAAATATAAGTGTTCATTCTTGTCCACAAACTGAAATTCGTTATGAATGGAAACCTCTTTAGCTCTACAGTCATTCTTAACTTGATAAACGAATACCCAATCTATTCCCAAAATAGCATCAAACTCTACCAGAGGTATAACTATATGGTTTTTTGGGATAATCATTCTGCACACAAGGATATTAAGGTTCTAATGTTTTATTTTTGTCTCAACATTTTTTCCAGGTGTTTTTACCAGATGTTCAAGATTTATATCTTGATATAGAATTCCCAATTTACTATAAAATTTCTCAGAAATGAATGAATGTCTAGACCCTAAATTAAACAACACATTGGCATAATATGAACAAATAAAAAGTGTACCTGATACTAATTCATTTAATGTCCCAACATCTGCTGAATTAGTTACAAAGGATTTCATCAACCCCTTTCAGCTTGTAGTCCAGCTGATTTCCATTAGTTTATTTCCTCTTTGGACACCCATTTTCATAATGACCCATTTCATTACACATAAAACATCTTACCATTGGGTTTTCATTGCATTCTTGATCATCTTCCTTGAAGTTACGAGCAATATGAAAAGAATCACCTCACCAAAAGCACTTTCTAGACTTTGATAAACATTATTTAGGATGATTTTTACCACACTTCTCATAATATGGATATTTAATTTTTATACCTCTAGGATTATTTGATGAATTCATTCCCACTACCTTTCAACTAGACATCTTCTTCTCTATACTCTTTTCGAACACCTGACCATCATAAAACTATATTTATACCTTCTCGACACATATGAAAAGTTTATGATAGCTTTTCAATTCACGTGAGGGTAATGCTCTTCAATATCGTGACTTCATTGCTGAGTAAAATATATTTATCTTACTATCAAGATCTTGGATGCAATTTGCAGCATACCTTGACAGTTGTGTGAATTTTTCTTCCTAATCAGCCACTAATTCAATCTCCCGCCTCAAATATAGGATTTTTTCCTTCCTAATAAGAACCTCATTAGAAAAATATTTCCCAAGAAAAATACCACTGAATTTATCCAAATCAAGAGAATAAATCTCCTCATTATCCCTGATATTTTTCACCACCAACCACCAATATTCAGCTACACCTACCAAAAGGTAATCATAGAGACTAAACATTGATGTTATGAACACCCTATGATATAAATAATATTCTCTAGTTCCTTAATCCACCCTTTATCTAGTATAGGGTTATATGATCCTCTGAATTATGGAGAACGTTGCCTCATAAAATTCTCCACTACAGAAATGTTACTCTGTGGTTGATCAAACTTATCTCGTGCAAGGATAATACTGCCATTTATAGCCTGATTCAACTATTCCTTCCCGGCGACAAACAGTTCAGTTCCAATTCCGACCATCTAAGGTTGCTAATTTTTAAGTTTGTCTTCCTCATGATGTCATCCCATCATAGCTACCTTGTTTCCTCTATGGGAAACCATTCTGAACACATAAATATCTTAGTTGAAGCAATACTATAATCTATAAATGCTACATCATTTCAATATTACGATTAATTAATTTAGGGATATTAATTAACAAATATAATAACTCTTTAATTTGTCTAAATCATCCTCTGATACCAATTATAAGGCCTCGTCCTTAAATATTACATAATCTTGATTTCTGTTGACAATTCCCAATGAGGATCTTTTCAGGTTTATATCTTTAGAGAATTAGGTCATAACATATACCCAAAAACATGAATATTACATACATATACTTCAAATCATTATCCATTTTTTACCATAAGATAAAAACTAATTGAAAAAAGGAGTCATGTCTAGTTCCATGTTTTATATAGAATGCCTTTTCCTTGATCCCATAGTTGACCCTATTCCAATTTATGCCCTGTGAAAAACATTTGAAAAACATGGGATGCGAATAAAAATCTCAGTAAGGGATACAAAAAGATGGAAAACTGGTCGTATTTCAAAACAACAAGTAAACCATGAATACCTTATCATAAGTAATAATTTTCACCTTTATGAATTAGTAAATATTCTTCACTAAATAAAAGATCATTTCATACAATTTTGTAAAAAAAATATTACCATAAAACCCATATGATTAACACCTAACATATAAAGGTTTCTTGGGACATAAACATACTTAAATAGAATAACCATACGGTCAACTTCTACACATATCACTAAATAGAAGAGCCATATGGATGACTTCCGAACCCAATGCATTGGATATTATAACGTAACCACCTCTACTAGTTTTTCATGGAACCTCCCATCATTTAGATTATCCTGTATTCTTCCATTAAATGTCCATGTTCCATTATAAAATCACAACACATAAAATATTGATAATATAAACATTTCACTCATAACATTTAATTTGTAATCACAAATAATCATTTCAAGATATGAAATAATCTATCCATTTAAAAAACCGTTTTCAATACCAAAGCACCTAAAAACAGAATAAGGTATTTCTTTTCCTTTTAAAAACATTAAGGCTTATAGAGGAATCCAAATAATGATTATGGCGGTGGATAGGTCATTGTCACCGCAATCGTTAAAAACATTCCTTTTTTCATTTAGTAAAACGTTTCGTAGAAAAAAATATTCCCTTTTAATGAAATGAAAAGTAAAAGGTGTTGATACACCAAATAAAAGAAAGTCGTGTATAAAGAAAATTATGCCTCAATGAGAAGACATTGAGACAAAGTCACTTACCTCGTGTCCGACTTGACTTGTTCATTCTTTATTCTCATTAATAATAAACTAATGTTAATTTAAACTATATTGAGAACCTATTTTTATGTTTATTATTACTTTTATATTAATTATTACAGCATTATAAACTTTAATAAATTATTTAATTTAATAATAGTCATTTTGTCAATATTTAGTACTTGAGTCAAAAATGAACTTCTTATAATTACATGTGGTCCATTTGGTAAAACATCCATTATATCCAGAATGATATTAATTATTCAGATGTCATATATATAAAACATATCTATTATATATAAATATTTATGTAATTATAATATTACATAACTTTTGGAAATAAGAAATGAAATGCACTGTTCATGGAGACGGTTAACCGTACATACGCATGAATGCTTCATTAATTTATATTTTTTATTTTAATGGAATGAAAACTTAATGATACATAGGTGTATCATAATTACTATATAATATCATATTGTATATATGTTATGTAAGTTCATTTACTCCATCCTTTTTATGTTCCATGTATAGTATGAATGAGTCATATTACTTTGAGGGGGCGGTAGTCCGCACTTCCTCAAATGAAATTATCATGTTTACCCATTACAGAAAGCATAAAGGTATGTTATAAATGAAAAATACATACTTATAAAGAAACATAAATATAGTATATATCATATATAAATATATTTTCATCATAATGGCCACTATAAGAGGTGCTATGACATAATTGAACAATCATCATTTCGTGAGGCAGTTGTTCACCATCCATAGAAACAATATGTTCTTCACCCATTATATAGTTGTGTGTGTATGTGTAGTTAAAATAATTTTCCTAAAAACAACCTAGTATATTTAGTATACTTTTATTTTTATAAAATAAATGAATTAAAAGAGTTTAGGGGGTTGGATAAGTAAAAGAAAAGAAAATAACTTAAGAGAATATGTTAAATTTAAATCGGTTAACTCCCTTTGGTTTTAAGCAAAATAATATCTTGAAGTTCTTTATTCATATGGTAAGGTTTCTAGGAGGGAGATATGGATGTATATAGCTTATTTATCAATAGTATGGATGAGACAAGGGGCTTGAGAGATGTGTTAAATGGGTTAGAGGTGATGTCTTTTTATAAGGGGGGAGGGGCTCTTTAGGAATGTTTGAAAATATTATTTTATTATATAATGATATTAAGTTTCTAAGTGTCCAAAACTCATGAAAGGAGAAGATATGTTGAATCATGTTATAAATTAAATCATCGAATAAGAATTTTATTGGTTTTATATATTGTTTTAATTTTTATTATCATATTTATTTAAATCGTTCATTAGTGAGGTAAACAATGCATCATTATTGTGTCATTAAAAACATTATTCTTTTTGTCTAAAAATTATTAAAAAAAATTCCATGGTGTAGTAATTCGTTTTAGATTTCAAATTAATATTTATAGTCGAAGAGATAACTTATATAACTCTATGTAAACATTGATTTACTTAAAGATATATGTTTATGTCATTTTTGTCTTTACATTAAATTAATTAACATAAATGTCATTATCACTCCCAAGTTCCACCATGGGGTCTGAAAACCAACCCAAGGATGAAAATGGTATAAAATGTATCATCCGATTGGATTTGGACCTATATTAGGGTAATTTTTTATTTTGATATTAATATTTTTACCTTGAATTACCCTATTTATCAATTAACCGCAGTAAATAAAAGTCAAAAGTTACTATTCATCAAAAATTATTTTCATCTTATTGAAATAAATTTAACATAATAATATCAATAATGTATGTCAGATTTTTGAAATTCAATTCATAGAAGCAGTAAAATTTCATTTAAATTAAAACGTTGGTTTTTAACTAGTACTCACTGTTTTCATTATTCAACAAAATTTAATGGTTTTCAGAAAATACCAAACATTCATCCCAAGATATATTTTATATGATGAATTAGAAAATGATCTCTATTTTACCAAATTCAAAATATTTATGTTTCATTAATTAATTTACAATTATTTCCTGTTGTAAAAATAAAAAATGTCTTTTTAAGAAATAATAACTATCAAAAGAGTGACACTTCTTTATGTCTAATTTAAATGTGAAATTACATCAAATGACCAAAATTGGATTAAATGGTAAAAATATAATCTAACTAAACTTTAAAATCAATTAAAAATATAATCTTACCATATAAATAAATTTTATTAAAATACAGTTTTGAATTAAAATACAGTGTTTTTCAATATTCATTAAAATTGAATTTTATCAGAAAAATACCAAACATTTACCCAATGTAAATTTGGATATCATGATTCTAAAAAATAATTTTATTTTGTGAACTATAACATAGAAAAGTGACAAAAACTATATTTTAAGAGGGTTCTCCTTCAAGAGGTGGTAAATCAACCTTTTAAAGAATATAAGGGTATTGATTCTTAAAATTAGATTCATTCCCATTTTAAGCCTGTATAATTTGTTGGATAAGTGTAAAAATATTTTAAAAAAATGTATAATAAAATAGTAGTTAGTTATGTTTATTCCATCTATTACAATGGTTAGTCATTAACTACCATTTAAAATAATATTATATTATTATTTTGCAGTATTACCCAACGTTTTGTGCAACATAATATTTCAAAGAACCCTGTTGTTTCCTATCGGGTATTCTATAAAACATATAATACAATTTAAATTAAAATTAATATTTAAATCACAAATATTAATAAATATGAAAATGTCTTATTCTTTATTTACCTGGGATGTTACAACTTCCAATATTATAATTACCCGATTCATATATTGAAATATTACACAATGATATCTGGGACACCCTATTTTATTCAATAATAGTCATAACCAACATTATCTAGTTCACCAAATGTTAATACATAATGGCTTTTCATGGTGATATCTAGGACACCAAATGTTATGTTTTTAATGGGCTTACCCACTGCTGTATCAGACACCCCAGGTAGAAGCCATATTGAAATCAACCATTTAATATAAATCTCAACTACCCTATCATTATTAAAACACTTTCTTCATATATAACATGAAAAAAATTAGTTAACCCATATTAATAACAATTTCATATAATAATACCCCTATCAATAAAAATATATATAATAAAACACAATATTCATTGAAATCCCTTAATCAATTAAAAAATCCCAAAAATAAGGGAAGATGTTTTTAATTTAATAAAATATTTGATCTTGAAAATTAAGATAGAAATTATATAATATTCATGGTGGAATAAAATTCATTATCACCATGTATGTTAACAGTAGAACACTCTTTTTGTCATTTATCAAATCATTCTGTATAAAAATTTCAAATTATTCATTTTTAGAACCTTTTATTTAAATTATAAATAGATAAAAAATTCATTTATAATTATTTTATATTAATAAAAGTATATATTTAAAATAAATATCATGAATATTGAAATGGAGAAAAATATTTTCAAAATAAATCATTAAATATTCCAAGTGTCCCATAACACTTTTGAATCTTTGATTCATAATCCCCATTAAAGAATAAATTTTTAAAAACATTTAATAAAACAATAAGAAATAATTAATTATATTATAATTCAATGGGGCCGTATTACACCTCATAAAATAATGTGGGTGTAAAATTTCAATATATGCCTCAATGAAATTATATTGAGACGATATATAGAACACTCATTCTAATTCAACACTTTTGTCCATTAACATGTTGAATAATAAACATATATAAATTATAGAAATTATTGGAAATAAAATTTATATTTTTAGCATTCCATTTATATATCTTATAACCATGTTTTAAAAATTAAACGATTAATTCTATTATCGTTGGTTTTTTTTGAAAATATTCAGTATTTTAATAAAAAAGATGTTGGTTGGATGTATATTTTAAAATTATTCATTTCTAATATCGTTAGAATTATATTAATGAAATTATTTTTGTTTTAATAAATAAATTATACTTCAAAAAACAATAAATTATGTATTTTTATGAAATATTAAAAACTATATAATCATGGAGATGACAAGATGTGCATAGGCCTGATTAACGTTTCCATTTTTCCATGATAATAATGGGGAGATGGTAAGTATTATTTTATATCTTCATAATGATAATAATATCATTAAAATCAAATTAATTATTTTAATACACACAGACACACACATATACACATCATCATTTTTAAGCTGTGATGAAAAACAAATCTCATCACTTCATGTAAGTGAATGTTCACACATACGCATGAAGAATGCTATCATTTTTTGTGAATGGAAATTTATGAAAATAAATAATATATTATATTTTAATAATGATAAATATTTAATTAATATCAAATATAATATTTTTTCCACATTATAACTAATCTTGAGAGTTACTTTTGGGAATCAAATTATATCGGTTCGCAAGGTGGTAGTTCGCCATACACATAAATGATAATTATTCTTCTATTTAATGGATATGAAAATAGATTTAGGTGATGATATTAATAGAATATAATTTATGTATATTTTGGATTCTGCAGATCTTACTTCACTAGGGATAAATAATATTTGATGAAATTTGATGAAGAAATAAATTATAAATACTTGATTAAAAAAAACACTTCTTCCTCAGACCACCTCCTTTTCATAACACATTATGACCACAAAATATTGTTTCATTACTAAAATAAGTTCCCTATAATGTGGGTAGTGATTATAAGAAATTAATTGGAAATATATTGGATGAAAAAATAGTAATTTATGTGTGAGGAATAAAGAACAAGTGGATCCATTTTATATGATAGGTGTGGGGTAGTATTGAAATTTAATAAAATATTAATTTAATATAAATTAATTTTATATTATGAATGGATAGAATATTTTTATTGAAAATATATGATAATTATTGGTATAAATAACTTCATCCAATGAAAATTAGTTTACTTTTCACTATTTTTTAGTACCTAACTTTATTCTTTAACCACTATTTTACATCTTTGACTCTATAAAAGACAACATCTATTTTTATTCATTAAGGGTTAACAATGTTGCTATAAAATTCCAAATCAACCAAAAATGGATTATTGATGAATTTTTTAACCTTATCAAAATCATTTGGAAGAATTTAATATTTTTATGAATATTATTTAATTAAATAAAATATTATTTATTTTAAAATTTCATTAACATAAAATTTGACACTATTAGTTACTATACATTTTATAAATATCATAAATACAAGATAAATTAAAAAAAATTATTTTATAAAATAAATAACATGTTCATTCCATGTATAATTTTTTTGGGATGACATTTTTTAATTAAAATTATTTTTATTTTAATATTTTTTGTTATAATTTTTTCAATATTTGGATTACTTAAACAATTTCTGCATCATCATTGTGTGATACTTTTAGGTAATTATTTAATTAATTAAAATTACAAATTAATTTCCATGATGAAGATAAAAAATTTATTTTTCTAAATACTATTTATATTTGAATATATTTGATGTCTACAGTGGATCATGTAGGTATAATGAGAGAGTGGATGAATTAGTGTACACAATTTTTTACCAAATTTCGTTTATGTTATTTACCACATTTAACTACGAACTTCTACACATGTTACAATGATTGAATCTTCCATAAATATGAAATATATTATACAACATGTATGAAAAACATCAATGAAACATATAACATAATATTTTTATAGGGTTCACCCTTGATCTGGGTGACCAGGTCTTTGCTATGTTCGTGATGATCTGTGACACAAATTATCTACTAAAAATCAATCAATAATTACATGTGAGTTCGTCTTGTATCTCCATGAAATTCAAAGAGGTTAGGTATGAAACATTTCCCAAATTATAATGATTTCCCCCCAATGGACTTTATACTACATACCACAAGTGTTTCACAAATAAACCCCTTAATAGAATGAGAAATATCACAAGAACATCAATGTGTTACTACAAAAAAATGATTTTCATATTCGATCCATAGAGAGTGAACGAATAATTTTTTTTCTCACATAAAATGAAATAGTTTGAATACCAGTGAATTTGATCAACAACACTGTATGCAATTCATCTTAGTATAATATCCTGAATAGTAGAAGATACCGCTTTCAATTTAACTCGATGTAATAATTGAATGAGAAATTGAAAATTTATCCAAAAACTGTAGGTTTTCTTCTTCTTTAATTTATAGAAAAATATTCATTCTTCTCAATTAAATTACTACACATTATAATAATGTTTTCATAAAACATGTAATTCCTATATCCACATTAAAATATTTAATTCATGTAATTTTACCCCGTTTTTTGTCTTTTTTCAAATAAAAAATGCACAATTATATATATATTTTTCTCTTCATTGTAAAATCACACAAGACTTTTCACTTTTATTTTTATAAGGTAAGTCATGTGCATTTAATCAATGAATTATTAAAGAATACTCATATGATTACACTTATAATCATGTACGTAGGAATTTGTGTATATGTTTGGTGTATTTTTTGAATCCACCATGAACATCCATTGAATACGGATGTGTGTAATACAATATCTATTTTTTTATTTATATCACCCCATTAATGCTAACACTCAATGGTAATTATTATTTTAAATAAACTCACACACACATTCCTCTTTTTTTACTCTTCACATTCACTCAATATATATATATATATAATCTTCATTAATGTATTGTTTTCTCTACTGATTCTACATTCCTAAATGGATGTTTGATCTTAATATGTTAAATTCAAAAAAAACCTTAAATAAACCATTTTTTGAATGTATCTTCAATAATTTGTATATGAGAATTAATGTATACCTATAAATCATATACTCATATTATATGAAAAATCTATATGAGTGAAATAATATTTTTCAAGATCACTTCTTGGAAAGGGACTATGTAAGTATAAAATTTGAAGACCTTCACAAAAGTATGAGAATTCATAGGTTCAATGTGTACTCTAAAATATAACACAGTAAATCTATGTTTACATCACATAATGAAAGGGAGACACTTGTAGTGCTATCCCAAAGGCTTGATAGAAAAAAAACTATTCAAACAGAATAACTAGTCTATTATATACATGTGTTCTCCAATAATATTATTTTCTTCTTCACACAAATAAATAATTTTTGGAAATTGTCTTCTATGTACCTGATATTCACGGTATATCCACTTATTATTTGAAATAAGATCCTATAATTAACAACCATCCTCTTAGGATTGATGCATCTGATATTATTAGTAAATAAGTACCTACTCACTCCGCACTAACCACCTCTTTTTCATGACAATGAAGAAAACTATCTAAAATAAAAAACATATTGAAATTCACTATTTTTAATTATTTTGAACTTGTTTATGTGATTAATATAATATTTAACATATTTTAAATCAATTTTGAATCATTATAAAAATCATATATTTCGTAGATTTTATGGTTCAATCTAATGTTGAAGTTACTTCATGGAGATCCCAGTGAATATAACTCCTTGAAGAATTAAATTTAATTTTATTTGCACTTGATCATTATTTTTTATATGAAAATTTCATTGCATGTAATATCAATTATATTTTATTTTCTCAAAGTGATAAAATTATGACCAAAAGATAGATTTGGTTCAAAGCCAACACAGCTAGGAAGAATCATGTATTATGGATGTTCTTAAAAGATATCGGTGGAGAATATGTTTTAAATTATAGAAATAATATCTCTAATGATCTGATATAACAGATTAAATAGTTGTTGTTATTTCGGAGATAATGTGTAAAAAATCCCTCATCAAAATGAATGGAGATTTACCACCCCCTTATAATACAATACGTGTATTTAGAGGTTCACAAATTTGAGGCAAGATACTTTCATCGAATATTAGAACTGTAATATATCACGAGATTCTAAACCATTGCGCTTCTACGTACATAGGTTCCAATCTAAATCCCATGTTCATCAGTGAAACATGCATTTATATCTATCAAAGGGAATTATATCTTGGTATATTGGTTTAATACCAATATATGTTATGTATTTCATCCAATTGTTTTCCTGGTACTCTTGGAAAATAATCCAATACCTCTTAATAAATAAATATTGTAAAAATTCATTTAGAACAAGGAAAATGAAACCAACCTTCTCAAAAATTACATTAATAACTCCAAATCATTCATTATTCTGGTTTTTAAACAATTTGAGAATTCAAATAATCATTGAAAAATGTTTACTAAACTATTGACCATTTAAAATATGATCACATTTAAATTTTTCTTCATCTAGTAAAAATATTCAAATGACAAATCATTTCCAAATTTATGATAATTATAAAGAAAAATTCAATCAAGGAACCTCATAAAACCATCACAATGACATATAATTTTAATCAAAATTTGTCTATTGACAACAAATATGAGAAAAATATTACTCTAATCAATTTGGGATTATCAATTTCCCCAGGGATTTATTTTCAATATCCATTTTATAGTGAAGAAAAAGGTTTTCTTCTCCCTATACATGACCATTAAACTAATTAAATAACTATGGAAATGAATTCAACTTAACTCGTTCTATAATATATAAACTTTTATTCTTATATTATTTTATATACTTTTTCTATAAGAGATACCCCTTAAGACAAATTCAGATATAACTTCTTGGGAGAAGGAATGATTATCCTTTTTAAAGAAACAATTCACTACTTATTCAGCTCTATATCTATGAGGGAACACAATTTATATAAAAGAGAGTGATTAATCGTGTTATCAATGTTTTTTATAAATTTTTATAGATAGGTTTCCAAAAATAAAATATTATTTAAGACTTTATTTGAATTATTTTTAACTAATTAAATACATTTATCTCAAAAAATAGTAAAAAAATCAACTACAAGAACTCACTTCCCCATTATCAATCTCTTTTAATTTTTTCATCAAATTATTATTTTATCATCTAATGATATGAACTATAATTCATATCGAGATCAAAAAAACTACCTCTATAATGACATGACTCATTTTATGAGATATGAAAATATTAGATTAATCCATTACCATAATTTCATATTTTAAATAATACTAGTTGAGATGTTCAACTGTGGTAATTGTTTCTGTTTGATCCCCATATAGGGATGAGCTTCATCCATCTTTTTCATCATGATTGACTTACATTAATAATAATTTTCAATAAAAATTTATCAGAAAATGAAATAAATAACTCCATGAAGGAAATGATGTATAATATTTGATGATATTTTTAAAACACTCATATATTAATGAAATCCCCAACATATATTCATTTCCTTAAATTACCTGTATAAAATAAACAAACAAAAAATATACATTTGAATATGGTGGGCCTTCAATGATTTTCTATAAGTTAAATAAGGATGAGATATATTTTTCAACCCAGTGTTTCATTTTAATTATTCTCCAATGTCATAAAAACTTACCATTCTTTCACTTTCTTGGAATTTAAAAAAAATCTATTAGGTGAGTATTTGAAATCATGATTTTTTCCTCATTTATCGTTTGAAAAATAAGATTTTTCAAATTATAAAGATGTTAACATTCAGTCTTTCATTCTACTATAATTTTTAGTCAATTCCTACCTCTATATTCCTAAGACTAAGATAAATTTTTTTACATACTAGGACATATTATTTTATTACTACACTTTTTATTCATACTAGGTTTTTTAACATAAGAATCCATTGGAAATTTTCATTTGTTACATAGTATTTCTATTTATTTAGAAATAACATTTAATAATTTTTTTAAATATGTCTAGATATTATTCAAAATCCACAATAATATCTATTAATTATAGATTGGTTAATTTTGGAAAACCACTTGTGAAATTTAAAATTGTTTTATTGTAGTTCCTGAAACAAATATGTCATTTTTCTTGAATTTGTGAATAAAATATTATTCCTCTTTAAATTTCCTCCAACATCATAATTATTAATGTTGTATCCCCAAAGGTCCATTATTTAGCATTTTCGTTAATAGTGGAAGAATAGTTTAACTAGTATGATATTCATCTCATTATTCTCATTGGGATTAACGTTCACCATAATTTTGTTAAATATATTCCTCTTCCCATACAAAAATAAATATTTTCATTCATTTTTGATTTTTTATTATTTTATGTGGTTTTTACTCATATCTAAAAATTTATTGTGTATAGTTGTTGCATAGAAGAACTAATCATATCTATGACAACATATGATTCATTATTCTTATAATTAATCCAGAAACTCACATCTATTCATGATAGAAAAATTTATCTTTGTTCTATGAATTATTCATCAATTATGTAGGATTTCTCTTCACATCTGATCTGCTACCCCTTATTATTGGACTACTATAATTCTCATATAATAAAAATTATTTCAATAGTCAATAGCTTAGTGCCCAAATTTCCAAACACACCATCAATATCAAAAACATAATTATATATTATTATCTTCTTCCACTTGGATAAATTTGACATATTGTGGTTTTTCATTACTATGACTCATGATTTGAGCTCTTTTTTATGGGAACAAGGATTCATACTCTTCTTTATAACCCCTTTTGATGAAATAGTTGATTTATCTTCAGTATTATTCACCCATGATTGAATTGAATTCATTTTCTATCCAATACTAGAAGATAAAATATTATTTGTACTAAAAAATGTTTTATAACACTAGATACATATTTTAAAGAGCTTTTAATATATTAATCATTTCATAATCCCATGAACTTCTTTCCAAATAAATGAGTCTTTTCAAAAGTTAGACTCCTTTTTGAATTAAACATCATAAATTATTATATCTTGTTATTTTTTATACATATAGCCTGAATGTTCTCAAGATTTATAAACCTGACTTCCGAATTAGGATATTTCAGATTTACAGTGTTCTTCTGGTCTTCCAGCAACTTCACCATATCATCACATTCTTTCGTGGGATTCACTAAATATGTTTCCATGAAATTATTTATATTAAATTCCATTTCAAGTTACTTCATGTTGAGTAAATTTTTTTAACCCTCAATAAATTAAATTTTTTTATCCAACTAAATCATTATTTTATCGACTTGATAATCATATATTTTATTTTTCACTAAGATAATATTATTCTAATCATTAATAATCATTATTAGAAACTATCACTGGTGTTTTTTCCCATTCAAAAAGTTTATTTTTAGTTTAATTAATTCATGGATCACCACTATATGAACTAATTCCACCACATCCTTCTCAAAAATAGTATTTTGTAATTCATTTTCAATCAATGTGAATATTTCATTAAAATATAATACAAAATGTTCTTTTAATTATACAACAGGGATTCATACCTCGTCATTGTATTTTATTTAAAATTCAGTGTCCTTCATCTTCATTATAGCTTTATGATATTATAAAATTATACGAATCATCTCAATATGAACCTTATTAGTTTATTCATTCTCATAAAAATAACTTTTCAATTCCACATCAACATAGTATACATTTTATTTTGAATTTGAGAAAGTGACTTATTTGAAATCAATAATTTTTTAGATAAGTTTTGATAGTTGAAACTAATTTTCCAGGACCTTATATATATCCTAAAATTCATTTTTGAGCTGACACATTTCAACATATAATCACATGATGAATGAAAATTTGTAAGTGGAAACTTTGGTAGGAACGTTATTTGGATATTATTATTCTTCAAATAAAAATAAATGAGTGACTCAATAAATACTCTCCATCAACTCTTGAATCATAACTATCCAAAAGATCATAATAAACTAATTTAACAAATATATCTAATAGACAACCATTTAGACTATATTTATTTTTTTAAGAATCTCAAATTCGTTCTCACATTTAATTCCAAATTAGTATACCTATTCCATAAGTTATTTGAATAAACCTCTTTATTAGTACTATCATATATAGGAATATTAAATCTAATCTAAGAAAACTCAAATAACATATTTAAATTCAAATATACGCATCCAATTTGATTGATACAAAGAACTGGGACAATAAGATAGATCTGATCAGAGGTATACCCTATTCATTTATACAAGTTTTTGTGCCTAGTGGATTGTGTTGATGAAAAAAATGGGGAGTGAATCCATGCACAATTTTTTTTAACAGTTTTCTTTTATATTCTCTTATTTGAATAAAATGAAACCACCTCACATATAAGAGTGAATGGAACTTACCTATTTACAAATATAATTATACAAAATGATACATAAAATGTAAATGGAATGAAAAAAATTTGTTTTTTTAAATTATCCCCCCCATCTTTGGAGACTACATCCTTATGGTGTTCAGGAAGATCCATGAAACAAATTCTACACTAAGAATCAATAACCAATTACAAGTGGGTTGGTCAAGTATCACCTGAAAAAACATTACTGTGTTGTGATGAAAATTTATTGAAAATATAATGATATCCCACCAGTGATCTTTATACTGAAATCCCACTAGTTTTTTACAAAATAAAAACATAACTATTTTATAATGATAATAATAACTTCAAGGTTCTACTACAAAAAAATATTAGTCATCTTCAAGACTCTAAGAATAAACTAACACAACACTTTCTCAATTAAACTGAAACACATTGACTTCCACTAAATTGGATCAACCATAGTATATGTACGTCATCTCAGTAAACACTCTATAATTTTATATAAAAACACTTTTTGTTAATATTTCTATAATAATATAATGGGAAACAAAATATTTATCAATGAACTATAGGATTTCTTTTTCATTGATTTATTGAAAAATATTTCATAAGATGAATTTAATTATTAAACACATCATAATCGTCTGTTCTTCATGGAAGTAATTCTGATTATCACAATTAAATATTTAATTCCTGTAATTTTAAGGAATATTTTTTGTATTATTTGAGAAATAATTAATGAAAAATACTATATATCATTTTCTTCACTTTTTTCTATCATAAATAAATTCTCGATTTTATTTTTATTAGCTATCTAATGTGAATGTTATAAATGAATTATTTGTAAAAAAACACATGAAGTAACTTATACTCTGGTATGTAAGAACATTTATATATGTAATGTGTATTCTATGTATGTACACTAAAATTTCTTTTCACAAGGATATTTTTAATACACATTCTAATTTCTATTTATTCATGTTCACCTTTTTTTCTCACAGTCAACGGTCATTCATCTTTCATGTAATCTTGAACACATACACTACCTTTTTCAATATATTTGTTCATTGAAAATATATAACTAATAATTATTAATGTAAATTTTTCAATACATATTTAACAAAATAGAAGGGATGTTAGTTCATAATGGCTAGAACTCAAAAAAAAATTCTCAAAAAACACATTACTTATGTGCCATCATTCATGTGAGTATGATGACCTACGTGTAAATGTACAAATACCAGTGAATATAAGACCTCAACAACTTATATTAAATTTTCCATCAGTTTAAAATTACATTTTTATAAGATAATGCAGTTTCATGACATATCACTCATATTTGGTTTCTCATATTGATGAAACGATAACCAAAATCTTAGTTTGATCCTCAGACAAAACTGAACTTAAGATATTCTTCATACTACAGTTCTGAGATGGTATCGGTGGAGAATATAGTGTGTAGTAGAAAATGTATGGCTCAAATGATTATATTGGATTGATCGAATAGTTACTCTTATATTGGAGCTATAGTAGATAACCCCACATTTTAATATAAAGATATCAACTGATCCTTAGAATAAAAGATGTGAATTTTTTAGTTTTAAAATTATATACTAGATTCCTCCATCACTACCTTTCACAACTATGTGCTAGGTGCTACTTCACTATTATGTAGTGGTTACTACTCTGCCATCATGTCACCCTACAAGGTGTCTCTACTCACCCTCCCATGAGACTCTATAGAGTTATCCAATTTATATATCTACCATCATAATTTCCTAAGAAATAGTATTACTACCCACCTCAGTAGTGGTTATAATCTCTTGGGTTGGAATGAATGATTAAAATTTTTTTTGATAACACTTTATAAAAAAACATTGTCAAAATTCTTATAATGAAAAGCCATTTAACCCATTCTTCCCAAAATAGAAGAATAATAATTATAAAGATTTATTTCATAGAATTATATAAAAATAATTTCAATTCAAATAAACAATTATTATTTTTTGGAACTACTAAAATTTAAAACACTCATCACATATAAATATTTCTTCATTAAAAGAAACTATTGCAATCAATACATCGTTTTTATGTTAAAAAAATTAAGATCAAATCCATTGAAGAACCTCATACTTTAATCATAGTAACATTGAATTTTCATAAAAAATAGAACATTGACCACAATTAAAATATACATATTTCTGTATTCAATGTAGGTTCATCCCCCAAAACTAAATAACCCTACATTAAAAATGTTTTAGTTATTAAATAATAAGAATTAAATTATTTACTTTTCATTAAAATAATAAATTATAATGGGATTAAGGTCAAAAAATAAACTGGACCTATTTACTAAATTTTGACCTTCTGATTTCAAATACAAAAACAATTTTTCCAAATTTGAAACATAAAGGGTTCGAAAAATAATTAAAAATTAACCCCTTATATGGGACAAAATAACATATTTTTTTATTAAAAAAAGAAAAAAAATAAAAAGTTTATTATATAAAATTTCAAAATAAAATTGATTTCAATGACTTTTATGGGATTTAATGAGTCAAAATATAGCTTATAATTCTTAGAATATATATATATATAATCTATAACTAAATTATTCATAAAAAATATATTTTTAATTTAAATTTAGTATTTTTCTCTATTATTCAAAAAATGAAACACATAAAAAAATACATTAATTAAACCTATGAATGTTTTGATATTACTAATTCAATGAAGAAGTTTATATTATCATGTATAATTAATTAAATTATCAAAATTTTCTTTTAAATCATAAAAAATCCTTAAAATGTGGTAAAAGTACCATTTAAAAATATAAAACACTAAATTTATAAAATATGATTTATTATTAGCTGAAGCCTATAATAATTATATTATGAATTTAAATATATTTTATTATCTTAATAACAAATTAATTTCATTAATATCTTTTAGTAATATTGAAATATTTAAGTCATTATGATAAAATTCAATTATAGTCATAAATAATATTTTTCATAAAAACACATCTTTTATATTAAATTAGTATTTTCATTTTAATTTATAATAAACTGGTAATAAATGATTTAGTTATATTAAAAAGTTAACTGAATTTTCATTAATAAGTTATTCTGTTTAATACCAACCATTGATAATTCTATGTTATGTTGGTAATAATAATATTTATGTTTGGTTTAAGATCGATGTAGCACATCTTGTAAGTTATCTAATATAGGGGTTCCTTTTAGAATCTTAGGATGTTACATCCCCCTGTTAATAATTGTTTTCCTCAAAAAAATTTCTTTTACATTGTAACTATGGTTTGAGGATTCAAAATTCAATTTTTGAGATTCCACATCAGAAATGAGTCAATAATATATATATATAATAAATGAAATAAGGTCAAGTATGAATTTCATTGGATATAATATATACTAATGTTACATGTTGGAAAAGATGGAAATAGATGAGAAAAATAAATATCACGTTCTGGTAGAGATTAATATAGAATGTGGTCATTATAATGTAAAGAGTAGTAAACTGTAAATTTTCGTTTAGTTAAGAGGTTTTCGATTTCATAGTAAGAAAATTAAATATATAAAAATATTCTAAGATCCATTTTAGAGAGTTGAGGATTTATTTTACTACCTGGATAAAGAATATAGGTACATATACTTAACTGAAAAGTATATCTTCATCATTTAATTAATTTCAACCACAAATAGATCATTTTCTCTAAATAATGAGTAATTCAAAATACATTTTCCACATGCATGAAGAATTAAAATCAACATAAATGTATCAATAAATTCATAAAGTAGTAACCATATATTGTTATTATCTATTGAAATTGAAAAAAATACAAACTTTGATGATATGATAAGACATTTCAACAAAATGATAAAGCCTTATATGATGAAGAATTAATTTCACCTCTTAAAATTCAAGAAAAATATCCAAATATAAACATATAATATTAAAAAATAATTATTTATAATAATTTTCAAAAATATTCAATACTACTATTGAAACTGATATTTCATAAGGATTTGATCACATAATTTTTCATGATAACATTTACATGTTTCTCCCAAAAGAACATCAATCACTCTTAATGTATCATTTAAGAATTGAATTTCATAAAATCATTTTATCTCCATGTATACTAACTATTACCAATATAACCTAAATTAGCATAAAGAAAAAATCTATTCTCATTTTCCTAAAATTATAATCCATCCGTTATTCCACATGGAAAATCCCAAAATATTAAATTTACCTTACTAATATAATGGTCCCAAAATAGAAATCATATGCTGAAATTACATTAATCACTTAAACACTAAACAATTTCCCTATGAAATCGTTATATATTCAATAAAACATATGTTCCAAAAATAAAATAAAATTTTCTACATCATAAGGTTTAAATTTTCAAATAAATTATACTAAAAATGACATCATATGGTCTAGTGGTAGGAAAATAACCATGGTTTCCCTTCATACGGGGGTTAAAATTCTCTGGCCTTACAAGATGTGATGGGCTGTCACCAGACCTATGGGATGAAATTTTCATAAAACTATATAATTATTATAAAATTCAAAAAAATATGATAAAATCACTTATGATAACCATACCATTTCTTAACCACAACGGTTATCTCCTATATTTTTATTTTCATCCCACAATATAATATCCCTTAATTACCACAATAATTAATTTCTATAAAAATACTGATTTTCATCATAAAATTTTATAACGTAAATCCTCGAAAGAGATTTCTATGACATTGAACTTATGATCAAACATAAAATTATAATTTCTTCATGATATCCCAAGATTTTAAAAGGGTACCCTAATCTAAAAAAATTTCAAAAACAAACTACAACACAAATTGTAATTAGATTGACTTAAATAATAAAAATCCTAGCGGCTTCGAACTAGAATTCAAATTCCAGGATCTTTTCAGTTTGATGTTTTATATAATTTGGATAAACTATTGAAAAGTAAACCAATAAATTACTAGGGGAAACATGTACATAGTATCCATTTTTACACATTATAATAAACCTAAAAAATGATTTCTCTTTCTAAAATATCATCACAATTATCCCCTGGCCTTATGCATGTCATAGTTCCCCCTCAAACCATGTAAAATAAATTTTAAAAACATTTGATGACAAATGAAAATTTCTCAATTAAATTAATTAAAACCCATATAATGAAATTAAAATACTATTAGGTGACACAAATCATTATATTAAATAAAAACATTAAAACCCCATTAAATTTGTATAACAATTAGGTTGAAATCCAATATTATCATTACTAAATAAGAAATAATTGGATTAACCAGTATTATATGGGACGTCGTAGCTTATTATATAATGTGCATAATTGGGGCTATTTTGGCACCCCATGTTAAGATGTAATGGGATTTTCTGGTGTTATCTAGGTCACCCCAATTTAAGCTGTAATGGGCTTATCTAGTGCTATCAGGTCCAAATAATTTGTAAGATATATTTAGCTCACCTATTTCATATAATTCTAATGTACCATCTAATTAATGAATAACATTATTTAAAAATTTAATTCCAAAACTCTTATTAACCCCATTTCAAAGACTCTATATCATAATAATACCCATATATTAAAATATAATATTTTCAATACCAAAAAAACATTTTCATTCAAATCTGTTTTTCAATACAAAAAATCCAAAAAATATGGATATGAGTTTTTTAATTTTAGAAAATATTTAATTGTATAAGGGATTATATAAATTAAATAATAGTCAAGGAGGTATAAAAGTCATTGTTGTCATTTATATTAAAAATAGAGAATTAATTTTTTTTTCATTTTTCAAAAAATATCGTATATAACATATAAACAGATTCCTTTTGAAAACTACTCAATAAACAAATAGACATAAAATTCCTTTTATAATTCTTTAATATCCATATAAATTAATATTTAAAATAAATATCATGATTTTTTCATATAGCTTAATATTTTGAAACTAAATCATTAATATTTCACTATGTCTCATACCATTTTGAAATATTTGAATAGCAAGAAACAATAAAGAATAACATTAAAAACAATTAATAAAATGATAATAAATAAATCAAAGATATGGAAATTCAAGGGGGGATATATATACACCTCATTAATTAAGGTGGATGTATATCTCCAAAAATTCATCAATGAAAAAAATATTTAGATGATATACCTTTGGTTGAATATAATTCGTCCAGTATGTCCTTTAATGGCATGAGTAATAATCTTATGTTAATAATTTTACTACTTTTTATCCCTTTTCATGTTTATAATTACTTTTATATCACTTGTTACAATTTTATAACAATTAATTAAATATTTAAGTTTATGTCTGATATTTTAACGAATTCATTTTTTGAGCCCAAAATGACTTTTGATGGATGTCTGTGGTCAAAGTGGTCATTAGAATATCATCATAGTAATGATATTAATGAAATTTTATACTTTTTAATATATAAAATGTACTTTTAAATCATAACATTAATTATTGGAATGAAAAATTAACTACCATATACTCATGGAGATGTTAGACCACACATTCGCATTAGTAACATTTCAAATTTTCAATGATCGTCATCATCGTATATATAAATTTTGTTCCAAAAGAAAGGAAATAAAGCATACAAGGCCCACAGGAAGGAGGAGGTAGATAGATTATGGGGGTATAAAATAATAAACACCTAAAGCATCGCCTATTAGGATGTTAATCCATATTGGCTTTTGACTTTGAATGTTATGAAAAAATAGGCTCTTCGTTACTGGAAAGTCAAGTTACACTAGGAAGTCTCTTGCCATGTTACCTTCCCACCATGTATGGGACACTCTGGTGTTTGTGATGATAATATTGCGGCACTTACAAGAGTTTTATTCAATCGACATGGGTGTTACATCCAGACCTTGGATAGCATTGTGAACGTAAAATGAGTCTGTTTCAACATCCATAAGTTCCAATCCTCTCTACAAGAAAACTATGTGGCCTATGAGTCTGGACTTTTCTTTAGCTAAATGCAAGGTACCATGCCCCAACCGAAAATAGAATGCCAATATGACATGGCTAGTATAATCATGGACAATCCCTCCTCTACTCATTATTCTAGAGATGCAGGATCTATCTGTATTAATCTTTAACCCCTGAGGAGTAGGAATCCACTTTACCCATTTATCAGAAGAAAGGATAGCACTGAAAGGAATGTCATGGGTGTTAAGGTTGATTCGTTGCAGCGTTGGGACCTCCCTGCATAAACTGAGTTCCATGTTCATGTCAATAATCAAACATTTGGTTGTTAAGATTATCACTAGACTGGAAAAAACCACCCCATAAAATTTGTATTTGTTCCGTGCGTTCCATAGAGACCAGAAACCTACCAGGAGAATAAGGTTGAATGCCTTTCTCTCTGATCCCACCTCACCCGAACAGTGGAACCAATGAACCATGAAGTTCTCCTCCACTATGACTTGGATAGAGACTGTAGTAAACTCATTGAAGAATGTCTAGACCACTTGTTCCCAATATCTTTCGAATAAAAGTTGATCTGAAGTCTCCTCCTATTTCTACTAATAGTATACAAATCGTGAATCCTAACTCACAGCTTCATGGAGGTGATAGTTCAAACATACACAAGAATGAAATTATAATTTTTAAGTGCATTGAAAGGTATGAACATAAATGATATATAAACTTCTCATTATATTTAATATTTCCATAATATGATATATAAAAATTGTCACAAATAGTCCTAGTTGGGCTTATATCATGGCTACCCCAAGTCCTCCACCAATAGGGTATGGGGTGGTGACTAGCACCGAGTAGAAATATATCACAGATTGGAGACTCTGTCCTATGTACCTATACACATGTAAGCATCTAGAAATGACACCACTGACAACAATTTTTCCAAACACTAAAACCCACTACAAGGTACAACAGGAGGTATTCTACAAAAGTTAAATTGGTCCATTTTACAAGGCAACTGAAAATGGAAAGTAAACACAAGAATGTACTCATGTTGATGGATGCTCATCAGTAGAAATCCCTACCTGAAGTTTAAGCATAATTCAATGGTCAGAAGCTATATGAGCACACCTTTTCTGCCTTGACACTCTATGCACCACCTTGTCCTATCCCAACTAGGTCTCTATGAAAATTTCCATCATCTGGACATGACATGAGACGTACGAGAAAATCCTATGCAGGGGTGCATAAAATTGTACTTAGTAGGACACCCCAAAACCACTAATGAAATAGAAAAAAATATAGTTACACCTGAATTATTGTCATCTCACATAGGTAAAATGCTATGACACTAAAACCATGACTATCGAATTAATTTTAAAAAACACTCAATATTGATGAGACACATAGTCCAACTGAGACTCCTAGTCCCAATGAGACACTCAACCCTAATGAGATATGTTTTCTTGATGAGACACATAGTCACGGTAAGTCACATAGACTACAAGTCTCATAGCCACCAAGTCATATTGTCACTGAGTTCTACGTTGCAATAGGATTCCATTCATAGCTAAAAATATTCTACTCATAAAGCCTAGGGACTTAAGTCAACGTCCAAAAAAAATCACTTAGATTATCTCAAAAGGATCACCTCATTGTGAGGGTCCCAATTCCTCAAATGCCTCATCTAACTAATATATGGTTTTTATGTTATGGCCATTTATGTAAAAATGGGTTGGTGGGGGTTAGAGTCTAGTCCGACCAACTAGGAACAACTGGACCAGTCTCGGGTCTATCTTGACATGATTTTTCGAGTCCCACCCAACCCACTAGTTCCTCCCTCGACATGTTGGGTCTACCCCTACCCACATGGTTTACCTTGACCTACCAGGTCCGCCCCAACCCACCGGGTCCCCGTGACATGCCGGGTCGATTCAGCCCACTTCTATATTCATCTCAAACCACTCAAGCATGATAGTTTTTTCTCATAGGACATGACAGGTTCCACATCCCCATGTGGTTAACATGGTCAATTGTTGAGTTGGACACTCCTCCCACACACTATTCGTGGTAATGCAACATGATGGTCTATGTGGTGCTCTATCACATCATTGGACTGCACCGCCGCAACCCACCCTAGTCGTGACTCCAAACACTACCCACAACAGCACCATAGAGGGATCCTATTTTGATGAATGTCAAACTGGAGGCTGCCACTCTACGGGCCACCACTGGTATCACCATATCTATGGGCCGAAGATATCACCCAATTTCTCTGTTTTTTGAGATGGAAGCACTGTTGCGATTCTCTGGTTTCAACATGAAATATTATGGCCATAGATCCACATTTCTCACTCTTTAGGGGTCCAACTGCATTTGGAACCACCTAGAAAAACACACCACAGCCATAGAGGATTTCTAGGGAGGAAGGAAAGAATGAGGTAAGAAGAATTCACCAAGAATGCTTGATGAACGAAATTCAACCTTGTTCGTTTAGCCTTAATTAATCCCATTAGAAAAAGAGGGATGGAAAATAATTATTGGTATTGATTATTCTCCCTTTAAAACCCCATAGAAGAAACCCCACCCCAAAAAAATGATCTTCCCATGTATAAACATGTTGGTGAGTTGATATGCATTAGTCATTTGAATGAAATAACAAAAAAGAAAATCACATGGAAATAAAACCCCTTCCTGGAGTTTGGATCGATTGGTGAAGATAATCTTTTATTAGCAGTGATCTATCCTTGAGAAATCTTGACCCTTCATTTTTTTGTTCTCCAATTACTTTTCTTCACCCAATACTTCAGGGTTTTTTCCTAGGATTTTCAATCTGTTCTTGCATTCTTTATCAAGCTATTAAAATAATGGAAAAAATTTAGCATCTCCATTCCACTTTTTTTAAGTGCCTCCATACCATTTAATTAATGAAAGGAAACAAATGATTTTTCATGGGGTTCCAATGTCGTTGTATCACATCAAATAATTGAGTGAAATGAAGTAATATTTTTTTCTATATTTATTATTTTCCTTTCAAAACATCATAAAATTAACATTGACCCTCTACTGGTACCAGTCAAGGATAGGCCCCGCATAAGGAAAATTTATTGTTCCATAAGAAATAGTGCCCCCATATTTTCGATTCGTGAAAAAATTTAAAATATATTAATGTTTAATGTTATCATCTTTTGAAATTTTAATTTATTATAAATATTTATTCAAGGATTTATTTTGGGCATAAATGTTTTCAAAATTTCATATCGTCTTGATGCCAAATCTCATAATTTTCTCATATAATTTATAGAAATATTTTGCAGAAATATATGAGTAATTACGAAATTTATTTCCATTATAATAACCAATATTGAGTGACTATGATTGGAATTGAACTATATCATTTCACAAGATGGTAGTTCACCAAACCCGAAAATGACAATTATATTCACATTTATTGGAAATGAAGATGGATTTTTATGACCTTGTTAACATAATAAAACTACATTATATAATATATTAAATTTATTATTTCATAATGGATGAATATAATTTGAGGGATGTGGAAGAATAAATAATACAGAAACAATTTATTTAAAAATGATACATCTTCATCAGACCACCACCTTTGCCTCACACAATTAGTCCATAAAAAATGGTGTTCTAGTTAATATAAGAGCTATAGAATCCGAGGAGGTATTAGAGAGATATTTTGGGAAATATTTTCTGATAAAATATGTATTTATGTGTATGGAATTGAGAAGAAAATGTTCCCTTTTATAGGAGAGTGGAGGTGAAGTCTTGGAATTTCTCAACAATATATAATTAATATAAATTATTTTAAATTTATAATTCTATAAAAATGGTTTATTTATAATATATTATGATGATGGGTCTTAATACATTCATCCAATAAAAATTATATTAGTTTTGACTATATTTTAATCCTTTTATTTTTGCTTTATATCTTATTTAACCTCTATAATTGTTACCATGATAACATGTGTTTTTACTATTTATGGTTCAATTTAGATACTATAAAATTCATAAAGAACCATAAATGGATACTTAATAAATTTTGAAACTACATGCCAATTATTTGGCTGAATTTTAAATATTTTTGAATTTTATATCTTTTAATGAAATATTACTTATTTTAAAATATCATTAATATCAATTTTAACACTATTTATAACATTACTTTTTATAAATATACAATAAAAAGAAAAATTTAAACTAATTATTATATCAAATCACTAAAATGTGTAAGGAATATATAAAATTATTTGATTACATTAATTATTTGAATATTTTTAATATCATTTATTTGATATATTCATTAATTAAACAATTATTATATCGTCATTTTGAAATCATTTACGGGAATTATTTTTTTTCCATAATTTTAAAAAAAGTTTCCATGATTAATATAAAAATATTATACTTCCAAATAATATTAATATTCTATGATATATTCTAAATGAACCTTAATTAAAAAAATTATAGTCGTTAAAAAATAAGTATGTCATCTTTGACATATTTTGAAAATAAAATACCATAATGTACATGAATTCATTCATGTGGTTCTAGGAAGACATAAAAACGTCTCAAATTCGTTTTTGGTCAAAAATAAATCATAAAATAAAATTAAGACAAATATGTGTTTAACTATAATCTTTTTAAAATTTTATTTTTACCCTTAACTACCTGATTTTCCCAAAATCATAGTAGTAAAAAAATTACTAATGATAAAATTAATATTTTTAAAAAATAAAATAAACAAATTTAATAAATTTAATGTTGATGAATTTCAAAATAGAATCGATTTTTCAAAATTCCAAAATAACAATGTTCTGTAAATTAATAAAAAATTTATCCAGATGAGTTGAAAAAACAATATATTTTTTTAAATTAAAAATGTTGAATGTTTTCCAAAATTTTTATATAAAATTTCATTGTGAATCAGTTCTAACTAACTAAACTGGATTAAGTGATATAAAATGTATCTAGTTATAACATAAAGCTAATAACATATGTAATTTATCACTAAAAATTATATTTATGAAAAATATGTTTTAAATTAAAACGCATTTTTTCTCTATTCCTAATTAAATGAAACATATAAGAAAAATTCGAAACATTTATCCAAATTAAATTTTGATATCCCTATTTCAATTATAAAGTTAATTTTTTCAGTTTGAATTAATTTAATAGTTAAACTTTATTTTTATATAAAATTCTATCATTAAAAATAGGTAATACTTCTTTTAAAAATATAAAATGTTTTATTCTTAAAATTGTGTTTATTAATATTATAATCCTATCAAAAATTATTTGATGAATTTAAAATCATTTTTTTAAATTAATGAAAAAAAAATTACATTAATATCATTCACTAATAAAGATTAATTTAAATAATTATGATAAAACTCTAATCTGGTATTAAATACAATTTGTAATGAAAAACATATCCTTTATATTTAATTAGTTTTTTTAAATTTATCATAAATGTTAAATTAATTTATTCCCTACATAAACATGATTAACTAATATTTTCATATTTTTTTTAATCTGGTTGATACGCTCTATTCAAAATGATAGGTTATAAGAGTAAGAATAATATTTATTTGTTCACATAAGCTCAATGTGGAATGTTTTGTATTCTATCTAACATCATGCTACATTCTAAAATCTTATTATGTTAAACTTATACTCTTTGGAATACTATGAGAATATCATAATCTCAAATATAGCCACATAAAAATTCATTATCTAATGTGATTTAAAACATTCAAAAATGCATTAGAGTCTTATATATGATTATTTCCATAATTATCATTGAATATGAATGCCATAATATATCATTTATTAAATATATCATAAAAAAAATTGAAATAAATTGGGATTAATTCATCATAGAAAAAAGATAAAAAATATTGAAAAATGTTATTCAGAATATTTTCAAATGCTGTCATGAAAATTTAGGTTAGTAATTTAAATTTTTTATTTTAAAAATTCAATCCCCACAATATTGATTTCACTAGAACACTATTATGGTGATTAATTTGAACTAAAAAACAATGTATAAAAAATACTATATAGATAATGATGAATATTGATGAAAACTCATAAATGAGGTTTCAAAAAAAACATATTTTTATTTCCTAAAAAATGTAAGGAAGCAATCACATTGAAAATTAATTTCTTTAAAGTTGAGTGGATTTTTTTGATAAAAAATCATTTTAAAATGTAATTTCTATATTGGATCATTTATCATGGAATAAATATTTATTAAAAAGTAAAAAAATATATCAATAAAAATTTTAATTTGTTAAACAGATTCTTTAAAAATGTATTATTGATAATGTTATAATGGTTTAAAAAATGTGACTTTAATTTTTTTTCAAAAATAAATTTTTTAAAAAAAATAACCAATCACGTAGATTTTTTAAATAAAACAATGGATTGAAAATAAACTATTGAGTTTATGATAAAAATATTTATTCTGCAAGGAATTAAAACCATTTTTAATATCATTAAATGTGTTACTTGAAAAAAGGCATCATATAAGGAGTAAGACAAAAACCATTTGAAATGAAAATAATAGAAATGTAATGAAAAAATGAGAGAACCTGAAATTAAGTATCCAAATATAAATGATAAATTTAGAGGGAATTAAAAATATGGCCAATGTTGGTATATAAAATCTAAAGAAGATAAGAATTACTCTCGACAATGATATATTTCTTAAGAAATAAATTCCAAACAATAAAATATTTGAATTAAAAATTATATATCTCCAATGTGGATGAAAATATACCATGAAATAAAATATTAGTGTGGAACTAAACAAAGCGCGGCTCGAAGATGTGTCTTTGTCTTCTCAACGCTGCCCTGGTTTCAAGGTTCATCACTCCCGTCCGATTTGTTCTCGTGTGATAGTTCAGAAAGAGTCTTTGGGAGGTGTTGTTCGAGCGGCCGATGACATTCCATGGGGTTCTATGGCGTGGATTTCTTTTTTCCTTCAGATATCTGTGTTATGTTCCCATTTATGATGGTCTTCATCACGCCTTTGAGTGAAAAATGGACTTTGGTGGATTTCCTATTCGGCGACTAGTGAGATGACGGTGGACGATGACGAGTGTGAATGGTTCGGCTTTCACTACAGGCGATGGCGATGATGATGTTACGGTGGCAATGTGACTTACGACGAGGATTTATTGATGGGGGAAGCACCGGTGATATTTTGATCTCGGGATTTGCGGGATGTGTACCTCAGGATGTTTTCATCTTCTTTTCATTTTGAAATTTGAATTTCATGACCGCCGAATCGAGTGATGTTTGGACATAATAGATATTTTATTATTCATTTTTCCATCATGGTTCCCTATAATGATATAATAATTGGTTCAATAATTTAGTATTTATAATTATTTATGAAGTAATATTTTCATTATATGAGTGTTTTTCTATGATAATTAAATATGAAATCGGTTTTGAGTGTGTTTTAATGATTTTTAAAGAATAGATATTTACATCCTTTTATTTATATTAATAATACCATTATAGATGAAAATTAATTATTTTTTGTTATTTATATAATATATTTTCCTGTTTAAATTATCCCAAAAAATGAATGAAATTATTTAATAGGTGTGTTCAGGCATGTTGTCAAAACAACCAAAACATGACCCTTTAAAAATTAATTGATGGGTATGTTAATAAAAGTGGTTTCAATAAATAATATCATTAAAATTGATGAATTATGATATTATATAGATATATTTATTGTTTTAAATAAAATTATAACAGTGTTTAGTGAATAATTATGGAAGTATATGAAAAAGGAAATACATTACTTCACTGAGTTTATAGTCTGCACAAACGAAGAACTAGGGTTCTAATATTTCTTAATAGAAATAAAGAATTATAGTTATTAGTTATTAAAAAAATATGATAACATTTATTAGTATTCAATAATAAATTCATAATATATTATCAAGGAAAATATATTATAAATGGTATGATAAATAATATATAAGGCATGGGAATATTAGTACTTCTGTTGAGAGCATTGAGCCCCCTTTCAAGGATTCCATGGATAAAGAGGACATATGAGAAAATATTGTACCAAAAATATTAATCCTGAGAATTATTCTTATAATTAAATTAAATTATATATATTATCATTGGTAAACTAAAAATTGGGAGTTCTCTAGATGTGGTGGTGAGATATAACTTCTTTAATTAATGATAATGTTATTTTTAAATATCACATCTTAATATAAAGAGATAACATGATTTGATTATAAATAATTCTCAAAAATAGAAAATAATTTATTTTACATATTTTTTCAAAAATAAAAACATCAATAAATCAATTATAAAATTGTTTCTAACATATTTAGTCCTTTACCACTATGGTTATTCTATTTTACCCTTTTTCCTTTTACAGTGATAAATAGTCTTTATAGAAATAATTATTTTTTATAACTTATATAAAATGGCTCTTATGAAATAATAAAGAAATATTAATACAAATTTTCAAATAAAATTTTTAATATTAACGTTTTAAAAATTAAAAAATTCATCTGAGAATAATAATTTTGAAATGGATTATAAACAAAATTAACAAAATATTTATTATGTTCCAAAATAAAATACAATGTCTTTTAAATTTAAAAAAAATTAAATTTATAATTTTACATATAAAAAAATTTATATAAATACATTTAATAAGTTTCAGGTCATGTTTATATCTTGGAGATTCCATAAAATTCACTGCTCTTGAAAAAGACTATTTTTCAATATTCTCCATAAAATTAATTTTTTCAAAAAAATATTAATAATTCATAGTAATCCACTTTGTGGGGTTTAAAATTAATAAATTATAATTTTTTATCTATTAATGTTCTGAAATTTTCGAATTTAGTTTTCTAGTGTTGTATATAATAAAAAAAACTGCTATTATTGAAAAATACAATTTTTTAAAATTATGTTTCCTTGTAATAAATCCATAAATTTTGTCATTTTAATTCATATATACCATATATTATAAAAATATGTATCCAAATGTTGCCAATTTTATTAATTAAAACATTAAATATTTAATTGATAAATATTAATCATTTTTAATTACCTTAGTTATTAATCCTCTAAAGTTAATAAATTTTAATTGATTATTTTGTATTATTTATTAGTTGGTTTATTGTTCTTATAATTTAAATTAATACTATTAATATAAAATCAATGTCTCGTTTTATAAAGTTTATTTTAGTGAAGATTTATTATACTAATTTATGGATAATTCATAGAAAAAACATGATTCTATATTTTCTTCCCTGTAAACTCTATTATGTTATTATAATTTAAATTATTACTCACTAATGAAAATATTTGACCAAATATAAAATGTTTTTATGATTAAAAAATAATTTATATAGTTTTATCAATCTCATAAAAAAGGAAACATACATTTGTCATCAAAATATAATAATCCTGAATATTTATTTTTCTCCATCCTTTTATTCCGACTATACATTATTATTTTTTGTATTGACACTCATTATATAATATTATTATAATTTTTTTCAAATCATAATGGAATTGCTAAATAGCCATATTTTTACATAAAACGATATTTATATATTTTAAATAGTTTTTTCACTATCATGTGAGAACCACTCTATTCCAGAAATCAAATCAAATTCATCTAAAGGAATAATATTATTTTTAAAATACATGCTCCCATAATCATCAATATGGGATTTAGAACAATAATATGTTTTCTTGGATAATCAAAGAATCTATTTGGTGATCGAAGTCCCACACCAAATGTTCTACAAATACAATACCAAAATCCAATGATTCATCCAAAAATTTAGGGTGGATGATAAGTGTTCTTCAATTATCCCGATAAACTTCAGAAGTTGAGATTGGGTTGTTTTTTCTTTTTTCCTTTCATTTAGGATGTTCATGATACCCAGAAAACTATTCAAATTGATTGTAGGGGAATAAATTTCCTTAATTCCTAAACTCCATATACATGAAGTATTTATGTTTGGAGAGTGAAGAATATGGGACTCTATTACCTTCAAGTATATTGGCATCCTCTAAATCTATTTTTTATAATCACAAGATCAATTTACAACCCAACTGAAAATGAAACTTTTTGTTTTTCTTTTGAGACATTTACTTTGGGTTTTCATCCCACATTATTAAAAAAATGATATTAAATATTTTTCTCTTCAAAATATTAACCATTTTCATGTATATGAGACTGAAATATTCATTTGGTTGGTGTGTTTGAAAATTCATCGCGACACAAGTTTTTAGTTATAAATCAAAATTGTTTTACAAGAAAAACCTCAATATTTTAAAAATTAGATTCATTCCCATTTTGCTTATTCTTATTACCATTAGCATATTTTTCATCATATCCATTGATAATTTGGTTTCTCATAGGACGAAAAATTACATGAAT